>CADEHL010001058.1:0-600000 GCA_902827135.1 Harpagifer antarcticus
AATCACGGGCAACAGCTCTGGTGGACATTCCTGCTGTCAGCATGCCAATTGCACGCTCCCTCAAAATTTTGCAACATCTGTGGCATTGTGCTGTGTGATAAAACTGAACATTTCAGAGTGACCTTTATTGTGGCCAGTCTAAGGCACACCTGTGCAATAATCATGCTGTCTAATCAGCATCTTGATATGCCACACCTGTGAGGTGGGATGGATTATCTCGGCAAAAGAGAAGTGCTCACTATCACAGATTTTTTTCAGATTTGTGAACAATATTTGAGAGAAATGGTTATTTTGTGTATATAGAAAATGTTTTAGATCTTTGAGTTCATCTCATGAAAAATGGGAGCAAAAACAAAAGTGTTGCATTTATATTTTTGTTCAGTGTATATAGGATATATATACAATATATACAAATACACAATATTGGACACAGACTATAAAGGGCACAAAGTTTAATTCACTAATGAAAGTCAAACACATGTGTGTTTCCACTGTTTTATTGTGTGCCTGTCGCGATAAGCAATTAATTGACTTGTGAGCATGTGCTCCTGCTGTAAAAGGCAGGTGTACCGCAACCCACTGCCACTAACTCTCAGCCTGGCTCCGAGCACGACGTTCTCCCCGGTAGTCCACCAGCAGATGAAAAAACACCTGCCTCTTCCAAGGGACGAAGAGAACCGTGCGGGGGGGTCTGCTGGAGGCTCCTGCTGGGTTGCACTGTCCTGCGAGATACCGGGACCTGGCTCGAAACACTCGGAACACTGTTGTTGTCATTGGCGAAACACATCAACAATGACGCGGGGGTGAGCGGGAGAGGTGGGGCTATGGTGTATAGGGCGTACACACAGAGCCGTTTGACCCCCCAGAGCGTTCCGCCCGCAGATCTACCCACCTTGGGACCCGTTACCATTTGAGGGCTCCGTTTCCCCGGTTCTGTTACAGCCTTGTGTGGATGAACCGTCCATACGATAGAGAACTGTAGCAGATACAACCCATTTCGTAGACGGGGCCTTAATCTCTGCATAATTTATGCCAGTTTTAGCATGTTAACTCAACTGCTTGTTAACCTAGATGTTAATATAGAACCCTAGATATTAATATAGAACCCCCATATTTTTCCATTGTTGACTAAGTATTTATTGTACTTTTGGTCTTGTTTTGTATATCGGTCTTTAAGTCTCTATCTATTGATTTAACATAGTTTTGTATTTGTTCATGTGCTACACAGTCTTTGCATCTTTATATGAACTCATCATGAGATAAACATGTTTTTTACAGTATTGACCTTGTTTATTTAATTTCCAACATTTAACAAAACCAACCATACCCTTGCCTAACCGCAAGGGATTTGCTGACCTCCTTCTCCTGAGGCTGCTGTCGACAGGACGGTAATTGGAATCAATTTTGATGCCGTTATCGCCGCTGACAGATGCATGCGAGGCTGTTGCAGTGTGGAAAAGGTCAAAGGTCGAGGGAGCCCTCCCAGGGGACTTGAGATGTTTTACGCCAAAAATTGCCCTCCTGAATACTTTCACACATGAACACTGGTTTAAATCTATCACGGTGTTAGGACTCTTTTTTTTTAAAAGTCTCCTCACTGTTGGAGCAGCTCAGGAAACAGGTGGAGGCTGAGAGAGATATTTAAGATATAGAGACTATCCCCCCAACACTGGATTTAATGATTTAACGGATTTATCGTAACTCAATTAGAGATATGTAAGTCACAGCGTGTCACTCACCCCCCCCCCCCCCCTTTCCACTGTATACATTAACCCAGGAGTCATCGCCAAGGATTTCCATTTGACCCAGCAGATTTCAGGGTCATATTTGTATTCCATCCACTTGGCCTACTTCTAAAAGTGTGCCAAGGAGTAAACATTTGCATTTTTCTTCGTATTGGATATTAAGGTCCCATGTCATGGCCATTTCTACTGATCATAATTCCATTGTTGAGGTCTACTAAAATAGATTTATATTGTGCAATTTTCCAAACTCAACATTGGTTTCTCATACAGCATCTCTGTATAGTATGTGTATTCACTCTCTGTCCTAAACGGCTTGTTGGAGTTCCTGCCCCCCCCCCCTCCCTGTGAGCCCACTGTGCTCTGATTGGTCGCGAAGCTGAGTTCTGCTCACAGCAAATCACAGCAGTGTGAGGCTTTCCGTCTAGGCGATACAGAGAGAAACAAGCTAAACTCATCCTGAGCACACACAAACACTCACAGCCGAAGTAAAAAACAATAAGTGTGGCTTGATATTGAGTAAGAAAAAGTTTTATAACGCTGTGAGAATAGGTCTGCGGGGGGGCATTTCTCCGCGATCCCAACGTAGTAGCCCGAAAAACGTTTACCCATTTAAACAGTCGTGGTAGATACCTTGTTTGTTTCAAACATCATAAATACACAAACAACAATGAATACTTACAGGTTGTGTACCCGAATCTCCCGCTGGTCCAAACAAAGTAGGAACAGCAACGTTCTTCAGTGCCCTACGCTGTACATATCCGGCATGGAATCGATGAAAGGTTTGGGAAGCTTTGTTTCGTGAAAGGCTGGCAGAGGGTGCGGCCATAGCTTCTGGGGCGTGGCTACTGGGTATCCCTACGTAGCGATACCCAAGAAGAAAACATTGGAAAAAGAGAAATCTCCAACGAGGCGTCTGGGGCAGCCACAGACAGGTCTTTTCTGTGTTAGAGTTTTACTCGCTGCAGGGTGTACTTTGAGGGTTTGTTGACTCTGCAGACCGTTTACATGCAGAGAAACCTTCATAACACAAGGGGCGGGTAATAACCGGAAAAGCATGACATGGGCCCTTTAAGATATTTTGTGAGTCAGTCTAAAGGTTAAACTGAATGCTTATTTTATGAGAATAAAGAAATAGAGATATAATACAAAGAGGTAAAGCAAAATTAGAAAACAAGTTGCTGTTCTGAATTTGTATCCTTATGCACTTTGCACTTGTAAGTCCACTTCAGCTAAAGGAATAATATTATTAATGTCATAATAATAATAATAATAATAATAATAATAATAGAGAACCATACAAAAATACCCCATTAAAACAAAGAAGAATAGTCTTTGTTGAAAAATGGTAAAATTGACATGTTCATAGTTTTTCATTTGAATTGCCCAAATGTTACAATAAAACCTGGAGCAAACCTGAAAGTCTCAATGCTATATCAATACATATTTATCTCAGTCGCTTGTCATATGTGCAATGGATTTTCTTTATTCCAATTATGAAGGAGCAAAAGTTGATATGCTGTATGATTTAATTCAAAAATATTGGTCACTTGAAAGATGCTCTGAATAACACATTTCTTACTTTGTTGGATGTGTGCAGTCTTGAAAAAAACATTAATCCTATCAAAGCCTCTTGGGGGGATTGTCAGTAATGCAATAACAGAGCTGACAAATTGAGTTCCTTTATTGCATGGACCGACAACAGCAGAGGGTGAGCACGTCCTTGACTCGCAGGAATTACAGGTGTGAACCTGCAGCATGCAAAACTCAGGAGAGACCCCCGTGGCCCCTTATTAATCTGAAGCTTGTTGGGCTGATGAAAATGTCCCCCCCCCCCCATCTCCTTTACCCACCTACTTCTTCTTCTTACATATCTTCACCCCACACCATCCACCATCATCATCCTTCTTTTCTAAATCCAGTGATCAACTTCGTGCAAAATCAACAATTAAACACACGTAACCCTACATTTGTTTCCTGCAAGAAAGAGAGAAAGACAATAAATAATTAATATAGGACAAAAAAAAGAAAGAAAGAATATAAAATTAAAGAAGAAAGAAGAAGAATGACAAAATAAAGAATGAATAAATGAAAAGAAAGAAAGACAGAAGGAACCCAAAGGATCAATTAAACAGGACAAAAACAAAGGAAGAATGAAAGAACAATATGAAAGAAAGAAACAAGAAGACAAAAAGAAAGAAAGAGAGAAAGAAAACTATGATAGAAACACAAATGATTGTGAATATTCCTAAAAGATCATTATGTTACCTATTGCTTTGGCTCAGTGTGGCCAACTTATTAAACACTTTGGTTGGAATAACCAAATGAACTTCAATTTAAATTATATGAAATTTGTTTCAAAATCCTGGCAAGTAACAACGACATACAGTATACTTGTGTCTCACCTTGATGTTTGTGCAGTCTGTGCAGTGTCTGGATCGTTCAGGTTTACAGACGTCTGGCTGACATCTCTATTGGCTGACCTGCAGTCTGGCATTAAACCCACACGGTGAAGATGTGAACACTTCAGTGCCAAATGACTCAGGATTCTTCTTGTTTTTCTTGGTCAGGAGTTTGGCTGTTACCTTGAGAAGCACACATTAGAAAGTCACTAGGCAACCTGTGTTTGTTAATCTAATCTATATCAGGATCATCATAATCCTCTATTTCTATTGGTTTGTTAATCAAAGCATATTTTGGTGTTTCTGAATAATACAATTATTTAGGGTTAGAATATTCGACCTGGACAGCCCTATCTAAGATGGTGCTTTATTGTTTAAGAAGAGTTTCCTTTATAGAAAACCCATGGACATGTAGTATTGATCAGTTATTGAAACATTATCTATGTGTACATGATTAAATAGCTTTTACTCATTTCACACTGTTTTATGCTTAGTCCATTGCTGTGCACTAACAAAACGTCATTGTAATGAATTGATAAACTATTTATATCTTCACACAATTACAGAGTTTATTACTTAATTTGCAAAACAATGAGAAATTGTTCTGAAATATTAAAGCTTAAAATCTAACTTCAAGGAGTCCATTTGAGATTTGTATTCCAGGTTTAGTGTTTTTGACAAACAATTTCCATCTTTTATCAGCCCACCTAAAGTGCTTTATTTATTAATAATGAACATTCATAGGCAGTAGTGTTGTGAATAATAATCCAATGTGTGTAATCATTACTGTTCCAGCCTCCCTGAGGATGAGTATACGCAGCTTTTCTATCAGACTACTTTTATTTCCATCTGTCTCTCAGTGCAAACATGGCAGCTTTACTGCTTGTCACTGATGTTTGCTGCTCGTATTGAAACGTGTAAACACGTTCTCTGAGGTGTTGAACATGTTGTGTTTATGCATATGAAAGTGTACAACATTGCCCCTGTTGCTCCTGCAGTAATAGAGTTTCCATGTATGCTTTCTAAAGAGGCTCAGGAGGAGATACTACACAAACAAATGACAAAGCTCTTACCTACCTCAAGGACTCACCGTTCCACTGGCTACACATTTGAGGACAATTGACCATTCAAGCTTACCACAGTTACTATTTCAACAATAATGAAATCCATCAGGGAGCAGAAACCTTGACTGCAGGTTCATGTTCTATGTGTACTACTTGAATTATGTATGTAAATCAGTGAGGAACACTTGTTTTTACTTTGGGTGTGGGTGAAATATGGAAAATCAGGTGTTTTTTACATTCCAGGTGCACACTGCTTTATCACTGTAATTACTCTTGATATATTTGCAATGCAAGAGGTCGTGGGGAGAAAAGAATAGTGCAATTTAATAAGGATTTTTCAGATATTTTAGTGTTACTTGAAATGAAGTGGTGTTGTAGTGCAATATACCAACTGTATTGTGGTTGGAATGAGTTGTTACTCGTAGAAAAGGCTGAAGCTGGTTTGGCGAATATGGACAGTTGTGCAAAGTAAAGGAGAAGCGGGATCAAATAAGTCATGTCAATGTAAATGTGCGAAAGAAGAAGAAGAACACTAACACGATCATCGTGAAAAAACTAAAACACTAAGAAGAAAAAGGAGGTGAAGAATCAGATCATAAAGGAAAACAATGAGAAGATAAAGATGATTAAAGAGATGAACATGAAGCACAAAAAAGAAAATGAATAACACGAAGAAGCGGAAGAAGAACAACAACAAGAAAAAGAGAAAGAAGAAGACATCTTTTGGAGAAATACATAAGAGAAAAATAGAGAGAGAAAGATCTGGAAGCTTGAATGAAAACGAGTAAGTCAGTTGGACTGAGAGTGCTTCATGTAAGTCCTCTGAGTATACACTTTATATACATTACATAAATCGTTTTTCTTTATCTTAAAGGGAAAACACAACTTGCCACATGACATTTTAAATCAAAACCAATCAAACTAAAAAGATAAATCTCATGTTGGAGAACCAAAATAAAATAAGTCTGATACGACCAGTCATATTATTTGTCAAAAATGTGGGACCAAAATTCAGGCAGATCTGCAGTACTTTCATCCAAAGATGCAGACCATATATATATTTTTATATTGTGTTCTTATTTTAATTTTTAGTAGTATTTAGTGGTCTTTGTATCTTTAAGAGTAGCCAAATGCATTGGGAGCAAGATACATTAAGCTGCATCCTTCCTACACCGAGAAATATTTTCCTAAAGTTTCAAAGAAATATAATATGTAATAGAGTTATCAAGATCATATGAATTGTTTAAGATACTTTCAGGACATAATCACACATTTGGTCTCATCCTTCAGAATCGCTGTGTTCCAGCTGTAAAGTTGTAAATAATTACAACTGATTTGAAGAAATAATAGTGGTGTCTTGAAAAGGGCTAAACAGGATGTTTCAACTCTTAAACAATATTTTAGCAATATATGTTCACCCATTTACGTATAACTTTAGGCAACTGTATACGCTCTTCTGCCCTCTTCATAACTGTTTTAAATTGTGTCCCACTTTTAGTCACATAGTGTTCAGGCCGATTGGAGTATTTTGCAATCAAATCATCATTCTTAATTAAATTGAGTTGAGATACCCCACTATCTTTCCATGTCCCCATTAGAGACTACGTAAGTACCCCCTGGAGTACAAGTTTGTGAGGGTAACAATTATCTTTACTCAAGAGCCTGTGATAACTTTACATCTCCATAATGTGACCACTCACCCTGTCACAAAGGTCAACATGATTTATAAAACTGGAAACTCAAAACTTTCACAGGAGAACAAAATAAGGCCAAATGATGCAATCAGTGTGTAAGATCCACCCACTGCTTTCATTATGATCCAACTGCTGTCACCATGGTGTAATTGACCAACTCAAACCTAGTGTGCACTTTATTCAGTGAACACTGAATGAAGCACACCCCTGTTCTACTGGTTTTCAAACCCTTTATAATGTGACTCTTTCATGCTGTCTTTATTTAGATCATCAGCTACCAGAGGCTGCACAGTATTTGGTCTGAAATGTACTTTCCAAACGTTTTAACGGCAGTCTATAGGAACTTACATGAGACATACTACAAGAATAATATATTTAAAATGGTTAGAAATAATTAACTTAAATAATTACACAAAGCTTCGTATTTCTTTTTTTCTTTAATTTGTTAAAGGGGCCCTGTTATACTAATGTCCAGGTTCATATTTGTATATTAACATGTGTCCATGCTTAAATATTCAAAAAGCTCTTTATTTATTGTGCTGCAGCACCTCTTTTCACCCTCTGTCTGAAACCAGAGGCCAGTCTGCTCTGATTGGTTAGCTCTTGGTCAACTGCTTTGAAATGTCGCTCCTCTTAGCATTTTACATACAATCTGTTAGAGCGCTAGCCAATAGAAGTCTGACCCCTTGATTCCACCGGGTCCGTCTGCGTCGCGGCTGCGCTGCGGTTTTGGTCCGACCTCCGCCGGCGTCATACCCTACCGGGCGCGTTTCAGAAGCGGAGCGTCTTGCCTGCCGGCTCGCAGTTTTTGTTGATTAGTGCATATTTCCTGGACAGGCTATTTTGTACAGACAAAGTTAATAATAATTGTAATATTCCAGTTATAAACGACATGAATCAAAGATGTGTTGCTGTATTTTAGTGGTAAAAAAATGCATTCATCATCAAAACTATTCTATATATATAATTTACACAGTGCCTGTAAACCGGAGGAGAACGCTGGCATTTCTCCTCCTACTTGAAAGACTACGGAGGGATAGGGTCTGTAAAATTAGTTTATTTTGGGGATGGGCCGGACGCTCTGACCGGTCCACTTCCTGCCCGGCGCCTCTGCAACGCCTCGCGTCGAAAAATAGACTTCAATCCTATTTCGAGCGGAGCCCAGCGCCGAGACGCTTCTGGGACGCTTCTGAGCCGGCGCGTCTGGTGGAATAGCATCCATTGACTAGAGTGGCCGCGATCTTTGCGAACGCCGGCGGCCGGTGGAATCTAGGGGTGAGTGTTCAATAGTGAACATCAGGGGGGGATTTTAGTCTTAGACTATGTACATGCACAAAAACCTCTAGAACACATTACAGGAAAGGGAAAAAACACAAAAAGCATAACAGGGACTCTTTAATATTTGTTTTCTGAGTTACAGTAGTCTTAATACGGACATTGCATAGATCAACATCAAGATAAGTGAATAGTACCCTTCTCGTTTAGTTATAAGAATAAAGGCCTGTCACTTTAATTTGGTCATGGTGTCTTCAGCTCAGTTGAAGGATTTCATAGCTAAAGTGGAAAAAGTACAAAAGGCACAAGGTAGCTTCTAAAGCGTGGCATTCAACAATTCTGTGTTAAAAAAAATAATTCCTGTGCTTTAAGCACTTCTGTACCATAGAGAAACATTTGAAAATAATACTGCATACAATAATAATGACATTGTAATAGTTCACAGAGCAAAGAGAAACAGACAGGAACCTAATATCTGTAAGTGCCACGTGTAAAAATGACTCAATTGGAAAAAACTAAACAGACTTAACAGTTCCATTCAACACCTCTCTTCTAAAGATACTAGCCAATACAGTAACACAGCATGGGAGTGGAAGCAGTGTTTCCTCTGTATTTATTCAGCAGGGGAGTGCCAGCTCAGCAAAAAAACTAAACAAAAAAACAGCAACCCTTAAAGGAAAAAAATTGAAATTATTTTGTATTCTTAAGCCCAAACGGAGGTAATGATTCACTGTATAAAAAGTATTACATTTTTCTGGCGTCCAAAACAGATTTACTTAACACAGGGAAACATGTGGAATCGATTGTAAAAAAGAAAGAAGCCCCCCTAGCACCGTGCAGAGACTCAGAGGGAAACACTGCCGTCTCACCGCCTGTCTCTCAGTAAGCGCGGACCGCTGGCTTGCTGTCCTGGGCCTGGTTGAAGGGGTTGGCCGGGGTGGGGGGCTCTTCCTGTTGGTCAATGGACTGGTAGGCTTCTCTGTCTCGTGATACAGTAATGAAACCTGCAGAGACAAGCCAAAAAAGGTCAAAACACTGAACCGCTGACGTGCAAAATGTATTATTCATAGTCATTTCAAAGCACTACTCAAATATGTTGCAATATAGATAGTAATGTTTGCACAAGAACGGTATTCTAAGAAAGCCTTAACCCAACTTCCTTTTTCTTGATTTCTACACTGATTTCTTTAAAGTAAGGAGCAGAATCCTTTAATCCACTACAAATCCTGTGCATGCAAGTTTCTCTGTGCCTAAAAGACTTAATGTTAACATAAATCATTATGATTGTTTAACGAAAGGCAGTATACTGACATAATCCATCTGATAAGTCTCCCTGTGATACTCCCAAACAAACCAGAATAACAATGTAATAGTTCAAATGCCCGCTCACTTTAATGTCTGCATAGTCCTATAACTGTGACTAACACAATGCAGATCAAGCACTTTCCTTGCAGAGGGTATGGATGATTTGCACACATATATGTTAATTGTAATAATTGTGCATAACTGAGGAGGTAATTTTTAAAAAATGCATCATGTTGCTCAAGAAGCCTTTTATAACTCACTCGTATTGTGCATTTTAAAACAGGTCACATTCGTTGTCTATCAGTCGACATTTTAATTAGGCCTATTTGAGAATGTGCACCCTCATGCAGCTTTGCTTTAAATATATGCCAACAGAATCCACAAACACAAATGAGGCGCCTGGAGAGTGATTTGAATAAAACATGGGCAAATTTAAAGAAACATATAAACACATATACAACAGACATGTAAACAAACATACTGTAAACAGGCAGGTATGTGAAGGTAATGAGGACTGATGGAATTGACAGATGAATAAATATAAATAATTATGAAAATAAAGATTGACATTAACAAGATAAGTGGGAAAGAAAAAAAATATAACAAGAAATGTAATTTTTTCTGTCCTGCAGCCTGATTTGCAATCTTACTTCCTGTTGGGAAGAGGGTGGAAGAGGATGATTGGAGAAGAGAAAATGGTAAAAAGGAAGAAGCCTGGAATCAATAGCGGCGGCCAATAAATGCACTGTCAGCACTATCCGTAGTGCATCGACTGTCCACAGAGGTCTCAAAGTCTGAGAGGTCAAAGGTCGGCAGTGGAGAAGAGAAGAGACACAAGACACATGGTCAAATAATAACAGCAAAACAAGACAACACAGAAAAATTATATGACAAAAAACATGACAGCAAGACATACGGTGAGGTTTGAAATGACGACAAGCAGGGAAACAAATTCTTACGCATGAGGATTCACAGGTCAACATTGATAGAATCGACCAATCAAAATAAAAGTAGTAATTCACACATTGGGACCATTATCTCAACATATGAGCAGGCTTCTCTGTCAAATGCTCTGTCTGAAATGTAGACAAATATTGGCAGCTAATTAACATAACTGAGTTGGTTAAAAAGTCCACAGGGTAGCTAGCTAGCATTAGCATTACAGTACAGATGGTTAAATGAAACATTTATGATTTGTTATTTATTTCCTTCTAACACATTGGTTGCTAACTATAAAAAACAAAAACAGGAATGACAAATTAAACGCTAGCTCGGCTCTGTCCCCAGTGTCCTATGTTTGCTTGAGCAATGGTGCATTGGTATTTCAGGGTAGCCAGCTAGCATTAGCATTACAGCACGGATGATTAACACAAAAAACATTAACCCTCCGGTCGTGTACTCGTCAAATCTGACCGAACAACTACTTTCTTCAATCTTAATTATTGCGTTTAACATTTGATTGCCTCAAGGCCTTACATGATGTCCTTCACAGTAGGCATTTGAACATAGAACAATTGCTGATCACCACTTTCATTGAATTTTAGGTTAGTCAACTTTATTCAACCTATGGTGTTCCCAGTCAAAAAATGAACACGACAGGAGGGTTGAAAAATGTTAGTGTGTTATTTATTTCCAACAGGTTAGTTGGAATACTTACTATCAAAAATACAAGTTTTTTTTGCTATTTAAGGGATCTGACAGAATCACAATACCAAAAGATAGCTCAATATCACTCAAGAAGCATGCATACAAATATTAAAGATAAAACTTAGAAATAAAACTATTCACAAAATACACATCCAGTAACAGTACAGTTAAGCGATATAGCATCCAGGTGAAAGTATTAAAGTTGGAAGTATAATATATATTACACAGCTATTTACAGTAAATATATAATGCACATAAGGAGTATTGCACAACAGGAGTGTTAAAGTCTTGTTGTTATATATGTGTGGGGAGTCTACCAGGGGCCGTAGTGGTTGTAAAGTCTGACCGCTGCAGGAGGGAAGCACCTGCGGTACAAAGCTTTTACTAGAAAATATTAAGAACTAAGGGCGCTGGGGAACAAAAAGATTACCCCGTAGTGTAAGTACTACAATGTATGTGCTAGTCCTGAACTGAGATTTTCTTAACACCACTTGTAACCCCACAAAAAAAATGGTGTTAGCTAATGATAAGCTAACCTATCTTACAGTGATTAATGTTGTATACTGTAGTCACAAGCTAGTTAGCTTGACATGCTAACCTTTACACAGCTTACATTAGAACAGGCACACACAGTTAAAACCATTCCTTATGATAAAAAATGTGTTTAGGTTTGGGAAAGGCAAAAAATACAACTAATACAAATGTTATGCACAGTGCTTCAGCATGAAGAGAAACTCAAAGCCTGACAAGCATGACATGCTAATTAGAATCTGAAGAAGTGTTAAGTGAATGCTTCATTTAAAGTTGAACGGTCAGTCTGACACACTCTATTGTATTGAATTAAAAAAAAAAGCCTGCGCAATTTCAACCAGCTTAAGAGGGCCGCCACGCCAGTCACCATTCAGAGATCGCTGTCGGCCTGCATCAAACACTCACTCTCATGCACCTGATTGCCCGTTTCCCAGAGTGCTCAGTGCAGCAGGGAACCATCTTAATGTCAGCCATGCAATCAGACAGCAATTAAAACACACATTGTTTGAAACTAACATTAGCTGCACTCATCAGTCACCCCACAGCCAATCACCCTCTAATGCAGTGGTTCCCAACCCGGGGGGGCGTGCCCCCTTTGGGGGGGCGCCAAAGATCGCAGGGGGGGCGCCAGGCCTCAGATGATTTGAGGCCAAATATCATATTTAGACTTTATTTATTTTTTATACATATAATTGTAAAGCAATACATGATTGTCGCTAAAAGCCTTGTCTCTACATTACAATAAAACATAAAAAATAATTTATTTATTCATTTGAATACAAATTCAAGTTAGTAGCTAATAAAGGCATAAAAAGACAGAAATGTATAATTCTTTCTTTAATATAAATGTTTCTTCTGCCCGTAAAGCGTCCAAAACAGGCTTTTTCGGGATAAGCGCATTTTTAAAACATAGTCATTGTCCATGCCGGTTTCAGTTGGATTATTTGTCACAGTGGCTCCAATCAGATCGGTCTCCTCCATTTTGTAGATTATTTACGACTTTTGAATCCACATAAACACATCGGCAACATCCGGGTTACTTTGAGCATGTGTTTTAAACAGTTTAATGCCTTCGTGAATTGTTTCCACTTGCGCCGTCCTTTAATTTCTTCATACAGCGGGAATCCAAATGAATTAATCCCGAGTCCAATAACCATCAAAGTCACTCCAATAGTGCTCCGTAATTACGCTTTCATCCTCCTTTAACAAAATACTTCACATTCATCCAGTTTGTGACTATAGTTGTAGCATGTTTGAGACTTTTAAACTTTAATTACCGCTGTTGCACCCCTCCTTGTGTGTGTGTGTGTGGGGGGGGGCGCAACTTCCAACCGGAGTCATTTGGGGGGGCTCTTGGGAAAAAAGTTTGGGAACCACTGCTCTAATGGATGTACCTGCTGTGTGTCTGTGATGTTAAAGTAAAACCACAGAGAGAGCAGATTCATCAATATTCAATTATTCTCCAAACTGGCAAATGAGGAGACAATTTGGTCAAAATGCAGGAAAATGTCCTTACCTTTCCTAGAATGTAATGTAATACATTACTATTTTAGCTAGTGATATGACAGTTTAAAACAAATGAAACCTCGTTTCATTTTGTAATATGTGTTCTTCTCTTCATGAAAGCAAGAAACGCTCACTAACTAAAAGCTCCTTGTATGAATCCATTCTCAACACTACCATGAAATCATTAACTACACATGATGAATACTACCACCTGTGGTTAATCCATATCGATGAAGCCACGAGTAACATTTCAAGGATTCAAGAGTCACAGCTCAGTGGGATTCCTGATGGGAAAGCTCTCAGCAGAGCGAGTCAAAGTCCCAAAAATCTATGGCCACACGTTGTTAATCACAGAAACACATCTCCTGACTAGTCAATGGAAGAAGTGTACTTATCATTTGTTTGCCTACAAAGAGAGATATATAGTATACATAAAGTCAATGGTCAAGAACATTACAAAATCTCTATTCCTGTACACACATGGTACATGTTCCTTTCACATCAATCTTGTGCTATTTTTGGGCGATCATGGCAGATCATAAATTGTACAGCCTGTTGGTCTAATATAATGTTCCTGCATGCCGTATACACCGTTGGCCAGGGTGACACACAAATGTTATAAACAACTCATGGAGAAATGATGTCCTTGCCCGGGACGAACTACATTTAGAGTCTTGTGACTGAAACTAATTAGTTTGACTGTGGGATCATCTGCCACTGGTTTAGCACAATCCCCCTCCAGTGTGCTGCACTTGGCAGGGCTTTCATGACAAACAGCATAAAACAATATAGAGATATATCTAAGCGCCTCTGGACACATGCATCACTCAGTACATCTAGCTTTGGTCACACTCAGGCCTGGCAAACTTGTAAAACCATTATTTCTTCATGATTCTGAAAATATGTTTAAAATATTCCTGGCACCATGAAGCCTCCTTTTGTTATGTGATCAGTTTTGTCCTATGTCATCTACTCCTCAAAAGAGAAATAGATAACACTTTGGTTCTTAAATAAACAATATTTTCCAGAGTGTTGCGAGATAGCATCAGTTCTCGCTGTGTGTGTTTGATGTCTTTATCAGAGCTGAAAACCTAACCCTTCTTCATAAGAAGCCTTTTAAGTGGCATTTCAAACCCTTCCCCAATTGTCTGAAAATACCTAATGTAACTACAGTATCTGGTCTTGCAGCACTTACCAAAGTTAACGTTGTAATCTCCTCCACGCTCGCGGTACATTTGGTAGACGAAGAAGCAGGACGCAGGTTTAAGCAGCAAGCTGAGGATGGCCATTCCTGCGCTGAAGCGAAACACGTTCCTTCCACTCTCTGCAGCGAAATCATTTATCGGGTAAAAGATGCCGAAATGGACGATGTCGGTCACTATCGTCACGAACAGCCCAACCAGGAACTACATGAGGAAAACAAAAAGAGGAAGACTTCTTAACGGACATGGATGATGTGTCAGGCTTTTACTTTTAGTAGTAGTTTCATGCTCTCAAGTGCCAACACATCTTGGTAATTATACCCAAGGCAATGTATTGTGCAAGGAAAACTAAGACAGACATTTCTGATGTCTGATAAAAGACACTGATTTATCTATTGCCTTTATTATCTCGGACAGCCACATCTTTATTATGGGATCACACAAAATTGCTGCTGCTTATTTTTCATAATGGTTCTTTACTTATGTGTCTGTATAGTATTTCGTTTTTTCACTTACGTGTCATTGTCTCTATATTTATTATGTTAGCTTACTCTTTATCTTTTTGCCTAATGCTGTAAATGTCCCCGCTACAGGACTAATAAAGGCTTTCTGATTCTGAATCTTTAGAAACTTGACAAAGTAGAGGTTAAGCCTGGAGTTATATATCAATTAATAAGCAGTAGGGAGAAAGCCGGACTATCTCTCATCTTTATACTTTAGTTGATATGACTTTGAAACTGCATCTTGATTCACAAAAACTTCTGTGCATTATTTATTTTTTGCCTTCCTTTTCAAACGTTGGCTGGCTCAGCCCAAAAGACTTTCCTCCTTGAAGGACCCGTGGACTTTAAAGTACACAAAGTAAAAGTTTCCCCCTTGGGTTCTTCCCAAGGCATGGACACTCAGAATCATTTACAGTCAGAGGTGTCATTGAGCGAGACACCAGACTGATATTTCTCTCTTTACCCTCCAGCTGTAGAGTATTTGCTTCGGCAGGAACTCTTTCACAGCCATGGAGGTCTGGGGTCACTTTCACAAACGCAAACTTGGACTAAGGCTTAGATTTACCTTATAGTCAGACTTAAAAATGAACGTCTTAATTGATCCGTACCACATATTTGTCATTTTATTGTCTTTCTTAACCCATTCACCCAAAGACAGTGGAAAAATGCTAGAATATTTGTACATAATGGTCTAATCGCTTGAAATCTGGTATTAACATACTTAGTATCGAAAAGGAACAGTATCTAACAACTAAAAAAGTATTATATAACATGGAAGAAACACCCTTTTATTAATAGCCAAAGTCAGTATTTTGGAAAAATAGGAAAAACACAAACATCTTGTTTAATGAATCTCTCTATATGAGGTTTGTTTTGCATAAATGTGCCTATATTTGATGTTAAACTTGTTATGAGTTCATGTACATCAAATACTTAATTGTGATCATTATAGTATCTGGATAATTAAGACTAACTTGCCATGAGTTCTGGGTAAATTAAGACATTCTAGAACAATAGAAACATGGCTGACCAAGCTGCACAGAAAACGTTTGTCTGCAATAACATTACAAAGACATTTATTGGGAAAATTCTGCAAAAAGCGTAACAACCCAAAAAACGTCCTGTAGCATTAAATGTCAATGCAGTGCAGACCTGTAGCAGAGCTGAGATGCTGTGATGTGTCAGAGCTCAGTGCGTCGGCTAACCCATCAATCAGACTCAGGATATTTCCTTCAGGCAAACAAAAAGACGGACGATGTATCCTCACTGCTGTGCATTCCCAACAGGTAACTGCACTCTGTGAACACTCTTTCCCTTCCTATTACTCGCTCCAATACATTGTTAGCAAACCGTTGTATCCATGATTGTACAGCGTAAGGGTAGGGTAGTACACTATCTACTAGTTCGGCTTAACATTTCGGATTACATTATTTCATTCTATGCTACATTTGCCCCTGCTGACTTTGTTATTGGGATGTTATTGTGTTTCCAATCCTTAGCATTGAGTTTGGAGAGTGAAGTGTTATCCCACCTTATAGAAATGACAGCAAAAAGAAGGGAAATACCAACTACTGTACATGTTAATAAATTGGCTTTAGACTACAGACCTGCCTGGAACATGTGTGTGAATCGATGCACCATGAAAACCACGGTTACTGCTGAATCAAAGGAAGGCTATTTTTCGTCAAAGGGATGCTCACAGATTGTCCTACATTCCACAGACAAATAGGTTAGCACGGATATGCATTGCTGCGCCTATAGTTAGACTCCTGTGCGCTTCACATGGTGTTTGCAGGAATCGAGGTGAAGACCCACCATGAGCACGGCATCGATGGAGTCCCTCTGTGCAATGGCCCACACCCCGATAGCAAACACACTGAAGTTCACCCAGGCATAGGAGGTGGGAAGCCACGCCATGCATCCCCTGCAGAAAACACACACATTCTACAGTCACATAATAACAACAAGAATATATTTGTTTAGAGCATTTTTCAAACTTAAACATAGAGTGCTGTCCAGGTTAAACTATTTACAGATTCAAATGTAAAAGAAAAAATCAAGAAGAAAATATTTCAAGCAGCTCAGAGCCCATACATAAACAGATTGAAAAGTTTTAGTTTCATTTAAAAATCTTAAATCCCAAGCTCCGCCATCAGTGCAACATGCAATACTCTTTAGACAAAACTAAATACAGAAATAAGGAAGTAAATTATGCAATACAAATACTACAACTGATACAATGGTGCAAAACTGTGATGATATATAATGTGGATATGTGGAATAAACACATGTAAAGATGAACAGTGATTTCTAAACACATGTGAGTGGTGAGATGAAGATGGAGTTACGTGCAAAATAAAAGTAATATAAATACATAAGGAAAGACTGTGGAGGTGAAAGAGAAGCCCCGAGTCAGTCAGTTGTAAATCATTCTCTGTGTGAACGTGTGTGTTTGTGTGTGCCCAAAGAGGAGAGAAATTCCTCAGGTTTGTGAAAGAAATCCTGTGCTCACACTCACCATACTGTAAGCAGCCAGTGCACCAGTACTATGGCCTGCAGCAGAGAACAAGAGACAAGTGTTAGAAAGACTAAAAAGGGTTGTGATTACCTTTAGTCTATAGCGCTTCAGGCTACAAACAATCCAAAGAAATTACTGTTTCGACAGTCGTTTAATCTTCTAAATCTCAAAACATTTAGTTTCTCCAACTTCTCTACTGTGAGTCTCTGAAGTCATTGTTAACCTCACTCTTTGGGTTTTGGAAATAGGTTCAACTTTGGAATTTATTTCACTATCTTCTTACAATTTAAGACCTTAGGATTTATTAAGGAAATTAAAGAGGAACATCAACATGGGATGTAGCCCTAATTCAGTCTAAAGCATGTGATCATTAAGTGCTCCTTTACTTACACTTTCATATCTTACTTTCTGAGTTTTCACATCACATGTTTAAGTCCACATTTCTGACTACTTTTGAACTGTTTAACCTTTACAAAAATACAATACAGGCATAATTCAATTGAATGTTTCTCCCTTTTAAGAGGGACAGGGACATATTATCCAGGCATCAGGTCACATATTATAGAACTGTGTTAAAACAGAACACGTAGACAGCTTAGAAATAATTGACAAGGTAATATTTAGTTTGAGATAAATATTTTTAAATCATTCAGATCTCAATACTGAGCAGATTCACTGATGTGTTTCTAACATCCAATGCCTTTTATAATATGGTCTTTCAACAGGCCTGCTGCCCAGTGCCCATCAATGTAAACAGAACTGTATACAAACAACTAATCTCCTGGGTAGGGTATCTCCTGATTAACTAAACTCTTCTACTCCAATTAAAAAACAACAATAAAGCACCAATAAAAGCACATGTCAGTAGTTTACTGTGGTGTGTCTCAGGCAGGTAGTTGCCACACAGAGGAATTACCAATGAGTATTGAGAAAACACAGTTGAACATCATCACGCAAGTTAACACCAGTCCTCGTTAAACACTGCACTCCTCCAGCACACCACACACACACAACACACACACACACACACAACACACACACACACCACACACACACACACACACACACACACACACACACA
The DNA here is from genome assembly GCA_902827135.1 of Harpagifer antarcticus. Classification (NCBI taxonomy): domain Eukaryota; kingdom Metazoa; phylum Chordata; class Actinopteri; order Perciformes; family Harpagiferidae; genus Harpagifer; species Harpagifer antarcticus. The sequence continues at coordinate 18,471 of CADEHL010001058.1, forward strand.
CACACAGCCTCACCTTTAGATTAATGGCAGGGATTTCCATCACATCAGCTCTTCCTGTACCGCTTCACTGCTGCCACTTGTTGATGGTGCTAAATGAAAAACTGCGGCAGATTGTTTCCTCCACAAACTTCTCTCCACAACTCCTCCTCCCTTCAGATCAGCCTGCAAACACAAACCATGTGACAGCAGCCTGACTGCTTCCCATGTGACTCCCACCCCCACGCAGTCTGCGTGATCTGCGTGTAGGGAGGGGCGGGCCTGATCGGAGTACTTCGAGCCTGAAATATCTCCTCGAAGCAAAGCACTTAGCAGCTAGCTCGGAGCTAGCCATGATGATTGTGGCATACAAGATATTAAACAAATGGTATTGAAATTACAGACATGGTGACCTTTAAGTTTATAATGCCTACTCAATGATTCACCCATCTTCCAAACTCAATTTGAATATTTTGAAATGTTTCTCACAGCAAATATTGCGAATCATTTAGATAAATTAATCACAACGCATGTAATTAATTAGAGTCATTTTTGTAAATGCTTGACAGCCCTAATTATTTGTCAATGCCTTTAAATCCATGTAGCTAATCAGTGATCAATACAATTGTGTTTTAGCATGTTGCTTAAATCTTTAAAGCAGGAGCCTAATTACGCAGCTCTCCGTCAATTTTAGAAATTGGTGAACGGCTCAATTAAAGCAATATTAACCTAGTAAATGAAGATATAATTCACCTATGTTTAGCCCTTCAACAGTGTTGACAATCATTCACAGCCATGCTAACAGAATGCTAACAATGCTAACATGCTAATGTTTAGCACTTTGAATTGCCTTGTGTTGAAAGGTGCTATATAAATAAACTTGCCTTGCCTTGCCTTATGTTTAGAAAGTGTAATGTTTACCCCATTCCACATGAGGTATTATTGTAGTGCATGGCTAACAGTTGCTAATTTAACAATAGACACAAAGTGCAGTTCATGCTAACAAAACTCTCAGTTATCTGTCAGGTATGGACACATGTGTATTAGACATGATACTAACATTATAACTTAAAGGAGAAGTCTGCAATTCTAATCCAAGGCACTTCAAATTCAGTGAGAATCTCCTCACGGTCCACTATCTCTCCGTTCTGTGTTCACACTGATTGAAATCCAGTGTTTATACATAGCCCTGGCTCTGTTAATGGTGAACAATATGTAAAAAGAGAAAAGGCAGTTGGAGCCAAAGGTAAGGTAAATCAGATAAAATAAATATGATAAATATAATCAAATCAAATCTGCAGACTATGCAGATTTGTTCTTGGTTGTCCTTTTCGTACACATCACTGCACAATGTATAACCAACTTAAATGGCCTTCTTTAAATGTAAGAAGACACATGCATTGGCTTCAGCTGATATTTAAATGCATTTATCTTAACTATCCCCCTTATTTAAAGCAGTATTTTGTACCCTACTCACCAATTCATCAAGTTAGACATTCTGTTCAGATTTATTTCTCTGTCCCCTCTGCAAAAAAAATAATTGATTGGCAGAAGAGCGTTCACGTTTAAAGCCCCAACTGACTGGAATACTTTACCTGCTGCTATTAGATCGCTTGCATCATTGGGTTTATTTAAACATGCATTGTTATCTCACTTTCAACTGGTCTGTACTTGTTATAACTGATATTGATGAAACTGATTTGCTTGACTGTCTCAAATTGGAATGATTGTGTGCATTGCTTGAATTTTACTTAACAGACTGTATGTGGTTTGTCTTGTGTGTCATGTTTTGCATTTTGTCTTTTTGTTTATGTATGTCTGTAAGTTGTTGCTATTGTCGGGACCCCCTTGAAAACGAGATGGTGCATCTCAAGGGGTTTATCCCAATGAATAACATTTCTATATATATATATAAATCCTGCAGGGGGTATTTGTTTGTGTGTAAGTATCAACAATTCTTCTCCAAATGTCACAACTTCTCTTTCAATGGATCACCAAAGTCAAAAGGATTCCTCCTCTGGCGAACAGGACAAAATGTCATGACAATCCATCCACTAGTTTATTTGTTTTGCTTTAGTGTTCTGTTCCATCACAAGCAGATATAAAAATGTCTCAACAAATATAACCCTTATCATACAATTACCTGCAATATCAGGTGATGCTGGTAAAGCTGTAATTAAAACAAATGAGAAATGAAAGATTAATGAAGCTGTAACAAAAAATAAATAAACAAACCAGAAATATATATTTTTTTAAAACCAGCGGTCAAGTCTACAGAAAAATAAGGTTTGTTTAGGTCAGGGCTATAAGATGTTGATAACACATACAATCGATCAAATAAATGTTGAGGAAGCCATTTCCAGACAGCAGTCCTAGCAGCTTGTGACATTTAGAAAAGTTATTTGATTTATACCATTCATCCTTCAAATGCTTTGTTCCATGAACATTTTCTGTATCTACTGTTCAGTTTATCGTGAAATTTAGTGGATTCATTATCCCCAGAGGATATGCTCCATTGATTTTGATTGACCTTCTGTGATTTGTTAAAAAAAAATAACAGTCAGTTTCTTGCTTTCACTTACAACTGCAGAAGAAGGAAGATAACATGTGATTAGATGCAAATGAAATAATAAGGCATCATTTCAATTTAAAAAATGCTAAAGGATGGATATACAGCAACGTCCCAATAGTAGGCAAAAGAAGTTAGCAAAAAACACATTACTGACATATTATTACCAACATATCAAAAGAAAGCAAAAAACACCAAAATTGTAGTCATATATCACATTGTGCACTCTTAAAACTACTGGGTTAAAAAATAACCCAATCATAACCCAGCTGCTGAGTCACTATAGGACAGAGCACGCGCTGGGTTGTCTTAACCCATGTGCTGGGCTGGATCATTGTAACCAATGTGCTGGGTTGTTTATTTGACCCAAGCTAGTGATTGAAATTAACTATATTGTTGGGCTAAATATAATATAATAATAATGTATAATGAATTATCTCCAAACACACCGTATATATATAAAAAATACATGTATTGATAATTTGAACAGCTTTGGCAAATCACCAACATTCCATTTCCACTATAAAAGAACAATGCATTTTAGCACAATACAAATTCAATATATTTAACTCTTTAAAAAAAAAAAAAACAGTGCTAGGGCCTTGAGAAATATCTGTGTGTATTTTAACCATCACTTATGAGTGAACACAATTTTCAGGAACAGTTCTGCGTATTAATTTAACACATGGACCATAAAGACCCAATACATATAAAAGTATATCAACATCTACGAACAGTCCTTCAACTTGAAGCTGAACAGTAACAAATCTGTCAATGAACACAACAGAACACAGATGTAAAGCAGCAGGGTGTAAACAGAGGAGAACAGTGTGTGTGTGTGTGTGTGTGTGTGTGTGTGTGTGTGTGTGTGTGTGTGTGTGTGTGTGTGTGTATGTGTGTGTGTGTGTGTGTGTGTGTGTGTGTGTGTGTGAAAAAAAGCTTTTTCAGGCTCAACACCCTGGGCTTCAAGTTCCCCTCATCCAGGCCCATCAACACTTTCTGGGTGAAGTCGAAAGTGTAGCTCAGATGCAGGGCAAAGGTCAGTGCAAAAAGCAGGATGAATGTGTCAGCCAGTGTGGGGAGTTCCATAACTACGTTACCCTCAATGACAACAGCGATCCTCTGGGTAGAAGAGCGTGGTATCTGTTGACCTGGCACTGATCATGAGAAGTCCGACCGCGATGTCCTCTGTGTCTGGATCATCAGACTGCTCCACCTGATGACAAGAACAGATAAACGTTACCCAAATTGCTTATCTCAGAAATGTGTTTTCTGAAAAATACATTAGTGACATATCACATCAAATAACCGTATGTGTTGTGCATAATGTGGGTTTAAGGAAACGCCTATTAGCATAACATAATGTTACAGCACCAGAAACGTCAGCCTCCAAAATAACCAATCAGTTGACATAAATGCTTTCAACAAAAAAACATGTATAACCTTCATAAGGGTAGGATTTATTTTATCACTGTATTAGACTGTTACCATTAGCTAGTTGTACCTAATAAACTGGCAACTGAATATATATTTACAGTATAATCTGAGTTGGGGCATGTCTATCCAACTCCGCATAGAAGTGGTTCTTCAGGTTGAGGTTTGTTATCCTGTGGAACTCTGCACAAATCTGCCAAAATATAAAATGACTATTTAATTCACAGTACAATGTAGACTGAAGACAGCAGAGATAAACAGAAACATAACATCCTAAATCTGAGAAAACATGACAAGTTATCAGTGACAAGGCACACAAAATAATTATATAGTTGTAATAAATAAAATATTTTCACCTGTGACTCCATTTTCAAGGCAGGCCAGCGTTCCAGGATCTCTCCAACAGGTACCTCATCATTGATGAAAGGTAGTCTGCATTCACTTTTAAATCAAGGGAATAATAATGTTATAATGTTCAAGTAACTCTGCCCTTGTATCAAAGACAGCAGCACAAAGTCTGCATCCCCAAACCATTGGAAAACGTAACAATATTCACAGGCACCAACACAAATCTAACATCATTTCAGTGTTGAGCACTAAATATTCATTCACATTTTAGTATGTGGAATAAACATGGACGCAGGAAGGGGCTTTGCTCCCACAATGCAGTTCGGCTATGTTACCCTTAAAAAACAGAGCAGTTTTATGGTGCCATATTGGATAGTCCCTTCACTTATTGCATTGTTCCGTCTCCTTTCAAAGCGCACTTAATACGAAAACTCATTTAGTGCTTTAGAAATATAATATTCCTCCATCTTCTCCTCACCTCTAAATCATAGTCTCTTATCTGTTCCCAACTGTTATTCATCAGCTAAAGTTCCAGTATTAAGATAATAGCAAGCAAATCCATCCACTTGCGATGTGTTTAAATCGGGTTTAAATGCAATGAAGCTCAGCACAAGTTCTTTCAGGAAGACTGGGTATATATATACATATTATACTGCATATAATCAGCTCATCACGGGCGTTCTCTTTAACCTATTACATTTCACCTCGTTCTCCAGCAGCCAATCACTGTGCTGCAGCCAAACTTTAAAATGGTTCTCCTCTCTCTTGCAGTCAGCTGTGATTTCAGGTGTTCATGCTGCCGCCCGCCTCCTTCCCATCCACCTCCTTTCATCACATCCAGTTCCAGGAGAGTTAATCCAAAGACCTCATCAGACCTCCTCTTCATCCCATCTCCTCATCAAATCCAGATCTTCAGCATCATCACCAGTGTCTAGACCCTTGGGGGCTTCCCTATAGCCTCTGCTCACGGCTGCATTTCCCCCTGTAGGAGCCACATATGAAGGCATTTCTGTGTTTGTTACCATACATGTTTTTTGAGTCACTATAGGTGGTGGGCGTGTCATTGGATTTGTGTGGTGGCGTTTGTGCTTATATCCGGTTGCTTTTACCTGCGCACTAGATGGGGGAGTGAGCTAGAGAAGGACAATTTTTGTTGACCGCACGCACGCATACAAGGATATACGTATATGGAATATTGCATTTTTGCTTTGGAAATAAAAGGTCAAACGCATACTGTGTTGGAAAGACTGAGCTTTTGCGCGTCCAGTGTTTTTTCTCTTGTTTAGTCCCTCGCGGCACTTTGTTTAAGATTACCCCCTTTAGATTGTCTAATCGCCAAAGACTTAATATTTATCATATGGCATGTGTCAATACATGTTATTTAAACTAAATGAAGTCTCTCCTGATTGAACTGGAAAAAGTGGACCTTGAGTTATCTCCAAGGTCAAGAATAAAGTTGCACGCTATTGTTTATGCCCCATGAATAAAAGATAATACGATAAACATTCTCCTTTTCACTTTTGTCTCTTCATCTTTCACTTTTCCAAATCTACAATATTTCTCTCTTCTGGGTTCTCCCACAGAACTTTCCCTCTGACGGTCAGACGAGGAGGTCAGAGTCTGACCTCCTCGTCTGAAATGTCATGAGTCTCTGGATTTTCATTTGACCCTTAAACTCAAGATGACCAAGGGCAGCAACCAAATCTTTAAAATGCTAATGTGTGCTGATTATTTTTGAAGTCTGACTCACTCCTTTCGCCCATCTCCTATCTTAGAGGAGATGATTCATTGTTCCCGGCTCAGCAGATGGCCCCTGTGCTCTCATTTACCAGCGTGAACCCTGACCTCCTGATGACCTCTGACCCCTCCCTCCCTCTTATTAAAGTTGTTGTGCTTTCAAACACTCCAGAGCCAGATTTAGCAGTCCCAACATGCTGTTTGCATGCATTTGTGTGTGGAAATGAGATTGCAGAGTGACACATGTGGGACTTGTTATTTAATTTTCAGGTGGAATTTCTTTTATCATTAGGGAAAATGCAATTATTGGATTAAAATGAGAGTTATTGATCCATTTTACATCCTAACCTGCTGTGAGTATTATTTTTCAAAATACATTTGCATCTATTTTCATCACAGCTCATCAAACGGTTTATAGTCTGTTTTATTGTCTCTGTAAAAAAGGAAAATCTTTTTTTACTTTGTTTACTCTTATGTAAATTGTTGATATCCATGATGAGCATCTCATAGCTTTTGTCACATCCTGGCCCTGGCTGATCGCCTCACTCCCTCACCTGTGTATTTTCGCTCCCTGTTAATCACCTGCCTGGCCTCAATGAGCCTCAGCTGTCCCTAATGATCACTCCTCACCTGTGTATTTAGTCTGTGCTGTTTCCTTGGTCAGTGCCAGTTCGTCTTGTCTGTATAGCAGAAAGTGCTCCATGTTACTCTCCTGACCTAAGCTATTGTTCTAGCTGCTTAGCATTTGTACCAACATAGTTGGTTGTTTTTTTGTTGCTTCTCTAGTAGTTTTCTGCCAACTTAGTTGGTTGTTTTTCGTTGCTTCCAGTCAGTACATTGTTTGATCATTGCCTGTTTTATTTTTACCTTTTGGATTAAACGCTTGACTAAAGACATTTTTGCCTGGTTGTGCTCTTGAGTCCTATTATTATTTTTTGCCCGTACTTGTGTCTGATAGCTTTGTTTCTTTTACGAAAAATCTGACTCGTTCAGGCCAGTGGAAAAGAAAAAAAGGCCTTTAATTATGATTTAATTTGGGAGCATGCCTTGAGCATTGAACATGGAAAGTAACCATTATTTGTATTCATTATTTAAGCAATAGCTCACGACAGGCCGTGGTATATGCTCAGTATATCACAGCTATGGGGCGTGGTTCGGCCCGACGCGAAGCATGCAGTTTGCTTTTCAACCCAACTGTATACAGTTTTTCTCAGACGCGGAGGGATACTGACTTGTTGTGAAAAGTAACTACAATTCTACCCGTGGTATACGCTCAGTATATCACGGCTAAGAACCAATCAGGTTCCTTGATTTGACTTGTCCGTTTTATAATTTTTTATATATATTATTACTTCTTTAAAAAATGTTTTATTTCTTTTACTTAAGTATTTTGTATGTATCTTTTTTAGAATTGTAAATCATTTGTTATATTTACCTTTATGTGTATTATTTGGGCCAACCAGTGCCTTTATTGTAGAGACACAGTTATCATGTCAGTTATCTTTTGCATTTAATTATTTATTTTTAGCATTGTTGTGGCTTTTTTTGTTGTTTTGTCTTATTTCAATGTGGAACAATAATGTTGTTATTCTTGTTCCTGTGATCTTCTGCTATAGAAAGTTAAGATAGAAAGTTAAGATAACTAATCACTCCAAGAGCTCCTCAGGTCAGAGTGCTGCAGCTCTTTCAGGAGGTGGCTGTGTGTAATTCATCACTTGTCTGGCTCTTGGCTCTGTCGGAGGTAACTATTAAAAATACATCAGCACTGCTTTTATTCTGTAGCTGTAAATCAGGATGGCACAATCACAGCCCGACAGAGCTGGTGGTTAGAAAAGAAATAGGAGTGTTACTTTCTTCGTATAATCAAATATTGATAGATTCTCACAGAGCTTGTGAGTTGGGATCACGCTGAGTGTTATTGCTTGCACTTGCTCTAATGTGTCGTAAGCTTCCCGTTAAAAGGTTTTGACACCGGAGTGTGGAGATAATGAGAATCTTCAAAGATTGCTGCATTCACTTTATCACATGGAGACTGAAGTGACTGGAAAATCCTCATTTTCAAGAAAATATGTGTCTGGGTTATTTGACACATTTATCCTGATTTATATTGATCTGAAGTATTCCAAAGAACATTTTTTCTTTTTCTCAAAGGAAATGATACATTTACTAAAATCCTGATAGCTATAACCTTCCGATTAAGAGTAACTGATTACATTCCAGTGCTGTACTTAAGTACATGTTGAGATAATTTCCCTTAATATGAGCATTTAAAATGTCAGCCCATATGTATTCAAACTATAATGTCTTACACATATTTATCTTACTTTTAGTTTATTCATATTTATAATAATTAGTGCTGGACTATACATATGTGTCTTCTTGCTGCACATGTTCATATCTTAGCATATGTGTTATTATTTATATTTATTATTTTAAATAGTTTCAAGCCTAAATGGCAACATGATCGAATATTTCACAACTAAAGCTAAGATTAGATAAAAGTCAGAACAACTGAAAAATAGCAAAGTATGTATTTGTTTTTTCCTTCCTCATTATTAAACTCAGGACCTCCCTGATGCATCCTGTGACCTTTAGAGAGTCCTGACCCCACTTGAGTATTTCAAGTAGTTCAAACCAGTTTCTCTTGAGCTGCTGCAGCAGTGAAATGCTTCTCCACATGAAGCATCATTATTAGTAATCCCACAAGGTTTTATAAAAAATATCTGGAACAGACATTTTTCTGCAGAACACCTTTTCCTACAGTATATACAAATTAGAATTTAAAGGACATTTTGCTTATTGTGCTACTATACTTTAATTTTCAAATGCTGGACTTCCCCTGTTAATTGTGTATTTCACATTGATTGATATGTAATTTCACTTACTTTTAAGTGCAAGATCTTGACTTAAACGGTATTCGAGAATCTAAAAACATGCATTATGTAAAGCGTAAGTGTAAGTGAATATGACTGTGTATTTTAATAGTGACATTTGTTTATACGTGCCATTTGTTTTGTTAAAACTATTAAACATATTTCATTTTGAGTCTTCTGACACAAAGCTCTGAAAGTAACAGTTTTTTAAAACCTAAAATAGCTTTTAGCACAAAGGCAAAGACATTAGCAATACATGTGAGTGCCTGATAAAGATGAAAGTCAATGGTGCAAATAAAACAAAGTTTACACCACAAAATGTTTATCCTAGTAATTGTTTAATCATGAAAACCAAAAAAGACGGACAAACACAACATCTGGACAAACATGTGTTTAAGTACAGTATAAATAAAACATATATTAAGACATGTAAAAGGAAGGTCAAACCAAGGTCTTTGTTTATCGTTCTACTGTTACGTACATTTGAAGAGAAGTGGTATCAAGTTAACAAAAAAAGTTATTCAAACACTTTGTTATTTACAAAACAGGACAGCAGACTGGGTTCAAATAGCGTTTGCAAATCATTTTCAGCATGTGAGACAAGAAAGAAAACAAATGTAGCAGAGAGTTCACACAGAAACCCAAACGGTGATTCAAGCATTATTAGTTTGAGTGACAGCTTACTTGACTGAATTTGAATCATCCTGAATTAATAAAAGACATCTGTTTAGGACTCCGAGCACAGAAATGTAATAATAAAAAAGGATTTGTAAACATTGTTTGACTCAGATCAGAAGGACAGAGACAAGCAGCCGCAGGAGAAGAACTCATCAAATATTATGTGATGTGAATATCCACGCATACACTATGAGATGTTGACAGATTTCACTCAGTGGTGTGTTCCAGCCGAGTTGAACTTTTCCACCAGATTTGAACAAATACAAAAATGTGTCATCGTGAAAAACAAATCTTTGAAAAGATAGTAGTGATTTTTGAGTAAGGGCTGGGAAATATGAATAATTGTTTTGTAAATTTAGGTCAATATTTATACTGCACAGCCCTAAGAATAACTAACACTGAAACTTAAAAAATGCTTAAAGGTGGGAGATTGCTGGATAAAAGATGTGGCCCAACCAAAATGCAATATTTTTCCAGTCCCTTGTTTTTTTGTATAAAATGACCAAGTGTTGTAATTTAGAATCAATTAAAAAAACCAGCGACCCATCACCTTTCAGCAGTTGTTTTAGCTCCTGCGTCAGTGTTTATGGGAAAAAAAAATCTGGATCTTCCTCCCTCAATTCCCTCCATCTCATCATCATCATCCTCCTCCTCCTCCTCCTCCTCCTCCTCCTCCTCCTCCTCCTCCTCCTCCTCCTCCTCCTCCTCCTCCTCCTCCTCCTCCTCCTCCTCCTCCTCCTCCTCCTCCTCCTCCTCCTCCTCCTCCTCCTCCTCCTCCTCAGATGGTGATGAAGCCACCCTGGTCGCTGCTGACGGACTCCGGCACCACGCAGCGCCCCTTTCTTCGAGTCACACGCCGCTTCCGGTGGAATTTAGCATAACAGCGAAACCCTGAAAGATGATGAATAATCTGTTAGATAAATATCTTAAACAGATAAATGTGGACGTAGTAAAATACAGAAATTAAAGGGGCCGTAATCTGCACATTTTCAGGTAGATTTTTTTTATTTTTTGCTTATACTGTGACCTGTTTACACGCTTTAATGTTCAAAAAGATCTTTATTTTTCTCATACTGCCTGTGCTGCAGCACCGCTTTTCACCCTCTGTCTGAAACCAGAGCCCAATCTGCTCTGATTGGTTTGCTCTCCGTCTCTGTTGTGATTGGTCAACTTCTTAGAGATGTGTAAGAACTGCCCCGCCCCTTAGCCGATTACATACAACTGTTTGTAGTGTTAGCCAATAGAAGCCTGAGTTACGTTGTGATGTCACCATGTTCCGGAAGTAACAAAGGAGTCTAATGGAGGAGTTTCAGGCAGGGGGTGTGGGAGAGAAACTCCCTCTTGAGGAAACTTTGGGATTTTAGCTTTTACGTGCACACAAACCTATATAACACACTACAGGAAAGGGGAGACCTCAAAAAGCACAACAGAGCCTCTTTAAGGCATTTGATTTAATAATTGCCTGTGGGTTGCAAAGAATGTTTCAACCAATTTAACATGAGATGCCTTAAAAACTAATTGCCCATCTGCTTTTTTCCTACTGTGAAAATGCTGTGAAAAGGGTCTGTAGTCCAGTGGAACCATTTTACCATGTCAGGTTTTGCTTTTTGACAAACAGATTCTTAAAGGTCCCATGTCATGGCCATTTCATAATTCCATTGTTTGGAGGACTACTAGAATATATTTACATTGTTCAATGTTCCAAAATCACATCGTATTGTTGGAGCTCCTGCCCCCCCCTCCCTGTGAGCCCACTGTGCTCTGATTGGTCAGCTCGCCTACTCTGTTCTGATGAGTCCACCACCGTTACAGCGGAACATCAGTGATTACAGATGTAGCACTCCAGATAGGACTCACATGGGTGTGTCCCAGTCAAAAACCCAGCGGATCCCAGTGGCTGGGGGTGTTGCCAAATTGCTAGAGGGCGTTGCCAAAGTTCTCCATTTGTTCAATTACACGATTTAACCATGAGATGGTGCTTCATTCACAAATACACAAAGACAACTGGGTGTTGTAGAACTTAGTCTGTTTGCAGCTCTGCAGTTGTGTTTGCTGAATACTGTAGCATTTAATCACTTATTTGTTATGGTTTTCACAGGCTACTATAATGAAAAAACATCAGTTTTGGATCAAATAAAGTATATAGTTTGCTTTATGCAGTATATTTTTTGTAATATTGTTGGGGTGTTTTTACACAGTAGTGAGAGTGAAAAACAGGATAGCACAGATTAATAAAATCAAAAATAAGATGAGCGATAAAAATACAAATAATGAGAAACCATGAAATAAGAAATGAATAAAACTTAAATATAATTATCATATCATATATTCTAATGTATTGTATTATTAAGTAATATCATACATTAACCCCATTATAGCAGATGCCACATTGAATGGATGAACTCATTTATGCATCAATAATTACAACAGAGTATTTCTAAATACAAGTTGTAACAATACTTATATGTATTTAATATTAATAACATGATTAATTTCAGATGATAATACTTTTCAGGGTTAGGTCCGGTCTGACAGCGCTTAGCTCTCTGCTGCAGAGAAGATCACTGCTCTAAACAAAGTAAACAATCCTACATCCAAACGGAATACATATTATTAATTATTATTAATTATTATTAATTATTATTAATACGTTAAGTCTTGTTCATTGTTTTTCACTTTTATTAAATGTTTGATATTTCCGGGGGAAATAGTGGACTATCGGACATTCAAAATGCAGCATATTTTCACTCTTACACACATATATTCTCCTTTTACATACATACATTTTCACTCTCACACACGTATATATTTACACTCATGTACATTCATACATTTTGCTCTCATATTATCATATTTCAATGCACACATTCATATATTGTCTCTCACACATTCATGCATTTTGTTCTCATATTCATATATTTTAATGCTCATATTTATACATTTTGCTCCCATGTGAAATCTACTAAAACAAAGTATGTCATGGTAGTGGTCAGCTGTTAAACACAAAAGTGTATCTTAAGGGCTGTAAATATAATAAGCTTGTTGTCAATTTTAGACACAGGCTTATTATATTTACAGCCCTTAATAACATTCATTTTCTGGACTCAATGTGTGTCTTGGCCGTTTTCTTTGTTCCAAGCAAACGAGTGCTTTTTGTTTTGAAATCACTTCCGCGAGTTTCGCGGGCCTCCCCCTCGCTCCACTGATCATTAGACCATTTAGTAAGGTAAATAGCAAAAGGGCAAAAACGCCTCTCAGACGCTCTTCCGTTTACTTTTTTAATAAAGAAAAACAAATGGTCCGTAGATACACGGACTCATATAGCCTATGTATACTGTAAGGAGAATGTATGTGCATGAGAGGACCAGTATGAATTACGGCATAGAAATATGCAAACACAAACCTACAGACTGAGGGTTGGGAGATCACAGGAGTGGGGGGGGGGGGGGGGGGGGGGGAAGAGCTGTGGAATGTGACCCTTGGGAGAATTCCTCCACACATTCTGATGGCCAATTCGTTTTAAACAAAGAGTTCGCAACACAGGACAGCATAGGCAACATGGGGGCTGGTGAACGGTCTGGTCAATGTTTGTAAACACAACCCCCAGGATGTGTCCTAATCAAACCAAAAGAGAAAATGCAGATATCATTCTCTCGACTCGCTGGTATCTCGAGCTGAGCGCTCATTGGTGTTCATACTGCTCACAGACTGGGCTGCTGTGTATATCTAGTGTATTCATACTGTACCCCTCCTCACTGTTTATTCATCATTCAACCATTTACACCTTCCTTTTTTTCCGTCAAAAGGTTGAAAAAGATTGAGTCCTACGTTTCCAATTGGTTCACAAATCTGAACATTGACCAGTGGCATAAGATCAGGAGCCGGGTAAATGAGAGACTGAGGAGCCCCCGAAAAACAGATCCCGAAATAGCTCATCCTGGTTTCCGCAGCAGATAGGCCTACAGTATGGTGTCTGTTATGGCAGTAATTTTAAATAAAACGGTGAAAACTGAACTTGAAAATTGTTTCCTCTTTTTATTTAATTTATTATTTTCGGGACGGGGAGACGTGGGGAGACGTGTGCGATTACAAATTAATTTGCAGAAATGTAAAGTGATCTAACTAAGTTCTATTCATATTCTTGACGGGAAGAGCAGTGTAAATGGGTGATCATATGCATTTGAAAAGCAATATAAATCACACAGTTATTATACAATAGGCTATAAAAGCACCATCGATAACCATTACCTTTATCCAATTCAAACTTTGGACGGGAAAAAAGGAAGGTGTAAATGGTTGGGCTATACTGTAGGCCTACTGTATACAAAGGCCATTCAAGCTAGAGTTCTTCTGGAAATGTTCACATCAGGCACCTTCAAGTTAAACAATACTACAGTAAACAATTAACACAGTCCACAATTATGTGGATTAAACCACATTTATTTCGTTTAAAATAAACGAAATATGATTTTGTTTGAATGATTAAATGTCATCAGGCACCTTCAAGTTAAACAACCAGGTGCACACTTTAATGTGCCGCCACCTCCGGAGTTGGCTTGACTCGGTTTAAAGAATGCACAAATGTGTTTAATCGTTAATGTCAGATATGTACTAAGTAGCCTAAATACATTTGTTCCTGCTCAAGATTAGATTCAACTTTATTGTTATTGCACATATTGCAGGTACTGAGACAACGAAATGCAGTTTAGCTTCTAACCAGGGATGCAACAAGCAGCGAAAAGTAATGTGCACAATACTACAGTAAACAATTAACACAGTAAATTATGTGGATTAAACCACATTTATTTCGTTAAAAAGAAACGAAATATGATTTTGTTTGAATGATTAAATGTAGGGTGAATTGCCCTAATCTGGGACATTTTTGCATTTCAGACTTCGGGAATATATTGCGATATGAAGCTGATACAATAAATCAAAATCCAGTACCATTCCGAAATCCCCAGTAATATTAGACACTAATAATACGGTAAACTATTAACACTGTACATATTATTGTTTGCCCGTGGGATTAGGATGATCGGTAGTGAGAGCCGTGTTTCATTTTCCTCCGTTCGGATGTGATATAAAAGCAAAGCGATTATTTTTGTTGTTGTAAACTCACGTGGATTAAATTTAGTGCATTAATTTCAACTCCCGAACATATGATACATTAATGATCGTGAGGATGATGATTGAAAATCGTTTGTTTGAGCCGGGCTGCATTTCCTGATCTAAAAACATAGCGATGGTTTTGTACTTACGCCAACGTGAATTAAACATTATTTTGTTAAATAAAAACATGGTGATGTTTAGTAAATGATTACATGTCTCTTATTTAGCACAGAATATGATCCTATCCGTGACATATGGATCTTAACAAATATCCGCTATATCAGATACCTGTCGATCAGCTGTTTATTTCACATGAGTTCCAGTGTGGCAGCTTTTTAATCACGGCTCCCCCTGGTGGATCCATGATCCATTGCAGTTGGTTTCATTATAATTAAATGTATTTATCAAGGGGGCGTTTCAAGTCCTGCGGGGGGTTTTCCTTTTCAGCAGGGGCCCACCCCGTGCCGATCACGGACCCGCAAGGGTAGGCGTCTGAAATGAATCGCTACATCTGTATGTGTTACAATGGCGTTTGTTAGCAACCAGAAAATTACACCAGTAATGACAAACAGATGAGAATGTGCATGGGGTCTGGGTGCCGTGTTGGCGGGACGTTGCGCGGGACGTTGCGCGGCTCGCTGCGAGGAGCGGACAGTGTGAGCTCTATTACTGGTGTTGTTTCCTGGTTGCTGCGTGGGGTCTGCGAGACAGCGAGACATCGTGAAACTCAGCCTGAGCACCATAGGCGCGGGAAGGGGGGGTGCTGAGGGGGCTGCAGCACCCCCATCTGCGAGGCTCCACTAGCACCCGCATCCCCCCTGCACCCCCAGCGCGTCACAGTTTTGCCACTGAGAGAGTGTGTGCGTGTGAGGAGCTCCACGGATTGGTCCATTTGGGTATGGTCACGTCACTGTACCCAGCAAGAAAAATTGAAATCTCCAACGAGGCGTTCTGGGGCAGCATAGACAGGTATTTTCTGTGTTAGAGTTTTATTTGCTATAGGGTGTACTTTGAGGGTTTGTGACTTTGCAGACCGTTTACATGCCTAAAAAGCTACATAACACACAAGGGGACGGGTAATAACCAGAAAAGCACTTTATCTGATAAATAACTTTTTGACCTGGTTCCTCACTCACCATCCTCACACATGCAGTCATCGTAGCATTTGTTGTTGAGGCCTCTGTTGTGAGGTTGGCACTCATGTTGTCTCAAGTCACAACACGAACCTTTAAAGAAACAAACACATTATATAATCAACAATCAAACTTGCACACTGCCAAAAACATGATTCAAATACAATATAGAAAAAGAGAGAGTTAGTTGTATGGGTAATAGCCACTTGCATGTTCCTCTTCAACCACAAGTTTTTTCTCAATCAGATTCTTACTATCAGGGACAATGTCCTGCATGCAAAGTAAATAATAGAATAATAAGAAATGTTTTGGTTATTTCACTTTAAAAAATTTCATTTTTTTTTCTCAATTATTTGAAAAGGGTGGAGTTTGATTGCATCTTTTGACCAATCAGGATTTAGCCATGTTTGATTTAAGGTGTGATGTTATATTGTTTTAGATCGGTATGAAGAAACATTTACAGATGTCTCTATAAAGCATTTCTGTACGTCGAATTTTGCAAGTAGAGTTATAGTTTAGTAAATGATGTGTAGGATTTGATGTATTGTGCTGATTCTTTGCAGGATGTTATTGTGGTCATGTGTCATGCGGAGACTTTGAATGTTGTGTTGTGCTGTCTCCTCTGGCTGTGATGCAGACACTGACCTGGCAGACAGTCCAGGTGATGATCACACGGCTCGATGGTGTCAGCGTCCACAGTCACATTCCCACTGCTGAGGTTCTTACTCCGCCTCTTGTCTGCAGCAGAAAAGTAAATGGGTTAAAGTTTGATCGTGAATGCTGGAGGTCTGATCAATACATAGCCCCAAACAAACAAACAGATTGATTCGTCTGTCACTCAGTTATCATTGAGGTTTTCTTTTTGCATCAAAATATCTAAACAACTGACAGACTGGTCTTAGTTTTATTAACCTGTTAAACCCCGAGCCTGTTTTTCAGGTTTCAGGCTCGAAAATGACATTCCCAGAATAAATGACTATAACTTCACTTCTAAAAGGTTTATATGAATAATATTTGATATCAAAGCAAGGTTACATCTGTGAGTTGGATATAGAAGTGTCAGAATCAATATAGATTTTTCTGTGTCAGAGTAAATTCAGATGGAACATAGCAAAAAAATGTAAATTCCTGTCTCCGCCTAAAGAAAACCCATTACATATAGTGAAGACCACCCTTGAATGATGGGTTAGTAGCCTAAAAGCTTTAGGAATCCAAAGTATAACATATAATAAGTACCCTGTATCAAGATTGAGGCAAAACAAGTGACATTTGACCTTTTTAGAGAGGTTTATGAAAATAAAGTCCAGGCGGAATAAGCTTTGGGCACATTTGGGCACATTTGGTTCCATCAGTGCCATTTGACCTTTTTCAGGTACCAGACTATAAAAATCATTGTATTACATTCAATCATCACTATAGGTATTCATTCCACCCAAAACAAAACAAACAAATATTTAAAAAATAAATACATATTTTTTTTAAATATATATTTTTTTAAATATTTGTTTGTGTGGGAGTGTGTGTAGATGTGTGTGTAAGTGTAGGTGTGTGTGTGGGTATGTATGTGTAAGTGTAGGTGTGCAAGTGTAGCTGTGTGGGTATGTGTAAGTGTAGCTGTGTGTGTGTGTATGTAACTGTACCAACACACTATACAATAAAACTACACTGTAGGTCAGTGTGTGTAGGTGTACTTGCACAATAAAAAAAAACGGAAACATAGGTAACATTTGACTCCAACTGGGGCAGATTTATTTCAAACATTTTACCAACACTATAGGCATGTAAAAACAAACATTTTACCAACGTACTATACAATAAAATCACACTAGGTATATAACATTTTTTAAATAAACACTCGCAAACGTTATACCTACCTGAACTTTATACCTACCTGAATGTTCCAGTATTTAGGTCGTGCCACTCCCTGAAACAGTTCTTTTTGGTAGTGAAGCACAGAGGGACCTGGCACTTCCTGCAGTACACGGGTGTCTTCACCCTTTTGAGTCCAGCATCTAGGCACCTCCTGCAGTTCTTCCTGACCTTGGTGGCATCTTCCCCATAATACTCGGGCATGCATGTGAGTGGTGGTGGAGGAGGGGGTGGTGGTGCAGGCCCTTCAGCAAACTCCAACAATTCTGCAGCAAGCTGCTCCCTGAAAGTCTTCTGGGTGTGTGTCTTTGTCCTGCTGGGGTCACTCCTCATCTAACACATGTGGAAAAACAAAGAGATTAGATTAATTCACTGGCTTAAATTTATAGGATAATATTGGACTATAAATGAATAATATTACACCAAATAAATAAGTAAACACATGTATATTCATTCACTGGCCATTCATTTAGAAAATGTAACTCCAAAAAGACAAGTAACACTATTTAGCATTTTGCCTAATCATTTTTTGTAGCTTCTTGGCTAAGCTAACACTGTGATGCAGTTTTACCAAACACAAAAGTAATATATAAAAAGGATAATATTGGACTATAAATGAATAATATTACACCAAATAAATAAGTAAACCCATGTATATTCATTCACTGGCCATTCATTTAGAAAATGTAACTCCAAAAAGACAAGTAACACTATTTAGCATTTAGCATCATTTAGCATTTAGCATCATTCCTGTAGCTTCTTGGCTAAGCTAGCACTGTGACGCAGTTCCACCAAACACATAAGTAATATATAAAAACGGAGAGATTACATACCTTTCCCGTGGTGGAAGTTCAACATCCGAGTCACTACTGTCTGGATCCAGGTCTGGCTGGAGGAGATCTTCATCATCCGAAGAAGAGTCATCTGGTATGATCATAGCTCCACTATCGTCAGCTAGCATCTCTAGCACCAGCTCGGTGGTGAAGCTCTCCCTTCTGGCTGCCATTATTTGCTAAAATGGAAAGAGGATACACAAGAAAAATATCTAAAAGCAAAGAAATCAACGTCCTTGAAATGTGCTCTGTTACCTGTTACCTGCTATCGTCGCTGCGTGCTGTGGTGCTGTGGTGCTGTCCTGCTGCGTGTGCTCTGTTGTGGCTCCTGCTGCGGTGCAGTGCTCTGTGGAGCCTGCTGCGTAATGCGTAATGGAGGCGGAGCAGGCGTAGTTTATACTACGCAGGATCATATCTTTGGAACCCATTGGTCGATTTGGGTGATTGACACCTTTTCTGAACCGTTAGAGCCAATAGAATCGAGTGACAGTTAGTAAGTCCCGCTAAACACTTACGTCAAGTAGAGAGAGGTTTGCGTAAACAGCATGTGAGACAGCATTAGCTTGGGACTGCGAAACTTTAAACCTACTCTGCTGCCATGAATGTAATGATAGATTATCAGGAACAATTCTAAAGTGACTAAGAGACATTGGATTAACCTTGAGGAGCGTTTTTATTCCCTTGAACACGAGCTTTGATCACAAAACAGCAACGGTAAGACATAATTATTGTTATGTTTTTAAAAATTGTTGTTTTTTTTCTTCTCTGTTCTGGCTGCTAGCTCAGTGAGTTTGTGTCCTACAGGGATGATACTTATAACAAAATAATCTGTGGAGTATCAGCTTTCCAGATGATATGTAGTTTGTGCAGAAAATATTAAGTTTTAAAGATCGTTTTTGCTAGTTAGCACTGGAAGTAGCATCTGCCCGTTTTAGCTAAGGGCTAATGCTAACGCTTCTTGTGAGACTTGTGTTTTGTTTCAGTAAAAATGGTTCGTATCGTCAGTTAGCTGAGATTCTTCTCGTTAATCTGGTATAACACATTAATAGGATTTTAAATATTAAAATGCCCTGAGACACAGTGTCGTGAAAAAAAAAACGGGGTCCCCGCCGGCGGGGACCTTGGGGCTTAACAGGTTAAAGAGGACATTATCATCTCTTTTTCACATTTGCCTCTACTGTGACATGTCTCTATGCTTTAATGTTCAAAAAGCTCTTTATTTTTCTCATACTGCCTGTGCTGCAGCGCCTCTTTTTACCCTCTGTCTGAAACCAGAGCCCAGTCTGCTCTGATTGGTTAGCTGGCTGGCTCAGTTGTGATTGGTCAACCACTTAGATATGCCTCGCCCTTAGCCTATCACGTACAATGTGTTAGAGTGCTAGCCAATAGAAGCACAATTATTATTTAGTGATGTCATTATGTTATGGGGCGTTTCATGTGTAAGACAAATAAGGCACTTTTTGAACATTAAAGCATAGACATGTCACAGTAGTGGCACAAAACACAAATATCAACCTGGAAATGAGCATGATATGTACTCTTCAAAGTAGTAACTGAGATAATAAGGATTTAATATGGACATTTTTCACAAAACCTGTTTTCAAATCAGAGCTTTTTAATGAAATAAAGCCAACCTTTCTTCCTGGAGGCGGGCCAGATGTCCACAGGCTTCATGTCCTCATAGTCTGTCCAATCAAAGAGCGCCATGTCCAGCGTTGGCATCACATCTCCCTCTCCTTTACCCTTTCCAGATCGCTGAAAAAGGAAAGAGAACTTTAAGTGACACTTCTAGGGGTGTCACAAAATACCCAAAAACTACAATAACCATGGTATTTAAAAATGGGATTGAAAAACATTTTTTGGTTTTCTAGGTAATGTATGTGATAAATTGTTTATATAATTATTGCGCTTCTCCTTCCTCCACCAACTTTTAAACTCTATATCTGCATCTCTCTAAACTTGATGGTCGCTAGTTGCCACAAAAAATTGGAAACAAGGACATATGGCAAAAAACTCACAATTTTCAATTGGCTGCCTTAGTCATGTGATTCAACAAGCAATTCAGATGTGGCTCCTCTTCCTGTGTCACATTTTAGCTCATTAGAATAAACCTCCCCACAACTTAGTTCATCCACCCACGTCTTGAGAACCTAATTAGCATCTTTCTTTTCTCAAGTCAATCACAGCTGACTGGGCTTTTTTTCGAAGAAAGACATTATGAGAAGAATACATGATACTTTATAAATCACAGCATGTTATCTAAAAAGAACCTGTAATACAAGTGTGAACAAAATATGAGAATAATGTGTCGTCTTTAAAGACAAATTTGACAGATTGCATTATTATTATATTTTTTATTTTACATTGTCTTAAGACAGCATCTCCCTGAATTATTTTGGCCGCAATGTTGCGTAATGAGATTTGATATTTGACAACCCTAGGGGATTTTATAATTGATTATCTACTTCGTATTTCAGTGAGAACATTTGCATTCCGAGCTAACTCACAATCTGTATCCAAACATGCTGATGCAGATCTGTAAACACCTAATCCCACCTTCCATTAGTTCCAGCATGCTGTGTACACTCTGCCTCCATTGTAACAAATACATCTTATATCATATATTTATTTACATATTCAAAGACAATTGTGATCAGAATATGAAAATGTGTATTGAAAAAACGAATGCCAAATGTGATGCTTTTCACCATACTTTAGAAGAGATCAATTGTGTCTCCTCAGATGATCGTGCAGTAGCAGCAGAGGTGTGGTTTGATTTTTCATCACTGCAGTGTGTTTTTAATGAAACATATTTGACTGGTTGAGGCAAGCTACAGTAATGCCTCATTGATTCATAAAACGCCCCCACAGAGTCAGCAAAGAGGAGCTTAAAAAAACGATTGATCGGTTACAGCGGACTGCCCACAACCTGAATACAAATGTATATATTGCATCATTTATATTGTTAATACTTGTACAATAAACAGATTGAAGCGTACGGTTCATTACACACAACATCAGTGTTTATTTCTCTCCTGTGAGGGCAGCAGGCAACTGAATTGACTTTATTAATGAGATGTTAAAGCCCTTAACAATGCGTAGACTCTGATTTCCTTACGTTTTAAGGATAAGGTACTTTTTAAAATATACTTTTAAGTCTTTAATTACATTAATGTAACTGAAAACTGTTATTATTGGAATTAAAGAGGACATATTATGTGCCTCTACTGTGACATGTCTCCAAACTTTAATGTTCAAAAAGGTCTTTATTTCTCTTATACTGCCTGTGCTGCAGCACCTCTTTTCACCCTCTGTCTGAAACTAGAGCCCAGTCTGCTCTGATTGGTTAGGTGGCTAGCTGTGCGTGTTAGGTCGTTAAAGTTTCTGAGAGTATTTTTGCATGTATTTCAGCCAAGCAGTACTCTTTACCGGTTATTACTTATCAGACCAACATGTCATAAAACATCTATTTGCCCTCCAAATAACCCAGACAGCTAATTTTTCTAAACGTCTACTTATTTGGTTGAAGTTTAAGGCAAATAAAAGTTATTGATTAAGATATGAAAGAGTCTGGATCACATCTGAAAGAAACAAACTGCTGTCTGTGATGTTGAAGCCTCTCTGTACCTTTGTCTAGAGCCACACACAATGTGAACAAAACAAAAGGTTATTCTAAGACATCTAAATCTAATAAAGACGTTTTTTGTCCCAAGAGAAAACACAATTGACCTTCCTCTCGCCAAACCATCGGCCAAAATGTCAGTACATTGGATATCCCATCATCAACAACAGACAAAAAAAAGCCTCTTGGCTAACTCTCATTTTCAGCAGTGTTAGGTGCCGTTTACACGAGGACAAAACGGTTTGTATCTGCTACTTTTCTCTCGCGTATAGCCCGTTCGTTCACACGAGGCGGACACGTAAACGCGTAAACGGGTCCCAGGGTGGATAGATCTGCAAACGGAACGCTCTGGGGGGGGCAAACGGCTCAGTGTGTATGCTATACGATCATTTTCTGATAACAATGAAATAGCCCCGCCTCCCTCTTCCCAGGTCTCCTGCTGCTGCTGGGCTGTCAGAAGAGGGGGAGAAAAAGAGAGGCAGGCACCGTTTATTATTCTTATATTATTATATAGAGTTGTTAATCATTTGTTTTAAAGCTCATAACAAAGAAGACCTCTGACCGGCACTTTTCTAATTTTGTCCAGAAGATTTAAACTTTAACGGACATGTTGACCGGCGAATTTTTTTTTTTTAACGGAAACTCTGCCGCACGGTCCCCTCATCCCTTGGAAGAGGCGGAGAGGTGGCTGTTTTTCATCTGCTGGTGGACTACCCGAGAGATTTACAGCAGGAGCACAGTCGTCCACCGCAGAGAATAAACAGAAGGGCAACCATGGCAACCATGCTCTGGGGTCTTCTTCGCTGCTTTTGGTGTATTTTGTGGCGGCAGCAGCGCCACTTACAGGCCCGACATATGTACTACATATATATCGAGCGGTCTCGTGTGAACGGACACGTTCATTGAGCCGAATGCGTGTGAACCATAGTGTGAACGGAACACTTTTTTGAAAACGAATACGGTGCGTAAACACAAACGTACCCGTTTCGTCCTCGTGTAAATGGGGCCTTAATTAATGTGCTGTTAATAATCAACAACAAAATAGAGTGCAAATCACATTCATGCTCCCCAGAGGAGACATCGTTTCATTTGACTGATACTGATATAGTCCTCACTCTTGGATTTCCCTGAGGATAAAAGCAGGGTTTTTGCCCAGGAACTAAACGACAGTAAGAAATTCATCAGTAAAAGGGCATTGTTCGACATGCTGCGGGTAAATTAAACATTACAGTCTGGGGCTTCTACTCTGGGCTTGATAGACAAGTTTAACAAGTCTAGCTGTTACAAATATATTGTACAGTGGATTGCAAACATTAGAAATCTGACTTCATCAACATGTTACCTTTACAACCTAGTTAGTGCAATCAATCAACTACTTTTAATTGGTCTTTTAATCATTTAAAAAAAAAATATCGGCTTATTTATCTTATACATTTTAATAAATGTATTTTGTTTTTTCATTTTGTCTTACGTCTTCCTTTGTTTTACTGAGAGGGTTATCTGTCGTGAATTCTTGCATCATTATTTATTTCATTGTACTTTCTTATGATCATACCTTTTTTACCTTCTTGAGTTCCTTGAATTATGTTTGCAAAAGGCTTCGTTTGAGCTGAATTGAATTTCTTGTTCTCTGTTTTTATTTTTGTTAAAGCACTTTGAGCTGCACCTGGTGTAGGAAAAGTGCAATACAAACAGGGTCAAGAAGTCAAATGTAATACCTTTTAAGACCTTTTTTAAGACCCTTTCCATATTTTAAGACTTCATCGCCACTTCGAGTTTTAACCAGTTACATTGGCGACACATTTACTACAGTATTGATTGTCCTTCCTCCTTATCTTCCAACCATTTGGACGCAAACTTGCATTTCCCCATAACGATGTTGTTTAACAACCAGGGTAAATGGACCTTCGCGCGCTATCAAGCAGTGAGCGTGCCATGTCCTGTTCAGATGACGTCAAATTCAACGGGATGCCATAAATAAACTACACATAATCACACTACACACCTACGCCATGACTACATTCAGGCAGACTGTAGAATACAACCTGTTTGGACAATTTATATACTTATTGAAAACAAGCTACAAAATGTAATACTTTGGAAAATGCCGTTTAATACTTTTTAATAGCCTTAATTTTCGCTAAATTGATTGATCAACTTTTAATACTTTTTAAGACCCCGCGGACCCCCTGACGAATAAAGCTTTATTATTATTCATATTAACTATGAGGATAATACATTCAGAATAGCAAGAATCCAGCGAGTACATTAAAAAAAAAGCCAAACAGTTAAATGCTGGTGCAAATTTTGTAGGGTACATTTGTATAATGTTCAT
This sequence comes from Harpagifer antarcticus, assembly GCA_902827135.1. NCBI lineage: Eukaryota > Metazoa > Chordata > Actinopteri > Perciformes > Harpagiferidae > Harpagifer > Harpagifer antarcticus. The sequence goes on from CADEHL010001058.1 coordinate 42,990, forward strand.
GTATTTTATCACGTTTTTTTGTGAGTAATATTCAGTAACAAAAGAAAGAATAAAAGATAATGAGCATTGTAAATCTGTGCTTGCCTCCAGGATAGTTAAAGTCAAAGGTTGGGTACCTTTGAACGGTTCCAAAAATTCCTATAAAAGTCGGAGAGCACCACCCTAAATTAATATTTCTTCCTCAGTAAAATATAATCATTCAGAATATTGCTATAAAACAAAACTCAAATGTTCCTATTCATAACCCTCTGTAATAGAAGCCATACAAAACATTATCGCTGTCACTTTCCTCACACATATGAAGCTAAATATAAAGTATAATTAAGCCAGCAGGACTTTGAGACGTCTCTTGAGGAATACTCGGCCGATGAAAGACATCCATCAAAAAATAAGAATCAACCTCCTCATGGAAACAGATCTATACTTGTTTCCTTCCACCCTCAGGAAATAAGCGTATATGGAAATATCAATTAGATTAATTGCAGGGGGCTGTGTCCTGGTGTTCAGCTGCTCATTAAACCATCAGCAGAAGATCGAACATTCATTAAGAAACACGATGCGTGCTCGCGCCAGGTTCAAGGCTCTCTTTTCTTCTGAGGTGAAATAATATTTCACTCTAATAGTGTTCTAATGGTAAAGACACACACAGATTCAGGCTCTCAGTCTTTATATGGTGTTTTAACTGTTATTAAATGGTGTTAGAGGTCATAAGGGGGTTCAAAATGATAACCGTAAAATCCTTTCAGAAGAACATCTTGATTCAAAACTCCAGTCTAAGTACAATGAACAAAAATATAAATGCAACACTTTTGTTTATGATCCCATTTTTCATGAGATGAACTCAAAGATCTAAAACATTTTCTATATTCACAAAATAACCATTTCTCTCAAATATTGTTCACAAATCTGAAAAAATCTGTGATAGTGAGCACTTCTCCTTTGCCGAGATAATCCATCCCAAATCAAATCAAGTTTTATTTATATAGCACATTTATAAACGATTTTTGGTCGAGTCAAAGTGCTGTATATAAAATAAAAATAGCCTACAGTAGAGACACTTTACAGCAAATACAACAGCACATATTGTTCAGAATATCAGTATGAGAAAAACGACACCCTCTATCCTTAGACCCTCACATTGTACAAGGAAAAACTTCCAGAGAAAACCCACAGTTTAAGGGGAAAAAATGGGAGAAACCTCAGGGAGAGCAACAGAGGAGGGATCCCACTCCCAGGACGGACAGACGTGCAATAGATGCCGTGTGAAAATCGAAGAGATAATACATTTTACAGCATATAGACCGAATGTTAGGAAATGCATGTGTCTGTAATAAGAAGATGAATCCACGAGGATGTCAGCTACAATCCCACCTCACAGGTTTGGCATATCAAGATGCTGATTAGACAGCATGATTATTGCACAGGTGTGCCTTAGGCTGGCCACAGTAAAAGGCCACTCTGAAACGTGCAGTTTTGCTTTATTGGGGGGGGTCTGGGGGGGTCCGAAAACCAGTCAGTATCTGGTGTGACCACCATTTGCCTCACGCAGTGCAACACATCCCCTTCGCATAGAGTTGATCAGGTTGTTGATTGTGGCCTGTGGAATGTTGGTCCACTCCTCTTCAATGGCTGTGCGAAGTTGCTGGATATTGGCAGGAACTGGAACACGCTGTCGTATACGCCGATCCAGAGAATCCCAAACATGCTCAATGGGTGACATGTCCGGTGAGTATGCTGGCCATGCAAGAACTGGGATGTTTTCAGCCTCCAGGAAATGTGTACAGATCCTTGCAACATGGGGCCGTGCATTATCATGCTGCAACATGAGGTGATGGTCGTGGATGAATGGCACAACAATGGGCCTCAGTATCTCGTCACGGTATCTCTGTGCATTCTCAATGCCATCAATAAAATGCAACTGTGTTCGTCGTCCATAACATACGCCTGCCCATACCATAAAACCCAACACCACCATGGGCCACTCGATTCACAACATTGACATCAGAAAACCGCTCACCCACACGACGCCACACACGCTATCTGCCATCTGCCCTGAACAGTGAAAACCGGGATTCATCCGTGAAGAGAACACCTCTCCAACGTGCCAGACGCCATCGAATGTGGGCATTTGCCCACTCAAGTCGGTTACGACGACGAACCGGAGTCAGGTCGAGACCCCGATGAGGACGACGAGCATGCAGATGAGCTTCCCTGAGACGGTTTCTGACAGTTTGTGCAGAAATTCTTTGGTTATGCAAACCGATTGTTGCAGCAGCTGGTCTCAGACGATCTTGGAGGTGAACATGCTGGATGTGGAGGTCCTGGGCTGGTGTGGTTACACGTGGTCTGCGGTTGTGAGGCCGGTTGGATCTACTGCCAAATTCTCTGAAACGCCTTTGGAGACGGCTTATGGTAGATAAATGAACGTTCAATTCACGGGCAACAGCTCTGGTGGACATTCCTGCTGTCAGCATGCCAATTGCACGCTCCCTCAAAACTTGCGACATCTGTGGCATTGTGCTGTGTGATAAAACTGAACATTTCAGAGTGGCCTTTTATTGTGGCCAGCCTAAGGCACACCTGTGCAATAATCATGCTGTCTAATCAGCATCTTGATATGCCACACCTGTGAGGTGGGATGGATTATCTCGGCAAAGGAGAAGTGCTCACTATCACAGATTTTTTCAGATTTGTGAACAATATTTGAGAGAAATGGTTATTTTGTGTATATAGAAAATGTTTTAAATCTTTGAGTTCATCTCATGAAAAATTGGAGCAAAAACAAAAGTGTTGCATTTATATTTTTGTTCAGTGTATATGCTTATACTCTTCTGAGCCACCCTCTTTTCAAAAGTATCTGACACACATTTCCAGCGAGCATGCATGGGTATGTTGTTTAGTATAAATGAAAAAAAAATCAAGTCTGGTTGACTCTCCAGAAATAATATCTGCAATATATTGCCATGGTATGTTTGAAATGAAATCTGAAATGATGTTATCGAAAACATTTCCTTTGTCTATTTTAAGCCCACCACAGGTGAAGTTTGACATCATACACTGTTATGGAAATAATTGTCCTATACTCCTAGATATGACGTGCATGACCAACCCTGACGTCTGTTATCTCCTTTAAGGAGATAGGCTGCTTCAGCCATGATGTTGTTGTTCCCATTCTATGACCGGGCAACCCTAGATCACAGATGGTTTATTGTTGTGGGTACACTGGGACACTTCCTTCTCTGTGTTTGTGGACTCCAAGGTGTGAAATCTTCGAGGCCATAAGTGTCAGACGCAAGTAACTCAGTGTTCCCAACTGTTTAGGCTATCTTCTCAAATATGTTGATTACTCTCTGTGAAACTCGTTAAATGGGCTAACGAGAGAGAGGCGCTCCAGAATTGACGTGGCAACTCTACCGTGAGGTCAGAACCTCTGGCTCTTGGACGTGTGATGTGAATTCTCCGGCTGAAGCTCCAACTAAACCATCAGTGTTTGACATCAAAGCTCCTGCTCTTCCCGTGTCTCCTTCATGAGTCGGTGACTCCCACTGCATTGCTACACAGAAGTTTCCCCCACATACACAGACTCGTCAACAAAAAGAGCCAGTTATCAGTACATGATTATAAAAATACTATAATCATTTCTAAATACTATATACTAAATACTAAAATATCTCAAACTAAAAGCTATAAATTGTTAGTGATTTGTTTCCTTGCGGCAAAAATATGGCTACATCTTCTTTGTTTGTGTCATTCCCACTAATTAAACACGTCAGTGCACATCTTTACTGTGTTGTCTTGAGCAGCACTCCTCAACAAAACAACTGTCCATCAAACAGCATTGTGGATCCTGTAACTAAGGCGGATATTTCCCATGGACGCCCTTCAAGCTGGTGTGTGTTTGTTAGCAGCTGCTGTGACAAAATGCCCAAGCTTTTCACGCAGTGGGCAGCAGATCAAAACTATTGACATCAGGGGACATCTTGTCTTAAAGAGTATCATTTGTAACGGCTCCATGATTGCAGGAGGCGTGAGGAAACACTTGTTATTTTAGATTATAAATGCTGTTTATGCAGCATCATGCTGGGTGAGTGTGACAGGTGGTGGGTGGCGCCCCGCGCTATCCTGCTGATTTTCTGTGCATGTGCCCACTCGGGCTGCACCATTTTGAAAAAAAATACGGATTGCGGTGATTGTGACGGATATAGCAATAGCAATGATTGGCTATTTTGGAGGGATCGATCATTTTCTAATCATTATTTTCCATAAGGTGTTAATTCGTTTTTTAAGATAATTTGTACCAAACAAATATGTTTTGATAAGTCTGTACATTAAAAATTAAAAATACTTGAACGTGTCGTTGCCTCACAACTTAAAGCCCACCTCAGCTCTAATGATCTCTTTGAGCCATTTCAATCCGGTTTCCGATCAAAACACAGCACCGAAACAGCTCTTCTCAAAATCACAAACGACCTCCTCCTCTCCTCTGACTCCGGCAACCTTAACATCCTCATCCTCCTCGACCACACCGCAGCATTCGACACCATCAACCACGCCATCCTGCTGTCCCTCCTCGAATCATCACTCAACATCATCGACACTGCACTCTCCTGGCTGAAATCCTACCTCACCGACAGACATCAGTTTATCAACATCAATAACTGCACCTCCTCCACTGCTCCTCTGTCCCAAGGTGTCCCCCAGGGTTCGGTGCTTGGCCCCCTCCTCTTCATCCTCTACATGCTCCCCCTTGGCAAAATAATTCGTCGCCACAACCTTCAATTTCACTGCTACGCCGATGACATCCAACTTTATATCTCTACAAAAACCATCACCCCCACAACACACTCCACTCTCACCAACTGTCTCTCAGAAATAAAAGCATGGATGCAAACAAACTATCTCCAACTGAACAGTGCCAAATCAGACATCATCATCATCGGCGCCCCATCCCGTATCAAAGACATCCAGAATTTCAACTTCACCATTGACAGCCACACTCTATCTCCCCCCCCTCACATCCGCAACCTCGGAGTCATCTTCGACAGTCAGCTCAAATTCAACCACCACATAAATCACATCACCAGCACCGCCTTTTTCCACCTCAAAAACATTGCCCGTCTCCGCCCATCACTCTCCTTCTCTGCTGCTGAAACCCTGATTCATGCATTCATCACTTCACGACTCGACTACTGCAATAGCATCCTCTACGGCATACCATCCAACCTAATCAATAAACTCCAACATATCCAGAACTCTGCTGCCCGCCTCCTCACCCACACCCGCTCCCGAGACCACATCACTCCCGTCCTCCAGAACCTCCACTGGCTCCCCGTCCGTCAAAGAATCAACTTCAAAGTCCTCCTCATTACTCACAAAGCCCTCAACAATCAGGCCCCCCCTACCTCACAGACCTGCTGCACCACCACGCCCCATCCCGCTGCCTCCGCTCATCAGAAGCCAACCTCCTATCCATCTCCACCCGCACCAATCACCGGACCTGGGGGGACAGAGCCTTCTCCGTCGCTGCCCCCTCCCTCTGGAACTCACTCCCCCAACCCATCAGAGACTGCACTGACCTCACCACCTTCAAAAAACTTACAAAAACTCACCTCTTCAATCTGGCTTTTAATGTGTGATTGTTTTTGTATTATTTAACTTTAACTATATATTTATTTGTATTTTATTTTCTCTTCACTATATCTGTAAAGCGTCTTTAAGCACCTGTAAAAGCGCTAACAAATTAAATCTATTATTATTATTATTATTTGTATCTCTGCAGATCCACAATACTTGATCGGATGGTATATTTTGAAATATTTAGCCTTTACCAAATATTGCATAAGTCCATAGTGATAGTCGATTACATTTTGATTAACTGTGCAGCCCTAGTGCCCACAGTCGTACACAACAAATGCTTTCCGTGCTCACATACATTGTGTCCTGCCATGGCTCTAATAAGGAAAACAGAAGGAAAAGTGTTGCTGGACTTTGGATCTCGATCCCAGAGGTGTACTTTTAATATACAGAACACAGCCCTATCTATCACACACACTGTGACCAAGAGCCAATGAGTTTGGAATGCCGCAGTATATTTTTCACGTGCTACACTTTCAAGTTGTGTCATTTCCAAGATGAGCTATGAGGTAGCGTAACGGTGGGAATGGGGCCCGTTTTGTGCTCTGATTCCCCCGCACACTGGAGCCACGCTGGGCCAACAGACGCAGCCTTTAAGAAGCACTTGGGTTTCATTTGGGTTACCTGGGGTTTGGTGGAGGCTGGGGGCAGCGTTGGGGGATGCTCGTTCATCACCTTGGTAACCATGGAGGAGCCAGAGCCAAAGACAGCGGCGATGGGGGAGGGGGTTTCATCGGGCGGGGTCATGCTGAGGGAGGGGGAGGCAACAGAGGAGAAGGAGGGAGGGTCCTCCAACAGATCCCTGTCCTTAAACGCAGACCTCAGCTCAGGCTCCGGGAGAAATCCTGGAGGGAAAGATAGAGAGAATATTAAACCATCAATACAACATTCAAAATTATCTTACAATCATGAAACAAGTTTGATTTCAATTTAAATTCAAAATGACTTACTATTGTAAACAAACCTTTATAAAGACTTAATGAAGTGGGAAGATATGGTCTAATTTTAAAGCTTGGACATTTTAAGAGCTGTCATTCCTAACTGTTCACCAAACCTACAAAAAAAACATGGCTAAAGAATGTTTGTACAGAGTATGTATTTAGTGTTTTATCAATAGAAGAATCAGTAGCTCCAACTACAGCTTTAACATACGTGCTGACAGCAAACCTCAAGACTCATTTACACTAGTGGAATTTTGAAAGACAAGATTTAACAAACCTTTATATGGATTTATTAAAGTGGGAAGATTTGATTGCAAATGTGTTGAGGAAGATTGTGTGTAGCGATCAAAAACACATACGACCAGGATTGTTGTGTCCATATTTTGGGAAATGTCTTCCAACACTTCCGTAGGCTACACTGGAGGTGGCGAGCTGGATTTGTGTTGCTCAGAGCATTGAAAACTCACATTTTAAAACATGTAACAACATCCTTTTCCAGAAACAAAGTCTTGGTCTCTCTGAATAATCCACACATCCTGGCAGGGGGACGCCTGCAGGACAACGTTTTTGGCTAGAATTTAACTAATGATGTGACTACCATCATATCTGTATAGCTGAAATGTACCAGTAAGCCAAATGTCTTACATTAATTAATAAGGCCCTTAGCTCCATGGTGCTAGTCTAATGCTGGAAGGTGGATAATAGCCTAATCTGTATATCATTTAGTCAGCTATTTTGTTGTTGTCTTCGTCTTGTGTCAAATGTCCATATTAGGCTTTATCAGACTTCATCCTGGTTGTATAGGGTTAGGGTTAGGGTTAGGGTGTCTGTAGCTTACAATGCTATTTGTACCCGGGTTTCCATAGCTAACGATGCTATTTATACTTGGATGTCCATAGCTAACGATGCTATTTGTACCAGAGTGGACTTAGCAGGCAATGCTATTTGGACCTGTCTGTCTGTAGCTTACAATTCTATTTGCAAGAGGGTATCCAAAACTAACAATGCTATTTGCACCTGGGTTGCCATAGTCAATGTAGCTATATTCACCCGGATGCAAATCGACACTACTCTAGACAAAATAATATCACCATGTTTCTTCTCCTGAGCCCTGTTGTAATTTTTAACTTCAGCTAGTACGTTTACAAGTTCAAGACTGTGCTGATTGTGTTCTGCTGTGATATGGCGAGTGCAGCTCAGGAAATAGTTTTGCATAAAAAACATTCTAGAACATTGGGATTAACTTTGATTTAAACTAGATTTGAGTCTCCTCTTTTTCATCACAGTCAGTGTTTTCACTATGTGGTCCTGAAAATAGAGGTTGTTGACGAACATATTGAGTCATTGTTTTAGTTAACAAATGGTCCGGATAAGTCAGGTCACCTTTGCCATGCCGCTCTTTGTCCCGCCGACCCCCTTGTCTCCTGTGCTCAAAGTGGTGTCCGTGACCATTGCCATGTCCATGTCCCCTTCCTTTGCGTGTCCCCAGCAGCTGGTTGTCCCGGCTCTGCGCCTGACTCTTCCCACTCATCCTGGCTCTGTCCCTGCCGGGGCCCATCTCCAGCCTCACCGGGCCCAAACTCTCCAGGCCTGTCCCGTCATCCTCGGGCCGGGCCAGGGGGTGCAGCGGTCTGTGGGACAGCAGACCAGCTCCACCTTTGCCAGCGCGGGCCCCCTGGCCCCTGTGCCCGCCGCGCTCCCTGCTGTAGTGTCGGCCCTGGGGCCCCTGCAGGGGGTGCTGCAGGGCGTTGCTGCCGCCCGCTGAGCTCTGTCTCCTCTTACCGTGAGGAGCTCCGGGCTCAGCACCGTGCGACAACATGAGGGCGGAGAACAGGAACGCAAGCAGGAGACTCCGGGAGAGAAACATGGTCTGTCCAGCACAGCGCCACCTGCAGGGAAGAGGACACATCTCAATATCACACTTGCTCTGCTTTAATTTGTTTAAAATAACTGCCACTAAAATGTTGAAGCCCTATTATGCTTTTGGGGGGTTTCCCTTTCCTGTGGTGTGTAATATAGGTTTTTGTGCATGTTATCGGTCTGCAAAAGCTAAAATCCCAAAGTTCCCTCCATAGGGAGTTTCTTTCCCAAGAAGAGTGTTTCTAAGAAAATGATCACACAACAGTGGAGACATAAATACAAATCCCAAAGACTTAGTGAGGATGTTGCATGCTAAAATGAGCAATTAGCGTAAATCTTCTAGGTATAAACTTTCAGAGCTGCTAGCATGGCTGTTAACATTATATGTACAGACTATATGTTCAGTTCAGTTGCTTTTTCAACTGCATTTAATTTACATACAAGCACTGATAGCACATTTCAAGTAGAATTTTAAAGGGAGACATTAAAAAAATTATTAGCAGAAGTCTGTCGTCTTTCCTTATCCTGTGCAAACAAATGCAAGCAGTGCTTTTCTTCTGTGCAAATATAAGCCACATACAATTGTAAAATCCCTCTGAAAGGCATCTTCCGCCAACTCCCACGCTCAGTGGTGGAGCCCCTATCTGAAATCACAGACCTCCTCAGGTTTTGTGTCCACTGCATTCATTCTTCCCTACAAGCTTCCTACAAATTCACACTCACAAGTGGACCCATTTATCTGGACCAGGTGGGTTTGAGTAGGCCAGAAAGAGGTGGACAGACACTTGTGCCTCTTTTTAGAATGATTTCCCTGCCTTCACATTCGCCTCCATGCCTTCCTCAGTATGAATAATGCACTGCGATCCTGCTTCATCGCTGCCCATTCAGTCTCGAGAGGCCTCCAACCGTAGCTTTCATTACAAAAGTCAACATGTCTTCCAGGTGTGACTGAAGTGAAATGTGAGGTTCTGTGGGTATTAATGGCCTCAGCATGGATGAGGATGGTGTCGAGATGAAGAAATTATATATTTTGTATTCCTATCTATAGGTCGCCAGCTACTTTACAGTCAGGGTTCAACTGAAATGTTGATTTTACATAACTAAGGGTTAATTGCATTCATATTGACATGCAGTTGTACGTGTCTTTTGAGCCATTACGGTACATTTATTTATTGAATATCACCAAATGTAAAAATGTAAAATAAAACCCTCAAAATGCTGTTTAATGCAGTGAACGTATATGCAACTTAAATTTGTTTGAAATAAAAATGTTAACATTGTTCATGAGTTCATTTATGAATAATACCATGCCAACTATACAGATACGATATTATACACTTAAACTTAATGTTTCATAGTTAATTATCAAACTTAAAATATACAGGACTGTCTCAGAAAATTAGAATATTGTGATAAAGTTCTTTATTTTCTGTAATGCAATTAAAAAAACAAAAATGTCAGACATTCTGGATTCATTACAAATCAACTGAAATATTGCAAGCCTTTTATTATTTTAATATTGCTGATTATGGCATACAGCTTAAGAAAACTCAAATATCCTATCTCTAAATATTAGAATATCATGAAAAAGTATACTAGTAGGGTGTTCAACGAATCACTTGAATCGTCTAATTAACTCGAAACACCTGCATGGGTTTCCTGAGCCTTGAAAAACACTCAGCTTGGTTCAGTAAACTAAATCACAAGTATGGGGAAGACTGCTGATCTGACTGCTGTCCAGAGGACCGTCATTGACACCCTCCATCAGGAGGGTAAGACACAAAAAGAAATTTCTCAAAGAGCAAGCTGTTCACAGAGTGCAGTTTCAAAGCACATCCACAAAAAGTCTGTTGGAAGGGGGAAATGTGGCAGGAAACGCTGCACAACCAAGAGAGATGACCGCAGCCTTAACAGCATTGTGAAGAAGAGTCGCTTCCAGAATTTGGGGGAGCTTCAAAGACAGTGGACTGAAGCTGGAGTCCAGGTATCAAAAGTCAATGTTCACAGACGTGTCCGAGAAATGGGCTACAATAGCCGTATTCCCATGGTCAAGCCACTTCTGAACTCAAGACAACGGAAGAGGCGTCTGACTTGGGCTAAGGAAAAGAAGCACTGGACAGTTGCACAGTGGTCCAAAGTCCTCTTTTCAGACGAAAGCAAGTTTTGTATTTCATTTGGAAGTCAAGGCACCAGAGTCTGGAGAAAGGCTGGAGAGGAGCAAAATCCAAGTTGCTTGAAATCCAGTGTGAAGTTCCCACAGTCAGCGATGGTTTGGGGAGCCATGTCAGCTGCTGGTGTTGGTCCACTGTGTTTCATCAAGCCCAGAGTAAATGCAGCTGTGTACCAAGAGATTTTAGAGCACTACATGCTTCCGTCTGCTGAAAAGCTCTATGGAGATGAGGAATTCATTTTCCAGCATGATCTGGCACCTGCCCACAGTGCCAAAACCACCAGTAACTGGTGTACTGACCATGGCATTACTGTCCTCGATTGGCCTGCAAATTCCCCTGACCTGAACCCCATAGAGAATATGTGGGGTATTGTGAAGAAGAAGCTGAAAGACACCAGACCCAACAATGCTAATGAGCTAAAGGCCGCTATTGAAGCATCCTGGGCATCCATAACACCTCGCACCATGCCACGCCGCATTGATGCAGTAATCCGTGCAAAAGGATTCCCAACCAAGTACTGAGTGCATTAATGGACATTTTCAAATGTTTGATTGTGTTTTGCTGTTATAAATCTTTTTTTTTTACTTGGTCTGAGGAACTATTCTAATTTTTTGAGATAGGATTTTTGAGTTTTCTTAAGCTGTATGCCATAATCAGCAATATTAAAATAATAAAAGGCTTGCAATATTTCAGTTGATTTGTAATGAATCCAGAATGTATGACATTTTTGTTTTTTTAATTGCATTACAGAAAATAAAGAACTTTATCACAATATTCTAATTTTCTGAGACAGTCCTGTATATTGCACAGTCCGACTTCCATATATAAAGTCGATTAATTGGTCATTCGGCCTAAAAAACACTATAGGAACTACACGCAACAATTATTATAATATCTGCAAAACCGAGTTTCTATCGAGGGCTTTACAAGAGGAATATGCTATGAAGATGTTGGAACATTTGGATTGATGGTACTTTTTTAATAGTTTTTAAAGAAGATGATATTCCTATGCATTATATGGTGATCTATAAGTCACGTGAATGTCTAATGGACTGTATATTTAAGAAAAGCTAGACTAACCACAGACTCTGTGAAGAATCATAAGGCTAAGATAATAAAGCATATTGAATTGCAGAAGAATTGTGTCACGTTTTAATTTTGGCAGATTTACAAAAGCCATCTAAATCTTTTGGAATTCTTGCCAACACTACACACGAGAGAAGGGAACACCAGATCTTCTTGATGACAAACTCTGTCATGTCGGATAAAATGAGACTGAATATGATTTGCTTTGTTTTGTCCTCCACTTTAATATGCTGATATATCCATCGACACAGAAGCACACAATACTGTTATGGTGCTTCGTAGGCGACTCTTTTGTGTTAAAAGACAAAACGGCAGTGCATGGAATACAGAAAATCAATGAGGGAGAAGTATTGAGCTGCTGGTCATGAGCGGTGTGTGTGAATGTGTGTGTGTTGCAGGGGGATGGATTAAGTATTTGCTCTTTTATCACACTGACCCACACCAAGATGAAACCACATATCCTTTGGGTTTACTGTCCGTTATTTAGTTGTTTCTAAAAAAACAGGACCAAGGGCGGCAGGTTTTGCGTGTGTATGTGTGTGTATGTGTGTGTTTGTGTGTGTATACTAATGTCCGGGGACATTTGCAGTGCGAGTAGAGGCCTGAGGGATTTAGAGGCAGACTGCGTCGGCTGGCCTCTGGGAGTGCGACCAGCTGTGCAGTTTGCAAACAGGAGCGTGAGGGTACTGAGGTGAGACCTTTATCTCCAAACAGGCCTTAAAAGTGTCGGGGGATGGGGGCCGGTCGGACGTGTCACGCACAAAAGTCTTTAGCCAGGATTAAGCTCTGGCTAAGGTGGTGCTTCTGGACTCTTAAGGGCAAAAGGGTCATTTCATTTATGAAAACAAAGAAAACATCCAAACTTAAGTGAGTGGAAGAAGATGAGGATTGTAGGGATCATATTCCAGCACATTTGAATATATAGCTATCAAAGGACTAGATTGACATTTTGGGAAATTCATTTGATTGTTTGCCTGCACAGAGTTAAAAGATTGATTCAACTCTCAAGTAGGCTATGTGAAATATGACAATCTGTAATCTAAAGATCCAGGAGCTGGTTAGATTAGTTTAGCATAGCTGGAATCAGGGTACAAATGATAGCCTAATTCCGTCCAAACTAAATCACCAGCAACCTGCCTTTCCTATCTCCGTCAGTAACTATTATCATTGTGGCTTTCCAACATGGATGGAGTGTTGTCTGTTGGCTTTTGTTTTATTACAAGTTGAACGCCAAGATAAAGTGTGTTAATCATCGGGGTTCAAATGTGCTGGTATGATATATATATATTTTTTTGTATTTGAATTCGGAAAGAGCAAGTCTAGCTGTTTCGGCCTGTTTCCAGGCTTTATGCTAAGCTAAACTAAGCTAAACTGAGCTGTACAGATATGAGAGCAGTATTGTTCTTCTCATCTAACCTTTGAGAATACTAAAGAGCTTAAACTATTCCTCGAAATAAAGATATCTACTTGTTGAGTTGATAGATTTATGGTGAACAGTACTTAAGCTTTAAGCTTTATGTAAAATTCTGGAGAGTTTTCTTTAATCTGGGGAATCAAAAGCAGAACAAATGGATCCATCTATTTCTTGTCTGTACCCGTTGATCTCATTGAGGATTACAACTCAGATATTAACACATAAATCGGATCCACAGAGGTGGAAATAATAGTAAAAGGCAATCAACACAACCCTAAAAAAAAAATTCCCAAACATGAAAGAAAGATGCGACGCCTCCATAGAAACAGTAGGCAGCATGCGTCATTTGATCGAATCTAAAGGGCTGAATAAACATGTGAAAGTGAAGGCAGGCGGTAATGGGGGGAGCCAGTATCTCAGCACAGCAGTGCCCTGTTTTCCTCTCTCAGACTTTCATGTGCCGCTAACAGGTGGCCCTTTGAGGAGACGGGATGGGGACGATAATGGAGCACTCTGGGTGGCATTTGGGGTTTTTAAGCACAGTCTCTTGTGTGTGATAAACAACCTCCGAGAACAACACCGCCTCCTGCCAGAGTGTGTATTATCCACGGTAGTGTTTTGTAGTAATGGCACAGCAGGGTGAGCATCTGCTGCTGAGGAGATCGAAGGCCAACGAGTAACTGACAAGTGTCAAGTGAGAAATCCACCGTTTAAGCAGTGAAACAGTGATATTAAATGTATGCAAACAAACTGGACTTTCTTGGCTTCAAGGGGGTTAAGATAGTTCTGGGTTTGAAGAATAAAAACCTGTTAAGGGCCAAGTAAATATACCTAAGGATGTGTGTCTTTAATTTGTTTTACTTCCTGCTGAATATTTATTGTTTTGAAAAAATAATCAACATTTCAAGTCTAACTTTTGAATAATTAAATCCTGTTTTAATTAGATATTTACTAAAGCAAAGTTTAGACATTCACATTTCACATTTAAATGTTGACTTTAAATGGATTTATTATTATTTTCTTAAGGCTAAAGACTGGAACATGTGATACGCTCAAAGGGATTATAGCCACATTTGCTGATAAATAATGAACTGCAACTCATCTGAAATTCTTTAAACATTCCTAAATTGACCTGGTTTATTGAACATTGAATTGCTTCATCAACCATTAATGAAATGGAATATATAAATCAAGATGCAAAATGATCATTTTAACATCACATGTATCCCCATTGTAGCAGGACAAGTTGAGATCTATAGACGATCGCATGTCCTTACAGCCAATGATGAAATGGAAGTGTTAGTAATGATGTGGTCAACACAGCAAAAGCAACGCATGTGTGTGTTGATCAGCACCCACTGGAGTTCACAGTGAGTTATTAAGGCGCTTCTAGAATCAGGACAACTTCTCTATGAAGTGGAGGATACTTGGGATGTCAGGGGAAATGTAAGGCAAGGCAAGGTTATTTATATAGCACCTTTCAACACAAGGCAATTCAAAGTGCTTTACAAAAAATGAAAGACATTAAGAAAATGGCATTTAAAATCAGTCATTAAAAAGAAAAGATAATAAAATAAACATTAAAAGAAAAAATAGATGTACAGTGCAGAAGAGGTTGAATCAGAGCAAACAAATAAATACGTTTTTCTTTTTAAAGTTCTTGGACATCTTTATATCTCACTTCGCGCTCAGTCAGGATATTTTTCAGATCTTGAGTTTATGGAAGTCTAAGCTCAGCAATGTATGGAGAGAAAATATGAACGCCATATAAAATGAAATGCAATCTTAAAAATCAATTCAGATTTGTTCAGGAAGCCAGAGCAGGGGAGGAAAAATCAGGTTATGGTGGTTTACATTTAATTGGAAACACAATATATATGTGTGTGCCAGAAGCTTTTATAAGCACGTGTGATGGTCACCAGGGAGACATGAATCAGAGCAGAGTGTGATATAGGTATAAAGTGATGATAATATAATGGTAATCTTGCAAGAAATTGCAAAGGGGGCTGGATGATTAAGATATGATGAGATCAGAGACCTCTCTCCAGTCTGTGATCAGCGGGCCTGGCCCCCTGTGACACATAGTAGTTACAATATACTTAACAGTGAGAGGAACCACATCTGAGGAAGGTGAGAGGGAAAGCAGCGAGGCCACCCCGTGTGTGTGTGTGTGTGTGTGTGTGTGTGTGTGTGTGTGTGTGTGTGTGTGTGTGTGTGTGTGTGTGTGTGTGTGTGTGTGTGTGTGTGTGTGTGTGTGTGTGTGTGTGTGTGTGTGTGTGTGTGTGTGTGTGTGTGTGTGTGTGTGTGTGTGTGTTTTATATGTGCGTGTGTCTCTTTTAGGTTCACCTGCTGTGACACCAAACGTCCAGGAGCCATCTGCTCCTGTTGTTTTATCTCTCCTAATGGCCATAAGGATCCGGCAGACAAAGAGTCCAGAAACAGGCTACAAACTGAGATTAGAGGTTTAACGAACAACCTCCAAATTCTGGGAAATACCCTTATTCTCTTTCTTTTAGACAGGCCTGGAGAGTAATAGATGACACATGTACCACGATCATCTGTTCAGAATACTAAAGAAAAAAGGTAACTGTATTCCCTTACAGTTACTTAAAAGTAATCAGATCCCTTGTACATTTAAAAAAGGGTATTCCTAGCAGAATTACAATGCTACAAGACAAGTAAAGCAAATGTGCACACACAATGCAACATTTCACAAGTCTAAAAAAAAAGAAACGAGTCTAATGTGAAGCCATAACTAATCTTCCAGTAAATCATCTCGACCTCCAGTTCAATTTGACTGAAATATCCCCTCTGTGTTCATTCAGTCACTGAATCTGTCACTGCAGCAATGTAGAATATATATATAACATGCAGGCCTGACATTAGCCTTGACACCCACTGTAGGCCTATTTAAAGTATGTTGCCACCACAATCATTTCACGCTCGGGAAAATATTGAAGTATGGATATGGAAATGCCTTAAGAATTTCATTTTTACATAAAACACTTATTGAGATGTATTATCTTTTGTATCTGTTTGCAGTGCATTTGATATTGAGGCAATCCAAAAGGAAAGTGATCAGGTTACATTACTTTTAAATTGTGATGATTAGATTAGGTTCCTGATTTCATTTTTTCAAGTAACTTGTAACGGAAGAAACAGAAGCTTAGCATGAAGAACCAGGTGTAAAACAGCTAGCCTGCTAGTCTAGATGACACAAATCGACCAACTGTCTTGCTCCCCAAAAAATAAATGTATCTTATAGCTGTGCAGAAGATACATATAAAGTTGCAAGAAAAAGGTATGTGAACCCTTTGGATTCTCCACACATAGCGTTGCGTGTTCCTTCCAAACAACTCAACTTTGGTTTCATCTGTCCACAGAATATTTTGCCAGCAGTGCTGTGGAACATCCAGGTGCTCTTTTGCAAACTTCAAACGGGCAGCAATGTTTTTTCTGGACAGCAGTGGCTTCCTCCGTGGTGTCCTCCCATGAACTCCATTCTTGTTCAGTGTTTTACGTATCGTAGATTCGTCTGCCAGAGATTTCTTTAAGTCTCTAGCTGACACTCTAGGATTCTTCTTCACCTCATTGAGCATTCTGCGCTGTGCTCTTGCAGTCATCTTTACAGGACGGCCACTCATAGGGAGAGTAGCAACAGTGCTGAACTTTCTCCATGTATAGACAACTTGTCTTACCGTGGACTGATGAACATCAAGGCTTTTAGAGATACTTTTGTAACCCTTTCCAGCTTTATGGAAGTCAACAATTCTTAATCGTAGGTCTTCTGAGAGCTCTTTTGTGCGAGGCATAGTTCACATCTGGCAATGCTTCTTAAGAATAGCAAATTCAAAACTGGTGTGTATTTTTTATAGGGCAGGGCAGCTTTAACCAACACCTCCAATCTCGTCTCATTGATTGGACTCCAGGTTGGCTGACTCCTGACTCCAATTAGCTCTTGAAGAAGTCTTTAGCCTAGGGGTTCACATACTTTTTCCACCCTGCACCGTGAATGTTTACATGGTGTGTTCAACAAAAACATGAAAACATATAATTGTTTGTGTGGTATTAGTTTAAGCAGACTGTGTTTGTCTATTGTTGTGACTTAGATGAAGATCAGAACACATTTTATGACCAACTTATGTAGAAATCCAGGTCATTCCAAAGGGTTCACATACTTTTTCTTGCAACTGTATGTAAGTCTTTTATCAACCCATAGCCTCAGCCTTTACCTCTGACACAACCAATATTCCGATTATCCACAAGACTAACAGACAAATACTCAAAAGGAACACATATAACTCTGAAACCATTGATGTATTACTCAGTTTGCCTTGGTTCCCACAGTGTTTTGTCTTTGTCTTACTTTTTAAATGATTTAGTGTTTATATACATGCCCTGACTAAATAATAAAGAAAGTCAACCTACTAGCCCCTATAACCATTCATTAAAGGTCCCATGTGATGCTTTTCCGGGTATTACCCGTCCCCTTGTGTTATGTAGGTTTTTCTGCATGTAAACGGTCTGCAGAGTCACAAGCCCTCAAAGTACACCCTGTAGCGAGTAAAACTCTAACACAGAAAATACCTCTCTATGCTGCCCCATAACGCCTCGTTGGAGATTTCTCTTTTTCCATTGTTTTCTTCCTGGGTATAGTGACGTGCCCATACAACAAGCCGTTTAGGACAGAGAGTGAATACACATGCTATACAGAGATGCTGTCTGAGAAACCAATGTGAGTTTGGAACATTGAACAGTGTAAATCTATTCTAGTAGACCTCAACAATGGAATTATGATCAGTAGAAATGGCCATGACATGGGACCTTTAACAAGTTGTATCTTGTTGTGTACGTACAAAATCCAACTTTTGATTCTGATGTTTTTGTTCACCCTATCTCTGACAGGTAGTTATCGCTTCTTGTAATAAAGTAGTCCATCATGCAGGTCAATGTGGTACTGTGAGGCTGCTGAACAGGAACAAGCTAGATTTCTCCTTTCAGCTGAGCGGCAGCTTATACATCTGTTCTAAACAAACATGACGCAGAATTCGATAAAATAGTCCAAAAGAAAAAATAAACGTATTATCTGCTGTGACACCGATACAATGCAGCTTTGCTCTGAACAGAAACATCCCTCTGTCTTAAAGTAATGATGCTGAATATTTAATGCGTAAACACTCACTTTTATGTCTCTCCTCTCGGGTAAAATAGGTTGATTGTGCCACAGAATTATCATAAATATCATCTCAATATCAAGCGCCCCAAATTACAGCTCATAATAAACGCCTCTGCCAGGCTGCAGTTAACACCATAAAACTTCATTTCCTCAAGGGCCAATACAACTTCAGCAACATAACAGGGCTCCTGAAATCCACTGCAAACAATATTCACACATCGACTGGGAGGTTTTTTGTATGTTTTTAAATGTGTATTGGATGGCAGAGGAACCCTGGAAGCAACACTGGGCGATAAAAAAACAAGAGCCATAAGGAAGGTCCATCTGTCAGTAAGTGAGCCGGAGCAGGGGAGCGGGGGGGACCAAATGATTCACTAGTCATTTGGTTGCAGGTACAACAGATGTGGTGCGAGACCCACACATTGTCACTGATGCGGTAACATCAGCGACATCCTGAGATGTGGCCCCTTATCTCCTGTTGGAGTGCACTGAGGCACACACACACACACACACACACACACACACACACACACACACACACACAGGCAATCAAGGCATGCACACAAATGCACACTCACAGCGGGGAAACCTCCTCCAGACACTCACATCGAGGCGTGTTCCAAAAAATGCTGCGAGACACAAACAGCAAGAGGCATCCCACAGAGAGGGGAGAGAATGAGAGAGACAAAAGGGGAGAGGGGGAGGAAGGGAATGGAGAGGAAAAGAGAAAATAAGATGTAATGTGAAGAGAGAGTGGGGGGAAATTAGAGGAATGAGAGCGAGAAGGGGGGATAGAGAGACAGAGGGGGGATTTATTCCGGTCTTAATTGGAACAAAGTGTTGGTGGCATCTTTCATTTTCGAGGACACCAGCTGAAACACACAACGATCAAACAACAAAGCTTTGGCTTCACAAACCAACAACAAACTTTGTTCTATTTCTGACCCCGGGGAAATGTGGACACGGGGTCTGTGGTCTGGCCGCTCGGCATGGGAACAGTTTGACCGGTCAGCGGGGGGAAACACTGCTGTTTACAGATGATCAAGTGAAGCATGTAAACGCATTATATGAACCCAAAGTTTATCTCCCCCCCCCCCCCCTCTCCCGATCTCCCTTTAGTGGAAGTGAGAGGCGTTGACTGGTTGCCAATGTTGAAAGAGTCCTGATCAAACAGTTGCAGCCACGCTTGGCAGTAACGTTCAAGGCCAGTTTCACACTGGAGGAGGCTGGATGGATGTGGAGCAATGTAGCCTCAGGATAAAAGACATGGATGCATGCTTGGTGGAACTCTCTGAAAACGAGAACCAACTTTAGGAGTCCTTATTTGACTATTGGAATGGAGGTGCCATATTTTGTAAATGAATGATGTATATTTCTGACACCAGAGGTAGAAGAACTACTCAGATTAATTACTTAAGTAAAAGTAGCATCACTGCAGTGTTAAATTACTCAGTAAGTAAAGGTCCTGTATTCAAAATTGTACTAAAGTAAAAGTAAAAATGTATTAGCATAAACCAACCAAAAGTAAAAATATGCGTTATGCAAAATAGCCATTTTTAAGCACCAAATATTTTTAAATAATTGTATTAAATGTATTACAATTATCATTCATTAGTTCATCACTTCAATGTTGGCAAAGGCGGGTCTATTTGTATTATGGTATACATGAATGGGTAGCTTAACCTATACAAACATAATATGGTGTGTGTTGATTTATATTTTGTATTAATAACCTAAATCAGCAAAATATTAAATCTGTAAATAAAAGTAGTGAAGTAAAAAGAACAACTTCTGCTTACAAATGTTAGTGGAGTATAAGTATAAAGTATAGCATAATGTGAAATAATCAAGGACCCTTTGTTTTTATATATTTAAAGTAGTAGTAAATGAACTTAGTTACATTGCACCACTGCTCTAAATTAATTTCCACTTGAACATCAAATTATATCCTTAGGTTATCTTTTAATGATAATAATTCACTCATGAGTGAATCTGAGGCTTTGTTTTGGCCCGGGGTCAACTCACTGTGGGGCCCCTCACTCAAGTCTGATCACTGTAATGCTCCCCGCTGATTGACTTTCTATTAATTAACACTAACTCCTTAATGTGAGTCCACAAATATTGCCTTGTTTTAATTTTAATTGCATGGTGACACACTGAGACCACACACACACACACACACGCACGCACGCACGCACGCTGTCTTTGGTTAGTAACAATGAGCTGTCAAGAGGAGATAATGGCTGCAATAATTTCTGATTCTCCCGAACCATTCATCCAGTAAATTCCTTGGTGATGTTGATTTGACGCTAAAGCATGACAGCAGCGGGAAACAACAAACACAAGTGGAATTGATTGTCGAGTTAACTCAATTTTTCATTTCAAACCAAGTCAAATGTCCTGCTCGCAAACAGTCACTCTTGCTCTTAATCATGTGAGTTGATCGACACCCTCTTTGCGACCAACACGCCTTTTGCATTTATTCAGATGTTAACTTTTGTGACATTATCAGAACGCGAGATTGAAGCGTTTTTACGCGCAGATGGAAATCATGTCAACCGGTACAGTATAGTGTGCGTGACAATTGTAAGAAACTTGTGATTTTAAGGAGGATTCATCAAATATAGCAGCAGGACTGCGAACAAGCGACAATATATTGTATGGGTAACCCATAATAAGGTATTATGGGATATACCTTTATATAAAGCCACTCTTAACTAATGTAAGCATTACATCAACACAAACCTGTTTAGGAACACTAAGGAACAAACTATAGTATTTGTTCGTAGCCTACGTAAAACGCTTTTTTGTGCGTAAAAAGCTAATAGCCAAACCTTTGCAATACACAAGAAAAAAGCAATACATATATTTCCTTACCCGCGTTTGTCTGTCTTGTTGCTTTCCTTTGTTGTTCGTTAGGCTTTTAGCAGTCCAATGGCTGCAGGCTGACAGCGGACCTCAACACGGCAGCAGCAGCTCTCTGTAGTCCGCTCTCCGCTCCTGAAGCCCGGGATGTGCCGAGCATCCGGACCGGCTGCTGCTCCTTAAGAGGAGGAGAGCACCACCTGCTCCGAGGCGCGCTCCCGAGTGCGCGTACCGCTCAGGGCTGCTTGGATATCTCTCTGCGAGGCTTGTCCAGTCAGTGAGACCAGTATATTAGTATGGTATGGTAGTATCAAGACTCATTTGCTGCAGGGGTACACCAAGATAACAGTCTGAGAGAGATTAGACCTTTTTTTTTAATGGAGGGAGTGATCCATCATAACTTTCCTCAGCCTGTCAAACCTGTCACATCTGACATCCTCAGCATCTGAATGCCCAAAATGACCTCCACAGGGTCCGACAGAATCAATTCACAATATCTGCTCAGAATAGCCAAAAGTCCATATCGTCAATGCTTTCCAACAGATATATATTCGATTTTTTGTATTCCAATAGTTTTCTTTCTCATCAGAACCTGGTGCCTGCATTACCCACAACGACTTGTGTTAGTGCAGTGATATGTGAAGAAATGTGAGGATAGGGTTAGGATGCCAGACAGTAATGGTGGACCTCACTAATGCTCTTAAAAGAAGAATATGATATAGTGGCTTTTTGTCATTGCACATATTGTACATAGACTGTATATAGATTAATAATAAAAATGGAGATAAAAAAAGTGTCATATCAATTAATAAAAGTGGCGTATTCAGCTTGTTTTACTCTATAGAGATGTTATTGCACATTCCCCCATTTAAATAGCCTACCGTTACAATTGTAGTCCTGTGGTGTGTAGTTTTGTGATGACATTAGTGGAGGGCGGTGGTGGGGGGGGGCATCGTTTTGTGGAGTTCAGTTCAATGATGACTCGGGGGTAGAAGCTGTTTGCGAGAGGCCTTCCAGATGGCAGCACAGAGAAGGGATGGTGATGGGGGTGAGTTCCCTCCTTCAGACTGCTGCTGGCTCCGAGGAGCAGTGTGATCTGGAGATGTCTTCCAGTAAGGACAGGACAGGTCTTGTGGTTGAATCCGGGGCAAAATCCATGCAGCCAAGTCCCTAAATCTGCTGGGGAAAATAATTCCCAAAGGAGTGGAGGACGTGTGCAGCATAGCCTATAGGTTAACATTGAAATGAGCTGGGATTGATCGGATTTATTTATTAACCTCACTGCTCAATTGTACTCTTTCTTTCTTAGAATCTACACAAAAACCCACCAGTGTTTCGCCTGCACCTTAACCATTTAACAATTAAAAAAATAGGGGTTAAGCTCTTTCAAACTAATGCACCAGCTGTAACAATGGTTTGGCTTATTTAAAGTGAATCTGCATGTTTCTTGTAAATCTATCTTAATGGTTTATTGCACTTTTATAGCTTTAGATACAAATGGCAGCTAAAGAAAATGTAATATAGCGTTATAGCTCAAACCATTCAAATGAGACCTAAACAACACATGTAATAGACATTTTAAATGAGTTGTGTTTTACTGTAATATAAATGTCTATTTAGATGTGTTTTTCTTGATCAAGTGTCTAATGCATGAGTGGGAAAGTACTCAGTCCTTCTTTCCCACATAACACATTACTATGTTTTAATATACAACTTGCGCTGTAGCTGTTTTACGAGATAGCGAGTTGTTTTTACACTGGGTGGGCTGTCTCAAGGACGCAGGTGTTTCAGCGGCCCCATGTAACCCAGATACAACACCTCTGTAATGTACTCTGTAATGTTTGAATCCTTTCCTGTGTAGAAAACCTTATTAAAGGCGCCCTATTCTGCTCATTTCAGGTTCTTATTTGTATGTTGTTCCTCTACTGTGACATGTCTCCATGCTTTAATGTTCAAAAAGGTCTTTATTATTCTCATAGTGCCTGTGCTGCAGCACCTCTCGAATGGCCAGATCTGTGGTGATTGGTCAACCACTTAGAGATGAAACAATCTCTTGAATCTTTATTTCTATAACATATTTCCACCACACGCACACAAATATGTGGGCATTAGACTATTCCAAAGAAATGTTCGTAGAATGGAATTGATTTTGTAAAGTTATGCTTGGACTCAAATATGGGTGTAATTATTGGGTGTCAGAACTCAACTAGAATAGTTTATTTTCTAAACACTACATCAATCCTTCATCATTTGAGAGAACACATATTTGACCTGGTGTTGGTGTAGTCTTCAATGCAAGTGAGAAGTGAGTTTGGCTTGGTGCATGTCCTCTGCAGTGAAACCCTGTTGCTGCATTTTGCATGGCTTGTTCTGTCTTGATCTTACAAAGTGAGCCAGCTGCAGAGCTCCAGCAGGACTAATGCTAAATCCCCTCTATGAGGCTGTTGCGTGTCCATAGATGTAATGCTTTTATATCCGGAGAATGAGTGTGCTTGAGGGAATTGGTTGACATTTAACATTTGATTCTATTATTTAGTTTTGTGAGTCGGCCGCTTTAAAAATAGGGTGTAAGCGTTATTGAACGAAAGAAAACAGGCTTTATGCTCATTTGGATTTTCAAACAATGTTTACAAGCCACTTAGTGAAGTGTGAGAGTCACACAGGCACGGCTGAGAGTCTGCTGAAGGGAGATAACACAACAACGCTTAAAATGCCTTTCGAAATGTGAATTGTGTGGCCAAAATTATTATATGTTCTCATAATAAAGGGATTCATGTTGTGAGTATGAAACATTCACACTGTGGGTTTGGTTGAATGTGTTACATACATCAATAATTAATAATGGTTGTATTGTTCATCATTGTATTTATATTATAAATACTTTTTTTTCTGCTTCCATTTCAATTTGAGATTACCGCATAGTAAGAGTCTGCATGAGGAAGATATCAACAGCTCTGTAAAGTACGCGGTGGCACTTGAATGGGACCCCTGCAGCTCCTGTGCCTCCTGTGAAGTGAAAAAGCCTCTTTCTTCCCGAGATCATGATGGGAGTCGGTGTCAGTGGCACACACACAATATAAAGAAGAAACGCATCTTCACAGGTCTGGAATCTGTAACACCGCCAGGCATGAGCAGTAGTTGCAAGTTATTCTCAACTTCCAATGCAGGTGGAGTTTATCGCAAAAGATCAGTGATTGCAACCCAGGTCTTACGTGGAAAAAATGTTGAGTGTCTCAAGTAATATAAAAAAAAAAATCGAATTTGTACCTCGTGAAAAAAAAACAATGGGGCCCTATTATGCTTTTTTGGGTTTCTCTCCCACACACTGCCCCCTGCCGGAAACGCCTCGATTTGACTCACTCATTTACTTTTGTAACAAAGTGTCATCACAATGTAACACTCACACTTCCATTGGCTAGCGCTCCAACATATTGCATTTTTAAGCGGTTGACCTATCACAACAGAGCTGGCCAGCTAACCAATCAGAGCAGACTGCAGTGGCTCTGGTTTCAGACAGAGGGTGAAAAGAGGTGCTGCAGCACAGGCAGTGTGAGAACAATAAAGAGCTTTTTGAACATTAAAGCATGGAAACATGTCTCAGTAGAGAAACAACATACAAATATGAACTTAGAAATGAGAGTAAGACCTCTTTAGATTAAAATAGTTAGGAGAATAAACACACCAACAGGTTTACAAATTAGTGTGTGGCGACTTTTTGCACAGGACACACCAACCTGAAAGAATTGAGAGTACATCAAATCCACCGAGATGTAGAAATAGTAAGCTTAAAGTGTTGGATATATAGATGGAACATGCAGCAACTTGTCCTGTCCTGTCCTACCCCCCCCCCCCCCCCAACTATAAAGGTATATTAGACATAGAAGGCTGGGAACCACTACAATAGATATTAAAGAAGGATCCAGAAGAATGTCCCAGTACACTAAGCTCTTTATAAACACATTAAGTAATTCACTTGCGAAGAACTTTTGTAAGGAAACCGTCACTACAAATGTCCCGGGAGACACAAGATTAACATGCTGTATTTAAAGTGTGGATACACAAAGCACCGTATTGTGTCTTTCAGGTCACATGACCAGTCAAATTGATGTTATTGTTACTGAAAAACCACAAAAGCTTCAGCCACAGTGTTGAATTCAAAGCTCGAGAAAAAAAAACACTGTTTACTGTAACTAAAGTAATTAGTGTTATGCAAACAGTTGCAGTCAATGCTGCACTGTTTTCTCAGGGCCTGTGGTATCAGAGTGTTACGCCTTTAATTTGAAAGTTATCGAGCGAAAAGCCATGCGATAAATGGTTTGTCCCACTGCAGCTGCTGAGACACGTTTATTGAAATGTTGTATCACATGCATTTAAAAGGACGTTTTTATGCAGAGTGTCAGCGTGGATGTGAACTGATTACGGACAGTTATGTGCAGCACCTGAGAGACATGCGAGTGACACATCCTTTGTGATCGTTTTGCATCTCCTCAGGGGTCCTTCGTCTCATAATGTGTCCATAAGTGCTGAAAGAAAACATTCCTGTCCCTTTGTTTAGGAGAAACATACTGAAACACAACCAGGGCAAAGCGTACATCTGTTATACATAGATGTCGTTAAATCCAGGATGGAGTGTGTGTGTGTGTGTGTGTGTGTGTGTGTGTGTGTGTGTGTGTGTGTGTGTGTGTGTGTGTGTGTGTGTGTGTGTGTGTGTGTGTGTGTGTGTGTGTGTGTGTGTGTGTGGTGTGTGTGTGTGTGTGTGTGTGTGTGTGTGTGTGTGCACACGTTTGGCAGTCAGAGTGATGAGCAAGAGGAAGAGGAGGAGGACCCCCCGCCAGGCCTCCTCATGCATTATCAACCCACAGCTCCTCAGCAGGAATCAACCAGCACATACCAGGGTGCCGGGCTTTTATACAGCCGGGAGCAGGTTGGGTTTTTCTTCTCAAATATGGGACAACTTTCAGCTCTCCCTGTTCCTCTACTACCTTCCCCGACACACGCAGAGAAATGAACACATACATCAAGTAAAATACAGGTTTCCACTGTTTAATTCAAACAGATTGTCAGGAGAGAACGCAGAAGTGTGCTTGGTGAGCTCAACAGAAATGATGCAAATTCATTTATATATATATATATGTATGTATAATATACACAATCACTTGTATATCATACAGTATGTACATATGACTAATACAGTATTGCAATGTGAGTCCACATGTCAAGCAGCTGTTACTTGAAGAAATAAAATCTGATGCTGCCTTCATTTCTGGTATTAAAGAGACTATACAGTGAGCCGCATCACAATTACACATCTTTTGCAACAAGGTGCTGTGGAATTATTGCCTTAAAACAATTCAATTTTGATTTCAGGGATGGATTACAGCAAACTTGTTAACTACAGTCAACCCATGGTCAAATCTGTGACAAAATGTGAGGCTTTAATCAGAGACGGTTACAGTAACCCTGAAATATGTAGTGTTCATTTTCACACCAATCACCTTGCTAAAGATTTGAGAAATCATAAAAAAATAAAATATGTCACAGTAGAATACTGACACCTTGTGGAGGAACACGATTCAATGTCTATGTGACAAAGTGTTGCTTCTTTCACGTCATGTCATCTTAATTCATTCACTGGCAGTAATACAAATAATAAAAAAAACAGCATATTCTTCCAAGTCTATGACGACGTGTAGGAGATATTTCTGCTATATTTGAACTCCAACAGGAATTAAAAGCAATGAGAGTAAATTATTATTTTAACACACCAGCCTCAAGGCACATTAAATACACTTTATGTGAAAAGTGTTACCGCTGAGAGCTGTGATTACTCCTGCGGCTCCCTCCTCTAACACACAGCGCCCGAAGAATCCCATAAGTCTGCACACAGTGAAGTGTTGGCAGCATGTCAATGGCAGATGCAAAATCAAACGCATGTTGTCAATGATTTTTTCCACCAGCTGGAGATCTTTATCTGTCATAACAGTCTGTTACGGAACACGGTCCGAGAAGATTTCACATGAAAACACACTCCAGATGCTGAACTGGATCGATAGGCAGCAGTGATGGGAGCAAACTAAATGAATCACAGGATATTGGACAGTGCAACAATGCAAGCATGTTGACACCAGCACTTTAATCAACAACAATGAAATGTAAAACGTCCCAGTTAATGATCACCTTTAAAACTCGCCTCTATTTTACAATTAGTCTTTCAATCAGTCATTCACTTAGTGGCAGTTTACGACCATCACCTTTACATTCGGAGCTGGTTGCTCAACCTCTGCTCTCATTTAGGGGGTGAGCACCGCAGAGAGGTGGTCTGTTATCGGTACCTCGTACTTGAACACAACGCTGAACAGCTTCCCTCCCAGGCGGTCGGCGAGCCACGAGTTCTTGATGACGGCCATCTTGAGGCTCTCGCAGCTGAGCATGGCGTAATAGTTGGTGTGAATGGCTCGGCCCATTCCTTCGATGATGACCAGGTCGATGTTCCGCTCCCGCACCACCATCGCCAGCACTTTGTCCAGACGGCTAGGGGTGAAAAAATACATTTTAGCTTCAATAAATTACCATATTAAAGTCCGTCTAACAAACTCTTAACCAGGTGTAAAAGAGGCCCTATTTTTAGGGTTTTCCCTTTCCAGTAGTGTGTTGTATAGGTTTTTCTGCATGTACATCTAAAATCCCAAAGTTCCCTCCAGAGGGAGTTTCTCTCCCACACACTCCCCCACCTGAAACGCCTCCATTGGACTCCTTTGTTTACTTCTGTAACATCACTGTTTTATTTGTATTTCACAGGGACAGTGCACATTAATTAACATTCCTGTAAATGTGCCAGAGTTAGCCAAGAGGCTATTTTTCATCTGTTGTCCCTGGACAGATATTATAAGTCAACCTAAAACACATTTAATTTAAACAAGTTAATACAATCAAATGAAAACATGCAACATACATTACTGGAATACTTAAAATAAATAAAAAGACAGAACAATAAAACAAAACAAAAGGACATGTTAAAACAGGCAGTGGGTTGTAAGGAGGATTGTGTCAGTGTTGGCAGAGCTGATTCCTCACCAACAGGTTTTGAGTTGGGCTAGCATTTGCATGTTTAATTAATGAGGTTTTTCCAGCTCAACAAGTTGTGTTTGTTGAGTATTGGGCAGTGATTCAGATTCAACTTTATTGTCATTACATAGTACATGTACTAGTGACGAAATGTAAGTTAGGCATCTGACCAGAAGTGCAAAATAGCAGTGCAGGAGTCTACATAATAAGAATAGTTATAAATAGAATCATTATAAATAGAATACTATCACGGTGATGCGAATAAACAGATTTTTTGTCCAGTATTTTGAGTTTTTGTTTGTGACTCCAGTGGTTTTAATGTTATTCTACTGGCATGTGACCAGGTCATTAAATAGTAGGTGATGTGTGTGAGAACCATAGAGTGTGTGTACATCAGAGATGCCTCAATTGACATGTAATCTCTGGTGAACCTAAAATTCGACAGACTGAATTTGACCCTATTACATACTTTTTTAATCTGAGCCTTGAAATTGAGTGTTGAATCAATCATGACTCCGAGGTACATGTATTGTGACACCACCTGTAGCCTCTCCCCTGATGCAAAAACATCAGGCGCAACACAAGAGGACTTTGTTTAGCTGAAGAAGATGCTACTGTTTTACAAATATTTATTTGCAAACAGCATTGTTCCAACCAAGTTGTTACATGAACCATGGTGTTTGTCAGTTCATTAGCCACTTGTGTTATATTGCTTCCATGTACATATATAACAGTGTCATCTGCATACATTTGGATGTTTGTGTCAGGACATACAGATGGTAAATCATTGATATATAGCGAAAATCCTGAAAAAGCGTGAATAACACTTCTATTGGCTAGCGCTGGAACACATTGTACGTGAATTGTACATCTCAAAGCTGTTAACCAATCACAAGAGACCCGGCCAGCAAACCAATCAGAGCTGGGCTCTGGTTTCAGACAGAGGGTGAAAAGAGGTGCTGCAGCACAGGCTGTATGAGAAAAATAAAGCTTAAACTTGACCACCCCACCAGAGTATGATAATTGCTTCCAGCAAAAACAGGAAGTGTAATTCTAGGTCATTTCCAGGCGAAATTATACTCCTTCTAAAAATGTCAAATGTAAATAAAATGCTAAAAACCGACCTCAGATCCAGGCAGGGGGAGCTGGAGCCGCTCTGCACCAAGATCAACCTGTCCTCCTCCAGACTGGACCTACACAGCAAACACAGCACAGGTCACTGCTTTAAAAAGCTTTTTGGGTGTTAAATTATGAGAGCAGAGAGAAAATGATATCTTAGAAGATACTCAGGAATGAAAATAAAATGATATGTTTGTCATATTAAGATATTGTGCCTTCTGTGATAACAGATAAGCTGTGGTCTATATTTTTGTATATACACTCACTGAATGACTGGATCCATGGCAGCGATGCTTTCGGTCAATATCTGCAGTTCACCGTTCGTTACGTCATTTAACGCCGGACCAGAGTTGCTGGCCAAAACAACCTGAGGGCAGACGGAGAGAAGAGCTGGATTAGCATTTTTATCAAATATGTTATTTTGAAGTGATGTTGCTGATGTTCCTTACCTCTGTTCCTCGAGAGAGAAGCTCTCTGACAAAAGGCATCACACCTAGAATGATGTCTACGCCACTATTATCTACGAAAAACAAGGCACACTTATGAGGAGGACCCTGCAAGAGAAAACCAGGATGGATTGTATTCAAGGACAAATCATCAAGAGCACATAACACAGAAACATATAGGACATCACAAAGCACTGTCAGCTGTTATCAGTATTTTTGTTTCTGTGGGTCACACAGTAGAGTGCTTTGATAAAAACCTCTAAACCCCCACCAGTAATGTAAGAATAATTCATTTGGCTTTAAAATGAGAAAAAGACTATCACCTTAAGTCTCTCAAACCACTGGTCGTAGGAATCAACAAGCCATGGCCGCTCTGAGGGAGAAAACAAAAATGATTAATTTGATGGAATACCTCAAATTCCCACAATTTTTAACAACATAAATAAAGAAGAGAAAGAGAAGAGAAATACTTGGAAACCTTCCAACTGTCGTTTAGCCTGCTCAAACCCAAACTCTGGATCAGATTCGAGGACGCTGCATGACATCGAAACAAAATATGCAAAAGTAAGACAGGAATTTGGATCACAGCATAAAGAACAACTTGGAACTATGTTTGAACTAAGCAGGCCAGATGTGATATTGTGTCAGTGTAAGGCAAGATGACTGTGGATATCTGGCTCAGAGCCTCAAAGGGCAACATCAACATAAAAACATGTTTCAGAATCATCGGGATGCAGCCGGTTGCTTTCTAGGTTGAGATGGACCGTAAGCAGCCCGGAGGTATTTGAAAGGATTTGTTATTCTGTTTACTTTCAAATTCATGCTGCAGACTGTTTCAGTCTGAAACCACAGCAGTGACAAACTGCTTTGCCCAGGGGACACTTGTGCAAAACGACAGGAGGCCAGGGGGCAGCTAATAAACACACATTGATAACATTTATCACTAAAGATACATGTACAGGCTCATAACAAACATTTTTCTTAACGGTCTTTGTTTCTAATTTAAAGTGGACCTATCATGCTATATTTGAATAATATAGTGTAGGACCATACCTAAATACCAAACAGATCAGGCATTTTAGCCATTCCTTATTTCACTCAATTTAACACTGTCTTTGCATGGGCTGATTCTGTGAGAACAGCACCATCTACAGGCCTGGCATATGTACTACAGCGTCTCCAGCGCTTTCGAACGGCAATGTCCGTGGCTGTCTCCTCCTGATTGGTGGAGTTGGCCCAATAGCCGTAGCGCCACTTCTGTGACGTCATAGAAGTGTTCAAATCTGGATCAGTCTGTATCAGATCCGTTGCAGTCCCTTTTTAAGAGATTTGGGTAAGGAGGAAAATAGAGAGGGTTGTGTTCTCTGACACTTCCCTAGAACACCGGGGACACATATTCACGTATAAAAGACGTACACAAGTGCATTTTGCATGATAGGTCACCTTTAACTGACTTACTTACGTAACTTATTTTCATATACTTTGCTTTGGTTACATTTGTAAAATTGTATAGCTCAATTATCAGAGCTGAAATCTCTTCCAAGATGAAATCACCATATTGTTGGATGATTTCAGAAAAAGGGTTGAGTATCAATGCTTTGGGTCTTTAGAATATGAAACATTCACAGAGGGGCTACACCCACTTTCAGGATAGAAGACCCATAAGCTCCACTCACTCTGACACAGCCTTGGCTCCCCAGTCGAACACGTTCCCGGCCAGGACGCCGCTCACCAGAGCGAACTGCCTCTGCTCCCAGCTCAGCCCATCGAGAGCCTTCACCGCCTTCTGGTAGTACTTCAGAGCCATGTCGTTCTCCTGCTGTTTGATCTACAGGGGCACAGAGATAAGATGAAGCTAGTTTGAACAGAATAAAAGATTGGTCATTTGATGCATTCAGGGACATGAACAAATGTGATCTGAGAAAGTGTTAAAGACTAATGCATTGCTTTCAATTGGCTTAATGTGTGACACCATGAGACTGGATAGAATATGCTCAGATCACTGAGGGCTAAAGGAGCTGTGTAGCACAAGAAAAGACACAGAGAAAGGTTGATAGATTTCAGTCAGACCTTGCAGTAGGGATCAGGAAAGTTGAACTCATTTAAACAGTGTTCCCTCGTGTCTAACAGACTTCTGACAGTGAGGGATCCGTAAGCACTAGGTGAAAAGAGAAGCACTCTACGTTAGCCAGAGAGAAAAACAAACAGACTGGAGGACGCATGGCAAGAACATTTTCATGTTCTTGTTTAAAAACATGTCAAACTTTCTGTTTATATTGTTGTCCAATTTAATTGAAAACGTGAATGAATGAATTAAATGTTCTGATATCTAGGGCTGTAATGGTTTTCCAATATCGCGTTATACCACGTTGTGAAAAATGAAAGTTATAATGCCGGGTACAGTTGTTTTTCAATGGTATTGATACAAAAAACTACCATATATGTTAAAAGTCATAGGATTATTATTTTTCATGCAGAAATGTAATTAAGATGCTAAAGTGCTGCGAACGTTATTAAATTATATATATTTTTTACATGGGTTTTTATTTATTTATATTATCAGAATGCTGTTTTAATTCCTTTAAGGATCATTGAAACTAAGATGATAATAACAAAACAAACACTTTAAAAAATATATATTATAATATTTTTTGTTTTTTTTAAATACTGTATACCATGATATTTTCTGAGACAGCAGTTGAAAGTGTCATACTGTCACATCCCTACTGATATCATTGCAGTTCATTTAAAAAAATGAAACGGCAGAACGAATATGACTGACTCATACTCATGTACTGCACCCAAATAGGAAACGGATGTCTCTCTTTCAGCTACACAGGCAGGTATAAAGACGTGAAACTAATGCAGAAACTGAAGGAAATACCTTGAAAGTTTGGTTTACTAAAAGCTCTGGGTCTAACAGACAGGGTTTGCATGCAAAGCAGAAGCAGTCCTCACAAAGGCTGGTGGCGGAGCGTCTGCAGCTTGTGTCTGTATTTCTGACGGAACTTCTCCGCTCGCTCCGCTGCCTCCGGCATGTCGGGCTGGCTCGCTACAGCTCTCTTCACCACCTGCTCGGAAGAAAACAAGAGCAATCAGCCATGTTCACGAGCTCTTTATTACAAATGTCCATGAACGACGTGTAAACACAGAATGTATCGTCCATTTCTGGGCTCATTTTGTTTTACTATCGTCATGGATTAAGTGGCTAAACACAGGTGAGCAGTGTGACATTCAAATGATTATTGTAAGCGTTCTGTTCTAGGCTACCTCTTAGTAAATCTGCACAGCTCTCCACTTTACATTCTACACCTTTTTTTTATTATTTTGTCATAATTTACTATTATTAGTTTTATTTGTAATGTTAAAATATATACATCTGTGTGCATTATGTATAGTTTTTATTTTAGTTTTGGCCATTTTCTTACAATTATTGTTCTCGCACTTTCTCTATGGTGTATGCACCATGCATACCAAAACCTTGTATGTGTAAGCTTACTTGGCAGTAAACCTGTTTCTGATTCAGATTTCAGATTCACAGTTTTAAAACAAATGACTTATTTGTCTTCATTGTGTTAATATTTTTCCTTTTAGAAATAGATTATCCTTTTCTTTTCCTTCCTTATTTTGTAATAGCTTAACATCGTCTTCCTTTCAGACAACGATACTTTATTTCCGAAACATGAACCTGCATCCTACCCCGTCCAGGGCCTCCTCGAAGCAGAAGAGCCAGTACTCGCGGGCCGGAGCGTCCTCTATGAGGTCCACCGTGTCGGGGATGTAAGACGAAGCGTCCTGCAGCAGTGGCAGATTCACCAGCTTCCTCTCCAGGCGGTCCATCTCCAACATATCAAACTAGAAGCAGCAAAGAAGAGACAGAGAGAAAACATGCTGTGGGGGTTTTTCGTAAACTCTAAATGCTTCTTCAAACATCAGAGCCAATTTCAGCTATCACTCTGTTATTTGAGGAGATAATACCTTTTTCTAAGCCACACAGTGGTAGCTTTCATTTGGTGAGTAGTTTTTCACTATCAAGACAACCACTAAGCAGAGAGGAAGATGCACTAAGGAAAAATAAGGAGAGAATGTTCTAGCAAGATGTATTCCTAATAGCTAGTGGAAGCCAGCCAGCAGATTCATTAATTGTGGGACACAATCAATAGTCCATTAAATAACAAACTACATCAATAGAAGGTTTCCCAAGTGGTAATTCACCAGAGAAGAGGTGATCATTCATTTGCAGCCCTGTATCACACGTTGCACTACTGAAATCCAGTGAAATAAGCAGGGGAAAGAGTTCATTCCAGGGCGTGTAACGTTAAAGAGGTTAGCAGCTCCTAATGCTCTACGGAGGCACACCATGCACCAGTATTACACCAAGGATTCAAAAAGTGGGTGTAAAACAGCTGTTATGTTCTCATTTTTAACCCAAAGGTATTAGTAAACAGACCAACAAGTGGCAATATCTTATGCAAAACCAAAATATAAGCTGAAAATAACTGCAGTCAACAAAGTGACAATCCAAAGTGTCTACAGAAAGAAAACAAGGCACTGTGAGCAGGAGCCACACGTCATCAAATCAGAACACGAGTGAAGCGGACGAGGTACTTACGGGAAACTGAAGGAGAAGGTTAGGTAGACAGAGGAGTGTATGGAGAGGAAAGAAAGAAAATCAAAAAAGATGAATAAATGTTGTTGTATGATGTTTATAGATAGTTAGAATGGAGGAGATGATGATACCATACAAGAGATCATTGAAATACAGTTCAAATGTGAAAATGATCAGAAAATGGATTGAGAAGTTGAGTGAAATAAGGACCAATGGACCAGAGGCAGATTGGAAATAGGTTTAAAGGAATTCCTCATGGTATATGACCCAGCTTCATAGGGATCACTCTGGCTCCTCTGCAGACTCACCGTTCCACTGCGTGCACGCTGCATGGGATTCATATCTGGAGAGACACTCATCAGGCCCGAGCTCCCCGCATAATTCTCTCCCCAACTGTACTGGTTTGGATCTGGAGGGGTACAAGATGCATTTATACTTATGGTATGACATCATGTGCATTTTATTATCATTTGTGATTCAGGTTCATATTTGTATTTTGTGCCTCTGACGGGACATGTATACAGCAACCCTGTTGAAACCAAATGTAGCTTTATATATGCACTTGTGTTTTTCCTTACTGTCCTCCTCTGCTCCTTTAAGAAAAGCTCCAATGGCTCCGAGATAGCCTTCATGTCTGAGGAACAAGGCCTGAACTTCACCCTGCATATAAAAAAACAATCTGAGTTGTAGGGGAAAGCTGATAACACATGGGTAACAATGTGACAAACAGACACTCGGTGCTCTGTGTTAGGGGTTAGTCTGGTGTTAGGTCAGCAGAGGGAGAGGACTTGCCTTGGTGAAGAAGTTGATGCTGTAGGTGATTGTGTGCATGGTGACGGGGTGTCCTCTGATGAAGAAGCCTCCGAAGTACACTCGCGACAGGTTGTGCATCTTTGCATACAGACAGGCCAGCTGCCCGATGTCGTTGCTTATCATATGGAGTAAGCTCTTGGCCATGTCTTCTTTAGAGAACTCTACAATCAGAACAGAGTTATAGAAAAATGTGCAACAGGCAAAATATCCACATCAGTTTAAAGGGGACATTTTATGCTCATTTTCAGGTTCATATTTAGATTGTGTGCCTCTACTGTGACATGTTTACAGGCTTTAATGATCAAAGTTGAATTGTTATCATATTGCTTGTGTTGCAGCACCCTATGTCTGAAACCAGAGCCTAATCTGCTGTGACTGGATATTATCATTATTCAAAACCTGGTCCAAATGTCCACCTGAGGCTGTAAAAACAAATCAACGACTATGCTTCCCTCCAGTTAACACAGAGCAGACAGAGATAGCAGCTGTATCAGAACTAGGTGAGAGGTCATCAGCTCACTCCCAACACAGATCTTGCCATAAAACTAAGGGAAATAGTTAGTGCCTTGCCAAGATGACATCACAAACACAGCAGATATATGCATTGGCAACTATGACATCCTTCTTATTTTATATACACTTCAAACATAACTCAATCCTTTGATATCCTGGCCGATGTTGGTTGAAGCCCTACTGTTTAAGACATCACACACTGTCAGAAACCTTTGTGTAGTTCTGGACTCTGACCTACATTTCAAATCCCACATCAACAGAAGTACAATAATCAGTATACTACCAACGACTACCAGACTGAAAACACTCATGTCTCAACACGACCTAGAGGAACTTGTTCATGCCTTTGTTTTTTGTAGACTTGATTACTGCAAGTGTCTTTTCAGGTCTTTGTAAGAAATCTATCAGACGACTGCCAAAAGATTTCTGACAAAGTAAAAGTCATATATCACCCCAGTTCTCAGAGCTCTGCAACAGCCTTCCAATAACTCAACAAATAGACTTGAACATGTTATTATTAACTTATAAAGCTTTAATTGGTTTGGGACCACTGTACATGTCTGACAGGCTGCTCTGTTACGATCCACCCTGAGCTTTCACATCATCGGGGCAGGTTGACTCATCGTCCCCAAGTCCAGAACAAAACATGCAGAAGCCGCTTTTAGTATTTACATGGAGCAAAAAAGTATTTAGTCAGCCACCAATTGCGCAAGTTCTCCCACTTAAAAAGATGAGAGGCCTGTAATTTTCCTCCTAGGTACACTTCAATTATGAGAGACAGAATGGGGGGAAAGAATCCAGGAAATCACATTGTAGGATTTTTAATGAATTAATTGGTAAATTCCTCGGTAAAATAAGTATTTGGTCACCTACAAACAAACAACATTTCTGGCTCTCACAGACCTGTAACTTCTTCTTTAAGAGCCTCCTCTGTCCTCCACTTGTTAACTGTATTAATGGCACCTGTTTGAACTCGTTATCAGTATAAAAGACACCTGTCCACAACCTCAAACAGTCACACTCCAAATTCCACTATGGCCAAGACCAAAGAGCTGTCAAAGGACACCAGAAACAAAATTGTAGACCTGCACCAGGCTGGGAAGACTGAATCTGCAATAGGTAAGCAGCTTGGTGTGAAGAAATTAACTGTGGGAGCAATTATTAGAAAATGGAAGACATACAAGACCACTGATAATCTCCCTCGATCTGGGGCTCCACGCAAGATCTCACCCCGTGGGGTCAAAATGATCACAAGAACGGTGAGCAAAAATCCTAGAACCACACGGGGGGACCTAGTCAATGACCTGCAGAGAGCTGGGACCAAAGTAACAAAGGCTACCATCAGTAACACACTACGCCGCCAGGGACTCAAATCCTGCAGTGCCAGACGTGTCCCCCTGCTTAAGCCAGTACATGTCCAGGCCCGTCTGAAGTTTGCTAGAGAGCATTTAGATGATCCAGAAGAGGATTGGGGAGAATGTCATATGGTCAGATGAAACCAAAATAGAACTTTTTGGTAAAAACTCAACTAGACGTGTTGGAGGAGAAAGAATGCTGAGTTGCAAAGGGACCAGGACGACTGATCCTGTAAAGCAAAGAATGAATGGGGCCATCTATCGTGAGATTTTGAGTGACAACCTCCTTCCATCAGCAAAGGGCATTGAAGATGAAACGTGGCTGGGTCTTTCAGCATGACAATGATCCCAAACACACCGCCCGGAGCAACGAAGGAGTGCTTCATAAGAAGCATTTCAAGGTCCGGAGTGGCCTAGCCAGTCTCCAGATCTCAACCCCATAGAAAATCTTTGGAGGGAGTTGAAAGTCTGTGTTGCGCAGCGACAGCCCCAAAACATCACTGCACTAGAGGAGATCTGCATGGAGGAATGGGCCAAAATACCAGCAACAGTGTGTGAAAACCTTGTGAAGACTTACAGAAAACGTTTGACCTCTGTCATTGCCAACAAAGGGTATATAACAAAGTATTGAGATTAACTTTTGTTATTGACCAAATACTTATTTTCCACCATAATTTGCAAATAAATTGTAATTTTCTGGATTTTTTTTTTTCTCATTTTGTCTCTCATAGTTGAGGTATACCTAGGATGAAAATGACAGGCCTCTCATCTTTTTAAGTGGGAGAACTTGCACAATTGCTGGCTGACTAATTACTTTTTTTGCCCCACTGTATGCTGCGCAGATCTGGAACAAACTTTGCTGTTCCATTTTTACGCTTCTGCAAATCTTGCTTCATCATCCAGATTTACAATGTCCATTTTTAACTACTTACTAACTTTTCTCTTTTATGAATTGTCTTATTGATTTTTATTTATTGTATTATTGTTTGTTGATGCATATGTAAAACACCATGACTTTCTTTGTGCCTGATATATGTGCTATTAAATAACTAACCATAACATGTTATTTTCAGGTTTGTAGCCTGCATTGGCTCAATCAGGTTACAATGGGATCCAATAGTAGGTGAGGACTGAAATGGATGAAGTGTATTTCGGCATTCGAAAACTAAAGTATGAATTCTGCTCATAAAGCTGTGTTTTTTGCCGGTTTGAATTACAATTACATTTTTGAAACTTTAAATGTGAAACTGAGTCTATAAAAGGTTAAATGCTTGATATTCAAAAGATAGTTGATTTAGTCCTGTCCACTGAATTGCACATACACTACAAATGCATACGTTGTGTTTATACAGTCTATTGCCACACTAACCCAGGCATTTAGTTTGTCACCTTTGTCAGCAGTAGCAGACTTTCCAAAACTGCTCGCGATTAGATCTCCAGTCAAGCCCAAAGACCCATAAGATCCTCCGTAGATATCTTTGACGAGCATATCTACGCTCGTGTGCTGCCCTTTGGAGGCCAACTGTAGCAACTCATCGAATCCCTACAGGAGAGAAAGGGGTAAAGTCAACAAGGCTGAAGGGAACCAAATATGGAAATAACAAGTCGATCTTTAGTGGAGTCCCAGAGATTACAATCTGTGGCCGTGTCTCAATTCAGGGGTTGTATCCTTCGGGGTACGCAGCGTACGCGGTCGACGCAAGATGCGGCCGACGAGACCGCGTAGGCTGGACCGAGCGGCCTACGAAATGAGACGGTCTAGCCTACGGAGCGCTTCGTATATTTACGTCACGTGATACGCGCTGTTCGGTTGGCGTTGCTCCAGCAGCCTGCTAGCAAATTAGCTGAAAAGGATCCAGAAACTTCACTTTTACATTTTTTGGAGATCACCGTCGGAGATTAAATAAAGAGAACCATGGCCAGGTAAATAAGATGAAGCTGTTCCTTTAGCCCCCCAGTAATGTTACATTAGTAAGTTAACAAATTAATTAAATATAGCTGATGTAATTTAATCATATTATTTCATATTTAAAATAAGTCTTAATTTTTCTGTACTAATAAAACAATATGTTTTTTTAAATGAACAAAAGCATGTTGTATAGATTGAGTGTTAACAATAGTAGTGTTCTAATCTTAATAGCTGTGATTATAACAGTTTATATTCTCCTTCTTCCCCTAAACCTGCCCAGATGATGTCCCACTGACCCCAGGACAGCAGCACCGTGCTGCCCCCCCCCCCCCCCCCCCCCCCGCTCTGCTGAAATACACAATTAAACATTTTCTATGACCTTTTTTTTGTATTAATAAAATGAAGACAGGTTGAATGACCTAGAGATATCCTATTATTCCACTGCGTATGTACACATGTTGTAAATAATGGTTAAAACCTCAGTAAATGAAATAAATAATGTGTTTAACAATTACAATTTAATATTGTATTTTCATCTTATCACAAAGTAGAGGTAAGAAGATATCCATCCTCTCTCTGCAGCTTCATGTCTTCTATTATTATAACTTTCATCTTTGAGACAGAGGAAATCAATCATGTTATTTAACATCACCAGCAGTAACACAAATATCAGCAAAAGTGTGTTTATGGAGTTGTTTATTTGTATTATATGTGCAGCAAGTATATAGAAGCAGCTGTTTGGGGAATCAGACAGACTCAAGCTATAATCGTTAAATATCTATTAAAAGAAAGGACACATACAAAATCTAATTCTGAAAGTAAGACACGAGTCGGTAGGACAGCAGTAAGCAGAGGTCTGGGTGGAGGATGCTCCTGATCGCCGTTTTGCTTTCTCCAGCACCTCGGGGGGTCCAGGTGGATGGCAGCTCTGTCCTGATGATCCGCTGGGGTTAGGGGTCCTTCTCCAGCACCTCGGGGGGGTCCAGGTGGATGGCAGCTCTGTCCTGATGATCCGCTGGGGTTAGGGGTCCTTCTCCAGCACCTCTGGGGGTCCAGGTGGATGGCAGCTCTGTCCTGATGATCCGCTGGGGTTAGGGGTCCTTCTCCAGCACCTCTGGGGGTCCAGGTGGATGGCAGCTCTGTCCTGATGATCCGCTGGGGTTAGGGGTCCTTCTCCAGCACCTCTGGGGGTCCAGGTGGATGGCAGCTCTGTCCTGATGATCCGCTGGGGTTAGGGGTCCTTCTCCAGCACCTCTGGGGGTCCAGGTGGATGGCAGCGCTGTCCTGATGATCCGCTGTGCACTTTTCAGATTAGGGGTCCTTCTCCAGCAGATCCATTTCTCCAGAATGTTCCTAATTACAGAGAAAAAAGTGAATTAATCATATTAAACACAGGGTTGCAAAAGGATTATTGCAAAATGTAACTAAGCATTTCAGATAAACAATCCTTAAGGGATCATTTAAAATGATGTACTGTTCTGGTTTTTAAAAAACTAAAAGAGAAGAAATGACAGTCACACGTGCATCCCTTAGACAGCACAAACTAACATCAAGCAAAAGGCTGCGGTCTATTTTTGATTGTCTTATTATTATTATGGGATCAGGATCAATTAAATACACTTTAACCTAAATAAAAGATGATCAAATCTGGTGGAAATATTGAAAATAGGCTTTTCTTTTAGCCCTACTTCAAAGCAGCATGAGCTGAATAAAAAGGTTGTAATGTTGTCCCAAAGTTTAATAAACAGTAAAACATTGGAACATGTCAGAGAAATAAATAAAGCTAACAGCAGCTACACGTCAGGGTAGCATTTTATAAATCCCACCGTAATGTAGGCTATATCGGTCTAAATGTTTTCACTTTGGTCTATGTATGTAATATAAAGTATAACTTATCTATAACAGAGCCAAGATCTCTGTATGACTTTAATAAACTTCTAAATTGAATTAAAAAATAAGTGTTAACAACAGTGCAGCTAGCTAGTTAGCGTCACATATTTATCCGTATTATTTAACGAAAATGTACGTTTTAATGCCCCTTGGGTTTGACGTGTGTGACGTCAGTTAATTTAAAGTAAGTTAAAACCCAATACTCAC
This sequence comes from Harpagifer antarcticus, assembly GCA_902827135.1. Lineage (NCBI taxonomy): Eukaryota > Metazoa > Chordata > Actinopteri > Perciformes > Harpagiferidae > Harpagifer > Harpagifer antarcticus. Next base: position 84,063 of record CADEHL010001058.1, read on the forward strand.
ACTTATTAGTGATTCCTCCGCTTGCGGCTGCTTTTAAATCCATTCTGCTGGGGAGACCGGAAAAAAACTCCCTCTTCCCTGCGCACATTGCACCCTGGGATATGGTAGGCCGCGGAGTGTACATCAGATGTATCCTTCAAATTGGGGAAAAGTAGGCTGCATTCGTGGGCCGCTGTTCAGAGGAGTCTCGTCTTTTTTTTTTTTAATTGGACAGCCTTCTTTCGGCGAAAGTGACGTGTGCGGTCTACGAATGCACCCTTCTAAGGATACAACCCCTGAATTGAGACACAGCCTGTGAGTTAAATCATACTAAGGTTTTAAGGGTACCTTTGTTTTGGTCAGCAAGGCTCCAAGGCCCCAGAATGTCCCTCCACCTATAGAGCTTCCTCCTATTCGCTCAAATTTGTCCTCTGATTCAACCTGTCGGAGAGGGAGAGAATAGGAGTTGCAGAAATACAGAGTTCAATATAAATGGTAGTCATGTGGAAAGAAATGTGCAAAATAAAACATGAGATGACAAGGTTAGTCATTTTTACATATAGAACACTACTCGCATTGAGTGTGTGTTGCTTCCTTTTTTAAATGTAAAAGCTTGGGGGAGAACCCTCCTTTTCGATGATGCCAATGTAATTGCAATTCTAGCCAAATTAGTTATTTTAAATGTTTTTAGTTTAAAATGTGCTGATATTTATTTATGTTTCTATTTACAGTAAGCCCTTTTATTTTATATAAAAGAAAAAACAAAACAAAAAAACATACCAGTAGGCTTCATAAATCAACAAAGAAAAGAAGATTGAGATTGAGGCTGCAACTCATATCTATTTTCATTATTGATTCTGAAATTTTTTGTGTCAGAAGATATAAGACAAATTGTGTAAATGTCTGCATATTTTCAGATTTCAGACTGATTCAACATCAGTCCGAAATCTGAAAATATGCAGATTATTATTATTTAAAAACACAGCAACAAACTATCAAATGTAAGAAGTTGAAACCAGAGAATGATCCAATTATTGGATTAAGAACGTGTTTAACGAGAAGGTATACTTGTCTAACCCACTGACAAAACTTTGATCCGTCGTTTGTTACCTTGACTATGGACACCCCCGAGCCGATGTTTACGAGCAGGTAGGGGAAGATGTCAGGTTGGGTGGTCTGAAAGCGGTACTCTGACTCGGTGTGCTTGGCGAACACGAACGCCTCGTGAGGAATGTTCCTCAGCACGAAGTTACAGCCCTTGATGAGGCACGTCATCTCGTCCTCTTTGTCCACTCTGCATCAACACAGGACATAAAGAGTCCATTATATCTGCAGCCATGTGTGATGTGGCTTCATAAGCATATTTGTAGATCTAATTCGATAGATTTCTTTTTCTCTGAGGTGATTTACTTGAGTAACATTGAACTGGAAAGTGGAAAACATATATATTTTTTACATGAAATGTCATTTAGCTGAGGGTTTCATCAAAAGCAACTTAAATGCAATAAATGCAATCAACCATGAAGTCTGGTGGTATCTCCAGTCTTTTTAAGTGCTATATACAAACATCAGATGTTTTTTTTTTCTTTGCATATATGGTTATTTGTTGCATATTATTACCTAGATATGTAAACAATGCAAGTCAACTGTCATGTGAATGTTCTGTTGACATCACACAATGATGGTTAGCAAACAAACTGGCTGCCCTAGCTTAAGTGTCAGTAAAGAAAATACATTCTCTAGAAAAGTATTCATAAGGTCTTTTGAACAATATAGTGTGACATCTGCTTCACAGGCAGAGGACAGGGTATTGCTTTGTGTGTGAATCAGTTACAGCAAGGGCAGAGTTCATTCCAACGTCAATCACTGAAATGTGCCGGATATTTGCCGCCCTTTCTGTTTTTCTTTGTACATGATATGTCTACAGTCTTACCTGTGGGGGTTCCCCAAGGCTCTATCCTGGGCCCCATCCTCTTTTTACTGTAAATACTGCCCCTAGGTTCAATTCTCACAAAACACAACATCCCCTTCCACTGCTACGCCGATGATGTACAGATCTATCTGCCTCTCAATTCTAATGTCAACTCATTACAGCAGTTGATGGACTACTTGACAGAGATCAAATCCTGGCTGAGCCAACACTTCCTCAACGAGAGCAAGACCGAGGTCATCTTTTTTGGACCCTGACCTCCAGCCTCCCCGGTTGATATTCTGGGCTCCCTTAGTAAAAACATCCTCCCCTCTGTCATGAACCTTGGAGTGACTTTTAATAGCACTTTTAAATGTGATATGCAGGTCAGCACCGTAGTCAAGACCTGCTTTTTTAAAATACGACTATTGGCCAAGACCAAGTCGTTTTTATCTTTTAAAGACCTATAAAGGGTTATTAAGGGTGTTAAGGGCCTTTGTAACCACGAGGCTGGACTATTGCAACGCTCTATACGTGGGTATGGACCAGGCGTCAATTAGACGCATGCAGCTAGTGCAGAACGCAGCTGCACGTCTTCTCACTGGCCACAAAAAGGGTGACCACATAACCCCAATTCTGGCCTCATTGCACTGGCTTCCAATTTGGTTCTGAATTGATTTTAAACTCCTTTTATTTGTCTTCAAAGCCCTAAATAGGCTGGCTCCGGCTCATATAGTCGAACTCCTCCATCGCTACACCCCAGCCAGAGCTTTAAAGGTCTGCTGACCAGCTGTTGCTTATAGTGCCCAGACCCTCAAAACCCGAAGTTACCGAGCTTTCGCAGCGGCTGGCCCTAGGCTCTGGAACACTCTGCCCCTCCATGTGAGGTCGGCCCAGACCCTAGGGGTTTTTAAATCAACAATAAAGACTCACTTCTTCTCCCTGGCCTTCTAGTCAGAGCGGAGCACGACTCATGACATTTTCCTGTGTTTGATTTTTATATTTGCTGTTGTAATTTATTGTCTTCTGTTTGCGATCGCAGTAATGTGTTTTTTATTTTCATGTACAGCACTTTGGCTCGACCAAAAATCGTTTTTAAAATGTGCTACATAAATAAAACCTGATTTGATTAGATACAGATACAGTTGAGCAAAAACAGTTTCTGTAGTGTCTGTATACTCACTTGAGTCCAAGTTTCCTCTCAATGAGTTCTTTAAACTTGTGCGCGCCTCCACCTGTGGCTTTGATAACTTTGGTGTCCGTGTTGACCAGGTGGTCTTTGATGAAGTCCAAACATGTTTCAATGTAGGCATTTTCAAACTTGATGAAGTGCAGGCGTGCAGTGACCTCTTCCTGCACGGATATTTCATACAGATTGTCATTGGTGGCCTCCTGTGGACACAGATGATGCAGAAACAAAAGGACAAGGGTAAATACTTGGAGATGTCCTGTTATTGTAATGGCCTCTGCTATTTAGAGAGCATATGTTATCTTGGCATGAAACATGTAAGCCACCATGCAGTTTTGTTAGATGAAGGAAACTAACCTTTGAAGTGTGGTCGAAAGATCGTACTTTGGCCACCTTGTGTTGCACAGTGGAGTAGTAGGCAAGCTTTGTGAGAGACCCACCTGTTCAACAGAAATGCATGAATAAAGTCCGATAAGAAATACATGATACAGTAAAAGGTAGACAAGAGACACCAGCTAGACATAGAGAACAACAACCCTCAGACAAGTTAGCTAGCAGCTAACATTATTTCTGTTGTACTTAAAAAGTTAGTCTGGTGTCTTTTGCACACGTCCGTTTATCAGATAAGACCATCTTTAAGCCTCATGAGACTTCCATCTTCAAAGCTAACATACTTGCTGTCACTAAGTGAAATTATTAAGGAATTTAAGAGGCTAACGTTAGCTTATTTACTTTCAGTTAAAGTCATGTGTTGTCATAGAATCAGGCTGCGGCGGCATAGCTGGAAATTAGCCACATTTGCACAAAAGGGGCGGAAGAAATAGAGAAAACTTTTATATTCCCACCTACCTATGTCTATCGCGAATCGCTTTGCGTTCTCCAAATTACGGAATATTTCGTCTGGAGGAAGAATTATGCTTTTATCCATGGTATGGCTACTTGTGCTGCTGTCAACTCGTACAAATTCCGCCATGGTGGGCAATGATTTGACGCTACGTGCGCGGCGTGTAAACGTGCGCGTACCCCGTTATCCAATCAGCATCCACGTACATTGTGAGGCTTGTGAGTTGTGTAAACATTTCTCGACCACCATGCACACAGTAAACAAGTGATCAAGGTTTCACTTTTAAGGCTTTTACTGTCATGTGTACATAGCTACAGTATGAAAATATTAAGTCACAGTGACAGGCTCCTCCAACAGTGCAACACAATAACACAGATAAAATAGTACAAGTAAATAAAAATAAAAGTAGAATATAAAAGAAACAGAATATAATAGAAACAGTGCAGAATAGTCTATACAGATGTTTTTATCATGTATTTTCACTCCTTTTATCTGAGGAAAATAGTACTATTAATAGTTCCATGCAAAGCTGTTAAAATGAGTAGAAAACTGCAATAATGTGGGTATGGGACTGCAGGATATTTAAAAAATAGTTTGTAATATTGGACGTTTTACATGATATAACATTAGTTGGTGACCATATAACTTTTAATGCATGCAAATGATGCAGGAGGAGTCAGTGACTCAGTGGGCTGATTTGAAACCACAATAGCATAGAGAACACAACACACATACATATATATATATATATATATATATATATATATATATATATATATATATATATATATATATATATATATATATGTAGATGTTTGATATTGGATACAGGGAGATGGAATAAGATGTGTTGGGACATATAAAGGTATTAATTGTATTGTGCAGCTAAATTAAATAATGTAGCTATCCATGAGTTCAAGTGCACGTATATCATTTTACCACTAGAGGGTAGTACCCTGCCATAATAGAAAAACACATTTTTCTCCGCTACACACTATCAACAGAGGTGGGAGTACTCAGATCTTGTACTTGAGTAAAAGTAGAAGTACCAGAGTGTAGGAACATATGTTACAAGTAAAAGTCCTGCATTCAAAATGTTGTAAGTAAAAGTACAACAGTATTAGCATCAAAATATACTTTAAGTATCCAAATTGGTCAATTTCAGAATAGTATATATTATGTTCGGAATATAAATATTGATGCATTAGTGTTCTCAAAGCTGGTAAAGGTGCAGCTAGTTGTAATGAATGTGTGTACTGCAGGGCAGCTTGTGAATTTACTCCAGGTGGAACTAAAGTCTGATTTAACACTTGATTATATTTCACATCATTAATCAAAATCTGTAAAGTAATTAAAGATATTAAATAAATGTAGTACAAAGTAAAAGTACACAATTTGCCTCTGAATTGTAGTAGAATAGAAGTAGAAAGTAGCATAAAATGGAAATACCCAAGTAAAGTGCAAGTACCTCAACATTGTAATTACAGTAAGTGCAGTACCCGAGTCAATCTACTTAGTTACTTCCCACCTCTGACTATCAATCAATACAGACTCATGTAATCCAGTACAGTAAGCTGAATACATATTGTCATCCCTGCATTGTTATTCACTGTTCATTTTGTCAGTTTAAAGGATGAATGGACAGATCAGGATTCAGTTGATGTTTTTTATTCACACATAAATGAACGAGTAACATCATAGAGGCACTGGTGGTGGTGATGATGCATCACAATGAAACTTGTAATTCAAGACAATGTACTCAAGTAGAGTAGAGTTAACAGCCTCAGTAGTGACAGAGGGTATCGTTTAGTACAAGCTAAACAGAGCAGATCAACTCTCTTACAAAGAGAGAAAATAACTTTCAGATTGTTACTGTTGACACAACAGAGCATGATGATGTCAGAACAGAAACACTTCAAGACCCAACATGAGTCAATCATCTTTTACAGAGTAAAGAGTAAATCAAGCACATCAAAAAGAAGGCTACCAGAAAGTAGCAGATATTTGCTAGTCATTTCACTGAATCAATCTTGATCCAAAAGACATAAAGGCAGGTGTGATAATTCTCTCAAAATATTTGATCACATTTATAAAATAAAAGTGAATTTATGGAATTCATAGAATACCAAGTTGTGCTACACAATACGGCCTTTTTTACTACAAGTAAGCAAAATTAAAAAAAATTCGCAAGCATCTTTTTTACTTTTCAGAATAATATGTATGTTAATAACTTTTGACCAATATGGTCATCTCAGTTTGTCTGGTAGTAACTCCAGTCTGTAGGGGTCTACCACGGCCTCCAGGGGGCGCTGTTGACTGGACTCTTCTCTTTGGTGATTCTGGTCTGGACTGTGGAGCTCAGCAGAGAGAAGTCAGCCTCTCTCAGGTTCTTATCAGAGGAACACTGCATCTTGTTGACGTGGTTCAGCAGTCTTCTCTGGGACTGAGTCTTCCCCTGCTCTTTGGACAGGAAGTGTGTCACCTCTTGGACACACCTGGAGTAGCCCTGGGTGACAGCTGCTGAGTCCACAGCTTGATTCTGCTGCTGCAGTCGTCTCAGGACACAAACTGTCATCTCCAGGATGTCTGCTTTCTCCAGCTTGGAGTCTGGCTGCTGTTTAAGGAACTCTGGACCCAGGAGAGACTTGATCTGCTCAATGCTGCTGTTGATTCGCTCTCTGCGTAACTTCTCCACCAGAGGCTTTCTGAGCTGCAGAAAGAAAAAGAAAGTCATTAATAATCTTATTCTGGAGTGGTAGCATGAACAAAGACAACGATTGAATGACAATATTGGAATCTTCTTGAATCTTGAATTTACCTTGTGGGTCAGAGTGTGAGGCTCATGAGAGTTGGTCATTGCTGCAGTGATTGTAGGTGCCATGTCTGGATCTCTGTGCTGTAGAGGTCTCTGTCGAGAGAATCTGATCTCTGCTGGCTTCATCCCTCCTATTTATAGTCCCACATCTCCATATGAATGTGTGGGTCTGGGTCTCACTGCACTTTCTCACAGTCTCAGCCAATCAGAGAGCTCAGAGAGACAATAAGAGATGCAGCACACTTAATGCTGTTGTTGCCCGGAGGACAAAGGTTAGATCCCAGGGGAACAGGTGGAGGACTGGGGGGGGGGGGGGGGGTGATGGAGAGAGACTCACAGAGCTCTGTGTGAATCTGGGAAAGTGGTGACCCTGTAGAGAGCAGATCTGCTGCCTGATGCTGGGATCAATGACTTTGACTGAGCACACGCTCATCATCTCATCACACACGTTGGAGATAATGAAATCATCTTACTATGTTTCTAAAACTGAGCATGGATATATTTGTGTTTTTTTTAAGCAGATGTTTTGAACACTGTCCATTGCATAAAATAATTCATCTTGCAGTTGTGGTCACACTAAACATGCTCATCATCACGTCACACGTGTGGAAGACTGACTCAGAGATTGTCCTGAACACTGAAAAACAACTTGAGACTTTTCAATATTGTCTCATTTTCGCTTTTAATTCAAGAACCAGACCCTGATAAATTGATGATGTAAATAAATTTTAAAAAAGTCCTGAAAACATGATCTTGAAAATGGTCTTTCATGTTAAAGTTAAGATATCTAAGATAAGATATAACAGGTCCCACAAGTTTTAAAGCCCATCTTGCAAGAAATCCTGATTGGTACTAGTTCATACAAGCTCATATGTTGTGTTGATCACTCAGTAAAGCAGTAAAGTAATTCAGCTGAAAGTGGTCCAGATGAAACAGATGTGCCTTCTGTCTTGTGACAAGTTGCTCCAGTGAGTGAGGAGTCAGGCAGGGTTTCCCACAGACTGTGATAACTGCAGTACAAAAGCAGCTTGAATGCCTCACTGGCGGCTAGTGGCCCTTTGTTGCTGCAAAAGGCAGAATTTGGCGGCAAAAACCATCTGGAGGAACACAAAGACAGCGGTTGAGCTTAAACGTCTCAAAACGTGAATGGGGATTTGAATGCAATGTTGGTTTCAGGTAATTGACTGAAGAAATGGCCGTTCATCTTTTTAATTGTTCTATAACAAAGTCCAACAAAAATACCTTCCCCGTTGTTTGTTAAAATTAGTCAACTTACTTTAAGTTTCTTAAATCACATTGAATTTAGAGAAAGTGATATAGTGTTTAAAAATGAAGTCTCCATTCTTGTAAAGGTGACATTGCTGGTAGTTTGGCATGTGTGAATGTAATAAATAAATAGGTTCACATTGATATAATGACCTGATAATCAGAGGGGAAACGAAGTTGGCAAAGTTATAGAGTTTAGAACAGAAAAGAGACCGACTGTGAAAGAAATACGTAAGGGAATAAGGCGGGAAAAAGTGTGCCAACTCCCCTCGGAGAACAGTCAGGTGCTGGTGGGGTGCAGGATGCTAATCACACTGAACTGTGACTCTGCTCTCAAGGCTTTCCCACACTCTGTCCATTGACAGCGCTCCCACTCAACAATAGACATGTGCCTTGTTAAATGTTAATTCACCCCCACACAAGCAGCTCCCGGCTCCCCTGAGGGTAACGTTTGTTGTTTAGACACTCTTCAATTAGGAGACGAGAGCACGAGAAATACACACAAACATTTTGACTGGGAATGTAATCTAACAAGCAGTTAACTAAGTGTTGAGGTGCAAATATCATGGTTAAATAGAGTTTCAAACCACGTGTCTTTTAAAAAGCACAACACAAACATTGAACAAGAGGTTTTTATCCATAGACCGTAATGTAATTGTAAGCTGATAAAAAACAGTTTTTCATGTTTGTACCAATGTACAATATTTGTCAACAGTTACAATTTCTCATTTAAAGACAGATTTTACAAAACTATATTGAGATTTAAAAATCTGAATAGGATTCAATGGCAAGTAGTTTAACACAAACAAGGAATTAGCTTTGTTGTAAAACACAGTAAGAGGAACTAAGTTATAGAATAGGAGAACATATAGAACTATTGAACAAAAAAAATTCAAAACGTTTTTAAATTAAAAAAAGAAGACAATTATTTTATAAGAAATGTAATTATACAAAAAATATTCAAAAAATTAAGTACAACAAAAATATGACAAATTACAACAACAAATACATGGGTGCATTATTCCAGAATTCAAATGAAGCTATGCCATTTGAAAAGAGGTAGCATTGAACACATATGACAAATCAATAAAAGGAATGTGTATATTATATCTGTTATTTCTCTTATTTATTTAATGTATATTTTATCTATGCCACATAAAACATGTTTTGAAAATGTTAAATAGATTTTAAAGATGGATACCATAATACTGTAGGACAATAACACATATGAACCCATTTTCTCTAGATTTCTTTTTAACAAACATCTTAGATGTAATTCTCACAGTGGCTCATTTCAAATGTTACAAACAGATACATATAAAACATGAAATAGTAAGGTTTAGTGAGTAAATAAGGTTCAGTAAAGAATGTCTGCCCCCCCCCTCGCAGACGTCTTTGTCTGATCTGCCTCTTTTGTCCCTCTGGGGCTCTGTGAGTGAGTTTTCCCTGCTTTCCCACACTCCGTCCATTCACGGCTTTGAAGAACAAAGGAAGTGTGTCTGGTTGCACATCTCATTAATTATGGAGTCAGTTTACGAGCAGCGTCTCAGTGCTTCTGAATGGAAATTCCTGTCATCAAGACTCGTCATTACCAGGCTTTTGTAAAATGTCTATCAGGAATGCAGACATACTAAGGATTAATGAACATTCAAAAGCTATTTCCCCCCCCCCTCTTTTGGATTCAATTTTTTCATCTGCATTCCAGGCTGTTTATTATGACGGGGGATAAATAGGGGGTCTATTCCTTAATTGATCAAGTGCTGGTTAGGAATTTGAAGTTAAACTTGTTTTTGAAATCCTGCAACCAAATTGTATATCAAATATGATCATGTTTTGATCTGGACAGGAATTTAAAAAATTGGCTTGATTTGAACTATTTAAAAAGTTCCATTGCATCCAGGATAGTATTAATTTATTAATGTTTATGACTGCATTTGCAGATTAGGCAACATAAACAGACCGGTGCTTTTGCATTGGATAATGTTCCATTAGATACACTTGTACATACTCAAATGTATGCATGTTCAGTTTCACAAGAATGTAACATGATTTCATTATCTTAATGATGAGCGTGTGCTCAGTCAAAGTCATTGATCCAGCATCAGGCAGCAGATCTGCTCTCTACAGGGTCACCACTTTCCCAGATTCACACAGAGCTCTGTGAGTCTCTCTCCATCACCCCCCCCCCCCCCCCCCCCCCCCCCCCCCCCAGTCCTCCACCTGTTCTCCTGGGATCTAACCTTTGTCCCCCGGGCAATAAAACCATTCAGCGTGCGGCATCTCTCATTGTCTCTCTGAGCTTTGTGATTGGCTGAGACTGTGAGAAAGTGCAGTCAGACCCAGACCCACACATTCATATGGAGATGTGGAACTATAAATAGGAGGGATGAAGCCAGCAGAGATCAGATTCTCCCTACAGAGACCTCTACAGCACAGAGATCCAGACCTGGCACCTACAATCACTGCAGCAATGACCAACTCTCAGGAGCCTCACACTCTGACCCACAAGGTAAATTCAAGATTCAAGAAGATTTCAATATTGTCCTTCAGATGTTGTCTTTGTTCATGCTACCACTAAACTCCAGAATAAGATTATTAATGACTTTCTTTTTCTTTCTGCAGCTCAGAAAGCCTCTGGTGGAGAAGTTACGCAGAGAGCGAATCAACAGCAGCATTGAGCAGATCAAGTCTCTCCTGGGTCCAGAGTTCCTCAAACAGCAGCCAGACTCCAAGCTGGAGAAAGCAGACATCCTGGAGATGACAGTTTGTGTCCTGAGACGACTGCAGCAGCAGAATCAAGCTGTGGACTCAGCAGCTGTCAACCAGGGCTACTCCAGGTGTGTCCAAGAGGTGACACACTTCCTGTCCAAAGAGCAGGGGAAGACTCAGTCCCAGAGAAGACTGCTGAACCACGTCAACAAGATGCAGTGTTCCTCTGATAAGAACCTGAGAGAGGCTGACTTCTCTCTGCTGAGCTCCAGCTGCATAAAAAAGAAGAGTCCAGCCAGCGACTCCTCTGTCTGGAGGCCATGGTAGACCCCTAAGAACTTGTACAAAAGTGACGCTTATGATTGAACCTAGCAAATACACTTGTACTCTTGGACTTTCTACTTCGCCTCTGTCTTCAGGTACTCTACTTTTGAAGAGTTTTTGCGTGTTTCTGCAATTTATTATTACCTTTTGCAAAGGTCACATTCTGTTTCTGTGATATTTGCAGGACAGCTACTATTTTCTATTTTGAAGGTAGTCGCTTATTTCAGGTGTTAGTCTGTGAAGTAAAAATTATTGTTCCTACAGAGAATGCTTCTAATCGTCAGTTACACTGACGTATGTCTGTACTTTTTCTCCATCAAGGAGACGGTTAATCATGTTGCACATGTTTCTGACTTATATGTGATATTCACATACTCTGATTATTGAAATGACCTTTCTAAAATATGTTAACATTTTAATTGTCTGCATTTTTACCAGATCAATTTTGTGTGTTCATTGATAGAATGTGCTGCTTTATAACTCTGTGAGTTACAGCACACATACCTTCTATGAAGGGCATGTTTGGAATGTCTGAATGTATCTCTTTAAACCAAGTGATGCGCAATAAAACAATCACTAAAACAATGAAAAAACTGTTTCTCTCATTTTTATCACCATACATGTCGATTACTGAAAAAATAGTACCAGATCTTAAACCACTATATATGTATAATCTATTTTGAAAAAGGGCTTGTATAGAAAGCTGACAGACGAACAACACATCATGTCTCAGTCACATTTTGAAGCACTCCTCACCTGATCAGAGGTAGGTTTGTCTTTCTTAAACTCTAATCCACATCTTAAAAATGTGCCAGATAATGTAGACAGTGAGAGCTACTCAATATATCAGCTGTTAGGTCTCAGATCAACATAATGTGTCTCAGTGAGCTGTTGTAACTTTACAAACAGTTTCAGTATATGTTCACCATGTCTATGTAACTTCACTGGTGGGATGAACAGCTCCCTGTTAAAGGATATCAGTGGGAAACGTCTAACACATAAGGCTGCCTTTGATTATACACCGGACTGGGATGCGGTGAATACAAAGCTCATAGTATATCATTATTATATACATTTTATTCACACTCATGATTTAGTGAACTGTCATTGTTCTTTATGCAAACATCTGAGCTCTTTTGTCCAGGTCCTTTAACGTAAAACCTGCCTGTGCTTGTGTGGTGGTTGTTTGATGAAGAATGACTTAAATCGTTTGCTTATGCCTGATGTAAAGTAGTCATAGTACCATTGATACATTCTGGTACATCCAATTCCAGATAAGGTTAATGCATGGTGCAATATTGACAAACCCATGAATGCATCAATCATTATAATATTATACTTTAAAATATATGGTGCTTAAATGGGCTGTTTTGCATAACGAGTACTTTTACTTTTGGTGTTTAAACTTGTTTTGGTTGCTAATACTTTTATAACTTGTTTACTTAGGTACAATTTTGAATGCAGGACTTGTACTTGTATCTGTGTATTTTTACACAGTAGTATTGCTACTCCTACTTAAGAAAATAGTCTGTGTACTTCTTCCACTTCTGGTACTACTACAATATATTGCAGGTAACTTCACTAAACTTAGTACTTCATCATTTATTTGTTGATTATATAGTGTGTAATAAATCTGGATTTGCAAAAAATAATTCTGTTTGGGAAAAGTCAAATGTTTACTCAGAAATGTAACAGCAGGGAAGCAGAAAATGAGAATAGGGAATTGAATTGCAAGTACCTAAAAATTGCACTAGAGTAAAGTATTTGCGTACTTATCATTTCACCACTAGTGGGGTGACAGTTAACGGATGGCCTGTCATGAAGCACTCAATGCTTCTTGTGTTTAAAAAGCGCTGATTGAATTATGAAAGATAAAATGACAAAATATGACTATTCTGTTTAAGCTCTGACCATGAACAGCGTAAACGATGTATTCCCAAATGCATTGAAACAAGATGACAAGAAAATTATTGAATTTCTTACATATTTATTATTCTGAAGTCTGCAAAAGCAACAAAACACATTTCAATCCACTTTGGATGAATACAAATAATAATGAATAAAACCAAACATGCATACATGGCATACACAAAGCAATAACAAATCCCTTTTCAGAAGAAAGGCTGGTGTTCGATACAATATACCTTGAAACAAGGCAGTAAGACACTGTAAGCAAACTGCAATAGCACAATATTAGCCTGTATGTCATTTTCACAGGAAGAATAGGTTAATATCGCTCAGTTGGGCTTAAAATGTTAAGCAGATTTTACTGCAGTTAAACAATATATCTGAAGATTAAGTTAAATCCTTTAAAACATGTTGGTCTTAACTAAATCATTCTTAGTTAAAGACTGGAATCATAATCCGTAGTCCTGTTAAAAAAAACAACTACAACCACGAGATAAATAAATTCCACAATAGCAGCAAAACATGTTTTAACAAGTTAGCTACGGACTCTTCTTCTCCCTCAGTGACCTCTTCACCTCTGAATCCAATTGTCTTTCTTTCTTCCTCTGGCTTCTGTTGAAGCAACAATAAAATAATAGTATACTCTGTTCTGCTCATCATAAAGCACATAAGGCATTTCTCTAAAATGATCAGATGCAGCTGGCGTTCACAATCAACAAACTGCCATTATTTAAAGGCAGCTTTGGTGATTTTCTCAAGTCCATTTCTCATTGTCTTTAAAAGCACAGTGGAGTCAGGTCATCCTCTTCTTCAGGAAACAGACGTAAAATATCCCTTGAATATTTGGAGTAGCCGTTGTGTGTGAGCAGGGCTTTCCTCAGTGTGAGCAGGGACTTGGTCTTCTCCAGGATGTCTGCGACAGGGATGCCGTTCTGCAGGTGCTCTGCAATCAGAGCCTTCAGCTTCTCCACCCCGGTGCTGCATTTCCTCTCCAGCAGGTTGAGTTTACACCTGAGAGAGACAAAATCATGGAGTTTAGTCAAATGAACCTATTGAAATAAAAACATATACAGAAATGAAACAACATATTTGTTATTGAGAGTTTGATGTATTGGAGCTTTGGCTTACCTAAAGAGCTGTTCCTTTACGCTGTCTTGAAAAGCGAGGTCTGCGTAGAGAGCCATTTCCAGGTTTTGCTTCGTGTGTTGAGAAGGTCTGTTGTTGCTTGAGAAGGTTCGGAGGAAGTTTCTGATGACATCTGCGTCTGCTGCTCTGCATTTATGCTGTTCATCCTGCGCTCTTTGGGCTCTTTCAGCCAATCAGGAGGCTCAGGGTTCATGACAATAGAGTGAATTTAATGCCTGTCACACAGAACAGGTGGGATGCTTTATCTTCATGCCATACATCAGAGAGGTCAGTGGGAAAATGTTTTTTCTGAGGTATACACGGCAACAATTTTGAATTTTGAAACTGATTATAATTTGAAATGGCCAAGACCAAAAGTCTGGGAAGTAATTTTTTTCAGGATGTACACTTTTTCAGTTATACTAAACAATAATGTCTCAATTGCATCAGCAAATACTATAAGGCGATGAAAAAAGATATGTGAAGGATGAATTTCCCCTCTTTCATTGAAAGATCATTACAAATTAATTGTTAATATAAATGTTACTGAACAAATGTGTCTAATTACATCAGCAAATAAAACGTTAAATAACCACAGTACCATATAATTAAACACAGTCTTTAAAAAGAACCTAATAGCTGCAAACATTTTATACAATTATATTTTCCAAATCTCTCTGAGTTACATATAAAGCAGATGGCTGATCTGTGAAGTGGATTTTACTTGAAGAAAACGTCTATTAACCTCTGTAAATAAAATAAACTAGAATACCATATAACTAAATCAATCTTTAAAAATATATCTCAAATCTGTAATAATGTTTGAAATGTATATTTTCTGACTGTGTGTGTCTCCACAGTGAGTTAGAGCTAAAGCAGATGGTTTGTGTGTGAAGTGACTTTCTGCCTGAGAACCGTCCCCAGGCTTTGTGGAGCAGACACACTTCCATTGTGTGAGCAGCTGAGCAGCCTGCATTCAGAAGTGTGGGAAGCCGTGTGTCGCTGCGGCTCCAAGCTCCAGAGCGAGAGGAGGGCGTGTGACCGGGGCACGTCCAGCCCTGTGCAGGCCGCTCAGAGGAGGGTGGGGGGAACCTGAGCCCCTCACAGACAGCAGACCGACACACAGACAGATGGAGGAGATAAGCAGGAAGGTAAACCCACCTACACATAATTACAGCTTGCAGTTGTTTTAGTGTGCTAGAATAATGAACACAAACAGCATTTAATAAAGCTTTATTTCAGGAAAGAAAAAAAACCACACAACCCTCTCAGTTTGTGGCCCTTAATTGTAGAATGGTTGTCCATTGACAAATAGATTTCCCCCCTCCATTTATACCTGTTTAAAACCCCATCTTTATTATCACCAAAAGATAAGACAAGGTAAAAACGTTATAGCCTGATAAATCAATTGTTCCAGCAGTTCATGAGTAAAAAAAGAAAAGGAAAATGTATTTTTAAGTGGAAAATAGAAATGTAACAGGACAGAAAAAACAAGACAAAAATGGATATAACATAGCATAACATACAGCTATATACAGTACGTTAGGATGATTGCACCTATCAGGTGTAGCATGTACCTAAAAATAATGCGTCAATTTACAATTGCACATTCTTAAGAGAGCTCTGACACACATTTTGCTTGTTTGTATTTTGAATTTAGTTGTTTTGAAGTGTGATTTGTGTTGTGATATTATAAAAAAAATTATTTACTAAAATTCTTAGGAAATACCCAGATATAACTGTCCCCTAATCCACTCATCAACAGAAAGGGGACTCCCATTTTGTGTGAATCACTTTTTGTCTTTTATCAATATTTGTCGGATAATCAAAATTAACTTTTAAAGAAGTACAATCTGAATTGATGACAGGTAGAATCTTAATGTACCATCAACTCTACACATAACTGACATATCACATGTGGTCCAGTGGGTGTATTTAGTAGGAAGGCTGTAAGCTGCAGAGATCAATTAGTCAAACAACACCCAACACACCCCCCCATGATACACCCAGTGTGTGTGTGTGTGTGTGTGTGTGTGTGTGTGTGTGTGTGTGTGTGTGTGTGTATGTATGTGTGTGTGTGTGTGTGTGTGTGTGTGTGTGTGTGTGTGTGTGTTTAACACTCCATTTGCTTTGGTTTGATGGTGGTTGACACTGATAAACTGGTTAATATACTCATTCTCATTGTTCTTGAGATGGTTAATTGGAATTACAAATGCTAAAATTAAGTTCATTTTTCATGTAAGCAATGTCTTATCTAAATAACTCAATACAAATAATATAAATATTAATATTATTAAAGTGTTATTTATAGGCTATACGCTATATGTTTGTTTAAATGAGTCAAAAAACATTAAAGGACATCAAAAACAGTTTTATGTGTCTCTTAGTTTTATGTATCTCTCTTGCAGATGTTGTAAAAGAAGGGGATGGGTTTGGGGGTCTTATATAAGGTAATGTATTGTAATGGTGACAATATGTAATTGCAGCATAAGTGTCAAAGAGTGAAGAGTGACTTCCCTAATCTGAATTATTAAAATACATTTGAATGGATGCATAGAAAACATTAAACAAATGATTCTAAGATGATCAAAGAGCAATAAGACGAAACAACGTGAGAAGACACTATTTGAAATTAACTGATGTTTATTCAAAAAGCAAAAGGAGCTACAACAAGCATGAAAGCTCAAAATAGAGGTGATGATACATCACAACCACAACTTGTAGATCTCCACAAGACACTGTACTCACGCAGAGTAGAGGAACAACTGTTTTTACAAAAGACAAACACACTTGAAGACATTAGAAACTGTTAATGTAAAACAAAAACTCTTTGCTCTTAATAAATAAAAGCAAAACAGTAGAGACTGACCTTAAAACAGATCAGAATGTTAATATCACAGAGTGATGAATGTTAACTGCTAAATACATGAATGTTCAAAAAATACAACATGACAGTCACTGGAAAATGGTGACAGTGTGACATTAAACAAACCTTTAAGAAAAAAGTATAAACAATTTGATCTAACAACAGATCAGTTTTTATAAATCAGAAGTCCAACACGACAATATATCCATGAAAAGAACAGTTACCATTTCTGATAAAAATTATCAATAACAATCAAAAGATTACATATGTAATCATAGCACTGTAATCTACCAACACATGAAGTACAGTGAGGTTGAATAATAATTGCAGATGCAATCAGATTTGGTTCATGCAACATGCATGAGAATATCTTCTCTTTCTTAAATTGAAAGATACAGTTGCTTTCATTAATAAAACACAAAACCAACCTTCTGTACAAACAGAAGAACAAGTTCTTAGTATTTCAGAATTCAGAAGAATTCACTTCCAGTAACTTTTGACCAATATGGTCATCTCAGTTTGTCTGGTAGTAACTCCAGTCTGTAGTGGTCTACCACGGCCTCCAGGGGGCGCTGTTGACTGGACTCTTCTCTTTGGTGATGCTGGTCTGGACTGTGGAGCTCAGCAGAGAGAAGTCAGCCTCTCTCAGGTTCTTATCAGAGGAATACTGCATCTTGTTGACGTGGTTCAGCAGTCTTCTCTGCTTTTCATTCTGCTGCTGCAGTCGTCTCAGGACACAAACTGTCATCTCCAGGATGTCTGCTTTCTCCAGCTTGGAGTCTGGCTGCTGTTTGAGGAACTCTGGACCCAGGAGAGACTTGATCTGCTCAATGCTGCTGTTGATTCGCTCCCTGCGTAACTTCTCCACCAGAGGCTTTTTGAGCTGCAGAAAGAAAAATAAAGTCATTCATAATCTTATTCTGGAGTTTAGTGGTAGCATGAACAAAGACAACAATTAAAGAACAATATTGAAATCTTCTTCAATCTTGGAATTTACCTTGTGGGTCAGAGTGTGAGGCTCATGAGAGTTGGTCATTGCTGCAGTGATTGTAGGTGCCAGGTCTGGATCTCTGTGCTGTAGAGGTCTCTGTAGAGAGAATCTGATCTCTGCTGGCTTCATCCCTCCTATTTATAGTCCCACATCTCCATATGAATGTGTGGGTCTGGGTCTGACTGCACTTTCTCACAGTCTCAGCCAATCACAAAGCTCAGAGAGACAAAGAGATGTGGAGAAGACGAGCTGCAACATGCAGTTATTGCATGCCCGGGGGACAATGGTTAGATCCCAGGGGAACAGTTGGAGGACTCGGGGGGTGATGGAGAGAGACTCACAGAGCTCTGTGTGAATCTGGGAAAGTGGTGACCCTGTAGAGAGCAGATCTGCTGCCTGATGCTGGGATCAATGACTTTGATGAGCATGCTCATCATCTCATCACACACAAGATAGAGAAATACAATTGATCGTGTAATATAGGTATTTCATGTACCAAAAAAATAATTTTGATACTGTCAATTTATTCGAGTGTAGGATGTTTCCTGGGGGGGGAGGGGGGGGGGGGGGGCAGCTGTTTCCTGAAGTGTGCCAAATCCCTTTTGAGAATTACTTGGCTGCTGGTGGGATGGATGGATGTCATTAACAACCAACTCTGCCCTCCAGAGCTTTTCCCACACTCCGTCTATTATAGCATACAATAGGCATGTGGCCCTTTACAAATGGAACTTTTGATGATCCTGTCCCCAAGCAGTGCACCACCAATGGAAAAAGATGGGGCCCCGCTAAAATAATTACCCATATTGTTGAAGTGGGTATAAAGCAATATATTCAAATCGAAATTATTTTATTTACATTTCACACATATCATTTATTTAATACAATTGTTAAAAGCTTCCTATTTTAGTGTTACTTTATTAGGTGAACATCAAAGCAAAACATTGTATTTGTCACTTTGTTTATTCAGGGCATTAGGAATGTGACAGGAAGTGGACACTGGTTGATGACGCTGCATGTCTCACGGGCCAACATTAGAAAAGGCTAAACAAATGGGTGAACAATTAATATTAGAAGAAGTAGTATTGCAAACGAGTTTTTTTAACGAAAAGTACAAGGGAGGCTATAGTACAGCACACGAGGAAATATAAGAGGTAGAGTCAGATGTAAAATGTTAATTAAGCCACTGCGAAGGAGAAGCTAACATATCATCTGTTACATTGCTCAGGTGTAACAGGAGCCTGGCTAGTCCATCCCGCCTCCTCCGCCCTCTGTTGGGACCAGTTGGGACTCAGCACCATTACGGTAGTTTATTGACTAACCAATAAAAGCAAGTGTATCTTAAACTATAACTTATGTATTTAAGTTAAACGAAAATAAGAAATTGAACAGCATTTTAAAACCGTTAGCTTAACGTGAATGGATTTGAGGAAAAATATCAAGATAGCTAACTGGTCAAAAACTACCACAATAAATAAGATGGTCTTTATTACTTTTGTGACACAAACTTGTTATCAGTAGTTGGCAGGACAGGAAGTTAAATGTAAGAGGAGAAAGCACGTAAAGGTGGCCAAGTAGTTAGCAAAGAACCGTACGTAACGTACCCATCACGGGCTAACCGGACTAACGTCATCCGTAACGGTACTGTTAGTGTTAGCACGGCTCATCCATAACCGGAAGACTGAATTTGTTGCTGTATGTCGGGACTGTCTGGACTCCTACCACCATACAGATGTTTTTGTACAAACACACTAAAATAAGTGTCTCTAAAACTTTACTCTTTCGGATATAAAAGGGAGAAGAACAGCTCCTACCGTTAACGGATTTAACGAACATCTTCACTGAACTTCATGAACCAACCGGCATGACGCAGTGACCTTTGAGAGGAACCGAGCCAACAGGTGCAGCTGTGGCTGAAGGATATTATGCGAAGTTCGTCCCTTTCTCACTGGTGAGTAACTGTAAACGGCTTTTTTTCCATTTTCTTTTACCACAAAATTGTCCTGGGCTTTTACATTATATTATTTACTTTTTACATTGCCCTCAACTGTTTTGCAGCTCTTTCAAAAATGTTGCTATCCATGGTTTGGATTAATGACTAAACTATTAAGTAGTGGTGGAAACATTATTCAGATCTTTTAGGAAAGTGAGGGTGTGACAAACTGCAAACTGAACAGTAACTAAAGCTATCAGAAGGATGTTGTGTAATACACAATACAATATTTGCCTCTAGGATGTAGTGGAGAGGAGTGTAAAGCTATATCAAATGGAAAGGTATGTCGACTAAAAGTGCAGTGAATTGTGTTCAGTAATATAGTAAATGTACTTAATTATTTAAGACAGATATCTCTTGCAAATGCAGGCGAAAAGGGATTTGTTTTCTGAGGTATGTTGGTAACTTATTTAATTGTTAATCATAAAATAGTTATTCAGTAACACTATCTGTATTCTTGGTTGGCTATACATTTCATTCAAGGCCCGCTGATCCAGATTGTTCTGTCTTAAACAGCCTGTTACTTAGCATATTAATAAACTGTGTG
This sequence comes from Harpagifer antarcticus, assembly GCA_902827135.1. Lineage (NCBI taxonomy): Eukaryota > Metazoa > Chordata > Actinopteri > Perciformes > Harpagiferidae > Harpagifer > Harpagifer antarcticus. The sequence goes on from CADEHL010001058.1 coordinate 104,525, forward strand.
CAGTTCAGTCTTCTACTGTTAACTATCTTAGGGTTCCAATTCTAAAACAGATATAGTCTCAAGTAAAATTAATCAACTTTTTAGGTAAACCAACATAATATATTTCTTAGAATTTTTTTCAAAAAACGAAACACTCCCAAGATTGAAATGGTTTAAAAACGTAGTAATGCTGCTGATTTCTACTTTCAGATGGGCAGTTACAACCAAAGGCGTAATACAAAACAAGGTTTTAATTGTAAGAGTCAGTATGTCTTTTAGTCTATGTGCCTTCAGGGCAAAGGTCTAGATCTATTGTCCCACAGGGCTCTGTGAGTGAGTTTCCTCTGTTTTCCCACACTCTGTCCTTTCAATTGAGAAACAAAATAAGCGTGTCTTATTATCCATCCCTTAAGATACAATATCTGACGTCAAAAGAGAACAATTGTTTACTTTAAAGTTTTCACATTGAAACACCTAAATGGATATTAGTTGCCAAAAGAATGTAGCATCATCCACAGTGTTTTTGAAATGATCTTTTTGTTAATTAGTTTGATGGTTTAACTGATTCCATATAGATTAACAAAACATTGATGACTTGTTGAACTCACCTTTTTAACAGGTTTGTAATGAACAAACAATTAACTGTTTGTGCTAAATTGTATCATGATTTGTCGATTAAAGGTACAAGTGATGATGGAGAGGGACCTCTATTAATTATTGTACGATGAAAGTTAAGAACATGAGACAATACAAAACTTTTAACTGGCAGTGTTTGTTTATTCAACAATGCACAATGAGCAACATAAAGAATGACAACTTCATTTAGAGGTGATGATACATCACAACAACAACTTGTAGATGTATACAAGACACTGTACTCACACAGAGTAGAGGAAGAACCGTCTTTACAAAAGACCAAAGATGAAGAATGTTTGAGCACACAGTGCTCACTTTCCTTTCAAGATACTTTTTCCAAATGAATTAATAACATTTACACTTAAAAATAGCTGAAAAGAAACCTTACAACAGGTCACATCATTATTAATAACCAAAAAGTCAATTCATTATTACAATTAATAAGAATAACATAGACACTGGAAAACTGAAGCAGTGTGACATTAATAAAGCCTTTAAAAAAAAAGGAGGAACATATTGATCTTAAAACAGATCATTATTAAACAATCACAGAAAGTGAGGGAATGTCCATAAATAGGACAGATTAGATTTGCGATCAAATTATCAATAAGAATTAAAAGGTAAAAAATATCACCATTGCCTAATATACTGTATCCCAAAACTTGCAATGAATAGTGTACCAGCAAAACTAGGATATATATATATATATATATATATATATATATATATATATATATATATATATATATATAAACAGAAGTATCAATAGCACTGTATTTGGCCGATACATTAAGTACAGTGATGCATAATAATAATAATTGTAGATGCAATCAGATTTAGTTCATGCAACATGCACGAGAACATGTTCTCTTTCTTAAAATGAAAGACATAGTTGCTTTGATTTCCTCAGAAAATGTAATCTTAATAAGGAAAACCAACAAAACCAACCTTCTGTACAAACAGAAGAACAAGTTCTTAGTATTTCAGAATTCAGAAGAATTCACTTCCAGTAACCTTTGACCAATATGGTCATCTCAGTTTGTCTGGTAGTAACTCCAGTCTGTAGGGGTCTACCACGGCCTCCAGGGGGCGCTGTTGACTGGACTCTTCTCTTTGGTGATGCTGGTCTGGACTGTGGAGCTCAGCAGAGAGAAGTCAGCCTCTCTCAGGTTCTTATCAGAGGAACACTGCATCTTGTTGACGTGGTTCAGCAGTCTTCTCTGGGACTGAGTCTTCCCCTGCTCTTTGGACAGGAAGTGTGTCACCTCTTGGACACACCTGGAGTAGCCCTGGGTGACAGCTGCTGAGTCCACAGCTTGATTCTGCTGCTGCAGTCGTCTCAGGACACAAACTGTCATCTCCAGGATGTCTGCTTTCTCCAGCTTGGAGTCTGGCTGCTGTTTGAGGAACTCTGGACCCAGGAGAGACTTGATCTGCTCAATGCTGCTGTTGATTCGCTCTCTGCGTAACTTCTCCACCAGAGGCTTTCTGAGCTGCAGAAAGAAAAAGAAAGTCATTCATAATCTTATTCTGGAGTTTAGTGGTAGCATGAACAAAGACAACGATTGAAGGACAATATTGAAATCTTCTTGAATCTTGAATTTACCTTGTGGGTCAGAGTGTGAGGCTCCTGAGAGTTGGTCATTGCTGCAGTGATTGTAGGTGCCATGTCTGGATCTCTGTGCTGTAGAGGTCTCTGTCGGGAGAATCTGATCTCTGCTGGCTTCATCCCTCCTATTTATAGTCCTACATCTCCATATGAATGTGTGGGTCTGGGTCTCACTGCACTTTCTCACAGTCTCAGCGAATCACAAAGCTTGGTGACACAATAAATGATGCCACACGCCTGATGGTTTTATTGAAATGAGGGCAATGGTTAGATCCCAGGGGAACAGGTGGAGGACTGGGGGGGGGGGGGGGTGATGGAGAGAGACTCACAGAGCTCTGTGTGAATCTGGGAAAGTGGTGACCCTGTAGAGAGCAGATCTGCTGCCTGGTGCTGGGATCAATGACTTTGACTGAACACACGCTCATCATCTCATCACAAACGTGAGGGATGTATTTTTATTATATATAAAAGTACACATTAAACTTATTACAAAAAAACAAGTTGATATACGGTTCTTTTATTCTCGTAGATTTTTATTGAGCCACAACCTACCATATACTCAATAAAATCACTGTTTTTAATTGTAAATGTATTCCAATTCCACTTATTTTTGTATGTGTTTAGTATTTCTTCATCAAACATCCAGCTCTCTGTGAAATAGAATTACAACATTTTCGAAAGTAATGTGATGAACATTAATGGTAACTTCTAGAAAACCACCCCGATTATCATGCAGCTGTCCAGATGTGGTCTTTTGACACGTGCCTTGTAGTCAGCCTGAGTAGCACGTTGAGCTCAGTTTCCCACACTGACTCCCTGTATGGTGTGGTCAATGATCCACAAAGGGACTCCTCTGACAGATGCTGGCTGTGGGTTGTTACAGAAACTGAGGGTGACATCACCAGCCATCTGGAGGGAAAGGACGCCTTTGCTCAATGCGAAGGTTTAAAAAAAACAATCTATCATAAATTGAGCAAAAAATGTTATATTTTCAGTTTGTAATCACTGTCGTTCATTTTGAATATCTAATATATATATTTTTTAATTTATGAAAATCAATTTGATTAAGCCTTCGCTCTACCTATGAGGATGGGAGGTTTCCTGGAGGGCAGCTGTTTCCTGAAGTGTGCCAAATCCCTTTGGAGAATGACTTGGCTGCTGGTGGAGTGGGAGGTGTTTTCCCACACTTACCATTAGCAGAAAACAGGCATGTTCTGGTATACAAAGACATCTATGGAAATATCCATCAACATAAGTAGTTTAACATTTAATTAAGAGAAAGATATTTCTGACAAATATTGTATAATGCTTCATGTTGAAAAACAATATCTGCCTAAATCTTATTAAAGATTTGAGAAAGTTACATTTTCAGTGTCATCACAGTTGTAGGGTTTGAAAAGTCAAATGTATAATATTAAGTATAGAAACATAATTAGTAGAACACATGAAGTTCCTTCCTTGAGAACATGTTGAACTGTAAAAAAGTGAATTAAAAAAACAGCCAAATCCTTTGAGAACTTGACCTTTTTCTTGCAAAATACAGTAAATTATTAGAAATGTTGATTGTTTTTGGAGCCAAAATCAAAAGTAGGTTTTCAAAAATACTTTTCATTGATTTCATGCCCATTCAAAGTGTATTGAACAAACGGCTGGAACAAAGTTCATATTTCTTTGCAATAAAGAAAGTTTCACAAAAGGGAAATAAATAACAACAACAAAATCTGCCTAATTATTGTTCATCCCCTTACTGGAATCAAACGAGAAGGTAAGTATTATCATGTTGGGAAGATAAAATGATACTGTATTTGTTCATCTGGTTACCTATATCATAAATAAGATTGTGTTCTAGCTTCCCTTGAATTATTACATTTTTAGCAGGCATCTGGGAAGCACACGAAAGTACTTTCAGAAAAGTGAGTGTTCATCAGTTTGAGATGTTTGATTATTGTCAACAATTTAGAAAAACAGCTTTCTCTTGAGTAGATTTCTTTAAAGTAAGGCAAATACTATCCGTATGTATTTTGCTGCAGCAAAGACATTAGATATTTTCTCTTTTTGTAAAAGTTGGCTGGATAAAGTAACTTGTGTTGTTGTACTCTGTTTCAGCTTTGCATCTGAGAAACAACCTAATTCAGTTTGGGAATCTGAATTTGCTGAAAGGTAATCTTTTTTTCCCCTTTATCTTATATCGACATAGCTAGTAAGCAACCTCAGTTTAAAATCGAGGTAACGTTTTTAAAAAGCGCCATGTTTCCGAAATATTTTATTTTGATTTGATCACCTTTTTAATTGTGTCATTGACAGAATTATTTTTAAATCTTAGTCTCTGACCCTTCATGGCAAATATCTATTGTCCCACAGGGCTCTGTGAGTGAGGTTCCTCTGGTTTCCCACACTCTGTCCTTTCACTGGAGGAACAATAGAAGTGTGTCTCATTATGCATCACTTCAGATACAATGTCTGACCTCTTTATAGAGGGACATGTTTAACTTTAGTGTTTTTTATATTAAAACACCTGAAACTGAATATGTTTCCAAAAGAACATTGGCAAAGGTGTCATTGAACGCACTTCCTCTTAATTAATTCATTAATTTCTTAATTAAACCATATTAGTTTCACACTGACCAGGTATGTTATTATTGATAAGCCATTAACTGTATGTTCTGAATTGTATCAGGATTTTTCAATTCAAGGAATGTTGGGGTATACCTCTAACAATTAAAGTAAAATGAAAATTAAGAAGAGTATACAATATCTTCAGCTGTCAGTGTTTGTCGATTAAAGGTAGAAGTGATGATGGAGAGGGACCTCTATGAGGGGCCGTACAGGCCGCAATTCATACTGGTCCTCTCACGCACATACATTCTCCTTTCACATACATATATTTTCACTCTCACACACATATATTCTCCTTTTACATACATACATTTTCACTCTCACACACGTATATTTACACTCACACATTTTGCTCTCATATTATCATATTTTAATGCACACATTCATACATTGTCACTCATACATTCATGCATTTTGTTCTCATATTCATATATTTTAATGCTCATATTATACATTTTGCTCTCATGCACATTTATTCAATGTTTACATTTAATATTATAAATAATATATGCATGTCTGAAGAGAATATATGTATGCAAGAGAAGAATGAATGTATGTATGTATGAAGACAATATATGTATGCAAGAGAAGAATGTGTGTATGTATGAAGACAATGTATGTATGCAAGAGAAGAATGTATGTATGTGTGAGAGAAAGTATTGTGGAAACGGAAGGAGTATGGTTGAAACGGAAGGCAGGTCATTATCGCGCTGTGATTGGCTCAGAAGGTCGAGCGGGGCGGGCTCATGTTCAGAACTTCGGATTCAAATCAACATGATGGAGGGAGATAAATCCGTGTATCTACGGACCATTTATTTTTCTGTATTAAAAAAGTAAACGGAAGAGCGTCTGAGAGGCGTTTTTGCCCTTTTGCTTTTTACCTTACTAAATGGTCAGTGGAGGCGCGAAAATCGCGGAATGTTATTAAGGGCTGTAAATATAATAAGCCTGTGTCTAAAATGGACAACATTGTTAGGAGATTTAAATTATACAGCGGTTCTGCACAGCAGTCACCTCAGCCGTCTCTCGAGTTTTTTTTTCAAATATATATATATATATATGTGATGATCGATACAAATATTTGTTACCACAAGTTCTTAATAAAAGTGACACTGTTGGACTCGGTACTAGTTTTACTGCTACCAAAAATAAAATGAATTACTTTTACTGTGTATTTTATGAGTAATCCTCTGTCAAAGTCCCCTCCATAGTAGCCTACATAATGCATGTTTTCTGCTATCTTTGATGAATGATAAAAAGACAATTTTACCATTAGTTCTTAATGATATTGACTGCGGTCAACTCAGTCGTCTCTCGCATTTGTTTGGACAAATGAGCAGCGCTTCATTTTTGAGTGCGCGATTTAATAGCGTTTACACCAACTCATAAAGCTGGCAATGTCCTTGATCTCATATTCTCAAGGAACTGCACTACTTCTAACCTCTCTGTAAACCCGCTCCACACATCCGATCACTTCTTCCTTTCATTCTCTCTACCCCTTTCCAAACATAACAAACTAATCTCTTCTCATCCTGCACCTGTCCGCCGTAACCTTCGTTCCCTCTCCCCCTCTACCTTTGCCTCATCGGTGCTCTCAGCCCTCCCTTCCTCTGATTCGTTCCAACTCCTGCCTCCAAACTCTGCTGCAGAAACTCTCCTCTCTACTCTCTCATCCTCTCTGGACTCTCTCTGTCCTCTCACATCTCGGCAGGCTCGTCAGTCCCCCCCTGCTCCCTGGCTAAATGACGCACTGCGTGCTAATAGAACCGTCCTTCGGGCAGCAGAGCGGAAATGGTGGAAATCCAAACACCGTGACGACCTCCTAACCTATCAGGCTCTCCTCTCCTCTTTCTCTGCTTCGATCTCTCAGGCAAAGAGCACTTTCTTTCAAGATAAGATCCAATCTTCCTATTCCAATCCCAAAAAACTATTTTCCATCTTCTCCACCCTCTTGGACCCTCCGAAAGCCCCTCCTCACTTCTGTCAAGCGACTTTGTTAACCATTTTGAAAAAAAGGTTGATGATATTCGCTCTTCTTTTTCTGACTCACCTTTACTGACCGCTGGGTCACCAGACCCTCCTTTCACCCACACACTGACCTCCTTTTCCCCTCTCTCTCCAAGTGAGGTTCTTACCCTCATTACCTCTGCCTGTCCTACCACCTGTCCTCTGGACCCTATCCCTTCAAACCTCCTTCAGACTATCGCTCCTGATATTCTACCGTTTCTCACCCATTTCATCAACACTTCTCTAACTTCTGGTCACTTTCCAAACAGTCTCAAGGAGGCAAGAGTAAACCCTCTCCTAAAGAAACCCACTCTCAACCCGTCTGATGTTATAAACTACAGGCCTGTCTCTCTCCTCCCGTTCCTGTCTAAAACACTTGAACGCGCTGTCATTAAACAACTCTCCTGTTATCTCCATCAGAACAACCTTCTGGATCCGCACCAGTCTGGTTTCAAGGCAGGTCACTCCACAGAAACTGCCCTCCTTGCTGTCACTGAGGAACTGCACACTGCCAAAGCAGCATCCCTCTCCTCTGTCATCATCATGTTGGACCTGTCAGCTGCATTCGACACGGTGAACCATCAGATCCTCCTTCGCACTCTCCAAGAACTTGGAGTTTCATGCTCTGCACTTTCCCTCCTCACCTCATACCTCAAAGACCGTACCTACAGGGTAACTTGGAGAGGGTCCGAGTCCGACCCTTGTCAATTAACTACAGGGGTCCCTCAGGGCTCTGTTCTTGGTCCCCTCCTCTTCTCCCTGTACACAAACTCGCTCGGATCGGTCATTAGCCCGCATGGTTTTTCATACCACTGCTATGCTGACGACACCCAATTAATTCTGTCCTTTCCCCGCTCAGAGACCCAGGTCATCGCACGCATCTCTGCTTTTCTAGCTGACATCTCTCAGTGGATGTCTGCTCATCACCTCAAGCTCAACCTTGACAAGACTGAACTGCTTTTCCTTCCGGGAAAAGATTGTCCCACTCTTGATCTGACAATCAACATCGGCACCTCTGTTGTTTCCCCGACTCAGACTGCAAGGAATCTGGGTGTGACCCTAGATAACAACCTGTCCTTCACTGCAAACATCGCTGCTACAACCCGTTGCTGCAGATATACGCTGTACAACATCAGGAAGATTCGTCCCCAGCTGACCCAGAAAGCCACCCAGGTTCCGGTCCAGGCTCTCGTCACCTCACACCTAGACTACTGCAACTCCCTCCTGGCTGGTCTACCTGCATGTGCCATCCGACCTCTGCAGCTCATCCAGAATGCAGCGGCTTGTCTGGTCTTCAACCTTCCAACATTTTCCCACACCACTCCGCTCCTCCGCTCCCTTCACTGGCTCCCGGTAACTGCTAGAATCCACTTCAAGACACTGGTACTTGCATACCATGCTGTGAATGGATCTGGCCCTTCCTACATCCAGGACATGGTTAAACTGTACACCCCAGCGCGTGCACTCCGCTCTGCATCAGCCAAACGACTCGCTGCACCCTCGCTGCGAGGGGGACCCAAGTTCCCATCAGCAAAAACACGTGGGTTTGCTATCCTGGCTCCAAAATGGTGGAATGAGCTCCCCATTGACATCAGGACAGCAGAAAGCCTGCACATCTTCCGGCGCAGACTGAAAACTCATCTCTTTCGACTCCACTACGAGCGATAGAATTACTAACAAGGCACTTATATACTAATATAGGACTGGCTTATCTATAGCCAGCTGAGTAGCACTTGAAATGTTTGGCTCTATGATACCTGATGTACTTATATGATTCTGTTTTCTTCAGGGTTGTGTCTTCCTGGTCGTATGTACTTATTGTAAGTCGCTTTGGATAAAAGCGTCAGCTAAATGCAATGTAATGTAATGTAATGTACAGTAATCGCAGGGAAGCGGCGCTGACGGTAGTACAAGAGTTTATGCTATATTTGATGAGGGATAAAATGATTTTTTTTAGCCATAAGTTCTTAATAAAATTGGTACTGTTGGACTCAGTACTTGTTAAACTACTACCACAAATACAATGAAGTACTTTTACTGAGTACTATTTGAGTAATACTCTGTCAAACTCCCCTCCAGAGTACAATAATGCATGTTTTCTGCCCTCTTTGATGAAAGATAAAAATATTTTTTGCAATAAGTTCTTAATAAAATCGGTACTGTTGAATTCAGTACAACTTGGACTACTACCACAAGTACAATGAAGTACTTTTACTTTGTACTTTTTGAGTAATACCCGTTTAAACTCCTGTCCTGAGTACACAAATTAATGTATTCTGCTATCTTTGATGAGAGATCAAATGATTTTTTGCAATAAGTTCTACATGAAATTGATACTGTTGGACTCAGTACTACTTGGACTAGTACCACAAGTACAATCAAGTACTTTTACTGTGTACTTTTTGAGTAATCCTTTGTCAAACTCCACCCAGTACAATAATGCATGTTTTCTGCCATCTTTGATGAGAGATAAAAGGATGTTTTGTACTCATGGGCACACTTTTGTTTTTGCTCCTATTTTTCATGAGATGAACTCAAAGATCTAAAACATTTTCTATATACACAAAATAACCATTTCTCTCAAATATTGTTCACAAATCTGAAAAAATCTGTGATAGTGAGCACTTCTCCTTTGCCGAGATAATCCATCCCACCTCACAGGTGTGGCATATCAAGATGCTGATTAGACAGCATGATTATTGCACAGGTGTGCCTTAGGCTGGCCACAAGAAAAGGCCACTGCGTGAGGCAAACGGTGGTCACACCAGATACTCACTGGTTTTCGGACCCCCCCAGACCCCCCCAATAAGGCAAAACTGCACGTTTCAGAGTGGCCTTTTATTGTGGCCAGCCTAAGGCACACCTGTGCAATAATCATGCTGTCTAATCAGCATCTTGATATGCCACATCTGTGAGGTGGGATGGATTATCTCAGCAAAGGAGAAGTGCTCACGATCACAGATTTTTTCAGATTTGTGAACAATATTTGAGATAAATGGTTATTTTGTGTATATAGAAAATGTTTTAGATCTTTGAGTTCATCTCATGAAAAATGGGAGCAAAAACAAAAGTGTTGCATTTATATTTTTGTTCATGCATATGCATATATTATTTATAATATTAAATGTAAACATTGAATGAATGTGCATGAGAGCAAAATGTATAAATATGAGCATTAAAATATATGAATATGAGAACAAAATGCATGAATGTGTGAGTGACAATGTATGAATGTGTGCATTGAAATATGATAATATGAGATAATATGAGAGCAAAATGTATGAATGTGTGAGTGTAAATACAGGACTGTGAAAATTAGAATATTGTGATAAAGTTCTTTATTTTCTGTAATGCAATTAAAAAAACAAAAATGTCATACATTCTGGATTCATTACAAATCAACTGAAATATTGCAAGCCTTTTATTATTTTAATATTGCTGATTATGGCATACAGCTTAAGAAAACTCAAATATCCTATCTCTAAATATTAGAATATCATGAAAAAGTATACTAGTAGGGTGTTCAACGAATCACTTGAATCGTCTAATTAACTCGAAACACCTGCAAGGGTTTCCTGAGCCTTGAAAAACACTCAGCTTGGTTCAGTAAACTAAATCACAAGTATGGGGAAGACTGCTGATCTGACTGCTGTCCAGAGGACCGTCATTGACACCCTCCATCAGGAGGGTAAGACACAAAAAGAAATTTCTCAAAGAGCAAGCTGTTCACAGAGTGCAGTTTCAAAGCACATCCACAAAAAGTCTGTTGGAAGGGGGAAATGTGGCAGGAAACGCTGCACAACCAAGAGAGATGACCGCAGCCTTAACAGCATTGTGAAGAAGAGTCGCTTCCAGAATTTGGGGGAGCTTCAAAGACAGTGGACTGAAGCTGGAGTCCAGGTATCAAAAGTCACTGTTCACAGACGTGTCCGGGAAATGGGCTACAATAGCCGTATTCCCATGGTCAAGCCACTTCTGAACTCAAGACAACGGAAGAGGCGTCTGACTTGGGCTAAGGAAAAGAAGCACTGGACAGTTGCACAGTGGTCCAAAGTCCTCTTTTCAGACGAAAGCAAGTTTTGTATTTCATTTGGAAGTCAAGGCGCCAGAGTCTGGAGAAAGGCTGGAGAGGAGCAAAATCCAAGTTGCTTGAAATCCAGTGTGAAGTTCCCACAGTCAGCGATGGTTTGGGGAGCCATGTCAGCTGCTGGTGTTGGTCCACTGTGTTTCATCAAGCCCAGAGTAAATGCAGCTGTGTACCAAGAGATTTTAGAGCACTACATGCTTCCGTCTGCTGAAAAGCTCTATGGAGATGAGGAATTCATTTTCCCAGCATGATCTGGCACCTGCCCACAGTGCCAAAACCACCAGTAACTGGTGTACTGACCATGGCATTACTGTCCTCGATTGGCCTGCAAATTCCCCTGACCTGAACCCCATAGAGAATATGTGGGGTATTGTGAAGAAGAAGCTGAAAGACACCAGACCCAACAATGCTAATGAGCTAAAGGCCGCTATTGAAGCATCCTGGGCATCCATAACACCTCAGCAATGCCACAGGCTGATTGCCTCCATGCCACGCCGCATTGATGCAGTAATCCGTGCAAAAGGATTCCCAACCAAGTACTGAGTGCATTAATGGACATTTTCAAATGTTTGATTGTGTTTCGCTGTTATAAATCTTTTTTTTTTTACTTGGTCTGAGGAACTATTCTAATTTTTTGAGATAGGATTTTTGAGTTTTCTTAAGCTGTATGCCATAATCAGCAATATTAAAATAATAAAAGGCTTGCAATATTTCAGTTGATTTGTAATGAATCCAGAATGTATGACATTTTTGTTTTTTTAATTGCATTACAGAAAATAAAGAACTTTATCACAATATTCTAATTTTCTGAGACAGTCCTGTATATACGTGTGTGAGAGTGAAAATGTATGTATGTGAAAGGAGAATGTTTGTGCGTAAGAGGACCAGTATGAATTACGGCCTGTACGGCCCCTCATAGACCTCTATTAATTATTGTACGATGAAAGTTAAGAACATGAGACAATGCACAACTTTTAACTGGCAGTGTTTGTTTATTCAACAATGCACAATGAACAACATGAAGCTTGAAAGCTTTATCTAGAGGTGATGATACATCACAACAACAACAACTTGTAGACACTGTACTCACTGAGAGTAGAGGAACAACCATCTTTACAAAAGACAAACAATTTACATTTGAGGGACCAATTATCCACGGTTGGTTACCAAAAGAAAATGTAGTAAAAACTGACCTTACAAGTAACAATATGCTTGAAAAGCAATACTTTCGATTGATTCTTAACATGTAAGAATTACATTGTCTTTGTAAAACTGTTACATAAATAAAACCTTTTTAATTAAAAGGATAAACATATTGATCTTAAAACAGATCATTATTCAATAATCACATGAAGTGAGTCAAAGTCCATTATGGAATAATTTCCATGAAAAGGACAGTTACGTTTTCAGATCAAAATAATCAATATTAATCAGGAAATAACACGATATCAACTTTACTTGATATTCAACACATGGCGTACATTAAATGAATAAAAGTAACACAGGAAAATTGTGACGATAGTTCAAACCTTTTGAAACAAATTACAATCATTGTCGCTTCAAAAAGATAAAGTCTCTTATTACATATGTTTATAAAAAGAACCGTTAAAGTTTCTGATCAAAATTATCAATAATAATTTGAGGTTTACAAATGTAACAATAGTGCTGTAATCTGCCACATAAAGCACAGTGTATTATAATTGCAGATGCAATCAGATTTGGTTTATGCAACATGCACGAGAAGATGTTCTCTTTCTTAAAATGAAAGACAGAGTTGCTCTGATTTCCTCAGGAAATGTAATCTTAATAAGGAAAACCAACAAAACCAACCTTCTGTACAAACAAAAGAAAAGGTTCTTAATTTTTCAGAATTCACTTCCAGTAATCTTTGACCAATATGGTCATGTCAGTTTGTCTGGTAGTAACTCCAGTCTGTAGGGGTCTACCACGGCCTCCAGGGGGCGCTGTTGACTGGACTCTTCTCTTTGGTGATGCTGGTCTGGACTGTGGAGCTCAGCAGAGAGAAGTCAGCCTCTCTCAGGTTCTTATCAGAGGAACACTGCATCTTGTTGACGTGGTTCAGCAGTCTTCTCTGGGACTGAGTCTTCCCCTGCTCTTTGGACAGGAAGTGTGTCACCTCTTGGACACACCTGGAGTAGCCCTGGTTGACAGCTGCTGAGTCCACAGCTTGATTCTGCTGCTGCAGTCGTCTCAGGACACAAACTGTCATCTCCAGGATGTCTGCTTTCTCCAGCTTGGAGTCTGGCTGCTGTTTGAGGAACTCTGGACCCAGGAGAGACTTGATCTGCTCAATGCTGCTGTTGATTCGCTCTCTGCGTAACTTCTCCACCAGAGGCTTTTTGAGCTGCAGAAAGAAAAAGAAAGTCATTAATAATCTTATTCTGGAGTTTAGTGGTAGCATGAACAAAGACAACGATTGAAGGACAATATTGAAATCAGAGTGTGAGGTTCCTGAGAGTTGGTCATTGCTGCAGTGATTGTAGGTGCCATGTCTGGATCTCTGTGCTGTAGAGGTCTCTGTAGAGAGAATCTGGTCTCTGCTGGCTTCATCCCTCCTATTTATAGTCCCACATCTCCATATTAATGTGTGGGTCTGGGTCTGACTGCAGTTTCTCACAATCTCAAGCAATCTGAGTTTGATGACACAATAATGGTTCCAGCACACTTAATGCTCTTATTACCACAAGGGACAATGTTTAGATCCCAGGGGAACAGGTGGGAGACTGGGGGGTGCGGGAGAGACTCACAGAGCTCTGTGTGAATCTGGGAAAGTGGTGACCCTGTAGAGAGCAGATCTGCTGCCTGATGCTGGGATCAATGACTTTGACTGAACACACGCTCATCATCTCATCACACACGTGAGGAAATACGTTAATCCAAGCATCTTTATTCTTCTCGGATGTTATTATCCTAAACCTCAAATAATCTAGCTAACATCACTGTTTTGAATAGTTAATTTAGTCCAACTTCATTTATTTTTTAAATTGTATTTCTAATTGTTCAAAATCTATTTTTTTAAATAACATCACACCATTTAAGGAAGTATTTTGATGATTATTTATGATAGCTTCAATACAACCATTCAGGCTACATTCCAGATGTGGTCTTTTGACACGTGCCTTGTAGTCAGCCTGAGTAGCACGTTGAGCTCAGTTTCCCACACTGACTCCCTGTATGGCGTGGTCAATGATCCACAAAGGGACTCCTTTGACAGATGCTTGCTGTGTGTTGTTACAGAAACTGAGTCTGACATCACCAGCCATCTGGAGGGAAAGGACGCCATTGGCTGACTTGAAAGTTTCAAACATTTACATTTTTGTCTACTTGTAACTTCATTTTCTTATTTCTGAACAACAATTGGATCAGACTTGAGCCCTAAACATGAGAATGGGAGGTTTCCTGGAGGGAAGCTGTTTCCTGAAGTGTGCCAAATCCCTTTGGAGAATTACTTGGCTGCTGGTGGGATGGGAGGTGTTTTTCCCACACTCTGTCCATTAGCAGAAAACAGGCATTTCAATCAGGAGAGACGTGATGTATGGAATACATGTTTATTATCGGTCACATTATATAAATGAAACATAATGATGACAGTTTATAACAAGTGAATGAAATGGTGTTTGGCGATTAGGCCCAGGTTTTGTAGGATATCATTCGGGAAGGGAAAGAACCGTTTCCGATGAACCCCCCTGGGTCTAGACACTGGTGGTGGTGATAAGTGGTTAGGTCCGGTTGGAAGGGAGAAGGTTAAGCTTGGTCCTGAGTTGGAAGCAGGAGGCGAAGGGGTGGAGGAGGGTTGCGCGTTGACACCTGGAAGACAGCTGATAGAAAAGGGGAGAGCATATATAGAGGGATTAACAGGTTTGATAATTAGGCTTGTGAATGGAGGGAAGTGATAGGTTAGCTAAGGAGTGGCGCTCCCTGTCATCTAGTGAAGGGAGCGAGTATTGTCATGACGTGCAATACGGAGTGATAGGTCTTCCTGCCTGAACTTGCGCTAAGCTTCATGTGTTCCTCTGCAAATTGATCTTTTTGAAGATCCTGTGCACAAGCATTGTGCAACACCTAGGGATAATTATCCATCAACGTTGGTAGTTGTTAAATACCATTCAGTGAAACTAGAAAAGGCAATTTCTGACATTTGCTGTGTGAATGCTTCATGATGAAAAACGTTAGAGCAGTTTGTGTCCATTTAGAGTTTATGTAATAAATGGCTGAAACAAAGTCCATATTTTTTGGTATTATAGATTTGTCTACCTAGAAAAACTATTTTTAATTAATAACAAAGTAAAAAACACAAAAAAATCTGTTTCATTATCAGCGAAATCGTTATTCGAAATTCTAAAATATCAGCCTTGAATTTTGCAATTTATGTATCCCTGTTTATAATTAGAAATAACGGAGGGACAGAACCATGTTTTTCATCCTACTTTCCGTAATCAAGCAAGCAGGTAAGTCATATGTTGAGAATATGAAATTATATTTTGGCATCTGGTTACCTATATCATAAATAAGGTTATATTCTTGTTTACATTAAGTAAGTATAATCCTAGCAGGCATCTGGCAGGCACAAGAAAGCCGTTTTAAAAAAAGTGTGTGTTTTTCAGTTTCAGATTATTTCCAATAATTTGGAATATCAGCATTTTTCTTGAAAAGATTCAATAAAGTAAGGCCAATACTATACAGCAGGGATCACCAACTACATTTGTCCAAGGGCCAAAATGTATCCAATAGACACTATCGCGGGCCAGCGGGGGGGGGGGGGGGGGGGGGAGCTTAGCAGACTCTTCACGCTAACGAAGGATCACTTCGAGGCAGGGTTGGGAGGGTTACTTTGTAAATGTAATCAGTTACTGATTACTGAATACATGCTCTGAAAGTAATCAGAATACAGTTACAGTTACGTGTCTTAAAAAACGTGTTCAGGTTACTTTTAGAATACTTTTGAAATACTTTCTTTTTCCATAACAGATGGGTATGTTTTGGTGAACAGGAGACACTTGTTTTACTGTTTTAATGGCTTATCAAGAACTCAAACACAACATCTTGGTGTCATTCTGGACAGCTCCCTCTCATCTGCACCCCACATAACAAACATCACCCGGACTGCATTCTCCTACTGTAAACCTTTCCTTAGAATATGTTATGAATTGTAAGGTGTCCTTGGGTGCTTTGAAAGGCGCCCCTAAATAGAATGAATTATCATTATTATTTATTATTATTATTATTATCTGAAACGATGTAATAACTTTTAAAACTGTTTCCAGTCACTTGCCCCATGCATTCAGCAGCAGCAGGCCATTCACTTTGATTTGATCCCGTTATAAATGTCATCATTTCGACAATAAAGAAATGCTACATCAACGTTATCTTGCACATTTTATCTAACCATCTCCGTTTCTAACTTTCAATATATTTTAAAAGAGATCTCTCTCTCTCTCATCTGCGTGCGGGGGAGGGGCCTCACAGACACGCTGCACCTCTCTCTCGCTCACAGACACGCTGCAGGGCTGTGCAGTGTGCACACAGTTCTGCCGGTAATGAATATTACATTTTGTGAGGAAACTTTTCCACCAATAATTCCAATAAGTATTCCAAAATGTATTCACTTCAGGTTTACGAAAGTAACTGTAATCAGATTACTCGTTTTCCAAATGTAACGCCAGCTGAATACAATTAGCCTACTTGATTTTTGTATTCTGATTACGTAACGCCATTACATATATTCCGTTACAACCCAACCCTGCTTCTAGGCTACTGTCCCGCAGCTCCTGCCTCTCTGTTGGACTCTGTCGCAGCCGGGCTGCTGCTGTGGTGCGGAGCGCACAAAGCAGACTCTTCACAACGAAGGATCACTTCTTCTTCTTCAAGGAAGGGAAGGTTTCGCAGTACGCAGTCTACAGTCCCGCAGCTGCTGCCTCTCTGTTGGACTCCGGTACTGCACCTTACTCACGAGACGTTGTAAAAAAAAAAATGGGTGGGGGCGAACGCAGTAACCACTCCGCCAACGCCACAGTCACCCCCGTCTGCGGGCCGGATGAGAATGTCTGGCGGGCCGGATGTGGCCCGCGGGCCGCCAGTTGGTGGTCACTGCTATACAGTATATACCAGTGGTTCTCAACTGGTGGTTTGGAGTGGGTCGCGGATGTGTGAGTGAAGAAAAAAAAATAAATAAATTTGAATTTATTTTTTTGGGGGAAAAGGTCAAGCTTTTATTTTGAAGGCGCGATGTTCTAACGCTGTGCATGCAGTCGGCGTTGGACTGGAAGCACCGGAGACCATAAACGGTTTTGAAAACTTCTGTCACGTAGTGATCATCTTCTCAATAAAATATCTTTGCTGATGTTTTTTCGAGTCTTCTGGCCAATCAGAATCAAGAGTGTTGCCGGAAGTCCCCACGGAGAATAACTTAGCGGTAGAACTCTTCTTTATACATCCATGGGTACAACTTCAGATAGAAATGAACACATAATGAAATATGACCCTCGGTTTGATGACTGACAGGTCACAGAACAATGGGAGCTATCTACCCTTACCCACAATTTAAAGTAAGTCACACAGACTCTCTCCTCTTTGCTCTTCTCGCAGCAAGATGTCAGAACAAAGTGAAAAACAAACAATGGCATAACATATTATTAATATGTCGGGTAGTAATAGATTTATTTATTTTCTTCTCAGAGAACCAGAATGCATAGTTTATGTTAGTATTTCTAAAAATCTCCTGGGGGAGAATCCCCCCAGACCCCCTGCTGGGGTTGGGTTTTCAGCATGCGTGCCTTTTTATATAGTTCAGCTTTGATTCCATCATCTCATTAAACCTTTTTTAAAAGCATACTTTAGTTCTGTGAAGGGATATAAGGGATATATGCACTGTACTTCACTTTCATTAATATTGTATGCTGAAAAGCGTATATATTACAGCACGTTTTTTTGGGGTAGATAGATTTGAGTGCTTAAAAATGTTGGGTCGCGATGTATTGACCAAGTAAAAAGTGGGTCCCGAGGCCTGACCAGTTGAGAACCACTGGTATATACTGTATTTTGTTTCAGGAAAGACATTTCTAACTTGGGATATTTTCTCTTTTTGTAAAAGTCTGCTAGTTACAATTACCTGTCATGTTGTACTTTCTTTCAGCCTTGCATTTTCCTGATAACGATGAAGCCATAGCCCCGCCTCTCCCCACCGCCGCTCACTGCTGTAGCATGGTCAGTTGCTACTGTCAGTAGCTACTGCTACAGATGTTAGTGCAAAATCGACAGCTCCTCTACCACAACCATCAGCAACAAGTGGACATGGAGAACCATTTGAACTACATGTTGCTAAATTCACCGCAGAGAATATACAGAAGGGCAACCAGGCAACCATGGCAACCATGCTCGGGGGTCTTCTTCGCTGCTTTTGTTGTATTTTGTGGTGGAAGTACAGCGCCACCTACAGGCCCGGCATATGTACTACAGCGTCTCCAGCGGGTCGAGCTGTCTCGTGTGAAGGGACACGTTTATTGAGCCGTATCCGTGTGAACAGAAGACTTTTTTGATATCGAATTTGGTTCAGGGCAAAGGTTACTCTAGATCTATTGTCCCACAGGGCTCTGTGAGTGAGTTTCCTCTGATTTCCCACACTCCTTCCTTTCAATGGAGAAACAAAAGAAGTGTGTCTTACCTATCCCTGGGGACCTAAAAGAGGGGAATTGTTAACTTTAAAGGTTTTACTTTAAAACACCTTAAAGAGCTTACAAAATGCTATTAGCACCTGTTAGTGGGCTTGGTATATGATAGCGTGACCACATCACCCCAATTCTGGCCTCACTGCACTGGCTTCCAGTTCGGTACAGAATTGATTTTAAAATCCTTTTATTTGTTTTTAAAGCACTAAATGGGCTGGCTCCGGCCTATATAGCTGAACTCCTCCAGCGCTACACCCCAGCCAGAGCTTTAAGGTCTGCTGACCATCTGCTGCTGGTAGTGCCCAAGACCAGGCTCAAAACCCGAGGGCACCGAGCCTTCGCAGCAGCTGGCCCCAGGCTCTGGAACACTCTGCCCCTCCACGTCAGGTCGGCCCAGACCCTAGGGGTTTTTAAATCCTTTCTCAAAACGCACTTCTTCTCTCAGGCTTTCTAGTCAGAGCGGAGCACGACTCCTGACTATTCCCTGTGTTTGTTTTATATCTGTTTGTAAATGATTGTCTTTTATTGTGATTATAAGTGTTTTTAATGCATGTACAGCACTTTGGCTCGACCAAAAATCGCTTTTAAATGTGCTTTATAAATAAAACCTGATTTGATTTGATTTGATAGAGGTTGCATTTGTATTGTGAAATGTGTGTTTTTTTATTATTGATGTATTTTTAATAAATCACGATTATAACAGCATACAAAAGTTGTCGGCCATTTCCGGCGGTGACGTCATGAGTAGAACACAGCTGTGCTCAGTCCCGTTTGAATGCATTGAAGGGTCAATTATTATGACAAAGGATGCACAGCAATAAGACGCCAAGAATAATCGGCAAGCGATATGTTGTATTGATGTGGGGCCATCTCAACATCTGGCTATGGGATGTTTTTGTGGCCAAAAAATGATAAAATGTCGCGTATATGGACAAAACAAGTGCGTCATACGAGGCGGACTTTTGCTGAACCAGGTAACCCGGGGTCGATGAAACCGACGATTTGTGGGCAGCACTTCGAGAGATCGTGTTTCGAACAATCAACAATGCTCACTAAGGAGAGAGAGTAAAAGCTTTCTCGAAGGTTCGTTTTGCTTTCTTACAACGCTACGTTAATGTTAACTTAACCTTAAGTTTGCCATGAGGCTATGTTACTTCCCTTAAGAGCTAGCTGTCTTAGCTAACAACAGTTAGCAGCTAACAACAGTTAGCAGCTAACGTTTTCTGCAGTTTGTGTTTCCACTGAAAAACGTGATGTAGTTATTTAAGGGTAAGTTAACTAAACGTTATCTATTGTGTTTAAAATCGTCAATATAATGCACGTTAAAGGTTTCGTGTTGAACAAGAAGTTAGCTTTACTTTAACTCACCAAAGGTTAGCATGTTAAGCTGTACTTTATGTTGCAGCTCGCTTAATACAAAGAGGTGTTTTGTGCTTCATTGTTAACTTTTCTCACAAATGCGTGTTAATCTACCTGAAATTGTAGGGACAGTTTTTTTCTACTCAACTATACAGACCATTGTTGAGGAGATGCAAAACATACTGTAAATGAGTTGAGTCTGACATATACTTGTTAGTTTGCTGCTAAAAAATGAAACATTATCAGATGAGGACATCACCAAAGTGTGTGAGTCTGTCAGGGGATTTGATATGTTCACTGCATGTCGTACTATGTACACACTGCTCTGGTATGAATTAAAAATATAATTGTAAAATGTAACTCTCTCGCTCTTGTTCAGGCTTTACATTTGAACTCCTATGACTGGTTGCGGACTTGAAGGGAATTACTTCCTGGCCTTCCTGACATCCAGGAAAAAGGTGAGATTCTAATCCATTTCAATGCCAAAAGCAAGTAATTGTTTTTAACTTTTTTAATATGATTTTTCTGAGAATTTCAATTTTATTGGATAGTAGAGATCTACTGGAACCTAACACCAGAGAGAGAGAGGGAGGAGATGATATGCAGCAAAAGGCCCAGCTGGATGGTTGCTGCTCCGTGTGGAACGTGTTCTATCAGGCAAAGCACTTTGGTACCCAGTTATTTATGGTATTGAGTTTGAATTTAGCTTTTGGAAGGTAATTTCCAACAGTGCAGGGATGTAACGATACCAAAAACTCACGGTACGATAATATCGCACTAAAAGTCCACGGTACGATATTTATCGCGATATTGAAAAATAAAGGAAAAAAATCTGAATTTTCTTTTTTTTTCCTTTAATTTTTTTTTCTTCATTAAATAATAAATCGGATTTGTACAGCATTTTAGTAGGATAGTAGTATTTTAAAGTGTCAACAATATAATAATCAGACCCGGCAATAGAATAAATCATGTTTCACTTTAGTTTTTCTCAACTCTAACTCACTCACTCAGCATCAACAAGGTTATCTTTTCGGAATATGAGTATGTCCACATTTCCAGGTAGAAGCTGGGATGTTTGGGCGTTTACAATATCCCCTGCTGTGCTAAAAACGCTCTGGCTTGGTACTGATGTTGCTGGGACAGAGAGATATGAGGATGTTTTTAACATTATTCAGACTCAGCTCGCTGAACTAAAGCTTATTTTAAATGTTGATAAAAACCAAGGTAATGCTCTTTTCTAAAGCTAAAAAGACACCAGAGCCTGTTTTAGATATTGTAACTACGCAAGGAATAAAACTTGAAGTGGTTACCTGTTACAAATACCTTGGTATCTGGCTTGATGATTGTCTCACTTTTAAACTTCATGTCAATAACCTGCTTAAAAAGCTGAGGGTTAGGCTAGGTTTCTTCTACAGGAACAAGTCCTGTTTCTCACTTGAGGCCAGAAAAAGGCTAGTCACTGTGACCTTTTTACCTGTGCTGGACTATGGTGATTTGATTTATATGAATGCACCTGCCAATTGCCTGGTCAAGTTAGATGCTGCGTATCACAGTGCACTGAGATTTGTGACTAACTGTAAAGCATTAACCCATCACTGTACCCTGTATGCAAGGGCTGGTTTGCTTTCACTAACTGTACGGAGGCTCAGTCACTGGTACATTTTTATATACAAAGCCATGTTAGGGAAACTTCCATCTTATATCTGCTCCCTGATCTCACGGAAAATTGTAAGTGGCTACTGCCTGAGATCGAATGCTGTGGTTTTATTAAATGTGCCAACTGCTAGGACTGTCTTAGGGAAGACAGCTTTTAGATGCGCAGCTCCTCTGTCTTGGAATAGTCTGCAAATTAAATGGAAACTGAACAATCTGGTGCCACTAAATGTTTTTAAAGCTCGGTATCTGTTTATGTGGATAATTATGTAAATGATGCTGTATGATGTCCTTTTGTTGTTCTATTTATGTTTTTATGTTTCATGTGGAACTACTTGAGCAGGTCTCCCTTGAAAAAGAGATCAATGATCTCAATGGGATTTATCTGTCTAAATAAAGGTTTGAAATGAAATGAAATATGCTTTGGCCATGGGTGACAGTAGTGGGTAAAACTGTACATTGTCTCTCCACCACTTCAAAAACAATACAGTTTTTTCCAAGAAGGTGAGGCTTATTGACAGGGCGAGATATAAATATACTGTTGGTACTTGTCTATGTCTCTAGGTATGTAAATGTAGCCCTGTAAATATGATGCCCTTTTGTGTTATCTGTTGTTTTATTTTCATGTTGTAACCTACTTGTTGCCATGACCGGTCTCCCTTGAAAAAAAGATCGATGATCTCAATGGGACCATCTTGTTAAATAAAGGTTTAAAAAAAAAAAAAAAATGATTTCAAAAAAAAAAAATTGCGGTAGATCTTGTCAGTCTCACGACAGTATTGAGACATCTATTTATCGCGATATTCGATATATCGTTTTATTGTTGATATTGTTTTGTTCTTTATTTTTGTTGTGAGAATCACTTTGCAATTGTGTAAGTGCTATATAAATAGTTATACTAATATTATTGTTGTTACCATCATTACTATTATTAAAAATGTTTTCTTTGTTTTCTTTATTTATCGCTGCAGAAAGGATCATGCCAGCCCACATCAAACACCTGATTAAGAACTTGTGAATCTTCAGGCAGAAAAGAAAAAAACACCTGTTAAAAGTTCCAGTTCCCTGTACATTGAACCATGCCTGTCCTCTGTTCCACATGTCTTCAGTCAGTTCTGGACCCTATGACTCGGACACTAGTTCTACCAAGGCTCATTAGAGGTAAGCATGGTTAGGAGAGGAGTGGAGTTATCGTTGTATTTAGGCTGCAAGTTGACAAACGTGATCAAGTGCTGATGCTTATAATGATCCGATTAATTTGATATGGATTGTCTGCCAATACCGAATCCTGATCCGATTCTTCTATTTCCCAGATAATACAGCTGCACCGTGTACACTAGCTCTATTTGTTTTTGCCATTGTAATTCACCATAAGCAATTGTTAACTGTAACGTCTATGCCAACCAACTGTAATGTGTAATATATTATACTTTAACGATCAAGTTCTGGCAACCACAGCAGCCCAAATGTTAACGTAAATGTCAAATTTTCTTTTTCTTTATAGTGTACTTATATCTGTACATTTATTTTTAGTTTGCTTGAAGAAGTGGCTTCAACAGACAGAAATGCAGGCCAGATTGGGGAAGGCTGGACGTTACACAACGGGAAACATTATGGACATTGTTGTGGAATATTTTCCAAGGCCCATAACTTTGACCCAGTTTATCAGTTCAAACTGTCCTGACTGAGCACACGCACCTCGTAACCTTGGCTGCTGTGCTCTCAGTGTTCTGTCTCCCTGTTCCTGCCTGTTGGCGTCAGCTGATAGAGGTGTTATGATTCTATGTTCCTGCCTGTTGACGTCAGCTGATAGAGGTGTTATGAGTTTATCTTGTTATGCAGCATGTTGATGATGCTCTCAGAACTAGCTAAATACAGTGGTCTGGGAAAGAGTTCTTCAGAATTGACGTGGCAACTCTCCCGTGCAGTCTCACCGTGACTGATGTGACTTGTGATGTGAATCTCTCCGGCCGTAACTCCAAATAAATCATCAGTGTTTGACATCGAAGTTCCTACTCCACCCGTGTCTCTTTCCTGAGTCGGTGACTCCCACTGTATTGCTACACAGAAGTTTCCTCTACAGACATGAACAAGGAAAAACTAAAAACACTTTCTTTGTTGCCTTTTTCTTATCATACATAGTGTTACTGTTTTTGTTACCATTTAAATATTGAATTATATTTATTCCTTTTATTTTAAATCAAATGCACCGGTTTTAGATACTATATTTATTTTGATGTATAGTTTGATTTGCAGGTTGGTTGTTATTTGTATAATTATTGTATTGTTACTGTGTATTATATTAACTAGCTATTTATTACATTAAAATACTGTTTATTTATTATTTTTGGTAGATACCAGAATACATGACACAATGAATCTTTGTAATATATTGATGTTCTCTTTAAATAATCATACCCGTATTTAATGTATGCTGGTCACCTGGAATACTGGTGAGCCTCCAGCATGGTATATTTAAAGGTGACCTATCATGCTATATTTAAATGATATAGTGTATGACCATACCTATATAAGGTATATTTATACATTTTATTTTCCAAAATACCAAACAGATCATTTTTTAGCCATGCCTCGTTTCGCTCATTTTCGCTTTATTCCAAACCTGCCTATGAAAATTCTGAGCAGCAGCTGACCACGCCCCCCTGCAGAAGAGCCGGCGAGAATCACGTTACCATGCTTGCTGTGTTTACGAGTGTGGAATACACATGTCATCTCAGAGCAATGCATGTGTTCAAGCATATTATCAATTTGATCCAGAAACTGAAGCAGCGGAGGTTTTGGTGGAGGTGCAAACATCTCAGTTGTCAGCATTATGTGTTTCATGTGTTTTAAAAGCTCAGTTATTGACTTCTTTCTAAAGGGGTACATGTGCAACTTGCGCCACGATGCCTTCTGAACCGGAGCATGTGCTGCATGGAGATACCACACGTAACATTAGCTTCACTAAGTTGTCTGTTTAGAGAATACATTTTTCACATGTCATTCAATATATGTTTATCACACTAGGTGTAAAGACGGATGCAGGAACTTGAGGACTCTAACCTGTACGGTGGACCATCCTGGATTGTGTGCCTAAATGTGTTTTCCCTGCAGAATGCATTGAATATTTACAGAGCTGAACACAGTTGGACTACAGTTGAGGCAAATAGAGCACTGAGTGGTTTGTTTTGACTGAAATTGTAAAACGAATGCTAATATTGTTCATGGAAATAAATACTGGTGTATATGGCTTTATGCAATCTTTCATTCTGTCATTGTACTATTATATACTACACAGCAATGGCATAACGCACCCATGTGTATGACAAAAAAAGTCCACACACAACCTTATGCTTTTGAAATCAGAATATTCTTTACCCATCCAAACATGAATAATCACGACACATTTGATATCAACTCGGAACTTTATTGTCAAAATCAACGGTTATTTGAACCCATAAAAAACAGGAGCTTTGTGAGCTGGTGCTGGGGCTTCCATGGAGAGAGGAGCAGAGTGGTGATTCCGGCCTGCGTTGTCCTCTGATCCGTGAAATGTCTATGTTGGGTTCAGACAGCAGCCAAATTGAACCGTGTAGCATACCCGGCGATGACCTCCTCCCTGTCAGGTTGCTCATAATGGTGCAGGGTCCACAAAGACTTGGTCGAAGATGAGGTCCATCAAGTTGGCCACGTAGCCTGTGCAATGTTAAAAAAAGCACAACAAAAAAAGTGGTTGAGATTAGTAAATGCATGTCGTCAACAACAACATACCAGGGCTTTAGCTCCGTTTTACTCGTGGTGTGTGTCCCCTCGCATACATACATACAGTGTTGTATCCTAACACACCCCCATTTATATTCATGTGCGCAAACAAGTAAACATGCAAAAGCTTTTACATATAACGCTGCAAAAAACGGCATGTCTCATTAGCTTAGCGTAGCGTAGCGTAGCTTAGTTTACAGATCGATGATATATGATCGTTCTTACAGACTACAATCACAAAAGCTTTTACATAACGCTGGAAAAAACGGCACTTACCTCCAGAAGATTACGTTTGTTATTATAACTTACTCAATATGATTTTTTAGAGGATACAAAATACTAATACATAGGAGAATAAATACTTGTGTTATCGGCTAGGCCAGGCGTGGCTTTACAGCCTTCACACAGATCGCCATTACGGCAGTCTGAACATGTTCGCAAATGCCTGATAATTAAAATAAAAGACAAAGCAAATACTGCGGAGCGTACAAAATAAAATGTTACAAGAACATATAAACACCTAACCGATTACTAGTTGGGGTTGAGGCGACATTGATACGGCTAAGCTACATGCTACCAGCTAGATATAGCTTTATCAGGAAAAACACCGCTAAATAAAAACTTACAGCTTCAGAATTGGATGTGTCCTCACTTGCCTGGTCCCCGATGGTTGGTATTGATCCCGGGTGTAGCATTAGTTTGGAGGCATATCCGTGTTGGACTTGAGAGAAGTTCATAAACATGTCCGTGGTTTAACTGGCTTAGACATCCTGGCAAGAGCAGGCAAAAACACAGATGTGACTGGGGTAGCCTGCCGATAGCCTATATGCGAATGAGAGGTTTGGCAATGCACGTGGCCGTGGCTCATTCCCCTGATAGGTGGAGAGTTGACCAATAAGCGGAGTACGTCTTTGTGACGTAGAAAAGTGTCGGAATGTGGATCCATTTTTTTCAGATCCGTTGCAGCCCCTTTTTTAGAGATTTGGCGAAGGAGGAAAATAGAGAGGGTTGTGTTTTCTGACACTTGGTGAGTTCCCCGGAACACCGGGGACACATAATCATGTATAAAAGACGTACAAAGGTGCATTTTGCATGATAGGTGCCCTTTAATACTATTATTAAACATAAGCTGGTGATAGATGGATAAACCAGCCATCCTGGCCAGCTAAAGTGTCCAAAACCCCTCTCCAGCCAACCATTTCAACCTAATATCTACTAGCTGGTCAATTTACAACAGCCTGACCTGCTACATTTATCTAAGCTGGTTTTTTCAGCAGTTATTATTATTTATTTACTATTTATTGAGAATCTCTATGAATTATAGTCAAATGTATATACCAGTCTGTGTTCTGTTGCCTGAGCCAAGTGTGCCTGCTACATTACGATATATTATTATTGATTTACTATTTATTGAGAATCTCTATGGATTAAAGTAAAATGTATACCAGTCTGTGTTCTGTTGCCGCACCGGATCTCCGCCAAATCCAGGATCATCATCCCCATGTTCGCTCCTGTCTGTATCTCTACCGCTACTTGAATACTGTGGCTCAAACTGGTATGGTTCCACCACGTTAGACTCGCCCGCATGATCTGATTCCACCACACCGGCATCCTCTTCAATAAAATCCTCCTCTTCTTGAAAGTGCACCGAGTCTATTGAGGACTCACTGTCACTCGATTCTGTCTCCAGAGTCCGACATCAGCCATATAGGTAGTGTATTATTCAACAAGTGTTCTACTCGTGACGTGCGTGACGTCACTTTTTCGCAGCGGTCGTGTAACATCGGAAGCGAGCATGGAAAGTTGTAATAAATCACGATTTATAAATACAGCGGGCATATTGTCATGAATGACAAATGATTTCCCATTATTAATAGTAGGCCTATATATTATCGTAATAAGAACAGTATTGTCCTTCATTTCTTAAGCTCTTTAAACTGAAATGTTGCCAAAATAATGTTGGCAAAGGTCTCATTGATTATACTTCCTTTTATTTAGTTTGATGACTGTATTTACAAAATTTGTTGTGACATAGCATTAATGAATGTCATATGTTATAATTAAACCACCTTAGTTCCCCACTAAATGGGTATTCTATTGCTAAATATTGTATGTTCTAAATTGTATCATGATTTCTCAAATCAAGGAATGATGGGCACTAAAATTCAGCCCTGGAAACTGACCCAGTCCGGCCACATGTCAAATGTTAGAAATCCGCTGTTTATTATTTAAAGTTTTACATCCGATTCGCTCCTTTTTTCCTCTCTGTACACAGCTCCAGTTTGGGAATTGGCCTGTCATCAGATTTCATTTTTAGTTGCTGCCTGTAGCGGAAGTTTAGTACAATTATTTTTGATGAAATTCTCCACTCTCCATAATTGCACTTGCTTCAGTTGCTTGCTACTTTTTAAGGGCGGTGATGACAGTTACAGTACGAACTGAAGTTGATGCGATTTGATTGGATTGTGAGGCATGATTTGAGCCTCATCTGATTGGTCAATCCCTCAATTTTCTTTCACCAAGGGAAGCCAATTTCGGCTCTCGCAACAGAGAGTGCAATCTACTGTTTTACCATAACATCTAGAGGGGCGCTGTTTCACTCTTTGTAAAATACTCAATGAGAATGGGGGAGAGATGGGCCGGCAGAATAATTACCGAAACTAAACGAAGTGTTTTTATTTATTTATTAAAATTATAACTACAATCCAAAAAAACAGGGGAAGCCTGGCTTCCCTTGGCCTCCAGGAGAAAACGCCACTGAGTTCAAGGGATAATTCTCACCCACCTCTTGCTCTTGCCCTGCACTTGTATGTGCCAGAGCTTGTTCTTCCACCAGCTCAACTCTGTCCCTCATCATGAACGCAGGAGGCTGGCTGTATATCTGAACTCGCGCCCTCATCATTCTCTTCATCATCTTGCACTTGTTCTAAGCTGCTGCTGATAGTGCTTGTACCTCTTTGGCAGCAGCGCAACATGAAACATGACAGCTCCTACGAGAGGTGATGATACATCACAACAACAACTTGTAGATTTCTACAATACACCGTACTCACTGAGAGTAGAGGAATAACTGTCTTTATAAAAGACACACAAATACATGACAGGAAAACATTCCCTGTTTGTAACAAAGAAAATGTAGTAAAATCTAACCTTACAACAGGTCACATTGTTCTTAATAATCAATGATCAAATGTAAATGACATTGTCAAAAAAATTTTTTGACAATGGAACATTAACCAAAACTTTTAATTGTAAAAGGATGAACATATTGCTCTTGAAACTGAACATTTTTCGATAATCACAGAAAGTGAGGTAAATTCCATCACGACAACTCATCCATAAGAATGACAATGAATAGATTTGATCAATTCAAAAATCCTCAATACCAATGAAGGGGTCAAAAATATCTCCATGTACTAAGTTTTACACCACACATGACAAACAGTGAGACATAAAGGTATCACAGGAAAAGTGTGACATTAAGCAAACCTTTTAGAAAAAAATAAACATTTGGATCTTTTAACAGATCACTTCTTAGTTATTCTTCTTAGTTAAATTCAATGACAATGTGTCCATAAAATAGGACACTACATTTGTTAATCACTATGATCAATAACAAAACAAAGGATACTAAATTCATCATTGATCTATGCCACCAATACATGAGGTACAGTGATACATAATAATAATTGCAGATGCAATCAGATTTGGTTCATATAACATGCACGAGAATGTTCTCTTTCTTGAATTGAAAGATATAGTTGCTGTCATTTCCTCAGGAAATTACATCTTGCATAAAGAAAACGAACAAAACCAACCTTCTGTACAAACAGAAGAACAAGTTCTTAGTATTTCAGAATTCAGAAGAATTCACTTCCAGTAACTTTTGACCAATATGGTCATCTCAGTTTGTCTGGTAGTAACTCCAGTCTGTAGGGGTCTACCACGGCCTCCAGGGGGCGCTGTTGACTGGACTCTTCTCTTTGGTGATGCTGGTCTGGACTGTGGAGCTCAGCAGAGAGAAGTCAGCCTCTCTCAGGTTCTTATCAGAGGAACACTGCATCTTGTTGACGTGGTTCAGCAGTCTTCTCTGGGACTGAGTCTTCCCCTGCTCTTTGGACAGGAAGTGTGTCACCTCTTGGACACACCTGGAGTAGCCCTGGTTGACAGCTGCTGAGTCCACAGCTTGATTCTGCTGCTGCAGTCGTCTCAGGACACAAACTGTCATCTCCAGGATGTCTGCTTTCTCCAGCTTGGAGTCTGGCTGCTGTTTGAGGAACTCTGGACCCAGGAGAGACTTGATCTGCTCAATGCTGCTGTTGATTCGCTCTCTGCGTAACTTCTCCACCAGAGGCTTTCTGAGCTGCAGAAAGAAAAATAAAGTCATTAATAATCTTATTCTGGAGTGGTAGCATGAACAAAGACAACGATTGAATGACAATATTGAAATCTTCTTGAATCTTGAATTTACCTTGTGGGTCAGAGTGTGAGGCTCCTGAGAGTTGGTCATTGCTGCAGTGATTGTAGGTGCCATGTCTGGATCTCTGTGCTGTAGAGGTCTCTGTCGAGAGAATCTGATCTCTGCTGCCTTCATCGCTCCTATGTATAGTTCCACATCTCCATATGAATGTGTGGGTCTGGGTCTGACTGCACTTTCTCACAGTCTCTCAACCAATCAGAGAGCGAGTTGGGACAATAATGGGTGCAGCACACTTAATGCTCTCTGTGTGAATCTGGGAAAGTGGTGACCCTGTAGAGAGTAGATCTGATGCTGGGATCAATGACTTTGACTGAGCACACGCTCATCATCTCATGAGGTAATAATATCTGAAATAGTACTGTATAAGTCACTCTTGAGATAACAAATAATAATTCATCAAATATTATTTCTCAAATTTATATTATATATTTCTCTGTAAAATATTGCTTCATCCAAAATGCCATATTTTGTCAAAATGACGGTACTGGGATGATCATTTATGGCAAGTAAATCAGTAAATTCCACACAATAATCATGCATCTGTCCAGATGGGGTCTTTTGACACGTTGAGCTCAGTTTCCCACACTGACTCCCTGTATGGTCAATGATCCACAAAAGGACTCCTCTGATGGCTGTGTGTTGTTGAGACTGAGGGTGACATCACCAGCCATCTGGAGGGAAAGGACGCCATTGGCTGACTCGAAAGGTTTAAACATTTGAATCTTTGACAAACAATCTATCTTTAAGTTAAAAAAAAAACTATTTATCATGCTATATTGTCAGTTTCCAATCATTTTCATAAATTTTTTTTAACATTCAGAAAACAATCTTATCTCACTTCTGACCATCATTTTGATCAGAACTAGTTCTCTACACATGAGTGTGGGAGGTTTCCTGAAGTGTGCCAAATCCCTTTTGGATAATTACTTGGCTGCACTGTAAAAACGGTGACCTATAGTTACTTAATAAAATGGTGGCAACAAAGTGACACTTAATATAATTAATTAGATTTGAAACACAACAATTTGATTAAAAAGTTCTAAATAAATTTGAGTTAATAAAATATAATTATATTAAGTAAATGTTAATTGAAGAAACAGTCAAAATGTGTTATATTTATTCATTTTAATTGAGTTTTTATTAAGCAATTATTTGAACAAACTTAAGTTAGATTTACTAAACATCTGGTAGAATTTGGTTTATATTTACTAATTATCAAAGATAAATTGATTTGAATTCATTAACAATTTGGGTAAAAATGATTAACATGTACTGGATATCTTTGTGAAATTAATTTATATTTACTGAAAATCTGTTCGAAATTAATTTAAATTGACTTAATATCTGGCTGAAATTGATTTACATTTACTTAATAATATTAAATGTCACTTTGTTGCCATACATTTTCTATGTCTAATCCAATCACTATTTTTTCCATGGGAGCCTGCCTGGAGACCTCCACTCTCAGGACAGTTCCGGTGCAGACCTCCAGTCTCAGGACACCTCCACTGTCAGTACGGGAAGTGACGATTCTGACGCGTTTTTTTTCCCGCCCACCGAAGGACTCGTTTGATGGAAGTTTTCAAATCACAATGGAGACTCATCACGGAGGTGATGAGTCCGCCCACCGTGCACTTTGGGTCCTTTTGACCCCCCCAGCCTGGTTCTTGTCAAAGTTTTTCGCTCAAATGACACCATGGAGGAATGTAACGGGAGTTGACAGGGGACTCTGCCCGCCTCACGAGTGCCTATTTTTTGGGCTATTTCACCCGGTTTCTACCGGGGACATTGCCCGGTCTCGGGTGTCACCCCACGGCCTGTGTCCAGCCACCCCCCCCCCCCCCCAGAACTCTTTAGTTCTCATGAACTAAGTACAGATCGCGTTCACACCGGAATAAGTCCCTGGGGGAGGATTAGTCAAATGAAGCCGCTGACGTCACTTCTTCTTCTGCTTTGGGTTTACTGGCAGGCCGCAAACCACTTCACGGCGTATACTGCCGCCCAAAGTCCCCGGCCGGAAGTCCCCGGAGTTGGGGACTGGCTTCAGTAGAAGCTGCTGGGACTCCCAGCAGCTCCCTAGCAGGGACTTTCGAGGGGGTAAAAAGGTTCTCATGAACTAATTTGAGTACCGGCTCTTTTTGGTGTGAACGCGATAAAAGAGTTCTCATGAACTAAGTTCGCATGAACCTTTGTGGGAAAAGTACCGCAGTGTGAATGCGCCTATTGATCGAATGGCAAACGCGACCCACTGGCGGAGGGCCTTCGCGCAGGCCCGGCCTAGTGCCGGTGCTCTGGCGGTCGGTTCCTCCGAACTGCGGGTTCGACTCTGATGGTCGGGAGGGTGTGCTGCGTTGGGATGGGGGGCTTCCCCCACTCTGCGTGTCTCTTCCTTCCCGGGCCGGCCGATATGAAGCGTGACCAAGACGCACCGTACAGGGGTCCCATGGGTCCCGCAGCGGGGTGAAGGTTCCCAGCTGGAACCTCCCCACCTCCGCCGCGGTGCACCCGGCAAACACGGTTGTTTCTCGAACCTTCCATTGTCGTCTAGCGGGTGTAACTAAAATACAAGATGTCGTATTTATATATATAAATAAATATCTATATAGATAATAAGTGTCAGTACGTTTTTATTTTGTACTTGCGTGCATTTCCTGTTCGGCTGCGGCTGTACTGATAGTAACAACAATACAAGGTGTCCGTATATATCTATATATATATGTATATATACATATATACATATGTATATAATAAGTGTCACGATCCGTCAAGATCATGGTCAAGATCCGATTTTATTTTGTATTTGTTTGGAAAGTGGCACTGTACTGATAGTGGTGATTTTATTTTGGAATTCTTAGCGTGCATTTCCTGTCCTGAGAGTGGAGGTGTCCTGAGAGTGGAGGTCTGCAGGCAGACCCCTCTCATTTTTTCTGAAATTAATTAAAATGTACTTAATCATATTAAATGTCACTTTGTTTCCATACATTTATGCTGGTGGGATTGGTGGAAGTCATTCACACTCAACTCTGTCCTCCAAAGCTTTCCCC
The DNA here is from genome assembly GCA_902827135.1 of Harpagifer antarcticus. Classification (NCBI taxonomy): domain Eukaryota; kingdom Metazoa; phylum Chordata; class Actinopteri; order Perciformes; family Harpagiferidae; genus Harpagifer; species Harpagifer antarcticus. Next base: position 137,442 of record CADEHL010001058.1, read on the forward strand.
CACTCCGTCCATTAGCAGAGAACTGACATGTGCCCCTCTACAAATGAACCTTTTGAGGATCCTTTTCCTCCACCAGTGTTTATCATCAACACTACTGGGTTGGTATCACTCAAAAATGTAATATCCTGATATGAAGTACATTTTTTACCATTTAAGATCAGCTATAAAACAGGGCTGTGCATCTTCACTGGTCTCACTATTCGATTCGATTAGGATTATCCTGTCTTCGATTCGATATCCCGATGCATAACAATGCGTTGCATCAGGGGCGCCATAAAGGGGTGAAAAATTAGGACGATTCTAAGGGCCCGTGACTGACAGGGGCCCCAAAACGTTCAGAACATTAAGAAAAAAAATGTAAGTAACCTTTCATCAATCCTAAATAATTAACATTAATAGAACGTTTTATTGATAAAGTACTCACTAAACTTCCGATTCATTTAACTTGTTTTCTTCCAAAAGTTAATTACCCAAAGCCTCTGTACACCCCCTTCTATTTACATGTAATGGTTTGGTCCTGCCTCCAAACGCAGTGCGACACCGGCACTTGCAGAGAGTGAAAGCATGTGAGGAGGGATGCTAGTACTTAGCCTACATACGTGTGTTGTACCATGTTTCAACGACCAACAAAGTCAGGCTCTAAGAAAAAAAAGAAAGGAGAGAAAGACAAGAGAGAGGGACTAAAGGGCGACAGTATGTCACTCAGTTTTTCACAAGAAAAGGTGGGTGTGGTCCATGAGTGGTGGAAATTAGTCTGTTAGCTAATGTTTTTTTGTTTACTAAGCTGACATTAAGTACTGTTAATATCTTTACAGAAAATTCAGAGGTCTTTAATTTCACTGCTCTTTTAGCTGACATTTAAAGGTATGGTAGGTAATTCACTTCAGAAACACTTTTTGTTATATTCAATGGAATGCTCTTAAAGGTGGGGTAGGTAAGTTTGAGAAACCGGCTCGAGATACACTTTTTGTTATATTCCATGGAATGCTCTTAACATCCCGATAGCAATGAATATCTTAAGTGCTTTGACAAAAAATCCATACAAAAATGTCATCTGTGGAAGCCGTAATACTGTAAAAAGCACGACCAATCATTTTAGCCGGCCCGGCTAAAATAACTGGATGGCCTACCTGCCTGTCAGCCTTCCATCGGGGCACAAATTTATCTCGTGCCCTCATTGGTCATGTGCGCGTTCGTGTGTGTTGGAGGAGGGGCTCTATAAGGAAGTGGCAGATTTTCTCCGGTTGTGTATTTTCAAATTTTAGCGATCTCGAGCCGGTTTCTCATACTTACCTACCCCACCTTTAACATCCCGATAGCAATGAATATATGAAATGCTTTGACAATAAATACATACAAAAATGGCATCTGTGGAAGCCGTGGCGCTGTAAAAAGCACGACCAATCATCTGAGCCGGCCCGGCTAAAGTAAATGGATGGCCTACCTGCCTGTCAGCCTTCCATCTGTGCACAAACTTATCTCGTGCCCTCATTGGTCATGTGCGCGTTCGTGTGTGTTGGAGGAGGGGCTCTGTAAGGAACTCTGAAGGAAGGGACAGATTTTCAAATGTACTTTCAAATTCTAGCGCACTCGAGCTGGTTTCTCCATTCTTACCTACCTACCTTTAATAAATGCAGGCACATTTTTAGCGCCTATTCATACTAAATCAGTTGTCCCTCCCCCTGGTGCCAGGTCCAACAGATCCATCTCTAAGCTCAGCAGCCCTGTCCCCCCATAAGGCTGAACCTGAACCAGCTTTTCTCCCAACTGAAGGAGGTGAGCAGCATTGTGTTGAATGACATGCCACTTAACATATCTGAAGGGAGACTGGAATACAATATATATATATATATATATAACAAAAAGCTAACATCTAATTTAAATTATAAATTTCAAACACAGTATTTTCCCCCATAGCTAATGATCTATATAAAACAAAAAAAACTGCTTTTACTCTATTTAGGATGATGGACAGTTTGAAGCATTGAGTGATTAGTCTGTATTAGGTAAACAAAATGTTAATCACCGACATTTTGGTTATGATATTAATACTAATGTTATTATATTAAAGCAGGGGTGGGGAACCTCCGGCCCCCGGGCCGTATACGGACCGCTAGACCATTTGGTACGGCCCTCGAGGTCATTTATAAACAAAGTGGCCTGTGCCTGGTGGTGGTGCCCAATGTGATATATTTTCATGGGGCCCAAAATCCCTGGTGGCGCCCCCGCGTTGCATCCTCAATTTTCTATCTTACTGCACATGGCTTCTTTTTCATCAATCAATACATGCAGTAAGATAAATATGAACTCCCTTTTTATTATTTAGAAAGTGCGTCAGAAATAAATAACATAAATGTCTTGACATTAAATTATAAACCAAAGTAAACCAAGTGTATAGGTCTAGCCTTCCTATATCTGTGTGTGAAGTTGTTCCATCCTCAACAACTAAAAACTAATTATTCTGCAGTCTAGCTGCAGCTTCTAGCAATGGTCTTCTGTTAAAAAAAGGACACTGAATGTCCTGAATGTGGCATCACAAACAGGAATTTAGTCTGAACACAGCAGACAACAGGAGTATTTACAACAACATATGAAAACAAAAATAGTGCATGTGGGTGCACACTTATTCTCTGTCTTACTGTTACATAAATCGGTACCACTTTTCAATAAGACTAGCCTTATAAAGGATTCATAAAGGGTTTATAATTAGTTTGTAAACATTTTATTAATCATTAAGAACCATTTATAAACCAGTCCTAACATACATCAACACAGGCTCACTATTTGGCAAGATGACTAAGCCTTATATTGGCTACCTAGCTTACTTTGTCTTCTTCATCAGCCAACATCCTTGGTATCTGTTGTTCACTGAGTTGATTCCCCCATCCATCTTGATGTTTCTTGGCATCTCTTTGCGACAATTTATTTATGAGTTACTAACATTTATAATTGCCAAAAGGGAGCCTTGTAAAGTGTTACACAAATCACCATTTATCAGAGGTGTGGACTCGAGTCACATGACTTGGAGTCGAGTCAGACTCCAGTGCTACGGGCTGACCCTGAGTTCATATGCAACTCGCAAAAATAGGTTTATTGACATATCATATACACAACTAGTGTAGTTATGCAATGAATGAAAAACTTGGGTCACAGGTTCCTCAACAGTGCATTACGACATCTATCAATATGTGTGTACCTCCACCATTAAACTGTCAAATTCTGCACATTTCTTATACTATCTACATACATAAGAGTATAATTAATGCGTATAATATCAGTTAAAACAAGTGCTTCAAAATAGTTAACATTGCAGGAAAGCAATATATTAGACGTTAAGTACTTTGTCAGGCTTAATATTTATCTGTAGATAGATACCCCCAAAGCTTTTTTCTTATTTGAAAGAAGACCTTAACCTAAAGTACTCTTTAATGTGTTAATAAAGGTTAATTAGTTTTATTGTAGAGATCACTTACAGTATCTTCTTGATTTTTTATATTTTATATTTCTATCATTGACCTTCTACTTTCCGCCTCTGAAAGTATGTACTCTTAATATTTTTTTCATCAAATAACATTATTCAACAAAAATAACATTATTCAACAAAAATAAGTCAATGATGTGCTTTAACCACTAGGCGGTGCACACAAGGTACACACAGCATACTAATAACAACTTTTTATTATAGGACACTTATGTATGTATAACATCTGAAGATGTGTAGTTTTATTCATGTTTTTACATAATTTTACAGGATATTGCTATACTATTTCTCATGTTTTACTTCTACACATTAATATCTGATTTGTAAAACATCACAGACAGAAAGGCATATCCGTAATTTAATGGTAAGCTATTGAAATTGTGATTCCATAGATGTGTCTCCCATCACCCAAATCCCCTGACTATTCTCTCAACTAAGTATTTACATTCTTATATTCAAAGAAAATCAGTAATATCTTTAACAATTATTATTATTATTACATTACATTGCATTTAGCTGACGCTTTTATCAAAAGCGACTTACAATAAGTACATTCGACCAGGAAGACACAACCTTGAAGAAAACAGAATCATATAAGTACATCAGGTATCATAGAGCCAAACATTTCAAGTGCTACTCAACTGGCTATAGATAAGCCAGTCCTTTATTAGTATATAAGTGCCTTGTTAGTAATTCTATCGCTCGAAGTGGAGTCGAAAGAGATGAGTTTTCAGTCTGCGCCGGAAGATGTGCAGGCTTTCTGCTGTCCTGAGGTCAATGGGGAGCTCATTCCACCATTTTGGAGCCAGGATAGCAAACCCACGTGTTTTTGCTAATGGGAACTCGGGTCCCCCTCGCAGCGAGGGTGCAGCGAGTCGTTTTTCTGACGCAGAGCGTAGTGCATGCGCTGAGGTGTACAGTTTAACTATGTCCTGGATGTAGGAAGGGCCAGATCCATTCGCAGCGTGGTATGCAAGTACCAGTGTCTTGAAGTGGATTCTAGCAGTTACCGGGAGCCAGTGAAGGGAGCGGAGGAGCAGAGTGGTGTGGGAACATTTTGGAAGGTTGAAGACCAGACAAGCCGCTGCATTCTGGATGAGCTGCAGAGGTCGGATGGCACATGCAGCTAGACCAGCCAGGAGGGAGTTGCAGTAGTCTAGGCGTCAGGTGACGAGAGCCTGGACCAGAACCTGCGTGGCTTTCTGGGTCAGCTGGGGACGAATCTTCCTGATGTTGTACAGCATATATCTGCAGCAACGGGTTGTAGCAGCGATGTTTGCAGTGAAGGACAGGTTGTTATCTAGGATCACACCCAGATTCCTTGCAGTCTGAGTCGGGGAAACAACAGAGGTGCCGATGTTGATTGTCAGGTCAAGAGTGGGACAATCTTTTCCCGGAAGGAAAAGCAGTTCAGTCTTGTCAAGGTTGAGCTTGAGGTGATGAGCAGACATCCACTGAGAGATGTCAGCTAGACAAGCAGAGATGCGTGCGACGACCTGGGTCTCTGAGCGGGGAAAGGACAGAATTAATTGGGTGTCGTCAGCGTAGCAGTGGTATGAACCATGCGGGCTAATGACTGATCCGAGCGAGTTTGTGTACAGGGAGAAGAGGAGGGGACCAAGAACAGAGCCCTGAGGGACCCCTGTAGTTAATTGACAAGGGTCGGACTCGGACCCTCTCCAAGTTAGGCAAGGCAAGGCAAGTTTATTTATAGAGCGCTTTTCAACACAAGGCAATTCAAAGTGCTTTACAACAAATGACAGACATTAAGAAAATGGCATTTAAAATCAGTCATTAAAAAGAAAAGCTAATAAAATAAACATTAAAAGAAGAAATACATGGATAAACATTAAAAGAAAAAATACATGGATAAAAGTTACAGTGCAGTCTAAGATATGAATAGTTCAATTAAAAGCAGCGACAGAAAGAAAAGTTACCCTGTAGGTACGGTCTTTGAGGTATGAGGTGAGGAGGGAAAGTGCAGAGCCTGAAACTCCAAGTTCTTGGAGAGTGCGAAGGAGGATCTGATGGTTCACCGTGTCGAATGCAGCTGACAGGTCCAACAGGATGATGACAGAGGAGAGGGATGCTGCTTTGGCAGTGTGCAGTTCCTCGGTGACAGCTATGAGAGCAGTTTCTGTGGAGTGACCTGCCTTGAAACCAGACTGGTGCGGATCCAGAAGGTTGTTCTGATGGAGATAACAGGAGAGTTGTTTAAAGACAGCGCGTTCAAGTGTTTTAAACAGGAACGGGAGGAGAGAGACAGGCCTGTAGTTTATAACATCAGACGGGTTGAGAGTGGGTTTCTTTAGGAGAGGATTTACTCTTGCCTCCTTAAGACTATTTGGAGAAGTGTTGATGAAATGGGTGAGAAACGGTAGAATATCAGGAGCGATAGTCTGAGGGAGGTTTGAAGGGATAGGGTCCAGAGGACAGGTGGTAGGGCGGGGTAATGAGGGTAAGAACCTCACTTGGAGAGAGAGGGGAAAAGGAGGTTAGTGTGTGGATGAAAGGTGGGTCTGGTGACCCAGCGGTGAGTAAAGGTGAGTCAGAAAAAGAAGAGCGAATATCATCAACCTTTTTTTCAAAATGGTTAACAAAGTCGCTTGACAGGAGGGGGGAGGGGCTTTGGGAGGGTCCAAGAGGGTGGAGAAGATGTTAAATAGTTTTTTGGGATTGGAATAAGAAGATTGGATCTTATCTTGAAAGAAAGTGAGAGATCGAAGCAGAGAAAGAGGAGAGGAGAGCCTGATAGGTTAGGAGGTCGTCACGGTGTTTGGATTTCCACCGTTTCCGCTCTGCTGCCCGAAGGACGGTTCTATTTGCACGCAGTGCGTCATTTAGCCAGGGAGCAGGAGGGGACTGACGAGCCTGCTGAGATGTGAGAGGACAGAGAGAGTCCAGAGAGGATGAGAGAGTAGAGAGGAGAGTTTCTGCAGCAGAGTTTGGAGGCAGGAGTTGGAACGAGTCAGAAGAAGGGAGGGCTGATTAATTAAACAAGAATATAACTTACAGTGGTTGCTGCGTCAACAGGTCGTGTCGTGACCCGGTCGATATGGACACTGAGTTCTTCAGATTTTAAATGCGGTATTTGAGTGCTTTTTAGCTGGAAAATGATTAATTCACAGCGTTTGTACTTCACGCAGTCAGCTGGGTGGCCCTGCCTCTATTCTAATGTGGTTTCGAGTGCCCTACTGAGATGAGACCAGAGTTACAGCTTCCCCCGAGCAGATCTGAGATGTAAAATCTCTCTACAGCGCCGTATTAGGTATTTGAGTGCTTTTTAGCTGGAAGATGACTAATTCACGCCGTTGTACTTCACGCAATCAGCAGAGTGGCCCTGCCTATATTGCAATGCAGGCTTGAGTGCCCGACTGAGACCTGTGTTACAGGTTCCCTCGAGCAGATCTGAGATGTAAAATCTCTCAAAAGCGCCGTTTTAGCTACAATAACTGCAGAACAATTATACAGAGTAGAATAAATGAAACAGAGAAGTCTAATTAAACAAGAATATAACTTACAGTGGTTGCTGCGTCAACAGGTAGTGTCGTCACCTGGTCGAGATTCACACTGGAAATTACATGTCCTTTTCTATCAGCTGTGCACCGTTATGGTGTACATATAACCTATCTACCAATTGGATCAAATATAAAAGTCAGCCGAATTACTATTGATACTGCAAGGAGACGTATTTTGTGAAAAGAAATGCAAGATGCAGTTCTTCAAGTTTGTCCAGAAGTCTTCTCATCAGGGCTCTATAAATAAAGAACTACGGCAGATGTGTAATATTTAATGCAGCCGAACCATGTATTACAATGCCGTTATGTGATGACTTCCAAAGAGAAAAGCAAGAACCCTCGGAATAAAGTATTATTTTTTAAATGTTTTCGGATATCATATCGCATTAACATCATATCCCAACATGCATTGCAGCTAAAACATCCAATCAACGAACTTCAAGCTGAGGATCTTGGGTAATCTGTTCAGTGGGTTTGTGGTGTGTATCGCTCAAAATGGTTTTGAATAATAGATGAGAGTCACTTTACAGCCCCGCCCACTTTTGGGGAAACCAACGCTGTCATTTGAACGGCGATCAAGCCTGAAGCCACAGAGATCTTCTGTTACTGTCCTTTCTTCTTAGAGGAAGTACAGAAACACGTAACTCTGGATTTGTTTTAATGTTTGAGGTGCAATAAACGACACAGCAGCTTTTTGGCATGTTAAAAACTATTATTTTCTGCCTCGCTCATGAGAGTAACAGCTGGCGAAATTACAGCCTCGCCTACTGATTTCAAATGTGTGCTCTAAAATGATATTTATAAATGACTATTATCATTATTATAAGCAAGACAATAAATGGCAAAGATATGTAGAAAATCAACGTATTGGAGATACGTTCATAGCGAACGTAACGTGGGAGAAAATACGTTTCTGGCTAAACGTAATTGAGAATGCAGTTTAGTTCTGTGGGAACGTAATTTTTAGGAGACAGGGTTGGTTTAAAACCAGAGTGTCATGGTGATATAACTTTAAGAAACCATGAGTGAAATCGAACAATTGTGATTAACAAAACCTTTATTAGACCTTTATTTATAAGTTTGGCTCACTTAAGTTAACATTTAAACATTCACAAATGTACTAGGTCTGCTGATTACTATCAGAGAAGAAGTTACAACCAAGATGTGACTCAAAACAAGTTTTAATTTCTACAGCAAGAGTGTCTTTAATCTCTCCCTTCAGGGAAAAGGTCTGGATCTTTTGTCCCACAGGGCTCTGTGAGTGAGGTTCCTCTGGTTTCCCACACTCTGTCCTTTCACTGGAGGAACAATAGAAGTGTGCCTCATTATACATCACTTTAGATACAATGTATGACCTCTGAAAAGTGAGAAATGGTTAACTTTGAAGTTTCCACATTAAAACACCTGGAACTGAAAACAATCAACAGTGTTTGTGAAATGGACTTTTAGTTTTCTTAGTTTGATAACTTAAAGGTGGGTTATGTAATTTTGGATCAACCATCTCGAGTGCTCTAGAATTTGAAAGTATCCAACCGGAAAAAATCTGCCCCTTCCTTCAGACCTCCTTACAGAGCCCCTCCTCCAACACACACGAACGCGCACATTACCAATGAGGGCACAAGATAAATTTAACAGGCAGGTAGGCCATCCAGTTATTTTATGATTGGTCGTGCTTTTTTCAGCGCTACGGCTTCCAGAGATGACATTTTTTAATGTATTTATTGTCAAAGCATTTAATATATCCATTGCTATCGGGACGTTAAGAGCATTCCATGGAATATAACAACAAGTGTTTTGGAAATAAATGACATACCCCACCTTTAACTGATTCCATAAAGAGTGATGTACATTGATGACTCTTCGTCAAAGTTCTTAATTGAACCACTTTAGTTTCACATTAAACAGGTATGTTATGGATAAACAATTAACTGTGTTTGCTGAACTGTATGATGATTGGAAAAGGTATGAATAGTAATAGGGATAGTGGTGGTCAGTGATTCTCAAACTTTTTTCAATAATGTACCCCCTTTGAAAAAAAGATTCAGCCAAGTACCCCCTGATCAGCGCAAAAACAATTTGTTAGGGAAGAAATGCCTATATAAAGAGGTACAGTACAGCGCTGCACCATCAGTGTCTGATTCATTAAAACAACAACATTGTAACTGAGAAACACTTCAATGCTACATTTCAAATGTTTACAATCCATCACTAAATGCATGGCAAACCAATTTTAACATCATGCAATAACACTAAGACGACATTAGTTGCATTGAACTGATCTTTTTGATAAGTTGTATTTAGAATGTTGTGAGAAACATGGGCTTGTGCTTCACTGAGGATCTTTGTTATTCTCAGTGACAGGAAGGCCACTGCAGTTAATACACTACGCGTTTTGAAATATGTTTAACTCTGTTAATATAAAACCCACACTGTTCTTTTGTTTTTTTTCATTAACATAAAATAAATCTCACGTACCCCCTGCAGTACTCCAACGTACCCCTAAGGGTCCGCGTACCCCCATTTGAGAACCACTGGGTGGATAGTGAGGTGGGCTGAAGGTTGTGAGTTCGAATCCCACCAGGAACACCACCACTAGTGTGTCCTTGAGTAAGGCACTTACTGTAGTCCTTAGTTACTCCAGGGAGAATGTCCCTGTAATTGGTAATTGTAAGTCTTTTTTAGATAAAAGCGTCAGCTAAATGAAATGTAATGTAATGACTTCTATCAACTAATGTAACATACAAATTAAGAAGATGAGTACACAACATTATCAGCTGGCAGTGTTCCATCTAGAGGTGATGATACATCACAACAACAACTTGTAGATTTCTACAAGACACTGTACTCACAGAGAGTAGACTGTCTTTATAAAAGACACACAATTTACATTTGAGAGACCAGTTATCCACGGTTGGTTACCAAAATAAAATGTTTTAAAAACTGTCACGTTGTGCTTAATAATCAATACAATAAATTGATTCTTTACATGTAAGAATTCCATTGTCTTTATAAAACGGGGACATATATCAAACCTTTTCATTAATAGGATAAACATATTGATCTCAAAGCAGATACTTATTCAATAATCACATGAAGTGAGTGAAAGTCCATTATGGCATAATTTCCATGAAAAGGACGGTTACGATTTTGATCCAAATAATCAATATTAATCGGGACATATAAACTGTACTTGATATTCAACACACATGGCGTGCAGTAAATGAATACAAGTATCTCAGGAAAATTGGGACAATATTTAAAAACTTTTTGAAACAGAAATGACAATGACCCTTTCTCATTTCTCTAATTCCCCTCCTCAACTCCTATCCTCGTGTCTTAGTCCCGCCCACAGGAGATGCGAGCGGAGGAGTCAAGGAGGGGAACCAAGGAGAGAGGAGGGGAAGCAGCAGGCGGTTAGAGAAATGAGAAATCCTCTCCTCTGAGCGGTCATTTTAAAGAGACATCCGTTAATGATGACAGGAGACACAGCAGCCCTCTGTCTGATAAACAGATGTGTTCATGATGACTTATATATTGACTTTTAATTCATTCACCGTGTGGTATAATGAGACAATAACAGGCTACAGATACGGACATATATACACACACATATAGTTATATATATATATATATATACAATTGCAGAATCAAACAAGTATGAGAGCACTCTCATATCCCCCCCCCCTCTCTGGTCGCTAGAATGAGGAAATTAAATTACGGGCCAAACGTTTTATTTACAAGTATTAAAAGTAAGCATAGGACACCAAACCAACTGAGACCTGTCTGTCCGCCGCATCTACACACACACACACACCCACACACACACACACACACACACTGTACAACACGCACCTACACACTGTACAACACGCACCTACAGCTCCTAAAACATATAATATATATCAGGATACAGCCGTTGTGTATTAAGCACTAAATGGTTTTAGACAAATATCGACTCTTTGTTTGTAGATACTGATCTACTAAGCTAAAGCATTACTGAGTGATATATATTATACACACTGTTCTGCTTTCTACACGGACCTCACAGCTGTTCTCACTGTAAACATCGCGTCGCGATGAAAGCAGTTAATAAAATAATATCCAGGGTATGCATGCAGAGCTGTCATTGGCTGAGATAAGTCCGCCCGTGTGTCACGACTCTTTTAAACATCTCTGTTGCCGGAAATACATCCGCGGAGGATCCGCGGACTGGCGCGGAGGACCCATCAGTGTATCCTCGATTATAGCTCCTCCAAAGAGCCTCCTTGATGCTCGATCCTCAGTCCTCGAAGTGCATTTAGAGAAATGAGATGTCCATCAACATGGCGTGCTGAAATCCATTTCCGGGTCACTACCGGAGGACCGAGGATTCTAGGAGGGGTAATTAGTGAAATGAGAAAGGGCCAATGTCGCTTCAAAAAGATAAAGAATCTTATTACATTTGTAATGAATTCAACTTTCTGTGAATTAGTATTACAACATTTTTGAAAGTAATGGGATGAACATTAATGGTAACTTCTAATTAACCACCCCGATTATCATGCAGCTGTCCAGATGTGGGCTTTTGACACGTGCCTTGTAGTCAGCCTGAGTAGCACGTTGAGCTCAATTTCCCACACTGACTCCCTGTATGGTCAATGATCCACAAAGGGACTCCTCTGACAGATGCTGGCTGTGGGTTGTTAAAGAAGCTCAGGGTGACATCACCAGACTTGTACGTTTTACACATTTGAATTTTTGACAAACAATCTATATTTAAGTTTACGAAAAACCTATTCAACATCATATATTGTCAGTTTCCAATCATTGTCATACATTTTGAACATAGAGAAAAAAATCGTATCTCACTTCTGACCATCAATTTGATCAAAATTGGGCTCTACACATGAGTGTGGGAAGTTTCCTGAAGGGCAGCTGTTTCCTGAAGTGTGCCAAATCCCTTTGGAGAATTACTTGGCTGCTGGCGGGATTGGTGGAAGTCATTCACACTCAACTCTGTCCTTGTATAGTTTGATTGTAGTTCGTCAAAACAAGTTTACATTTTAGCAGCCAGCATCTCTTTTAATCTCTGTCCCTTTAGCACACAGATCTTTTGTCCCACAGGGCTCTGTGAGTGAGGTTCCTCTGGTTTCCCACACTCTGTCCTTTCACTGGAGGAACAATAGAAGTGTATATCGTTATATATCACTTTAGATACAATGTATGATGTGCTAAAGAGAGACATGGTTAACGTTAAAGTGTCCACATCAAAACACCTGAAACATCAAAACAGTTGCAAAGAAAATGTGTCCTTATTGTTTGGAAAATTACTGTTTGTTATTTAGTTTAATGACATAGCTGTGTCCATATAGAGTAATATTCATTGATGACACTTGGTGAAAGGTTTGAATGGTACCACATTAGTTTTGCATTAAACAGGTAGGTTATGGATCAAAAAAATATCTGTGTTTGCTGAAATGTATGATGATTAGAAAAGGTAGGAATGATGATGGAGACTTCTATCAACTCATTTAAAGTTAAGAACCTCAGAACACAAAATGTTCAACTGGAGTTGTTTGTTTATTCAACAAGGCACAATGAACAACATAAAGCATGACAGCTCCATCTAAAGGTGATGATACATCACAACAACAAGTGTAGATTTCTACAAGACACTTACGGCCCCTACACACGGCGGCGTGCGTTGCCGCTTCAACGCTTCTGCCCATTCACTTTGAATGGGGTGACGTCACGATTCGCCGAACTGCATTGTGGGAGCAAAGCGTAGCTTCTCTCGCGGTGCTCGCTGCAAAAGTAGAGCAATGTTCTACCTTTGACGCCTCAACGGAGGCGCCAGCCAATGGAATCATATGCCAGTACAAGCTCTAGCCAATCAAACCGCGTGCTTGTGTGTCTGGGGCGGGAGATTCATGTGATTGGTTGTTGGTCGAGTTCCAGCCCCTCCCGCCGGCAAGCGACACTGCACGCCGCCGTGTGTAGGGGCCGTCACTCACACAGAGTAGACGAACAACTGTCTTTATAAAAGAGACACAACTCACAATTTTTGAGGGAACAGTGAAACATTCACTGTTTGTTAACAAACATTTGTTGTAAAAACTGACCTTACAACTGGTCACATTGTTTTAATAATCAATTGATTTTTTAAACGTAAATGACATTGTCAGTGTAAAACTGACAATGTTACATTTAACAAACCATTCATTATGAAAGAATAACATATTGATCTTAAAACAGAACAATTGTCAAATATCACAGAAAGTGAGGGAAGGTCCAAATATGTCCATAAAAAGGACAATTAATATCTTTGATCAATCAAAGAGATACAAAAACAATTCTCCATGTAGTTAGTATATTGAACAACACACAACGTGTAGTGAGACATAAAAGTATCACAGGAAAAGTGTGAGATTTAAGAAAACCTTTTGGAAAAAAAGGATAAACAATTCGATCTTTCAACAGATCAGGTCTGAGTTATCAGAGAAATTAAGTCAATTATGACTATGTCCTAAAAATGGACAGGAAGTCTTTGTTCACTATGATCAATAACAATCAAAAGATACTAAATGCATTAAACTAAATACGACCAATACTTGAAGTACAGTGAGGTATATCAATGTCTGTTGCATTCAGATTTGTTCATGCAACATGCATGACAAGATGTTCTCTTTCTTAACTTCACATATGTTTAAAAAAAAGAACAGTTAAAGTTTCTGATCAAAATGATCAACAACAATTAGAAGATTAGAAATGTAACCGCAGCAGTGTAGTCGACCAATACATGAAGTACAGTGTATTATAATGATAATTGCATACACAATCAGATATTTGGTTCATGCAACATGCACGAGAACATGTTCTCTTTCTTAAATTGAAAGATATAGTTGCTGTCATTTCCTCAGGAAAAAGAACAACTTTCTGTACAAGCAGAAGAACAAGTTCTTAGTATTTCAGAATTCAGAAGAATTCACTTCACCTTTGACCAATATGGTCATCTCAGTTTGTCTGGTAGTAACTCCAGTCTGTAGGGGTCTACCACGGCCTCCAGGGGGCGCTGTTGACTGGACTCTTCTCTTTGGTGATGCTGGTCTGGACTGTGGAGCTCAGCAGAGAGAAGTCAGCCTCTCTCAGGTTCTTATCAGAGGAACACTGCATCTTGTTGACGTGGTTCAGCAGTCTTCTCTGGGACTGAGTCTTCCCCTGCTCTTTGGACAGGAAGTGTGTCACCTCTTGGACACACCTGGAGTAGCCCTGGGTGACAGCTGCTGAGTCCACAGCTTGATTCTGCTGCTGCAGTCGTCTCAGGACACAAACTGTCATCTCCAGGATGTCTGCTTTCTCCAGCTTGGAGTCTGGCTGCTGTTTGAGGAACTCTGGACCCAGGAGAGACTTGATCTGCTCAATGCTGCTGTTGATTCGCTCTCTGCGTAACTTCTCCACCAGAGGCTTTCTGAGCTGCAGAAAGAAAAATAAAGTAATGAATAATCTTATTCTGGAGTTTAGTGGTAGCATGAACAAAGACAACATCTGAAGGGCAATATTGAAATCTTCTTGAATCTTGAATTTACCTTGTGGGTCAGAGTGTGAGGCTCCTGAGAGTTGGTCATTGCTGCAGTGATTGTAGGTGCCATGTCTGGATCTCTGTGCTGTAGAGGTCTATGTAGAGATAATCTGATCTCTGCTGGCTTCATCCCTCCTATTTATAGTTCCACATCTCCATATGAATGTGTGGGTCTGGGTCTGACTGCACTTTCTCACAGTCTCAGCCAATCAGATAGGGAGTTGGGACAATAAATGATGCCACACGCCTGATGGTTTTATTGAAATGAGGGCAATGGTTAGATCCCAGGGGAACAGGTGGGGGACTGGGGGGTGATGGAGAGAGACTCACAGAGCTCTGTGTGAATCTGGGAAAGTGGTGACCCTGTAGAGAGCAGATCTGCTGCCTGATGCTGGGATCAATGACTTTGACTGAGCACACGCTCATCATCTCATCACACATGTTTGATACCGACATTGAATTGCTGGATAAAAAGCAATGTAACTTACATTTAACTACAAAAGTTATTCAGTGAAATATATATTTCCTTCAAACGTTATTAGCTTTTTATGTTTTTTAGTTTAGTTTTTATTCTTAATTAAATCAGATAGAATCCTTATTAAAAACAATCACCCTATATTTCTACAACTCTGAAAATAAATGAAAAATGTATTTTAAAAATGTTAGTCTTACCGGACATGCTTATCTCCAGATGTAGCACACTCGCTTGACTTGTGTGGGTAGAAAGTTGGCCTCAGTTTCCCACACTCACTCTGAATGCTGTGGTCAGTGAACAACAAAAGGACTTTGAATGGAGCCTTTGTGATTGATACTGGACGTGTGTGGTGGTAGAAACAGATCCGGACGTCACCCACCACCTGGAGGGAAACCACACCATTGGCTGGCTTTTTAATGATGAGTCCACTACATTTATTTCTAAAATTATTTCGACAATTTGTATTATTCATTGGAAAATGTAGACCATCATTTCAGAAATGTTTTTATCATTAGCAACTTGTTCAGGAGTTCTGCTTTTTAGATGAGTGTGGGAGGTTGAAGCAGCTGTTTCCTGAAGTGTGCCAAATCCCTTTAGAGAATAATCTGCTGCTCGTGGGCTTTAGGTCGATAATCATGCTAAACTGTGATCTCCTGAGAGTTCCCACACTCTGTCTATTAACACAAATTATTCTGTTTGACCAAAACCTCACCGATGTATTGATTGTCCATTTTACACTTGGACCATTAGATCATTCCTTATCTTTATACTAATTCACCTTACTTGTACAACTCAAACATAAATATGTGCATTCGTATATAATCTCAAAGGTGTAGGTGTTGTAAACCTTGGCGGATATCACATACCATCAGTCATTCATAATAAAATAGTCCTGTATAGTTAATGTAAACCATACACCCTGAGGTCAACATCTGATACTTGGCTGTGGTCATCATTTGTCTAAAAAACAGCGACCTGTTGGTAATCAAAGTAAACAATGTTCTGTTTTCCAGTGACTTGTAATCGGTTGCAAAGTAGCACAACATAGACCTCCTGAGACAAGACCAATAAGTTTGTTCTTTAAATTCTCAAAAACAATCTAGTTTTACAAGTAGGCTCACTAACAGACTCTTATACGGTACAAAAGGCTTTGTCAAGCAGTTTTTATCGTGGTAGGAAAAACTTCACTTAGATATTTATCAATGATCTTAAACAGATTAAGAATTGAGCACTTCTGGGATCCAGAGTGTTTTGAATCTGTCTCTATAGGGCACAGATCTTTTGTCCCACAGGGCTCTGTGAGTGAGGTTCCTCTGGTTTCCCACACGCTGTCCTTTCACTGGAGGAACAATAGAAGTGTGCCTCATTATGCATCACATCAGATACAATGTCTTCTGTCTCTGAAGTAGAAACGTTTTCATTTACATTTCTTACATTAAACAATCACACTTTACAGTTAATACAAAAACGTTCTTTCCGCCAATAATATTTTAAAATATTCATTGTCTCATTCAGTTGATGACCTTAGCAAAAACTGACCTAATTTCATGAATAATCTGAGTGAAACCAGCGGAAAATGTATCGGTATGGTGCAGCAGTTAGCACTGTAACTCAGTGAAAGGGTTCTAGGTCTGAACCTAATGAAACTTTGATTTGAAGAGATGTATTGTTCTCCCTGTAGGTTCATGAGTTTCCTCAAAGGTCTCTGTCTTCCTCCCCCAGCTCGAAGACATGCAGTCTAATTTAACAAGCAACTCTAAATTACCCAAATGTGTTAATAGTTACCAACCCAGCGACGTCTATGCAAAGTGGTTATAAGTGATGGATGGATTGTGTGTTAAGCTTAGACAAATACTGCATTTTACAATGGGTGGATGGTTATAGAGAAGTGTTATTTAATTCAATAAAACTCAAGTTTCTATCATAACAAGGGCAAGTGTAAGGAAAAACTAAATATAGAACAACATTTTCAGCTGTCAATTTTTGTTTATTCAAAAAGCACAATGAGCAAAAATAACTCATGAATGCTCCATCTAGAGATGATGATACATCACAACAACAACTTGTAGATTTCTACAAGACACTGTACCCACAAAGAGTAGAGGAACAACTGTCTTTACAAAAGACACACAATTTACACTTTTTGAGGGAACAGTAAAACATTCACTGTTAGTTAAAAAACATGTTTTTATAAAAACTGACCTTATAACTGGTCACATCGTTTTAATAATCAATTGATTTTTTAAATGACATTGTCAGTGTAAACCTGTGACAATGTTACATTTAACAAAGAATAACATGTTGATCTTAAAACAGAACAATTGTCAATTATCACAGAAAGTGAGGGAAGGTCCAAATATGTCCATAAAAAGGACAATTAATATCTTTGACCAATCAAAGAGATACAAAAACAATTCTCCATGTAGTTAGTATATTGGACAACACACAACTTGTAGTGAGACATAAAAGTATCACAGGAAAAGTGTGAGATTTAAGAAAACCTTTTGGAAAAAAAGGATAAACTATTCGATCTTTCAACAGATCAGGTCTGAGTTATCAGAGAAATTAAGTCAATTATGACTACGTCCTAAAAATGGACAGTTAGTCTTTGTTCACTATGATCAATAACAATCAAAAGATACTAAATGCATTAAACTAAATACGACCAATACTTGAAGTACAGTGAGGTATATCAATGTCTGTTGCATTCAGATTTGTTCATGCAACATGCATGACAAGATATTCTCTTTCTTAACTTGACATATGTTTAAAAAAAGAACAGTTAAAGTTTCTGATCAAAATGATCAACAACAATTAGAGGATTACAATTGTAACCATAGCAGTGTAGTCTACCAATACATGAAGTACAGTGTATTATAATTGCAAATGCAATCAGATTTGGTTCATGTAACATGCATGACAAGATGTTCTCTTTCTTAAATTGAAAGATATAGTTGCTGTCATTTCCTCAGGACATGTCATCTTGCATAAAGAAAACGAACAAAACCAACCTTCTGTACAAACAGAAGAACCAGTTCTTAGTATTTCAGAATTCAGAAGAATTCACTTCCAGTAACTTTTGACCAATATGGTCATCTCAGTTTGTCTGGTAGTAACTCCAGTCTGTAGGGGTCTACCACGGCCTCCAGGGGGTGCTGTTGACTGGACTCTTCTCTTTGGTGATGCTGGTCTGGACTGTGGAGCTCAGCAGAGAGAAGTCAGCCTCTCTCAGGTTCTTATCAGAGGAACACTGCATCTTGTTGACGTGGTTCAGCAGTCTTCTCTGCTTTTCATTCTGCCGCTGCAGTCGTCTCAGGACACAAACTGTCATCTCCAGGATGTCTGCTTTCTCCAGCTTGGAGTCTGGCTGCTGTTTGAGGAACTCTGGACCCAGGAGAGACTTGATCTGCTCAATGCTGCTGTTGATTCGCTCTCTGCGTAACTTCTCCACCAGAGGCTTTCTGAGCTGCAGAAAGAAAAAGAAAGTCATTAATAATCTTATTCTGGAGTTTAGTGGTAGCATGAACAAAGACAACGATTGAATGACAATATTGAAATCTTCTTGAATCTTGAATTTACCTTGTGGGTCAGAGTGTGAGGCTCCTGAGAGTTGGTCATTGCTGCAGTGATTGTAGGTGCCATGTCTGGATCTCTGTGCTGTGGAGGTCTCTGTAGAGAGAATCTGATCTCTGCTGGCTTCATCCCTCCTATTTATAGTCCCACATCTCCATATGAATGTGTGGGTCTGGGTCTGACTGCACCCTCTCACAGTCTCAGCCAATCAGATAGCGAGTTGGGACAATAATGGGTGCAGCACACTTAATGCTCTTATTGCTCCAAGGGACAATGGTTAGATCCCAGGGGAACAGGTGGAGGACTGGGGGGGGGGGGGGGGGGGGGGGGGGGGTGATGGAGAGAGACTCACAGAGCTCTGTGTGAATCTGGGAAAGTAGTTACCCTGTAGAGAGCAGATCTGCTGCCTGATGCTGGGATCAATGACTATGACTGAGCACACGCTCATCATCTCATCACACATGTTTGATTACATTATTACATTGCATTTAGCTGACGCTTTTATCCAAAGCGACTTACAATAAGTACATACGACCAGGAAGACACAACCCTGAAGAAAACAGAATCATATAAGTACATCAGGTATCATAGAGCCAAACATTTCAAGTGCTACTCAACTGGCTTTAGATAAGCCAGTCCTTTATTAGTATATAAGTGCCTTGTTAGTAATTCTATCGCTCGAAGTGGAGTCGAAAGAGATGAGTTTTCAGTCTGCGCCGGAAGGTGTGTAAGCTATCTGCTGTCCTGATGTCAATGGGGAGCTCATTCCACCATTTTGGAGCCAGGATAGCAAACCCACGTGTTTTTGCTGATGGGAACTTGGGTCCCCCTCGCAGCGAGGGTGCAGCGAGTCGTTTGGCTGATGCAGAGCGGAGTGCATGCGCTGGGGTGTACAGTTTAACCATGTCCTGGATGTAGGAAGGGCCAGATCCATTCGCAACATGGATACCGACAGTGAATTGCTGGATAAAAAGCACTGTAATTTACATTTAACTACAAAAGTTATTCAGAGAAATATATATTTCCTTCAAACGTTATTAGCCTTTTATGTTTTTTAGTTTAGTTTTTATTCTTAATTAAATCAGATAGAATCCTTATTAAAAACAATCACCCTATATTTCTACAACTCTGAAAATAAATCAAAAATGTATTTTAAAATTTTTAGTCTTACCTGACATGCTTATCTCCAGATGTAGCACACTCTCTTGACTTGTGTGGGTAGAAAGTTGGCCTCAGTTTCCCACACTCACTCTGAATGCTGTGGTCAGTGAACAACAAAAGGACTTTGAATGGAGCCTTTGTGATTGATACTGGACGTGTGTGGTGGTAGAAACAGATCCGGACGTCACCCACCACCTGGAGGGAAACCACACCATTGGCTGGCTTTTTAATGATGAGTCCACTACATTTATTTCTAAAATGATTTCGACAATTTGTATTATTCATTGGAAAATGTAGACCATCATTTCAGAAATGTTTTTATCATTAGCAACTTGTTCAGGAGTTCTGCTTTTTAGATGAGTGTGGGAGGTTGAAGCAGCTGTTTCCTGAAGTGTGCCAAATCCCTTTAGAGAATAATCTGCTGCTCGTGGGCTTTAGGTCGATAATCATGCTAAACTGTGATCTCCTGAGAGTTCCCACACTCTGTCTATTAACACAAATTATTCTGTTTGACCAAAACCTCACCGATGTATTGATTGTCCATTTTACACTTGGACCATTAGATCATTCCTTATCTTTATACTAATTCACCTTACTTGTACAAATCAAACATAAATATGTGCATTCGTATATAATCTCAAAGGTGTAGGTGTTGTAAACCTTGGCGGATATCACATACCATCAGTCATTCATAATAAAATAGTCCTGTATAGTTAATGTAAACCATACACCCTGAGGTCAACATCTGATACTTGGCTGTGGTCATCATTTGTCTAAAAAACAGCGACCTGTTGGTAATCAAAGTAAACAATGTTCTGTTTTCCAGTGACTTGTAATCGGTTGCAAAGTAGCACAACATAGTCCTCCTGAGACAAGACCAATAAGTTGTTCTTTAAATTCTCAAAAACAATCTAGTTTTACAAGTAGGCTCACTAACAGACTCTTATACGGTACAAAAGGCTTTGTCAAGCAGTTTTTATCGTGGTAGGAAAAACTTCACTTAGATATTTATCAATGATCTTAAACAGATTAAGAATTGAGCACTTCTGGGATCCAGAGTGTTTTGAATCTGTCTCTATAGGGCACAGATCTTTTGTCCCACAGGGCTCTGTGAGTGAGGTTCCTCTGGTTTCCCACACGCTGTCCTTTCACTGGAGGAACAATAGAAGTGTGCCTCATTATGCATCACATCAGATACAATGTCTTCTGTCTCTGAAGTAGAAACGTTTTCATTTACATTTCTTACATTAAACAACCACACTTTAGAGTTAATACAAAAACGTTCTTTCCGTCAATAATATTTTAAAATATTCATTGTCTAATTCAGTTGATGACTTTAGCAAAAACTGACCTAATTTCATGAATAATCTGAGTGAAACCAGCGGAAAATGTACCGGTATGGTGCAGCAGTTAGCACTGTAACTCAGTGAAAGGGTTCTAGGTCTGAACCTAATGAAACTTTGATTTGAAGAGATGTATTGTTCTCCCTGTAGGTTCATGAGTTTCCTCAAAGGTCTCTGTCTTCCTCCCCCAGCTCGAAGACATGCGGTCTAATTTAACAAGCAACTCTAAATTACCCAAATGTGTTAATAGTTACCAACCCAGCAACATCTATGCAAAGTGGTTATAAGTGATGGATGGATTGTGTGTTAAGCTTAGACAAATACTGCGTCTTTCAATGGGTGGATGGTTATAGAGAAGTCTTATTTAATTCAATAAAACTCAAGTTTCTATCATAACAAGGGCAAGTGTAAGGAAAAACTAAATATAGAACAACATTTTCAGCTGGCAATTTTTGTTTATTCAAAAAGCACAATGAGCAAAAATAACTCATGAATGCTCCATCTAGAGATGATGATACATCACAACAACAACTTGTAGATTTCTACAAGACACTGTACCCACAAAGAGTAGAGGAACAACTGTCTTTACAAAAGACACACAATTTACACTTTTTGAGGGAACAGTAAAACATTCACTGTTAGTTAAAAAACATGTTTTTATAAAAATTGACCTTATAACTGGTCACATCGTTTTAATAATCAATTGTTTTTTTAAATGACATTGTCAGTGTAAACCTGTGACAATGTTACATTTAACAAAGAATAACATATTGATCTGAAAACAGAACAATTGTCAATTATCACAGAAAGTGAGGGAAGGTCCAAATATGTCCATAAAAAGGACAATTCATATCTTTGACCAATCAAAGAGATACAAAAACAATTCTCCATGTAGTTAGTATATTGGACAACACACAACTTGTAGTGAGACATAAAAGTATCAAAGGAAAAGTGTGACATTTAAGAAAACCTTTTGGAAAAAAAGGATAAACAATTCGATCTTTCAACAGATCAGGTCTGAGTTATCAGAGAAATTAAGTCAATTATGACTACGTCCTAAAAATGGACAGTTAGTCTTTGTTCACTATGATCAATAACAATCAAAAGATACTAAATGCATTAAACTATATACGACCAATACTTGAAGTACAGTGAGGTATATCAATGTCTGTTGCATTCAGATTTGTTCATGCAACATGCATGACAAGATATTCTCTTTCTTAACTTCACATATGTTTAAAAAAAGAATAGTTAAAGTTTCTGATCAAAATGATCAACAACAATTAGAGGATTACAAATGTAACCATAGCAGTGTAGTCTACCAATACATGAAGTACAGTGTATTATAATTGCAAATGCAATCAGATTTGGTTCATGCAACATGCATGACAAGATGTTCTCTTTCTTAAATTGAAAGATATAGTTTCTGTCATTTCCTCAGGACATGTCATCTTGCATAAAGAAAATGAACAAAACCAACCTTCTGTACAAACAGAAGAACCAGTTCTTAGTATTTCAGAATTCAGAAGAATTCACTTCCAGTAACCTTTGACCAATATGGTCATCTCAGTTTGTCTGGTAGTAACTCCAGTCTGTAGGGGTCTACCACGGCCTCCAGGGGGCGCTGTTCACTGGACTCTTCTCTTTGGTGATGCTGGTCTGGACTGTGGAGCTCAGCAGAGAGAAGTCAGCCTCTCTCAGGTTCTTATCAGAGGAACACTGCATCTTGTTGACGTGGTTCAGCAGTCTTCTCTGCTTTTCATTCTGCTGCTGCAGTCGTCTCAGGACACAAACTGTCATCTCCAGGATGTCTGCTTTCTCCAGCTTGGAGTCTGGCTGCTGTTTGAGGAACTCTGGACCCAGGAGAGACTTGATCTGCTCAATGCTGCTGTTGATTCGCTCTCTGCGTAACTTCTCCACCAGAGGCTTTTTGAGCTGCAGAAAGAAAAAGAAAGTCATTAATAATCTTATTCTGGAGTTTAGTGGTAGCATGAACAAAGACAACGATTGAAGGACAATATTGAAATCTTCTTGAATCTTGAATTTACCTTGTGGGTCAGAGTGTGAGGCTCCTGAGAGTTGGTCATTGCTGCAGTGATTGTAGGTGCCATGTCTGGATCTCTGTGCTGTAGAGGTCTCTGTCGAGAGAATCTGATCTCTGCTGGCTTCATCCCTCCTATTTATAGTTCCACATCTCCATATGAATGTGTGGGTCTGGGTCTGACTGCACTTTCTCACAGTCTCAGCCAATCAGAGAGCGAGTTGGGACAATAATGGATGCAGCACACTTAATGCTCTTATTGCTCCAAGGGACAATGGTTAGATCCCAGGGGAACAGGTGGGGGACTGGGGGACTGGGGGGGTGATGGAGAGAGACTCACAGAGCTCTGTGTGAATCTGGGAAATTGGTGACCCTGTAGAGAGCAGATCTGCTGCCTGGTGCTGGGATCAATGACTTTGACTGAGCACACGCTCATCATCTCATCACACATGTTTGATACCGACATTGAATTGCTGGATAAAAAGCAATGTAACTTACATTTAACTACAAAAGTTATTCAGAGAAATATATATTTCCTTCAAACGTTATTAGCCTTTTATGTTTTTTAGTTTAGTTTTTATTCTTAATTAAATCAGATAGAATCCTTATTAAAAACAATCACCCTATATTTCTACAACTCTGAAAATAAATCAAAAATGTATTTTAAAAATGTTAGTCTTACCTGACATGCTTATCTCCAGATGTAGCACACTCGCTTGACTTGTGTGGGTAGAAAGTTGGCCTCAGTTTCCCACACTGACTCTGAATGCTGTGGTCAGTGAACAACAAAAGGACTTTGAATGGAGCCTTTGTGATTGATACTGGACGTGTGTGGTGGTAGAAACAGATCCGGACGTCACCCACCATCTGGAGGGAAACCACACCATTGGCTGGCTTTTTAATGATGAGTCCACTACATTTATTTCTAAAATGATTTTGACAATTTGTATTATTCATTGGAAAATGTAGACCCTCATTTCAGAAATGTTTTTATCATTAGCAACTTGTTCAGGAGTTCTGCTTTTTAGATGAGTGTGGGAGGTTGAAGCAGCTGTTTCCTGAAGTGTGCCAAATCCCTTTAGAGAATAATCTGCTGCTCGTGGGCTTTAGGTCGATAATCATGCTAAACTGTGATCTCCTGAGAGTTCCCACACTCTGTCTATTAACACAAATTATTCTGTTTGACCAAAACCTCACCGATGTATTGATTGTCCATTTTACACTTGGACCATTAGATCATTCCTTATCTTTATACTAATTAACCTTACTTGTACAACTCAAACATAAATATGTGCATTCGTATATAATCTCAAAGGTGTAGGTGTTGTAAACCTTGGCGGATATCACATACCATCAGTCATTCATAATAAAATAGTCCTGTATAGTTAATGTAAACCATACACCCTGAGGTCAACATCTGATACTTGGCTGTGGTCATCATTTGTCTAAAAAACAGCGACCTGTTGGTAATCAAAGTAAACAATGTTCTGTTTTCCAGTGACTTGTAATCGGTTGCAAAGTAGCACAACATAGTCCTCCTGACACAAGACCAATAAGTTGTTCTTTAAATTCTCAAAAACAATCTAGTTTTACAAGTAGGCTCACTAACAGACTCTTATACGGTACAAAAGGCTTTGTCAAGCAGTTTTTATCGTGGTAGGAAAAACTTCCCTTAGATATTTATCAATGATCTTAAACAGATTAAGAATTGAGCACTTCTGGGATCCAGAGTGTTTTGAATCTGTCTCTATAGGGCACAGATCTTTTGTCCCACAGGGCTCTGTGAGTGAGGTTCCTCTGGTTTCCCACACGCTGTCCTTTCACTGGAGGAACAATAGAAGTGTGCCTCATTATGCATCACATCAGATACAATGTCTTCTGTCTCTGAAGTAGAAACGTTTTCATTTACATTTCTTACATTAAACAACCACACTTTACAGTTAATACAAATACGTTCTTTCCGCCAATAATATTTTAAAATATTAATTGTCTCATTCAGTTGATGACTTTAGCAAAAACTGACCTAATTTCATGAATAATCTGAGTGAAACCAGCGGAAAATGTACCGGTATGGTGCAGCAGTTAGCACTGTAACTCAGTGAAAGGGTTCTAGGTCTGAACCTAATGAAACTTTGATTTGAAGAGATGTATTGTTCTCCCTGTAGGTTCATGAGTTTCCTCAAAGGTCTCTGTCTTCCTCCCCCAGCTCGAAGACATGCAGTCTAATTTAACAAGCAACTCTAAATTACCCAAATGTGTTAATAGTTACCAACCCAGCAACATCTATGCAAAGTGGTTATAAGTGATGGATGGATTGTGTGTTAAGCTTAGACAAATACTGCGTCTTTCAATGGGTGGATGGTTATAGAGAAGTGTTATTTAATTCAATAAAACTCAAGTTTCTATCATAACAAGGGCAAGTGTAAGGAAAAACTAAATATAGAACAACATTTTCAGCTGGCAATTTTTGTTTATTCAAAAAGCACAATGAGCAAAAATAACTCATGAATGCTCCATCTAGAGATGATGATACATCACAACAACAACTTGTAGATTTCTACAAGACACTGTACCCACAAAGAGTAGAGGAACAACTGTCTTTACAAAAGACACACAATTTACACTTTTTGAGGGAACAGTAAAACATTCACTGTTAGTTAAAAAACATGTTTTTATAAAAATTGACCTTATAACTGGTCACATCGTTTTAATAATCAATTGTTTTTTTAAATGACATTGTCAGTGTAAACCTGTGACAATGTTACATTTAACAAAGAATAACATATTGATCTTAAAACAGAACAATTGTCAATTATCACAGAAAGTGAGGGAAGGTCCAAATATGTCCATAAAAAGGACAATTCATATCTTTGACCAATCAAAGAGATACAAAAACAATTCTCCATGTAGTTAGTATATTGGACAACACACAACTTGTAGTGAGACATAAAAGTATCAAAGGAAAAGTGTGACATTTAAGAAAACCTTTTGGAAAAAAAGGATAAACAATTCGATCTTTCAACAGATCAGGTCTGAGTTATCAGAGAAATTAAGTCAATTATGACTACGTCCTAAAAATGGACAGTTAGTCTTTGTTCACTATGATCAATAACAATCAAAAGATACTAAATGCATTAAACTATATACGACCAATACTTGAAGTACAGTGAGGTATATCAATGTCTGTTGCATTCAGATTTGTTCATGCAACATGCATGACAAGATATTCTCTTTCTTAACTTCACATATGTTTAAAAAAAGAACAGTTAAAGTTTCTGATCAAAATGATCAACAACAATTAGAGTATTACAAATGTAACCATAGCAGTGTAGTCGACCAATACATGAAGTACAGTGTATTATAATTGCAAATGCAATCAGATTTGGTTCATGCAACATGCATGACAAGATGTTCTCTTTCTTAAATTGAAAGATATAGTTTCTGTCATTTCCTCAGGACATGTCATCTTGCATAAAGAAAATGAACAAAACCAACCTTCTGTACAAACAGAAGAACCAGTTCTTAGTATTTCAGAATTCAGAAGAATTCACTTCCAGTAACCTTTGACCAATATGGTCATCTCAGTTTGTCTGGTAGTAACTCCAGTCTGTAGGGGTCTACCACGGCCTCCAGGGGGCGCTGTTCACTGGACTCTTCTCTTTGGTGATGCTGGTCTGGACTGTGGAGCTCAGCAGAGAGAAGTCAGCCTCTCTCAGGTTCTTATCAGAGGAATACTGCATCTTGTTGACGTGGTTCAGCAGTCTTCTCTGCTTTTCATTCTGCTGCTGCAGTCGTCTCAGGACACAAACTGTCATCTCCAGGATGTCTGCTTTCTCCAGCTTGGAGTCTGGCTGCTGTTTGAGGAACTCTGGACCCAGGAGAGACTTGATCTGCTCAATGCTGCTGTTGATTCGCTCTCTGCGTAACTTCTCCACCAGAGGCTTTTTGAGCTGCAGAAAGAAAAAGAAAGTCATTAATAATCTTATTCTGGAGTTTAGTGGTAGCATGAACAAAGACAACAATTGAAGGACAATATTGAAATCTTCTTGAATCTTGAATTTACCTTGTGGGTCAGAGTGTGAGGCTCCTGAGAGTTGGTCATTGCTGCAGTGATTGTAGGTGCCATGTCTGGATCTCTGTGCTGTAGAGGTCTCTGTCGAGAGAATCTGATCTCTGCTGGCTTCATCCCTCCTATTTATAGTTCCACATCTCCATATGAATGTGTGGGTCTGGGTCTGACTGCACTTTCTCACAGTCTCAGCCAATCAGAGAGCGAGTTGGGACAATAATGGATGCAGCACACTTAATGCTCTTATTGCTCCAAGGGACAATGGTTAGATCCCAGGGGAACAGGTGGGGGACTGGGGGACTGGGGGGGTGATGGAGAGAGACTCACAGAGCTCTGTGTGAATCTGGGAAATTGGTGACCCTGTAGAGAGCAGATCTGCTGCCTGGTGCTGGGATCAATGACTTTGACTGAGCACACGCTCATCATCTCATCACACATGTTTGATACCGACATTGAATTGCTGGATAAAAAGCAATGTAACTTACATTTAACTACAAAAGTTATTCAGAGAAATATATATTTCCTTCAAACGTTATTAGCCTTTTATGTTTTTTAGTTTAGTTTTTATTCTTAATTAAATCAGATAGAATCCTTATTAAAAACAATCACCCTATATTTCTACAACTCTGAAAATAAATCAAAAATGTATTTTAAAAATGTTAGTCTTACCTGACATGCTTATCTCCAGATGTAGCACCATCGCTTGACTTGTGTGGGTAGAAAGTTGGCCTCAGTTTCCCACACTGACTCTGAATGCTGTGGTCAGTGAACAACAAAAGGACTTTGAATGGAGCCTTTGTGATTGATACTGGACGTGTGTGGTGGTAGAAACAGATCCGGACGTCACCCACCATCTGGAGGGAAACCACACCATTGGCTGGCTTTTTAATGATGAGTCCACTACATTTATTTCTAAAATGATTTTGACAATTTGTATTATTCATTGGAAAATGTAGACCCTCATTTCAGAAATGTTTTTATCATTAGCAACTTGTTCAGGAGTTCTGCTTTTTAGATGAGTGTGGGAGGTTGAAGCAGCTGTTTCCTGAAGTGTGCCAAATCCCTTTAGAGAATAATCTGCTGCTCGTGGGCTTTAGGTCGATAATCATGCTAAACTGTGATCTCCTGAGAGTTCCCACACTCTGTCTATTAACACAAATTATTCTGTTTGACCAAAACCTCACCGATGTATTGATTGTCCATTTTACACTTGGACCATTAGATCATTCCTTATCTTTATACTAATTAACCTTACTTGTACAACTCAAACATAAATATGTGCATTCGTATATAATCTCAAAGGTGTAGGTGTTGTAAACCTTGGCGGATATCACATACCATCAGTCATTCATAATAAAATAGTCCTGTATAGTTAATGTAAACCATACACCCTGAGGTCAACATCTGATACTTGGCTGTGGTCATCATTTGTCTAAAAAACAGCGACCTGTTGGTAATCAAAGTAAACAATGTTCTGTTTTCCAGTGACTTGTAATCGGTTGCAAAGTAGCACAACATAGTCCTCCTGACACAAGACCAATAAGTTGTTCTTTAAATTCTCAAAAACAATCTAGTTTTACAAGTAGGCTCACTAACAGACTCTTATACAGTACAAAAGGCTTTGTCAAGCAGTTTTTATCGTGGTAGGAAAAACTTCCCTTAGATATTTATCAATGATCTTAAACAGATTAAGAATTGAGCACTTCTGGGATCCAGAGTGTTTTGAATCTGTCTCTATAGGGCACAGATCTTTTGTCCCACAGGGCTCTGTGAGTGAGGTTCCTCTGGTTTCCCACACGCTGTCCTTTCACTGGAGGAACAATAGAAGTGTGCCTCATTATGCATCACATCAGATACAATGTCTTCTGTCTCTGAAGTAGAAACGTTTTCATTTACATTTCTTACATTAAACAACCACACTTTACAGTTAATACAAATACGTTCTTTCCGCCAATAATATTTTAAAATATTAATTGTCTCATTCAGTTGATGACTTTAGCAAAAACTGACCTAATTTCATGAATAATCTGAGTGAAACCAGCGGAAAATGTACCGGTATGGTGCAGCAGTTAGCACTGTAACTCAGTGAAAGGGTTCTAGGTCTGAACCTAATGAAACTTTGATTTGAAGAGATGTATTGTTCTCCCTGTAGGTTCATGAGTTTCCTCAAAGGTCTCTGTCTTCCTCCCCCAGCTCGAAGACATGCGGTCTAATTTAACAAGCAACTCTAAATTACCCAAATGTGTTAATAGTTACCAACCCAGCAACATCTATGCAAAGTGGTTATAAGTGATGGATGGATTGTGTGTTAAGCTTAGACAAATACTGCGTCTTACAATGGGTGGATGGTTATAGAGAAGTGTTATTTAATTCAATAAAACTCAAGTTTCTATCATAACAAGGGCAAGTGTAAGGAAAAAATAAATATAGAACAACATTTTCAGCTGGCAATTTTTGTTTATTCAAAAAGCACAATGAGCAAAAATAACTCATGAATGCTCCATCTAGAGATGATGATACATCACAACAACAACTTGTAGATTTCTACAAGACACTGTACCCACAAAGAGTAGAGGAACAACTGTCTTTACAAAAGACACACAATTTACACTTTTTGAGGGAACAGTAAAACATTCACTGTTAGTTAAAAAACATGTTTTTATAAAAATTGACCTTATAACTGGTCACATCGTTTTAATAATCAATTGTTTTTTTAAATGACATTGTCAGTGTAAACCTGTGACAATGTTACATTTAACAAAGAATAACATATTGATCTTAAAACAGAACAATTGTCAATTATCACAGAAAGTGAGGGAAGGTCCAAATATGTCCATAAAAAGGACAATTCATATCTTTGACCAATCAAAGAGATACAAAAACAATTCTCCATGTAGTTAGTATATTGGACAACACACAACTTGTAGTGAGACATAAAAGTATCACAGGAAAAGTGTGACATTTAAGAAAACCTTTTGGAAAAAAAGGATAAACAATTCGATCTTTCAACAGATCAGGTCTGAGTTATCAGAGAAATTAAGTCAATTATGACTACGTCCTAAAAATGGACAGTTAGTCTTTGTTCACTATGATCAATAACAATCAAAAGATACTAAATGCATTAAACTATATACGACCAATACTTGAAGTACAGTGAGGTATATCAATGTCTGTTGCATTCAGATTTGTTCATGCAACATGCATGACAAGATATTCTCTTTCTTAACTTGACATATGTTTAAAAAAAGAACAGTTAAAGTTTCTGATCAAAATGATCAACAACAATTAGAGTATTACAAATGTAACCATAGCAGTGTAGTCGACCAATACATGAAGTACAGTGTATTATAATTGCAAATGCAATCAGATTTGGTTCATGCAACATGCATGACAAGATGTTCTCTTTCTTAAATTGAAAGATATAGTTTCTGTCATTTCCTCAGGACATGTCATCTTGCATAAAGAAAATGAACAAAACCAACCTTCTGTACAAACAGAAGAACCAGTTCTTAGTATTTCAGAATTCAGAAGAATTCACTTCCAGTAACCTTTGACCAATATGGTCATCTCAGTTTGTCTGGTAGTAACTCCAGTCTGTAGGGGTCTACCACGGCCTCCAGGGGGCGCTGTTCACTGGACTCTTCTCTTTGGTGATGCTGGTCTGGACTGTGGAGCTCAGCAGAGAGAAGTCAGCCTCTCTCAGGTTCTTATCAGAGGAATACTGCATCTTGTTGACGTGGTTCAGCAGTCTTCTCTGCTTTTCATTCTGCTGCTGCAGTCGTCTCAGGACACAAACTGTCATCTCCAGGATGTCTGCTTTCTCCAGCTTGGAGTCTGGCTGCTGTTTGAGGAACTCTGGACCCAGGAGAGACTTGATCTGCTCAATGCTGCTGTTGATTCGCTCTCTGCGTAACTTCTCCACCAGAGGCTTTTTGAGCTGCAGAAAGAAAAAGAAAGTAATTAATAATCTTATTCTGGAGTTTAGTGGTAGTATGAACAAAGACAACGATTGAAGGACAATATTGAAATCTTCTTGAATCTTGAATTTACCTTGTGGGTCAGAGTGTGAGGCTCCTGAGAGTTGGTCATTGCTGCAGTGATTGTAGGTGCCATGTCTGGATCTCTGTGCTGTAGAGGTCTCTGTCGAGAGAATCTGATCTCTGCTGGCTTCATCCCTCCTATTTATAGTCCCACATCTCCATATGAATGTGTGGGTCTGGGTCTCACTGCACTTTCTCACAGTCTCAGCCAATCAGAGAGCGAGTTGGGACAATAATGGATGCAGCACACTTAATGCTCTTATTGCTCCAAGGGACAATGGTTAGATCCCAGGGGAACAGGTGGGGGACTGGGGGGGTGATGGAGAGAGACTCACAGAGCTCTGTGTGAATCTGGGAAATTGGTGACCCTGTAGAGAGCAGATCTGCTGCCTGATGCTGGGACCAATGACTTTGACTGAGCACACGCTCATCATCTCATCACACATGTTTGATACCGACATTGAATTGCTGGATAAAAAGCAATGTAACTTACATTTAACTACAAAAGTTATTCAGAGAAATATATATTTCCTTCAAACGTTATTAGCCTTTTATGTTTTTTAGTTTAGTTTTTATTCTTAATTAAATCAGATAGAATCCTTATTAAAAACAATCACCCTATATTTCTACAACTCTGAAAATAAATCAAAAATGTATTTTAAAAATGTTAGTCTTACCGGACATGCTTATCTCCAGATGTAGCACACTCGCTTGACTTGTGTGGGTAGAAAGTTGGCCTCAGTTTCCCACACTGACTCTGAATGCTGTGGTCAGTGAACAACAAAAGGACTTTGAATGGAGCCTTTGTGATTGATACTGGACGTGTGTGGTGGTAGAAACAGATCCGGACGTCACCCACCATCTGGAGGGAAACCACACCATTGGCTGGCTTTTTAATGATGAGTCCACTACATTTATTTCTAAAATGATTTTGACAATTTGTATTATTCATTGGAAAATGTAGACCCTCATTTCAGAAATGTTTTTATCATTAGCAACTTGTTCAGGAGTTCTGCTTTTTAGATGAGTGTGGGAGGTTGAAGCAGCTGTTTCCTGAAGTGTGCCAAATCCCTTTAGAGAATAATCTGCTGCTCGTGGGCTTTAGGTCGATAATCATGCTAAACTGTGATCTCCTGAGAGTTCCCACACTCTGTCTATTAACACAAATTATTCTGTTTGACCAAAACCTCACCGATGTATTGATTGTCCATTTTACACTTGGACCATTAGATCATTCCTTATCTTTATACTAATTAACCTTACTTGTACAACTCAAACATAAATATGTGCATTTGTATATAATCTCAAAGGTGTAGGTGTTGTAAACCTTGGCGGATATCACATACCATCAGTCATTCATAATAAAATAGTCCTGTATAGTTAATGTAAACCATACACCCTGAGGTCAACATCTGATACTTGGCTGTGGTCATCATTTGTCTAAAAAACAGCGACCTGTTGGTAATCAAAGTAAACAATGTTCTGTTTTCCAGTGACTTGTAATCGGTTGCAAAGTAGCACAACATAGTCCTCCTGAGACAAGACCAATAAGTTGTTCTTTAAATTCTCAAAAACAATCTAGTTTTACAAGTAGGCTCACTAACAGACTCTTATACGGTACAAAAGGCTTTGTCAAGCAGTTTTTATCGTGGTAGGAAAAACTTCCCTTAGATATTAATCAATGATCTTAAACAGATTAAGAATTGAGCACTTCTGGGATCCAGAGTGTTTTGAATCTGTCTCTATAGGGCACAGATCTTTTGTCCCACAGGGCTCTGTGAGTGAGGTTCCTCTGGTTTCCCACACGCTGTCCTTTCACTGGAGGAACAATAGAAGTGTGCCTCATTATGCATCACATCAGATACAATGTCTTCTGTCTCTGAAGTAGAAACGTTTTCATTTACATTTCTTACATTAAACAACCACACTTTACAGTTAATACAAATACGTTCTTTCCGCCAATAATATTTTAAAATATTCATTGTCTAATTCAGTTGATGACCTTAGCAAAAACTGACCTAATTTCATGAATAATCTGAGTGAAACCAGCGGAAAATGTACCGGTATGGTGCAGCAGTTAGCACTGTAACTCAGTGAAAGGGTTCTAGGTCTGAACCTAATGAAACTTTGATTTGAAGAGATGTATTGTTCTCCCTGTAGGTTCATGAGTTTCCTCAAAGGTCTCTGTCTTCCTCCCCCAGCTCGAAGACATGCGGTCTAATTTAACAAGCAACTCTAAATTACCCAAATGTGTTAATAGTTACCAACCCAGCAACATCTATGCAAAGTGGTTATAAGTGATGGATGGATTGTGTGTTAAGCTTAGACAAATACTGCGTCTTACAATGGGTGGATGGTTATAGAGAAGTGTTATTTAATTCAATAAAACTCAAGTTTCTATCATAACAAGGGCAAGTGTAAGGAAAAAATAAATATAGAACAACATTTTCAGCTGGCAATTTTTGTTTATTCAAAAAGCACAATGAGCAAAAATAACTCATGAATGCTCCATCTAGAGATGATGATACATCACAACAACAACTTGTAGATTTCTACAAGACACTGTACCCACAAAGAGTAGAGGAACAACTGTCTTTACAAAAGACACACAATTTACACTTTTTGAGGGAACAGTAAAACATTCACTGTTAGTTAAAAAACATGTTTTTATAAAAATTGACCTTATAACTGGTCACATCGTTTTAATAATCAATTGTTTTTTTAAATGACATTGTCAGTGTAAACCTGTGACAATGTTACATTTAACAAAGAATAACATATTGATCTTAAAACAGAACAATTGTCAATTATCACAGAAAGTGAGGGAAGGTCCAAATATGTCCATAAAAAGGACAATTCATATCTTTGACCAATCAAAGAGATACAAAAACAATTCTCCATGTAGTTAGTATATTGGACAACACACAACTTGTAGTGAGACATAAAAGTATCAAAGGAAAAGTGTGACATTTAAGAAAACCTTTTGGAAAAAAAGGATAAACAATTCGATCTTTCAACAGATCAGGTCTGAGTTATCAGAGAAATTAAGTCAATTATGACTACGTCCTAAAAATGGACAGTTAGTCTTTGTTCACTATGATCAATAACAATCAAAAGATACTAAATGCATTAAACTATATACGACCAATACTTGAAGTACAGTGAGGTATATCAATGTCTGTTGCATTCAGATTTGTTCATGCAACATGCATGACAAAATATTCTCTTTCTTAACTTGAAAGATATAGTTGCTGTCATTTCCTCAGGACATGTCATCTTGCATAAAGAAAATGAACAAAACCAACCTCCTGTACAAACAGAAGAACAAGTTCTTAGTATTTCAGAATTCAAAAGAATTCACTTCCAGTCACCTTTGACCAATATGGTCATCTCAGTTTGTCTGGTAGTAACTCCAGTCTGTAGGGGTCTACCACGGCCTCCAGGGGGCGCTGTTGACTGGACTCTTCTCTTTGGTGATGCTTGTCTGGACTGTGGAGCTCAGCAGAGAGAAGTCAGCCTCTCTCAGGTTCTTATCAGAGGAACACTGCATCTTGTTGACGTGGTTCAGCAGTCTTCTCTGGGACTGAGTCTTCCCCTGCTCTTTGGACAGGAAGTGTGTCACCTCTTGGACACACCTGGAGTAGCCCTGGTTGACAGCTGCTGAGTCCACAGCTTGATTCTGCTGCTGCAGTCGTCTCAGGACACAAACTGTCATCTCCAGGATGTCTGCTTTCTCCAGCTTGGAGTCTGGCTGCTGTTTGAGGAACTCTGGACCCAGGAGAGACTTGATCTGCTCAATGCTGCTGTTGATTCGCTCTCTGCGTAACTTCTCCACCAGAGGCTTTCTGAGCTGCAGAAAAGAAAAAAAAAGTCATTAATAATCTTATTCTGGAGTTTAGGTTTGGCATGAACAAAGACAACGATTGAATGACAATATTGGAATCTTCTTGAATCTTGAATTTACCTTGTGGGTCAGAGTGTGAGGCTCATGAGAGTTGGTTATTGCTGCAGTGATTGTAGGTGCCATGTCTGGATCTCTGTGCTGTAGAGGTCTCTGTAGAGAGAATCTGGTCTCTGCTGGCTTCATCCCTCCTATTTATAGTCCCACATCTCCATATGAATGTGTGGGTCTGGGTCTCACTGCACTTTCTCACAGTCTCAGCCAATCTGAGAGCTCAGAGAGACAATAAGGGGTGTAGCACACCTAATGCTGTTATTGCCCCAAGGGACAATGGTTAGATCCCAGGGGAACAGTTGGAGGACTAGGGGGGTGATGGAGAGAGACTCACAGAGCTCTGTGTGAATCTGGGAAATTGTTGACCCTGTAGAGAGCAGATCTGCTGCCTGATGTTGGGATCAATGACTTTGACTGAGCACACGCTCATCATCTCATCACACATGTTTGATACCGACATTGAATTGCCGGATAAAAAGCACTGTAACTTACATTTAACTACAAAAGTTATTCAGTGAAATATATATTTCCTTCAAACGTTATTAGCCTTTTACGTTTTTTAGTTTAGTTTTTATTCTTAATTAAATCAGATAGAATCCTTATTAAAAACAATCACCCTATATTTCTACAACTCTGAAAATAAATCAAAAATGTATTTTAAAAATGTTAGTCTTACCGGACATGCTTATCTCCAGATGTAGCACACTCGCTTGACTTGTGTGGGTAGAAAGTTGGCCTCAGTTTCCCACACTGACTCTGAATGCTGTGGTCAGTGAACAACAAAAGGACTTTGAATGGAGCCTTTGTGATTGATACTGGACGTGTGTGGTGGTAGAAACAGATCCGGACGTCACCCACCACCTGGAGGGAAACCACACCATTGGCTGGCTTTTTAATGATGAGTCCACTACATTTATTTCTAAAATGATTTCGACAATTTGTATTATTCATTGGAAAATGTAGACCATCATTTCAGAAATGTTTTTATCATTAGCAACTTGTTCAGGAGTTCTGCTTTTTAGATGAGTGTGGGAGGTTGAAGCAGCTGTTTCCTGAAGTGTGCCAAATCCCTTTAGAGAATAATCTGCTGCTCGTGGGCTTTAGGTCGATAATCATGCTAAACTGTGATCTCCTGAGAGTTCCCACACTCTGTCTATTAACACAAATTATTCTGTTTGACCAAAACCTCACCGATGTATTGATTGTCCATTTTACACTTGGACCATTAGATCATTCCTTATCTTTATACTAATTCACCTTACTTGTACAACTCAAACATAAATATGTTTATTCGTATATAATGTCAAAACTGTAGGTGTTGTAAACCTTGGCGGATATCACATACCATCAGTCATTCATAATAAAATATTCCCGTATAGTTAATATAAACCATAAACCCTGAGGTCAACATCTGATACTTGGCTGTGGTCATCATTTGTCTAAAAAACAGCGACCTGTTGGTAATCAAAGTAAACAATGTTCTGTTTTCCAGTGACTTGTAATCGGTTGCAAAGTAGCACAACATAGTCCTCCTGAGACAAGACCAATAAGTTGTTCTTTAAATTCTCAAAAACAATCTAGTTTTACAAGTAGGCTCACTAACAGACTCTTATACGGTACAAAAGGCTTTGTCAAGCAGTTTTTATCGTGGTAGGAAAAACTTCACTTAGATATTTATCAATGATCTTAAACAGATTAAGAATTGAGCACTTCTGGGATCCAGAGTGTTTTGAATCTGTCTCTATAGGGCACAGATATTTTGTCCCACAGGGCTCTGTGAGTGAGGTTCCTCTGGTTTCCCACACGCTGTCCTTTCACTGGAGGAACAATAGAAGTGTGCCTCATTATGCATCACATCAGATACAATGTCTTCTGTCTCTGAAGTAGAAACGTTTTCATTTACATTTCTTACATTAAAGGAGACCTATCATGCTATATTTAAATTATATAGTGTATGACCATACCTATATAAGGTATATTTATACATTTTATTTGTCAAAATACCAAACAGATCATTTTTTAGCCATGCCTCGTTTCGCTCATTTCCCCTCTATTCCAAACCTGTCTTTGAAAATTCTGAGCAGCAGCTGACCACGCCCCCCTGCAGAAGAGTGGGGCATGAGCCGGCGAGAGTCACGTTACCATGCTTGCTGTGATTACGAGTGTGGAATACACATGTCATCTCAGAGCAATGCATGCGTTCAAGCATATTATCAATTTGATCCAGAAACTGAAGCAGCGGAGGTTTTGGTGGAGGTGCAAACATCTCGGTTGCAGCAGGACGTTTCTGAATGGTTAGTTGACAAGCTGTTGTCCCTATTTATTTTTACTCTGTTTGTTACGATGCTTGCTACTTATTCCGTTCATATTTTGGCTAATTAGCAAGAATGCAATGTGTACAGTTTGTAACTTAGAGTTTGTAACGCAAAAACAGCGATACATATATATATATAAAGGGAGACATTCGTATTTTCAGCATATATACAATGGCCTCATTGCGTTTAATAGTTTACAGTCCTTTTCTTCCAACATCGTGCAACAACCGTTGGAAAGTTCAATAACTTAGGGTGATAAAAAGTATAACTCCAACACCTCAGTTGTCAGCAATGTGTGTAGTTTCATGTGTTTTTAAAAGCTCAGTTATTGACTTCTTTCTAAAGGGGTACATGTGCAACTTGCGCCACGATGCCTTCTGAACCGGAGAATGTGCTGCATGGAGATACCACAGGTAACATTTTTGATAGCTTCACTAAGTTGTCTGTTTAGAGAATACATTTTTCACATGTCATTCAATATACTGTATGTTTATCACACTAGGTGTCAAGACGGATGCAGGAACATGAGGACTCTGTAACCTGTATGGTGGACCATCCTGGATTGGAGCCTGTGTGCCTAAATGTGTTCTTCCTGCAGAATGCATTGAATATTTACAGAGCTGAACATGGTGGACTACAGTTGAGGCAAATAGAGCAGTGAGTGGTTTGTTTGTTTTGACTGAAATTGTAAAACGAATGCTAATATTGTTCATGGAAATAAATACTGGTGTATATGGCTTTATGCAATCTTTCATTCTGTCATTGTACATGTACTATTATATACTACACAGCAATGGCATAACACACCCATGTGTACGACAAAAAAAGTCCACACACAACCTTATGCTTTTGAAATCAGAATATTCTTTACCCATCCCAACATGAATAATCACGACACATTTGATATCAACTCGGAACTTTATTGTCAAAATCAACGGTTCTTTGAACCCATAAAAAAAACTAAATGTACTTGTATTTTGTATAAATGACACTAAATATTTTTTTTATGATTTCAGGCGTCACAGGTATCTAGCCTACAGAAGCTTTGTGAGCTGGTGCTGGGGCTTCCTTGGACGCAGGATCAGAGTGGTGATTCCGGCCTGCGTTGTCCTCAGGATTCGCAAGGAGTTTCCTGATCCGTGAAATGTCTATGTTGGGTTCAGACAGCAGCCAAATTGAACCGTGTAGCATACCCGGCGATGACCTCCTCCCTGTCAGGTCGCTCATATTGGGAACACAGGTCCTCTGGGATGGGTATCTTCAGAAGCTCCTGTGTGAATGGTGCAGGGTCCACAAAGACTTGGTCGAAGATGAGGTCCATCAGGTTGGCCACGTAGCCTGTGCAATGTTAAAAAAAAGCACAACAAAAAAAGTGGTTTAGATTAGTATATGCATGTAAAAAACTGAAAGTTCTTTCTATTTTATATTTGTAAATAGTTGTATAATAAATATTTTAAACACTTATGGAATGTGGGGTCAGTCTTTACTGGTTTTGCTCTGCATTCTCCCTTCCTGGCCTTTGGGAACTGCAGTTTATATACAGAGGGTTTCCAGTGGATGTAGTGGCTTGTGCACGCTCAGCGTTTTCATTGTAGTGCAGGGCTGCCAGGTAAAGTCTTTCATTTCCGCCATGAGAAAAAAAAATGTAAATAATAGCAAAGGATGTACAAATTGTCACTAATTAGTAAGTAACTATGTTTATTTTACCTGCACAACATTCCAAGAAATGGAAACACAACATTCTTTGGAGCAAAGCGCAGGATGACGGCATGGCAACGGAAGTGTTTCGACACCAACGCTTCTGCAGGGAATTTTAGCCTGGACAGCTGTAACATAATTGTATTTGACATTAAAAACAAAACAAAAGATAAAACAAAAATATTTTTACAACAATTAGAAGCACACAAATTAAAGGCTACAACATCAGAATGTCAAGATGTATCCAAAGAACATTTGAAAAACGTGCTTCTAACCTGTACTTCGATGTGAACCAAGAGTCCTCGAGGATAGCTGTGTACGAACAGTACGGTACTTGGGTGGGTCAGTCTGACATGCAGAATCTATCATCACAGGTAATCTGCTGGTAGCATGTGAGGTGCTGGCCTGTAAAGAAGAAAACATAGTTAGAACAAAATCATCTCAACTTAGTATTCAGGATGAGAAAATACTATTTGGATAAATATAGTCTGAAATCCCAAAAGATGGGGCTTAAAACTCTATTTAGCAAAGCTCTTTGCTTAGCCTTTTCCAATCTGAGTTAGTTTTGAACCGTAACGTGCATGCTGTGTTTCTGACTCAATACAGATGATGTGTTGGAGGGGCTGAGCTCAGTAGACTGACTGTAATGAGTGCTAGCCACTAATTAGCCTGTTGCTAGAGGTAAGGGCTCGTCAACAACAACATACCAGGGCTTTAGCTCAGTTTTACTCGTGGTGTGTGTGTCCCCTCGCATACATACATACAGTGTTGTATCCTAACACACCCCCATTTATATTCATGTGCGCAAACAAGTAAACCTACTAAAGCTTTTACATATAACGCTACAAAAAACGGCATGTCTCATTAGCGTAGCGTAGCTTAGCTTAAAGATCGATGATATCTGATCGTTCTTACAGACTACAATCACAAAAGCTTTTACATAACGCTGGAAAAAACGGCACTTGCCTACAGAAGATTACGCTTGTTATTATAACTTACTCAATATGATTTTAGAGGATACAAAATACATAGGAGAATAAATACTTGTGTTATCGGCTAGGGCGTGGCTTTACAGCCTTCACACAGATCGCCATTACGGCAGTCTGAACATGTTCGCAAATGCTTGATAATTAAAATAAAAGACAAAGCAAAGACTGCGGAGCGTACAAAATAAAATGTTACAAGAACATATAAACACCTAACCGATTACTATTTGGGTTTGAGGCGACATTGATACGGCGAAGCTACATGCTACATGCTACATACTACAAGCTAGAGATAGCTTTATCAGGAAAAACACCGCTAAATAAAAACTTACAGCTTCAAAATTGGATGTGTCCTCACTGGCCTGGTCCCGGATGGTTGGTATTGATCCCGGGTGTAGCATTAGTTTGGAGGCATATCCGTGTTGGACTTGAGAGAAGTTCATAAACATGTCCGTGGTGAAATGTTTGGAACACACAAACAGAAATCTGCCGGGGTCTTCTGGCACATGTCCCTTGAAAATGAAGTCTAGCCACAGATTATTTTCTTTTTCCACTGATGGCATTGCATGCAGTCCCCTGTTCCGAGTCTTGCAGCCAACAACAGCACAACGTTTAACTGGCTTAGACATCCTGGCAAGAGCAGGCAAAAACACTGATGTGACTGGGGTTGATTTAGCCTGCCGATAGCCTATATGCGAATGAGAGGTTTGGCAATGCACGTGGCCGTGGCTCATTCCCCTGATAGGTGGAGAGTTGACCAATAAGCGGAGTACGTCTTTGTGACGTAGAAAAGTGTTGGAATCTGGATCCATTTTTTTCAGATCCGTTGCAGCCCCTTTTTTAGAGATTTGGCGAAGGAGGAAAATAGAGAGGCTTGTGTTTTCTGACACTTGGTGAGTTCCCTGGAACACCGGGGACACATAATCATGTATAAAAGACGTACAAAGGTGCATTTTGCATGATAGGTCCCCTTTAAACAACCACACTTTACAGTTAATACAAAAACCTTCTTTCCGCCAATAATATTTTTAAATATTCATTGTCTCATTCAGTTGATGACCTTAGCAAAAACTGACCTAATTTCATGAATAATCTGAGTGAAACCAGCTGAAAATATACCGGTATGGTGCAGCAGTTAGCACTGTAACTCAGTGAAAGGGTTCTAGGTCTGAACCTAATGAAACTTTGATTTGAAGAGATGTATTGTTCTCCCTGTAGGTTCATGAGTTTCCTCAAAGGTTTCTGTCTTCCTCCCCCAGCTCGAAGACATGCAGTCTAATTTAACAAGCAACTCTAAATTACCCAAATGTGTTAATAGTTACCAACCCAGCAACATCTATGCAAAGTGGTTATAAGTGATGGATGGATTGTGTGTTAAGCTTAGACAAATACTGCATCTTACAATGGGTGGATGGTTATAGAGAAGTGTTGTTTAATTCAATAAAACTCAAGTTTCTATCATAACAAGGGCAAGTGTAAGGAAAAACTAAATATAGAACAACATTTTCAGCTGGCAATTTTTGTTTATTCAAAAAGCACAATGAGCAAAAATAACTCATGAATGCTCCATCTAGAGATGATGATACATCACAACAACAACTTGTAGATTTCTACAAGACACTGTACCCACAAAGAGTAGAGGAACAACTGTCTTTACAAAAGACACACAATTTACACTTTTTGAGGGAACAGTAAAACATTCACTGTTAGTTAAAAAACATGTTTTTATAAAAACTGACCTTATAACTGGTCACATCGTTTTAATAATCAATTGATTTTTTAAATGACATTGTCAGTGTAAACCTGTGACAATGTTACATTTAACAAAGAATAACATATTGATCTTAAAACAGAACAATTGTCAATTATCACAGAAAGTGAGGGAAGGTCCAAATATGTCCATAAAAAGGACAATTAATATCTTTGACCAATCAAAGAGATACAAAAACAATTCTCCATGTAGTTAGTATATTGGACAACACACAACGTGTAGTGAGACATAAAAGTATCACAGGAAAAGTGTGACATTTAAGAAAACCTTTTGGAAAAAAAGGATAAACTATTCGATCTTTCAACAGATCAGGTCTGAGTTATCAGAGAAATTAAGTCAATTATAACTACGTCCTAAAAATGGACAGGAAGTCTTTGTTCACTATGATCAATAACAATCAAAAGATACTAAATGCATTAAACTAAATACGACCAATACTTGAAGTACAGTGAGGTATATCAATGTCTGTTGCATTCAGATTTGTTCATGCAACATGCATGACAAGATATTCTCTTTCTTAACTTGACATATGTTTAAAAAAAGAACAGTTAAAGTTTCTGATCAAAATGATCAACAACAATTAGAGTATTACAAATGTAACCATAGCAGTGTAGTCGACCAATACATGAAGTACAGTGTATTATAATTGCAAATGCAATCAGATTTGGTTCATGCAACATGCATGACAAGATGTTCTCTTTCTTAAATTGAAAGATATAGTTGCTGTCATTTCCTCAGGACATGTCATCTTGCATAAAGAAAATGAACAAAACCAACCTTCTGTACAAACAGAAGAACAAGTTCTTAATTTTTCAGAATTCAAAAGAATTCACTTCCAGTCATCTTTGACCAATATGGTCATCTCAGTTTGTCTGGTAGTTACTCCAGTCTGTAGGGGTCTACCACGGCCTCCAGGGGGCGCTGTTGACTGGACTCTTCTCTTTGGTGATGCTGGTCTGGACTGTGGAGCTCAGCATAGAGAAGTCAGCCTCTCTCAGGTTCTTATCAGAGGAACACTGCATCTTGTTGACGTGGTTCAGCAGTCTTCTCTGCTTTTCATTCTGCTGCTGCAGTCGTCTCAGGACACAAACTGTCATCTCCAGGATGTCTGCTTTCTCCAGCTTGGAGTCTGGCTGCTGTTTGAGGAACTCTGGACCCAGGAGAGACTTGATCTGCTCAATGCTGCTGTTGATTCGCTCTCTGCGTAACTTCTCCACCAGAGGCTTTTTGAGCTGCAGAAAGAAAAAGAAAGTAATTAATAATCTTATTCTGGAGTTTAGTGGTAGCATGAACAATGACAACGATTGAAGGACAATATTGAAATTTTCTTGAATCTTGAATTTACCTTGTGGGTCAGAGTGTGAGGCTCATGAGAGTTGGTCATTGCTGCAGTGATTGTAGGTGCCAGGTCTGGATCTCTGTGCTGTGGAGGTCTCTGTCGAGAGAATCTGATCTCTGCTGGCTTCATCCCTCCTATTTATAGTCCTACATCTCCATATGAATGTGTGGGTCTGGGTCTCACTGCACTTTCTCACAGTCTCAGCCAATCAGAGAGCACTGTTTGACAATAAGGAGTGCAGCTACTCAATAGTCTTATTGCCCGGGGGACAATGGTTAGATCCCAGGGGAACAGGTGGGGGACTGGGGGGTGATGGAGAGAGACTCACGGAGCTCTGTGTGAATCTGGGAAAGTGGTGACCCTGTAGAGAGCAGATCTGCTGCCTGGTGCTGGGATCAATGACTTTGACTGAGCACACGCTCATCATCTCATCACACTCATAAGGGAAAACTATTTATTGTGTATATTTAAATGAGATCTGGGATAAGCTCAAGTGTAAAAGCGATATTTCATATTTGTCAGCGCTTTCATTCACAAAACAATGATACATTGAACTGTTAAACACACACACATTTTATATTGATGATTTAATTTGATATGATATCATATATTTTTTTCATCACAAAAAATATCCTGAGATCTCTACATTCCTTTTTTTTGCAAACAGGCAAAAAAATATGTAAGAAAATAGTGTGATTCCCATTCATGTTACTTGAACTAAACCCAACCTAATTATCATGCAGCCGTCCAGATGCGGGCTTTTGACACGTGCCTTGTAGTCAGCCTGAGTAGCACGTTGAGCTCAGTTTCCCACACTGACTCTCTGTATGGCGTGGTCAATGATCCACAAAGGGACTCCTCTGACAGATGCTTGCTGTGGGTTGTTACAGAACTGAGGGTGACATCACCAGCCATCTGGAGGGAAAGGACGCCATTGGCTGACTTGTAGTGTTCGAAATGTTGGTTGAAAAAAAGTCCAATAATTATCATCCTAATTAATCAGCATTTTATATTTTGAGTCGCCGATCATTGGCATACTTTTAGAACTTTCATTAATTATCATGTTTTATTGCTGATCCATAACTTGATCAGAACTAGTTCTCCATACATGAACGTGGGAGGTCTCCTGGTGTGCAGCTGTTTCCTGAAGTGTGCCAAATCCCTTTGGAGAATTACTTGGCTGCTGGTGGAGTGGGTGGACGTTGTTCACACTCAACTCTGTCCTCCAGAGATTTCCCACACTCCCTCTCTTTGCTGT
Organism: Harpagifer antarcticus; assembly: GCA_902827135.1. NCBI lineage: Eukaryota > Metazoa > Chordata > Actinopteri > Perciformes > Harpagiferidae > Harpagifer > Harpagifer antarcticus. The sequence continues at coordinate 182,023 of CADEHL010001058.1, forward strand.
GAATAGGCATGTGCCCCTCTCCAGATGGACCTTTGGAGGACCTTGTGCACTTGCGGCTGTGAGGCCCCCCTTGCAGATAATTATCCATAAAAGTGAATAGATTGTACTTGACATCAAAGGAAACCAGAAAAGGTCACTTATGAAGATAGTGCAGTGTTAATGTTTAAAGTGAAACATCATATGGAAGAAACGAAAGTCATATTAGTTTGAGAAAGTACCTTGTCTCGTCAACGGTCTACAATTTAAAAAGAAATGAAGTGAAGTAGTTTTTAAGAAATAAATCTATAAGTAGCAGCTTTCATTAAATCCATATGTTGAGAGATGTGAAACTAATCATCTTATCTTAAGCCCCACGGACCCGGTCCCGGGGCCGAAATCACGTCATTTGCAGGAAACAATGTCTAAGGAACCTTAATATTTAATAAACGATGAATATTTCATATCCATATAACGGAAAAAAACTCATTTAACTGATCTTTTTCATTTAAAAAAAACAAAAGAAAACACAATGCTAACACTGACCCTCTGAATTAGCCCAGAGCGAAAAATGCTAACCTATTACTGCACCGAAAATCACTCCTAGCTCCCTTATTACTTATCCTCGGTGCACATCCAACACATATTTTATGATCGCAAGGAGACACAGAATCTAACGGTGCCCACCTCAACACTGAAAGATACAAAAACACGTACATCAAAACATGTGGCGCTAGGTAGCCAAAAACGCTAACATGGCTTACCTTGGTCTTTGTCTGGTCAAAACTGGTCTTCAATGGCATTACAACGATAAAAACGATGCTGTAGTTAATCCATAGGTTAATATCCAATGTGACTGTGTCCCCTTTGAAATGTTCTGATAATCCATAAGCAATAAAAAACTGCTTTTCCGTTTCCAGAAATCAGAGCAGGGATAGTCCTACGCTCTGCAACAAGATTGCATGCGCAGAGACGCCAGCTTTTTTTTAACATGAGAGTCTATGGGACGGTTTCCCTTCGATTCTATTGGCTCTAACGGTCAGGAAGAGATGTCACATGTCAAAATCGAGCAAGGGGGGCCAGAGATAGGTCAAATCCACCCAAATGGCCCCAGAAGAGGTTTGTTTTGCTAAACCTCTCTAAAAAGGTCAAATATCACTTGTTTTGCATCAATCTTGATACAGGGTACTTATTGTAAGGGAAACTTCTGCAGCAATGGAGAGTCAGGACTCAGAGAGACACGAGGAGAGTTGGAGCTTTGATGTCAAACACTGGTAGTTTATTACAAGCATCGGCCGGAGAATTAATATCACAATTCACAGCAGCAAAAGGTTCTGACTGCACGGGTGGGTTGTCATGTCAATTCTGATCTGCCTCACATCTTGGTAGCCCCTTTAACTAGTTTACAGAGCGTCAACTCACATATTGGGGGAAGGTATACGTGAACACCTGGAGACACTGAATCACTTATCTGACTCTTTGGCTTTGTGACCTAGAGTTGACCGGTCATAAAACAGGTAATGTCAACAATAGCTGAGACTTCCCATTCCTTAAGACAGATAACAAACTTAGGGTTCGGTCGTAAAACGTCAACAGGCAATACAGTTAAATATCTTAGGAGTAAGGAAGAATTATTATTTGACACTTAGGGAGAGAGAAGAAATATTCTCTAACACTTATTAGATGTTTTACTTTGGATTCCCAAAGCTTTTAGTCTACTAACCCATCATCCAAGGTTAGTTTTCTTTTCACTATAAGTACAAAATATTTTTTGGACGGACACTATAATTTACAGTTTTTTACCATGTTCAAACTGAATTTTCTTTAAAATAAAAAACATCTATATTGATTCTGACTTTTCTACATCCAACTCACAGGTTTATCATTATTTTGAGAAAAAAGATTATTAATTTAACCCTTTTAGAAGGGAAGATATGGTCATTTGTTCTGGGAATGTCATTTTCGAGCCTGAAACCTGAAAAACAGGCTTGGGGCTTTACAGGTTAAGAGGAACAACTAACTATGAGGAGAACATCGGCTGTGAACCCTTCCAGACACGTTGTTGTAATGCCGTCACTATTATGAAGTCATATAATAATCTGTACAACAATCTTTTATTCTCCTAAACAATGTGTCCATAAGCTCAATGAGATGTAAAGCATCTTAAAGCCTTGTATATAGTATATACTCTGTAATGTTTTGTATTTGTTAATTATGCAAAATCAACTAAAAGTGTCTTATTTAGCATCTCATTAGAAACGTCTGACTTCTTTAAAGAGAACATTGGTAAGCCTTTAGGTTTCACTAGTATAACACCTATAACTGACAATAATCAAAAAACATGGTACAGAAAGTGTTTTAGATTGTTGTCACATTTATTCTGATGACTTGACTAACTCCATCTAAATATTCATATTATATTAAAGATCCTTCATTAAAGTGATCGATTGAACCACATTCATATGCTTACGTTGATACTTAGCAGGTGTTGTGAATAATGAACTACTGTTTTTGAAATGTAGTTTTATTCATCAACTAAGGGGTAAAAACTGTTGAAAAGTAAAAACAATGAGAACACAACATTTTCAGCTGGCATTTTTTGTTTATTCAACAAGGCACAATCAACAACCTAAATATGAAAGCCCAATAGAGGTGATGATACAGCACAACAACAACTTGTATTTTTCTACAAGACACTGTACTCACACAGAGTAGAGGAACAACCGTCTTTATAAAAGACAAGCGAATCACAATATTTGAGGACACAGTACTCAATTTCAATTGCAATGTTGATCAAAACAAAATTGTAAAAACTGACCTTGCAACAGGTCAAATCCTTTTTTATAACCATTAAATAATATTAAATGATTAAATATTAGGACAATATTGCCACTGTAAAACTGTCACATTGTGACATTAAACACATCTTTTTATAAATAAAAGGAGAACACTGTTGAATCTAACACAGATCATTTTTCATACATAAAGTGAGGAAAAGTCCTCTATAATAAAATGTCAGTTACGTTTCTTTTGATCTAAACAATCAAAAGATAACAAATATTCGCATTTCATACATTCACCAACACATGGCGTGCAGTGAGTAGTAAGCTAATCGCAGAACAATTGTGATATTAAACAAACCTTTTACAAGTAAGAATAAACATTTGGATCTTGCAACAGATCAGTTTTGAGCAATTATCATCAAAACAAAGTTGTTGTGAAAATATTTCCATAAAAAGAACAGGCAACGTTTCTGATCAAAATGATCAATAACAACCAAAAGATTACACACATTTAACCATAGCACTGTAATCTGCCAAAACATGAAGTACAGTGTATTACAATTATAATTGCAAATGCAATCAGATTTGGTTCATGCTACATGCATGACAAGATGTTCTCTTTCTTAAATTGAAAGATATAGTTGCTGTCATTTCCTCAGGACATGTCATCTTGCATAAAGAAAACGAACAAAACCAACCTTCTGTACAAACAGAAGAACAAGTTCTTAGTATTTCAGGATTCAAAATAATTCACTTCCAGTAACTTTTGACCAATATGGTCATCTCAGTTTGTCTGGTAGTAACTCCAGTCTGTAGGGGTCTACCACGGCCTCCAGGGGGCGCTGTTGACTGGACTCTTCTCTTTGGTGATGCTGGTCTGGACTGTGGAGCTCAGCAGAGAAAAGTCAGCCTCTCTCAGGTTCTTATCAGAGGAACACTGCATCTTGTTGACGTGGTTCAGCAGTCTTCTCTGCTTTTCATTCTGCCGCTGCAGTCGTCTCAGGACACAAACTGTCATCTCCAGGATGTCTGCTTTCTCCAGCTTGGAGTCTGGCTGCTGTTTGAGGAACTCTGGACCCAGGAGAGACTTGATCTGCTCAATGCTGCTGTTGATTCGCTCTCTGCGTAACTTCTCCACCAGAGGCTTTTTGAGCTGCAGAAAGAAAAAGAAAGTAATTAATAATCTTATTCTGGAGTTTAGTGGTAGCATGAACAAAGACAACGATTGAAGGACAATATTGAAATCTTCTTGAATCTTGAATTTACCTTGTGGGTCAGAGTGTGAGGCTCATGAGAGTTGGTCATTGCTGCTGTGATTGTAGGTGCCAGGTCTGGAACTCTGTGCTGTAGAGGTCTATGTAGAGAGAATCTGATCTCTGCTGGCTTCATCCCTCCTATTTATAGTCCCACATCTCCATATGAATGTGTGGGTCTGGGTCTCACTGCACTTTCTCACAGTCTCAGCCAATCAGAGAGCACTGTTTGACAATAAGGAGTGCAGCTACTCAATAGTCTTATTGCCCCGGAGACAATGGTTAGATCCCAGGGGAACAGGTGGGGGACTGGGGGGGGGGGGGGGGGGGGTGATGGAGAGAGACTCACAGAGCTCTGTGTGAATCTGGGAAAGTGGTTACCCTGTAGAGAGCAGATCTGCTGCATGGTACTGGGATCAATGACTTTGACTGAGCACACGCTCATCATCTCATCACACTCATAAGGGAAAACTATTTACTGTGTATATTTAAATGAGATCTGGGATAAGCTCAAGTGTAAAAGCTAAGCGATATTTCATATTTGTCAGGGCTTTCATTCACAAAACAATGATACATTGAACTGTTAAACACACTCCATTTTATATTGATGATTTAATTTGATATGATATCATATATTTTTTTCATCACAAAAAATATCCTGAAATCTCTACATTCCTTTTTTTTTGCAAACAGGCTAAAAAATATGTAAGAAAATAGTGTGATACCCATTCATGTTACTTGAACTAAACCCAACCTAATTATCATGCAGCTGTCCAGATGCGGGCTTTTGACACATGCCTTGTAGTCAGCCTGAGTAGCACGTTGAGCTCAGTTTCCCACACTGACTCTCTGTATGGCGTGGTCAATGATCCACAAAGGGACTCCTCTGACAGATGCTGGCTGTGTGTTGTTACAGAAACTGAGGGTGACATCACCAGCCATCTGGAGGGAAAGGACGCCATTGGCTGACTTGTAGTGTTCTAAATGTTGGTTGAAAAAAGTCCCCTAATTATCATCCTAATTAATCAGCATTTTATATTTTGAGTCGCGGATCATTGGCATACTTTTAGAACTTTCATCAATTATTATGTTTTATTGCTGATCAATAACTTGATCAGAACTAGTTCTCCATACATGACAGGGGGAGGTCTCCTGGTGGGCAGCTGTTTCCTGAAGTGTGCCAAATCCCTTTGGAGAATTACTTGGCTGCTGGTGGAGTGGGTGGACGTTGTTCACACTCAACTCTGTCCTCCAGAGATTTCCCACACTCCCTCTCTTTGCTGTGAATAGGCATGTGCCCCTCTACAGATGGACCTTTGGAGGACCTTGTGCACTTGCGGCTGTGAGGCCCCCCTTGAAGATAATTAACCATAAAAGTGAATAGATTGTACTTGACATCAAAGGAAACCAGAAAAGGTCACTTATGAAGATAGTGCAGTGTTAATGTTTAAAGTTAAAAGTAAAACATCATATGGAAGAAACGAAAGTCTGATTAGTTTGAGAAAGTACCTTGTCTCGTCAACGGTCTACAATTTTTTTTTAAATGAAGTGAAGTAGTTTTTAAGAAATAAATCTATAAGTAGCAGCTTTCAATAAATCCATATGTTGAGAGATGTGAAACTAATCATCCAACCCAGTCTCATGGCATTTCGTGTTCACCAACACGATTTTTAATCTATTGATTCGTGTTCACCAACACGATTTTCCCCTCTTTTTCGTGTTGCCCAGCACGATTTTAAAAGCAATGTATTTCTACTGGTAATGTGTTTCGTGCCTGCAGCACGTCTTTTTCTCCGGTCGGGTCGTGGAAGACTGGAAGCTGTGTGGTTCATAAAAACATGTTCTTACTCAATATCAAGCCACAATTATTGCTTTTATTTTAAATCGTATAATTTCGGACTTTTGTTGCCATCTGTGAGGAAAATAAATGGGGCTCAGAGCCTCAGAATACTGAAATCTGTATTTTTTAAATCTTTTTTTCCTTGTAATTTGTTATTCTTTTCAAAATAACACACTGTTATTTACTCACCAATAACACACAATTATCCTTGCTTTTATTTATTGGTTTAATTCCATAATCTCTGGCTTTTTTGGCGTCCGTCAGGAACTGAATTTCAAAATAAAAATAACCGGAAACAGACGTAGGCATTTCGAGCGATTACCCAAAATCCTCAGCTATGGTTTAAGCTTGCTGATTGGCTGTTTTAGTCGCAATGCATGCTGGGATTTGGTGTTTATATGATATGAAATCCGGAAAACTTTTTAAAAGAATAAAATAATACTTAATTCCGAGTGTTCTTGCTTTTCTCTTTGAAAGTCATCACATAACGGCATTGTAATACACGGTTTGGCTGCATTACATATTACAGATCTGCCGTAGTTCTTTATTTATAGAGCCCTGATGAGAAGACCTTTGGAAAAACTGGAAGAAATGCCGCCGAAACTGAATACTTGACGTGTATCATAAATATATCAACAATTAAACAACATCTTCAATTTCTCTTCACACAATACGTCTCCTTGCAGTATCAACACTAATTCGGCTGACTTTTACATTTGATCTAATTCATAGATAGGTTATATTTACACCATAACGGTGCACAGCTGATATAAAAGGACTTGTAGTTTTTAAAGATATTACTGAGTTTCTTTGAATATAAGAATGTAAATACTGAGTCTGAAATAGTATAGCAATATGCTGTAAAATGATGTGAAAGCATGAATAAAACTACCCATCTTCAGATGTTGTACATACATAAGTGTCCTACACTAATTATACAAAGTTATTATGGCTGTGTGTACCTTGTGTGCACCGCCTAGTGGTTAAAGCATGTTATTGAATTATTGTTTTTATGTGTTATATTTGATTAAAAAAATATTAAGAGTACATACTTTCATAGGGGGAAAGTAGAAGGTCTGTGATAGAAATATAGAATATAACAAATCAAGACGATACTATAAATGATCTCTACAATAAAACAGTTTAGTGCAGGATGTACAAAGATATTAATAGGAGGAGGTGCAAAACAGAAAAACGAATTAACCTTTATTTAAACATTAAATAATACTTTAGATTAAGGTCTTCTTTTAAATAAGAAAAAAACTTTGGGGGTATCTATCTACAGATAAATATTAAGCCTGACAAAGTACTTAACGTCTAATATATTGCTTTCCTGCAATGTTAACTATGTTGAAGCACTTATTTTAACTGATATTATACATATGAATTATACTCTTATGTATGTAGATAGTATAAGAAATGTGCAAAATATGACAGTTTAATGGTGGAGGTACACACATATTGATAGATGTCTGTTGAGGAACCTGTGACCCAAGATTTTCTTTCATTGCATACACCGTAGTTGTGTATATGATATGTCAATAAACCTTTGAAAATCTTGAAATCTTGAAAGGGATGTGCAAAATAGCCATAATATACAGTCTTTAATGAACTATTAGTAGAGAATAACGAGTAATGAATATACTTTATTACTCGTTTCCATTCATGTCAATTGCAGATAAATGTTTAGTCTTCTCAAGCATCCATCCATCTTCTCCCGCTTATCCGTGGTCGGGTCGCGGGGGTAGCAGTTCCAGCAGAGAGCCCCAAACGTTCCTTTCCCCTCATCAACCAGCTCTGACTGGGGGATCCCAAGGCGCTCCCAGGCCAGCGAAGAGATATAATCCCTCCACCTGGTCCTAGGTCTACCCCTTGGTCTCTTCCCAGCTGGACGTGCCTGGAACACCTCCCTAGGGAGGCGCCCAGGTGGCATCCTAACTAGGTGCCCGAACCACCTCAACTGGCTCCTTTCGACGTGCCAACTATCAAATATCTCTCCTGATTGTTGGCACTTGACAATCACCTTACCTGAATTTTACTCAGGTGTAACTAAAGTCTGATTTAAGGGTTGTTTATATTTCACATAATTAATCAGAATCTGCAAAGTAACTCAAATAAGTATAGTGGAGTTAAAATACCAGGTTAACCTCTGAATTGTAGTGGAGTAGAATTACAAAGTAACAATGAGCTGTCATGTGGGTATATTAATGCTGCGCATTATGGACACAAGCGATTTTCACCCATTTATTAATGATATGTTTTACATTTGATAACACCAATGTGTTTAATACTGGCAACTTCTAATTGTGGGAAAAACGAAAACGTTCAGTAGAGACGTCCCATAGAATATTTTGCGAAACACAATAGCCAGCATGTGTAGTTCTGGGGGGGCATTCGATTCCAGTTTTCGATAGTCTGGCGTGGTTTCGTTCCATTTCAAACAGCTGTTTGATGCTCGGCGTAACCTTGGCGCACTGCCACTCCAACATCCAATCCCAGAGCTTGAAGATTAATCACGGGGACTGTAGTCCTAAACGATAGCTGGGGATTATGGGTAGTGTAGGTTGCGGTCGGATAGTTTAAAAATCAGCTCCTAAATTCTAACCCTATCTCCTATTCCTTGACCTCTGAGTGAAACGTCACGGGGTTAAGGGATAGTGGATAGGAGAATTCAAAAGGACTTAGGAGAAGAGACTGCGGTACTTTAGAGAATCCGAATGCACTTTCACTATCCGACGTGTTTATGATGCGCCAGCGGACGTCATTTTGTGCGTCTGCTGCTGTGGGGAAACTATGGAAACTACAGTTTTCTATACGGACTACAACATGGATGTTTAATGAGAACGACGGACTCATCTAGAGACTCTGCACCGTGTTCTGATGCTGTTGTGTTATGCTTTATGAACGTGGACAACAGAGAAACATATTCTTCATGACCAAAGTTGGAATTGAAATAAAAAAGGAAAGTGAAACTTATGCTCGTCACCCTCTCCCTCCGGTCCACATTAATACAAATGATCCCAACACGTATGATTGTATGAACTATGAAAAGATCTTAAAATCAATACAAATGTATTTATTATAAACGTTAGTCCTTAACACCTATCACTGTGTACATCACCATTCAAACATCTTTTAAAAGTTGAACAAACCCCACACAGCTCAGTGAAATGTTGACTTTATTTGATAATTTCAGTAAAAACTAACGTTCATATTTCTCTTTTTGATTATAATACTGATGAACGTTCAAAACAAAGCACGTTGGCAACTTACCACATACGTTTTAAAATGCTTAATAAGCACCGTAACTTTCATGATATAATTTCTCCGTCATAATCGTTTGTTTCCGTGAACGGCCGACTGTTGTGTGACGGCAAATGCTGCGGCTGCAAGGCATTGTGGGGCAGCATTTTCTCCTCTCCTTTCGGTTAGGGAGGTCCAGTGGTTCCTAAGCTAAAGGAGGTTATAAAGGAAGTTTGAAACCTCCTTTCCTATCATCTAGAATTTGAACGGCACTTATCATGGCTGCCACTGAGGGACTTCCGGGTCATTTCACTCCGTTAGGAAGGTTCCTAAGCTAAATGGACTATTCAACTGCAGCCGTAGTGTCTTCGGCCATCCTAAACTCCTAGAGGCCTACGTCTGTTTCCGGTTATTTTTATTTTGAAATTTAGTTCCTGACGGATGCCAAAAAAGCCTGAGATTATGGAATTAAACCAATAAATAAAAGCATGGATAATTGTGTGTTATTGGTGAGTAAATAACAGTGTGTTATTTTGAAAAGAATAACAAATTACAAGGAAAAAAAGATTTAAAAAAATACAGCTTTCACTATTCTGAGGCTCTGAGCCCCATTTATTTTCCTCACAGACGGCAACAAAAGTCCGAAATTATACGATTTAAAATAAAAGCAATAATTGTGGCTTGATAGTGAGTAAGAACATGTTTTTATGAACCACACAGCTTCCGGTCTTCCACGACCCGACCGGAGAAAAAGACGTGCTGCAGGCACGAAACACATACCAGTAGAAATACATTGCTTTTAAAATCGTGCTGTGCAACACGAAAAAAAGTGGAAAATCGTGTTGGTGAACACGAATCAATAGATTAAAAATCGTGTTGGTGAACACGAAATGCCATGAGACTGGGTTGAATCATCTTATCTTAAGCCCCACGGACCCGGTCCCGGGACCGAAATCATGTCATATGCAGGAAACAACGTCTAAGGAACCATAATATTTAATAAACGATGAATATTTCATATTCATATAACGGAAAAAAACTAATTTAACTGATCTTTTTCATTTAAAAAAACCAAAAAAAACCACAATGCTAACACTGACCCTCTGAATTAGCCCCGAGTGAAAAATGCTAACCTATTACTGCACCGAAAATCACTCCTAGCTCCCTTATTACTTATCCTCGGTGCACATCCAACACATATTTTATGATCGCAAGGAGACACAGAATCTAACGGTGCCCACCTCAACACTGAAAGATACAAAAACGTACATCAAAACATGTGGCGCTAGGTAGCCAAAAACGCTAACATGGCTTACCTTGGTCTTTGTCTGGTCAAAACTGTGTTACGCAGAGTGAAGCAGGTAGGACCCAAACGCAGATAACACTGATAATACCTTTATTTCAAGGGCTCTTATCTTAACATATAACATGGACAAACAAAACACTCCACGGTGAACTCCGTCACAAACAAAAGAAGCACCAACACTGAACACAGCACGAGACAAGACTAAATACAGGGAGGGGTAATTACAAGACAAGAAACAGCCGGGCAGGGGAGGAGAAACACAAGGGCCACAGGTGAACACAATCAGCTAACGAGACACAGGTGAGGAGGGAGGAGAAAACACAGGGACACCAGGGAAACTAACGACAGGAGGAAAACATGACAGAGAACAGTGAAAACACCCAAACCTAGACATAGACCTGTGACCTGACATGATAACCGTGACAGAACCCCTCCCTCAAGGGACGGATTCCAGACGTCCCTAAACCCCAAAACAAAAATCCAACACAGTCCAGCAGGGTGGGTGGAGGGGGTCCGGAGGAGGGACGTATCCCTAGGCCACCAGGGTGGGTGGAGGGGGTCCGGAGGACGGGACTAAGCTGACCGCCCAGGAGCCCAGTAGGGGACCAGGAAGGGATCTCGGGCGGACGGCCCGGGGGCAAGGCAGAGTCTAAGGTGGGGAACTCGGGCGGACGGCCCGGGGGCAAGGCAGAGTCCAAGGTGGGGGTCTCGGGCGGACGGCCCGGGGGCAAGGCAGAGTCCATGGTGGGGAACTCGGGCGGACGACCCGGGGGTAAGGCAGAGCCCAAGGTGGGGGTCTCGGGCGGACGGCCCGGGGGCAAGGCAGAGTCCATGGTGGGGCGAAGGCCACAGCGGGCGAACTCAGGGGGCCGAGCATGAGGGCGAAGGCAGCGGCAAGAAGAGTCAGGGGGCCGGGCTCGAGGACGAGGGCAGCGGCAGGAAGAGTCAGGGGGCCGGGATCGAGGACGAAGACCAGAACGCTCCGGAGGCCGGGCAGGAACCGGAGCCGGCGGGACAGGCTTCGGCAGGATCCCCCACGGAAGAGGACCAGGAGTTGGCAGGACCCCCAGCAGGAGAGTGGTTGGCGGGACCTCCAACGAGACAGGACAAAGGGTTGGCAGGACCCCCGGCAGGAGAGTAGTCGGCGGGGCCTCCAACGAGACAGGACAAAGGGTTGGCAGGACCCCCGGCAGGAGAGTAGACGGCGGGACCTCCAACGGCACAGGACACAGGGTTGGCAGGACCCCCGGCAGGAGAGTAGACGGCGGGACCTCCAACGGGACAGGAAATGGGATTGGCAGGACCCCCGGCAGGAGAGTAGTCGGCGGGACCTCCAACGAGACAGGACAAAGGGTTGGCAGGACCCCCGGCAGGAGAGTAGTCGGCGGGACCTCCAACGGCACAGGACATGGGGTTGGCAGGACCCCCGGCAGAAGACTAGTCTGCGGGACCTCCAACTGGACAGGACATGGGGTTGGCAGGACCCCCGGCAGGAGAGTAGTCGGCGGGGCCTCCAACGAGACAGGACAAAGGGTTGGCAGGACCCCCGGCAGGAGAGTAGACGGCGGGACCTCCAACGGGACAGGACATGGGGTTGGCAGGACCCCCAGCGGAACCTCCAACGGTACAGGACATGGGGTTGGCAGGACCCCCGGCAGAAGACTAGTCTGCGGGACCTCCAACTGGACAGGACAAAGGGTTGGCAGGACCCCCGGCAGGAGAGTAGACGGCGGGACCTCCAACGGGACAGGACATGGGGTTGGCAGGACCCCCAGCGGAACCTCCAACGGTACAGGACATGGGGTTGGCAGGACCCCCGGCAGAAGACTAGTCTGCGGGACCTCCAACTGGACAGGACATGGGGTTGGCAGGACCCCCGGCAGGAGAGTAGTCGGCGGGGCCTCCAACGAGACAGGACAAAGGGTTGGCAGGACCCCCGGCAGGAGAGTAGTCGGCGGGGCCTCCAACGGGACAGGACACAGGGTTTGAGTGGGGACTCGAGAGAGGGCTTGAGAGGGAACTCGAGAGGAAACTGGAGAGTTGACTTGAGAGGGGACTTGAGAAGGGACTGGAGAGGGGACTCGAGAAGGAACTCGAGAGGTGACTCGAGAGGTAACTCGAGAGGGGACCTGAGAGGGGACTTGAGAGGGAACTCGAGAGGAGACCTGAGGGGAAACTTGAGAGGTGACTCGAGAGGACACTGGAGAGTTGACTTGAGAGGGGACTCGAGAAAAGACTCGAGAGGGGACTCGAGAGGTAACTCGAGAGGGGACCTGAGAGGGGACTTGAGAGGGAACTCGAGAGGAGACCTGAGGGGAAACTTGAGAGGGGACTCGGGTAGGAACTTGAGAGGTGACTTGAGAGGGGACTCGAGAAAAGACTCGAGAGGTGACTGGAGAGGGGACTCGAGAAGGAACTCGAGAGGTGACTCGAGAGGTAACTCGAGAGGGGACCTGAGAGGGGACTTGAGAGGGAACTCGAGAGGAGACCTGAGGGGAAACTTGAGAGGTGACTCGAGAGGACACTGGAGAGTTGACTTGAGAGGGGACTCGAGAAAAGACTCGAGAGGGGACCTGAGAGGGGACCTGAGAGGGAACTCGAGAGGTGACTCGAGAGGTAACTCGAGAGGGGACCTGAGAGGAAACTTGAGAGGGGACTCGGGCAGGAACTTGAGAGGTGACTTGAGAGGTGACTCGAGAGGTAACTCGAGAGGGGACCTGAGAGGGGACTTGAGAGAGTTGGTTCGCCAACAGAACACGGGGTGCTGGAGTCGGCCGGTATGCTGACAGGACACGAGGAGCTGGCGTCGGCTGGAGAGCCAGCAGCAGACGAGGTGCTGGAGTCGGCCGGTACGCCGACAGGACACGGGGAGCTGGTGTTGGCTGAGGAGCCAACAAGAGACGAGGTGCTGGAGTCGGCCGGTACGCCGACAGGACACGGGGAGCTGGTGTTGGCTGAGGAGCCAACAAGAGACGAGGTGCTGGAGTCGGCCGGTACGCCGACAGGACACGGGGAGCTGGTGTTGGCTGGGGAGCCAACAAGAGACGAGGTGCTGGAGTCGGCCGGTACGCCGACAGGACACGGGGTGCTGGCGTCGGCCGGTATGCCGACAGGACACGGGGAGCTGGCGTTGGCCGGTAAGCCAGTCCTGGAGCCGAAACTGGAGTCGGGACCAGGGGTACTGGAGCCGGTACTGGAGCCAGAACCATGGCTGCTGGGGCCGGAACTGGGGCTGGAGCCATGGCTCTTGGGGCTCGGGCTGCTAGCTTGGCCTTGCGACTCCTTTTAGCAGCCGCCTGAATACTCCGTGGACCTCCATAAGCCAGACGAGTACCCGAGAACGGATCCTGGACAGGAGCAGGAAATGGGGAAGAAGCAGGGGCTGACTCCAGACGGAACACACCGAGACGTTTATAGTCAGCAGGCTGGAAATCACACACCCAGATGAAGTTCAAAATCCAGCCAGGTAAGAATTTCACCAAGTCTGGTTTCTCCATAGCCAACCGGTGCGCCTCTACCAGAGCGGCCTCCTTCTGCAGAACACTGGACGCTCCCTTCCACCAATCATAGCAGCAAGCCAAAATAAAGGAAAACTGTTGTAGTTCCACCTCAAATGGATCATCTGCTGGGTCCATTTCTGGTTGGTGCTTTCTGTTACGCAGAGTGAAGCAGGTAGGACCCAAACGCAGATAACACTGATAATACCTTTATTTCAAGGGCTCTTATCTTAACATATAACATGGACAAACAAAACACTCCACGGTGAACTCCGTCACAAACAAAAGAAGCACCAACACTGAACACAGCACGAGACAAGACTAAATACAGGGAGGGGTAATTACAAGACAAGAAACAGCCGGGCAGGGGAGGAGAAACACAAGGGCCACAGGTGAACACAATCAGCTAACGAGACACAGGTGAGGAGGGAGGAGAAAACACAGGGACACCAGGGAAACTAACGACAGGAGGAAAACATGACATAGAGAACAGTGAAAACACCCAAACCTAGACATAGACCTGTGACCTGACATGATAACCGTGACAAACTGGTCTTCAATGGCATTAAAACGATAAAAACGATGCTGTAGTTAATCCATAGGTTAATATCCAATGTGACTGTGTCCCCTTTGAAATGTTCTGATAATCCATAAGCAATAAAAACTGCTTTTCCGTTTCCAGAAATCAGAGCAGGGATAGTCCTACGCTCTGCAACAAGATTGCATGCGCAGAGACGCCAGCTTTTTTTTTAACATGAGAGTCTATGGGACGATTTCCCTTCGATTCTATTGGCTCTAACGGTCAGGAAGAGATGTCACATGTCAAAATCGAGCAAGGGGGGCCAGAGATAGGTCAAATCCACCCAAATGGCCCCAGAAGGGGTTTTTGCTAAATCTGTCTAAAAAGGTCAAATATCACTTGTTTTGCATCAATCTTGATACAGGGTACTTATTATATGTTTTACTTTGGATTCCCAAAGCTTTTAGTCTACTAACCCATCATCCAAGGTTAGTTTTCTTTTCACTATAAGTACAAAATATTTTTTGGACGGACACTATCATTTACAGTTTTTTACTATCTGAATTTTCTTTAAAATAAAAAACATCTATATTGATTCTGACTTTTCTGCATCCAACTCACAGGTTTATCAATATTTTGAGAAAAAAGATTATTAATTTAACCCTTTTAGAAGGGAAGATATGGTCATTTGTTCTGGGAATGTCATTTTCGAGCCTGAAACCTGAAAAACAGGCTTGGGGCTTAACAGGTTAAGAGGAACAACTAACTATGAGGAGAACATCGGCTGTGAACCCTTCCAGACACGTTGTTGTAATGCCGTCACTATTATGAAGTCATATAATAATCTGTACAACAATCTTTTATTCTCCTAAACAATGTTTCCATAAACTCAGTGAGATGTAAAGCATCTTAAAGCCTTGTATATAGTGTATACTCTGCAGTGGTGGTTCTAGACCAATTTGACTGGGGGGGGGGGGGGGGGGGGTCACTGGGGGGCCAGTTATTTTCTGAGGGGGGCACAATAAATGCAGGACGAAAAAGAGAACTAGACAGTATGAAGTAATTGCGCATAAGAAAACAATGCAATACAGTTATTGGTATTTGTTTCAGTACACTTATTTACTTCAGATATATCTTATAGTTATTTCTGTTAGCTTCAGCTTAAGTTATAGTGCAATGTTTGCACTAACACATTTAACATTTAAAAAAATTTTATTAGTGGTGCCTCAGGGGGGTCAGAGGTCAGTGTTAGGGGGGCACTGGCCCCCCTGCCCCCCCCTAGAACCGCCCCTGAAACTGTTTTGTATTTGTTAATTGTGCAAAATCAACTAAAGATGTCTTATTTAGCCTCTCATTAGAAACGTCTGACTTCTTTAAAGAGAACATTGGTAAGCCTTTAGGTTTCACTAGTATAACACCTATAACTGACAATAATCAAAAAACATGGTGCAGAAAGTGTTTTAGATTGTTGTCACATTTAGTCTGATGACTTGACTAACTCCATCTAAATATTCATATTATATTAAAGATCCTTCATTAAAGTGATCGATTGAACCACATTCATTCTTTAACGTTTATACATAGCGGGCGTTGTGAATAATGAACTACTGTTTTTGAAATGTAGTTTTATTCATCAACTAAGGGGTAAAAACCAACCTGATCTCACCAGATTGCGTGACTCCACCACGAGTCCTTAACACCGCATTGCCTTACTACAAGCTATAAAGTAGATTTTAAAAACGTTTTATAGAATAAAAGTTCACTGCAGGACGTTGTAGAAATGCGTGTGTGCACCACGACAAAAGAGCCTCATTCACTTTAAATTGGGGTTGTTTGCGTGCTGCAGACACGTAAATGTAACAAAGTTCGTGAGTCCACCACGCAATGCGGTGTTAAGGAGTCGTGGTGGAGTCACGCATTCTGGTGAGATCAGGTTGGTAAAAATGGTTGAAAAGTAAAAACAATGAGAACACAACATTTTCAGCTGCCAATTTTTGTTTAATCAACAAGGCACAATCAACAATCTAAATATGAAAGCCCAATAGAGATGATGATACAGCACAACAACAACTTGTATTTTTCTACAAGACACTGTACTCACACAGAGTAGAGGAACAACCGTCTTTATAAAAGACAAGCGAATTACAATACTTGAGGACACAGTACTCAATTTCAATTGCAATGTTGATCAAAACAAAATTGTAAAAACTGACCTTGCAACAGGTCAAATTCTTTTTTATAACCATTAAATAATATTAAATGATTAAATATTAGGACAATATTGCCACTGTAAAACTGTCACATTGTGACATTAAACACATCTTTTTATAAATAAAAGGAGAACACTGTTGAATCTAACACAGATCATTTTTCATACATAAAGTGAGGAAAAGTCCTCTATAATAACATGTCAGTTACGTTTCTTTTGATCTAAACAATCAAAAGATAACAAATATTCGCATTTCATACATTCACCAACACATGGCGTGCAGTGAGTATTAAGCTAATCGCAGAACAATTGTGATATTAAACAAACCTTTTACAAGTAAGAATAAACATTTGGATCTTGCAACAGATCAGTTTTGAGCAATTATCATCAAAACAAAGTTGTTGAGAAAATATTTCCATAAAAAGAACAGGCAACGTTTCTGATCAAAATGATCAATAACAACCAAAAGATTACACACATTTAACCATAGCACTGTAATCTGCCAAAACATGAAGTACAGTGTATTAAAATTATAATTGCAAATGCAATCAGATTTGGTTCATGCTACATGCATGACAAGATGTTCTCTTTCTTAAATTGAAAGATATAGTTGCTGTCATTTCCTCAGGACATGTCATCTTGCATAAAGAAAACGAACAAAACCAACCTTCTGTTCAAACAGAAGAACAAGTTCTTAGTATTTCAGAATTCAGAAGAATTCACTTCCAGTAACCTTTGACCAATATGGTCATCTCAGTTTGTCTGGTAGTAACTGCAGTCTGTAGGGGTCTACCACGGCCTCCAGGGGGCGCTGTTGACTGGACTCTTCTCTTTGGTGATGCTGGTCTGGACTGTGGAGCTCAGCAGAGAGAAGTCAGCCTCTCTCAGGTTCTTATCAGAGGAACACTGCATCTTGTTGACGTGGTTCAGCAGTCTTCTCTGCTTTTCATTCTGCTGCTGCAGTCGTCTCAGGACACAAACTGTCATCTCCAGGATGTCTGCTTTCTCCAGCTTGGAGTCTGGCTGCTGTTTGAGGAACTCTGGACCCAGGAGAGACTTGATCTGCTCAATGCTGCTGTTGATTCGCTCTCTGCGTAACTTCTCCACCAGAGGCTTTTTGAGCTGCAGAAAGAAAAAGAAAGTCATTAATAATCTTATTCTGGAGTTTAGGTTTGGCATGAACAAACACAACATCTGAATGCCAATATTGAAATCTTCTTGAATCTTGAATTTACCTTGTGGGTCAGAGTGTGAGGCTCATGAGAGTTGGTCATTGTTGCTGTGATTGTAGGTGCCAGGTCTGGATCTCTGTGCTGTAGAGGTCTCTGTAGAGAGAATCTGATCTCTGCTGGCTTCATCCCTCCTATTTATAGTCCCACATCTCCATATGAATGTGTGGGTCTGGGTCTCACTGCACTTTCTCACAGTCTCAGCCAATCAGAGAGCACTGTTTGACAATAAGGAGTGCAGCTACTCAATAGTCTTATTGCCCGGGGGACAATGGTTAGATCCCAGGGGAACAGGTGGGGGACTGGGGGGTGATGGAGAGAGACTCACAGAGCTCTGTGTGAATCTGGGAAAGTGGTGACCCTGTAGAGAGCAGATCTGCTGCCTGATGCTGGGATCAATGACTTTGACTGAGCACACGCTCATCATCTCATCACACTCATAAGGGAAAACTATTTACTGTGTATATTTAAATGAGATCTGGGATAAGCTCAAGTGTAAAAGCTAAGCGATATTTCATATTGGTCAATTCATTCACTAAAAAAATTAATATTTAACTGTTATAACACTCCATTTTATATTGATTTGATTGATCCTTTAAAATAAATGATATAATCTCTTCATTCATTTTTTTGCAATCAGAACTAAAAGATGTTATAAAGTAGTGTGATACTCATTCATGTTACTTGAACTAAACCCAACCTAATTATCATGCAGCTGTCCAGATGCGGGCTTTTGACACATGCCTTGTAGTCAGCCTGAGTAGCACGTTGAGCTCAGTTTCCCACACTGACTCCCTGTATGGCGTGGTCAATGATCCACAAAGGGACTCCTCTGACAGATGCTGGCTGTGTGTTGTTACAGAAACTGAGTGTAACATCACCAGCCATCTGGAGGGAAAGGACGCCATTGGCTGACTTGTAGTGTTTGAAATTTGGGTTGAAAAAACATAATCTATGTAAGTATCGCGTAAATTAATCAACATTTCAAGGCAAGGCAAGGCAAGTTTATTTATATAGCACCTTTCAACACAAGGCAATTCAAAGTGCTGTATTTCATACATTTCGAACCTGTATTAATTATCATGCTTTATTGCTTATCAGAACTAGTTCTCCATACATGAATGTGGGAGGTCTCCTGGTGGGCAGCTGTTTCCTGAAGTGTGCCAAATCCCTTTGGAGAATTACTTGGCTGCTGGTGGTGTGGGTGGACGTCGTTCACACTAAACTCTGTCCTCTAGAGTTGCAGCACATCACAAAGGCATTTAAAAAGATAAGACAATACGTTACTGACAACAACATAGACACAGATTAAAACGAACAGACATAAGAAAAATAGATATCGGCAGACATGACAAGGGGCCAGACCAGCTGGGTAAACAGTGCGTCCTAGCCATCATTGATTCAGGAGTTTGATGGCTTACATAAAGTGAGGAAAATAAACAATCAAAATATGACAAATATCTCATTCATTCACCAACAGATGGCGTGCAGTGAGTATTAAACTTATCAAAGAAAATTGTGCCATAAACAAACTTTTTACAAATAAGGCTAAATAATTGGATCTTGCAACAGATCAGTTTTGAGTAATTATCAAAACAAAGTTGTTATGAAAATGTTTCCATAAAAAGAACAGGCAACGTTTCTGATCAAAATGATCAATAACAACCAAAAGATTACAAATGTAACCATAGCACTTTAACAGGAAGTACAGTGTATTGAAATTATATTTGCAAATGCAATCAGATTTGGTTCATGCAACATGCATGCCAAGATGTTCTCTTTCTTAAATTGAAAGATATAGTTGCTGTCATTTCCTCAGGACATGTCATCTTGCATAAAGAAAACGAACAAAACCAACCTTCTGTACAAACAGAAGAACAAGTTCTTAGTATTTCAGGATTCAGAAGAATTCACTTCCAGTAACCTTTGACCAATATGGTCATCTCAGTTTGTCTGGTAGTAACTCCAGTCTGTAGGGGTCTACCACAGCCTCCAGGGGGCGCTGTTGACTGGACTCTTCTCTTTGGTGGTGCTGGTCTGGACTGTGGAGCTAGTCCCACATCTCCA
This sequence comes from Harpagifer antarcticus, assembly GCA_902827135.1. Lineage (NCBI taxonomy): Eukaryota > Metazoa > Chordata > Actinopteri > Perciformes > Harpagiferidae > Harpagifer > Harpagifer antarcticus. The sequence continues at coordinate 201,946 of CADEHL010001058.1, forward strand.
TATGAATGTGTGGGTCTGGGTTTTGACCAATCACAGTGCTGGTCAAAAGAAGAGGGAATGCTGAGCTGCCACCTGCTCAGTGGTCATATTAGACAATGGTGAGATTTCAGAGAAACAGATGGAGGGTCGGATCAATGCTTTTAATGCATCACACAAATGCATTGAACCCTAACCATTAAATACAGTCAGAATAAAGGAGTCACCACATTGTAGGGTACAAATTACTGGATGGATTACCAGCAACATAATAAAACATCAGCGGGAAATATGTCTGGAGTGTTTACTTATTGGAAGTTATGGAACTGCAACTGGATATGTGCGTTTATTAAAAGTGTTATGCATTAACTATTTCACCATAAATGACCAAGAATTATAAATTATATTTAGTTATGATACCACCTCCTTCCTTCTCAACCTCTGTCTCTTAAGGGCAGAGGTCTTGATCCTTTGTCCCTTGGGGGGGATCAGTGGGTCACTTTCCTCCTCATTCCCACACTCTTGTCCTCCCGCTGCCTCAGTAGAGCCAAAAACATTATCACGGACAGTTCACACCCCGGATTTCACCTGTTCAACCTGCTGCCCTCCGGCAGGCGCTACAGGTGTATCATATCCAAAACAAACAGACTCAAAGACAGTTTTTTCCCAAGAGCCATCATTGCTCTTAACACCTGACATGTGAATCAATGTGACTCTGTACATACATATACATATTATATATCATTACTATTATTATTATTATAAAAATACACACTATTATTATTATTTCTTACATTACAGATTTTATTTTTATACTCCTGGAAATAATTACTGCACTTTACTCTTTATTCCTTTATCCCTTATTCCTAAGTATGTGTGTATTTTGTTGTCTTATGTTGTGATGTTTTGTTTTGATGGCACCCTTGAAAGGGAGAAGCATTTATCTCATTGTACATGTATAATGACATTAAACTATTCTATTCTATTCCCTGTGTCTCATTGTGTGGGGCCAGGTGTGTGGCAAAATAACCCCACTGTGTTTGTTGACCACTGCATTTAAAAATGGTTATAAATCAATTACAGTTCTACGTAATGAAAAGACAATTATAATACATTTCTGTTTATTATGCAGGTTTGTGTTTAATCCTGGCGGGAAGGTTAAGCATTGTATCAGTGCAAATCCAAAAAAGGATACCGTAAGCTACTTCCCCTTTAGGATTTTTAACATTTTGCATCTCATGCATTTATCATGTGATTTGGTTAAGTTTAAATGCATTGATCATTAGTAACCTCTCTGTTTTTAACTTAAAGTTTGCTAATATTATTATTAATTTGTTTTACATACAGCATCTATTCGAACCTTTGCGACACATGATTAAAAAAAGTTAAAACGCCAATGACTTATGTAATGGTTAATAAATAAATTACCAATGTGTGCTGATGTATGTTCAACTGATGTTGGTTCACACCATTAGACTTATTCACATACTGCTCATAAATAATTTGGCCTTTACTGTTCATATCTGAACATTAGGACCTACCTAATGTCAGAAATGTTTTATTAACCTATTAATCAAAACACAAAAACACAGTGTCATAGCTAATTAAAATCTCTTTATTACAATCACATGTACATCATCATATTCCAAAAAGCTTGCTGTTGTGAAAAGTACCCTTGCACAGACAGATGGAGGTGGTGTTGCAGGCTGGATGGAGGGATTGTCAGATGGAGTGAAACAAGTGTTGAGATCCCCAGTAGCAAGTGTCTCCGCTCCAGTGTGCTTTTAATTTCACATCACATGAGGACAGCAGTGCTATTTTCAGCTCTTAGTGTCCTTGTGTAACGTAAGCAAAGAGAGTGAAGGCGGGGGCGGGTGAAAAGGAAAAATTCTTTCTTCGTCATCCATTATTCAGACTCTTTGAGTCACAGCCGGGAGAGAGAGGGGAAATGTGGAAACATCAGATTCCACGTCTTTTCTCTCTGAGTGTTTTAAACAAACAGTTTGACATTTCTGTAAATTATCTTAGAGGATGGATATCAGTTTCCTCTCTGATTCCTGTCCATGGAAGGGCCAAGGACGTGCTGAGGTCAGCACAAAGACTGCTAACCTAGCTCAGGCTTTCAAGAACTCCACAGCTGTCTAATTTAAACAAACAATTTGCTTTCTTAATCCTAACTCTACCATAAGGAAAGAATATTCTGTCACTACACCCAGCTTCGCCTGGTTCCAGATCTCTGAGATTAATATCTTATCACATCTCTGATGTTCGGATATTCAAATATGTCTGGTTTTGTTTAGGTCTTTTTTACTAATGGTATTAGCTTAACTGGGAAAGTAACCATGGTTACCATTTCCTACTAAACATCACCATGTGAATTGTGAGCATGTTACCATGCTGATGCTCAAAGCACTGCCAGCATTGTTTAGTTTTTAATACAAACATGCTCCACTGTTTTTCAATACATCTGGTAATACCACCATTTTTTATATTGATACACATGTTTAATTATTTAGATTAAACATATAACACTGGCTGCTGTGAGTTTTTTGCCACTAGTATTCCTGCTTACCAATGCTAAACATGTATGGACCTATCCCTGCGTACCTTATTCCTATCCCCCATACACAGAGATGAGACTGATATCCATCTAAATCATCTGACTCTGGAAAAGACAGAGAGAGAAAGAAGATTCATCTCAAATGTTGTAGTGCTCCTTTAGGCATTACAGTGTCAGTGAGCCTACTTATAATTCATGGATGCCACATTTAACATTCAGAACAAACTGAACTACTTTCCATGAACGTTGACCATATTGTGAGTGTTAAATGTACTAATACTACAATAATCTCTGTGCTGTATACACAGCCTCCATAACACAGCTACTGTATAACCCTACAGAGTCACATGATAAACCACTGGAGGTGTCTGGTGGCACCAGCATGTCCTATTACTAACTCAAACCTCATCTGCGCCTTCTGACAAAATCAATATGTACATGTCATAATGACACAAAACAACAATAAAATTCAATTTAGCCATTCAAAGAGACAATAATATTCACATTCTGTGTTCACTCTTCGAAAATGGTAAATCAAAGTTTCTTCAGCTTTTTAATAAATTAAGTCGATTTTAAGTCATAAAACATTGGTTTTGAATCCACCACAAGAAAAATATTGAAATATGTCCAACACAATGACAATAAACATATTTTTTCCTTCATAAATCACTATGATAGTTTATAAAGAAACATCAACACACAGTCGTTCTATCTACAGTCGTTCCACTGGCCTTAGTCCCTGGTACAGAAAGGTAGGGAAAACGTTTCGTATAAAAAATGATGTGCAAAAAGTTGTTTTCTTAGGTCCCTCTCATGGAAAACGATGTAAAGAAATAATGTAAATATGTACATAACCGTTGCTCTTGACATTTTGATTCTAGGATTACTGTGCACTTGCGGTGACTCGTCATGTTTGTGCATCTGTTTGATTTAAACGAGTTACTGCATTTGATGGACACCTTACAGGAAGTGCACACAACAACACTGTCATTGTAAAAGTAGCTTGAGGTATTATTGCACATTTTCCCGAACTGCAGACTGGAATCAGTAGATTTCAGATGTACTCACACTGTACATGCCTCTACTGGAATGTCAACGCTGACTTGAGTGCTGTCTGTCCTGACTGTACAGATGCTGCAGCAGCCTGGACAAACTAACGTATAGTTGACTTGCAGTTTATCTTCTTTCTTTGAAATTGTCTCCACACAGTCAACGCATCACTTCAGATTTCAGTAAGCATGCATAAGCTGTTACCTGGGTAGGTAGATCTGTAAACATCCTGCCAACAGTAAAGACACCAGCAGGAACAGGGAGCCTTGTGCCATGAACAGAGAATCTTATGCTGCATTCATGCCATGTCGGCTGAAAAGTAATAATGACTTTTGTTAGTACGACGTCACACATTATGGTGCTTTCATTGAGAAAATATTTTAGATGTATCATTTCATCTTCCATCAAATGATTACAACTCAGTGGTTGGCGTTAATGTGTTTTCCAACTACAACAGCCGCTGATTTCCTACATAAAAGCTGTGGTCGAATTGTTTTTGTGTGGCACATTGTTCCCCATCCCTGATCCACATGGTTTCACTAGTGTTTCACAACCTAGTAAACCCAGTTGCGTTTTTCATTTCCGTTACAAAAGCTCACTGGACTGATATTTTAATTGTAAACAGAGTTTCTATAAAAACCATTCAGGATTTTAATATCAAATCTCAGTTGTCATTGTCTGCATTGCTACAGTTGATGTGTTCTGTGGCTGATGTAAAAGTAGTCATGTGTGATCGATCATTAGTGCACAGCCAGGTACATCACGCAGAACAGTATTGCTCCCCGAAATCTCATGGTCTGTTTAAATATTTCATTTTCTTTTTCATTTTGTCAAAGATTCTGTGAAATAAATGTAGCATAAGATGTAGCATGAAACACATGATGCAAACATACACGCGTATCTGACCTTGTTAGTTTTTTTTGTCTTTACAAGCATCATGCACTGACACACACATTTTGTTCCGAGTGCTGTACAGTGATCACACACCCACACATAAAGCTATCAGTTGAGGTGATGTAGTGAGTCTCTCACACATATTCATTAAAGGAACAGTCCCACATTTATGTAAGTCATCTTGTTTACTGCCATCCCCACAGTTATATGAGAAGATGGTTATCAGTTTCGTCTTTGAGCTTTAAGTACAGAGAAGAAGAGGACCCTTTTCTTCTTTAGAAGATGAACAATATTTCAAAAATACTCCAAAAATGATAGAGGCAGCAAGCTGAATAGCACACAGTGGCACTATGCTGTTGGTACGTACTTTCTGGACAGTCATGTTTTGGGGTGGCATACTTGTACATACAACCATAGAGGGGTGATGTGCGGGACCTTTTAAAACTATCTAAAGTGCATGGCCAAGTACATTTAGGGTGTGCCCTACTCCACTTTTGTCATTTAAAAAGGTGTATAACCTGGGCGCAAATTAAGGTGCAAAAAGAGGTTGTATTAAGTCTCTTGTGCGACTTTGTGCAGGGTGTAAGAGAATCATTTTTGTTTGAATTAGACAAGATAGAAGTTTGTTTATTTCTATAATAGATTAAGCTAGGCTTGAATTTCCTCCCTGCCACCTGCCTCTTTGCTTAGCTAGGCCATTTCCTGGAACTATATGTGTACAGGTCACACAGAAGAAACTGATATCCATCTAACCATTGAGTTTGAAAAGACAGAATAAGAGGAATCACTAAAATGTCGTCATGTTTGCTTGACATCACACTCACACAGTTATATTTAGACGTGGTGCCCATGCAGTTAGACGGTGGTGACTGTCAGCAGGGAGCTGGTACACAGCCTGTCCTCATTGTTCAGCCTGGTCCCATGAGTCAACAGCTCCTCTACTGTCGTCCAGTCATCCAAAAGCTTCCTGTTCCTCAGACGACTGAGCTTCCTCTGACTCAGCTCCAGCACCGTGTTGCACCTCCCTTCTGCAAAAGCTCCGCCTCCTCTGTTGTCCAGCATAGAGCCTTCTCCAACAGAGACTCCTCCTCCTCCAACGATGGTTCCTCCCCTGGCAATGGTGTCTCGTAAAGTCGCTCCTCTGGCCTGCATCTGCTGCTGCTTCTGCTCACGGGCCAACAGAAAGTGTTCCCTTCTCTCCATGCGACTCCAGTAACGACCCATGAGCATGTCGGTATTGGTCTCCTCGTCTGTGCTCATTCCACTGCGTTCATCCGCTAGCTGAGATGCCCGGTCTCTTAAGAGCTGGTTCCTGGAGACCCTAGAGGTTATATTGGGTTTGGCGATTGGATTAGGTTTCAGCTGAATACCAGAACAGGGATTAGGACTTGTATTCTCATTTATGTGTCCTTTCTTTGCATCCCATCCAACTGCACAGCCAGCCCCTGTGTGGCCCTCCAGGGTGCTGTAGAGACCTCTTCCTCCCCCGCCACCCTGAGACTGACGGTTGGCAGGTTTCGGCCAGGTGTCGTTGACGTCACCAGCCTGAGGAGGGTTGACTAAACTCTGCAGGTGCTGCTGCTCTCTGGCTCGGCTCCTTACCAGCTCCTGCTGCCTCTCTCTGTTCATCTCTTCCTGAATCTGTGCCTCCCTCTCTCTCTCCCTCTCCAGTTCTTTTTCATGAATTTGCCTCTGTTGTTCCAGTTCCCTCTTCATCTCTCTGTCCCTTTCTGCCACCAGTTGCTCTGGCATCATGTTTCTTTCTTGCGAGTGCCACCAGTCATGGTGAGCGATCTGTGCATTAGCGTTGTTGTCATAGCATCGCTCATGGGTGTTGGCACTCCTGATATGCCCTAAAGCATTGGGGTGTTGTTGTGGTGGGACGGCCAGGGTTGCTGGGTGAGAAGCCATCACACCAGCTACTAGCTCACCTTCCTCTCCAAGGCCCGGTGGCAGGACGTTATGTTGGGGCACACCTCCACAGTGATGCAGGGTTTCTGCACAGTACGAGGGGGAAGATGGGTGGCTGGCCCGGCGGCGGTACTCCTGCGGGGGAGGGCGATGGTGCAGAGTTCTGCTTCTTCTCAGCATACCTACTGAACTGGAGCCCTCGTGGTGCTGCTGCTGTATGGGTACCAGTGGTCTCCGGTGGCTGGAGGGGGTGCTGCAGGTGGAGAGGACTGGGGCATTGATTCGTGAGACTGCTGCATGGGCGTGGGAGGGGTTGAACAGAGCTCCACTGCTGGAGCTGTGACGGTTCAGACAGGGCCTGTCAGCTTTGTGGAACTGGACCGAGGAAACCCTGAAAATTCAAAAAGTTAAGTCAAAAAGCAGCATAAGAACATGTTATAGGAAATAGTTAAATCAGAAAGAGTTCAATCTAAAAATACATTATCTTCAGATATGTCTATTTCAGAATTTATGAAATTCTGGACTAATTAGTTTGGTGTTCTTCGTAGATTACAAAGAATATTAGTTTCAAACATACCAGAAAACCTTTTTAATAATTGGTTTAGGATGAAGTAAATTGTGCTATACATGGTCTAGTTTAGACTGCTTTTTAAACTAAGAGATTACATTTAAAACTAGGGGAATAACCGACTGTTACTTTGGTACAAAAACAATAATTTATAATTGAAGCAAAGGCAGAAAAAGTCAACAAATTCCTAAAGGGTTACTTATTTTTAGCGCCTCACTGTTGTTACTAAACCACTGACTAAGCCATGATTTATTCTGGTATTGTCAACAGGTTATGAGTGTTTCCATAGAAACCTGGTGTTACGTGGCTACATTTTTAGGCTTTGAATAAGGATTTAAATGCAGGCGCAACTGATAATCTAATTTTAGACAACTCTCTGTGTCTTTTTAGCACTCTGACCGAACGTCATCTTCAGTCTCAGATGCTGTTGTTAAGAAATTAAATGTTTCTTGTCACACCGTAACTGTCATTTTTTAGGGGCTTCTACCTGAAAAGTCCTCGTGGTGGCAGATCCATGATGGACCCAGTGCCGTCCTCCATCTCGACCTGCAGGCGCTGACACTGAGGCTGCACGGCCAGCGCCTCAGGGATGGCCTCCAGCAGCTCCCGGTGGCTCTTGGGGCAGCTGTCACGCCGCTCCCGCCTCTCGCAGGCTTCACCCTGATGCTGCAGCCTGGCGTTGTACAGCCGCATGCGCTTCTCCAGCAGCCTCTGGAAGTGCCTGAACTCCCCAGTGCTCACGCTGTAGAAGCCCGAATCACTGAGCTCCGAGGAAATAAAGGACTCAGAGGAGGGAGAGCCACCACCTCCAAATCCCCCACAACCCCCTGGGGCGAGGGTCCCATGTGAATGGCAGTCCTCCAGGCCTCCCTCCTCAGTCTCCAGCCCGGAGAGGTCCCCCTGGTGGATGGAGCCATCAGTCCAGCCCAGACCGCTGTCCAGCTCATGGTGGAGGGGCATGAAGCCCAGCGGCTTCTCCATCATGAAGTCCTCGTCATCAGTCTGTAACAACACACATCTTGAGTCCAATGGTAAGATCCCCACAGCAATACACTAAATAACAGCATGCTTACATATTTGATCAGGGTATAGTCCCCCCGTACCTTTTAATTGACAACTAAATGCGTCTGCAGCAAACTGTCAAATATTGAAGGTCAATAAGTGACTCATAATCTATTTACTTATTCTTTGATCTAATTTTGCATGACCTAAATATTTTTATGATTTTATTATTTATTCAGGCACATTAATGTTTTTGACCAACTGGACAACATTTAACATACAGACATACTGTAGACACAGACAGGCCCGGACTGGCCATGGGGAGGACCGGGAGGTTTCCCGATGGCTTGGCCTGTTAATGGTGCGTTTCCACTGCAGGCCTCGCTCGGCCTCGCTCGGTTCGGTTAGGCCTTATTAGGCCCGGCTCACTTTAATGCTGTGCTTCCATTACAGTTTAGGAACTGGGGTAGTTACTATAGTAACGCAGTGTAGGCGGAGCCGTGACGTCACTCAGAGCTCACAGCTCTTCATATCTGTTCAGAAACTAGACAAAAGTTAAACAAGTACAAACCACAGACTGCCTGTGTCATGGTGAATACAGTCGCTGGTTTATTTATGTCTGTATAGGCCGTTGTTGTGAGTGTGGACGGTCGGAGCATGTATAACGTTAGCTTAGCCAAGCTCCATTTAGAAAACACGCATTTGAAAAGGGTTTTTCGCCTGCCGTCTGTCTGCAGAGTTGTCAAAGCATTAATTCATGGTTTTTACTAACCCGTATCAGTATGTTGTTACTTCGGCATCATTTAGAAACGTGTATTACAATTAAATCATGGTCAAATATGTTCATCTTGTTGTAGTAGCCCCCTTGCCAGCGATTATCTCTCTAGTTTAGCATACTCAGCCCGACTCCGCCTGATTGTTCCTGGCCCTAGAACCACGATTTAGTCGGGCCAGAAAAAAGGTGAAAAAGTAGCCCCAGGCCAAAACTAGGCCAAGTGGAAGCGCAACCAAAAACGGGCCCCGCACGGCTCGGCACGCTTAAAGCGAGCTACCCGCTGCAGTGGAAACGCGCCTGGCCTGAGGATTCTTTTTTTTATGTATTGTGAACGCAACGCTGCGCAAATGTGGGTCTGACTCTGCCTCACAGAAGGTGACTGGCTGTCTACATAATGTGGCCTGCTGACATGGCCACTTTCATACAGATCATACACTAATGCCATCGATTGGTCTCTGTGTGTCATTAAGCTCGGGAGGGTGTGTATGTGTGGCGCGAGCGAGAGAGAGAGCGTGCGCGCACCGGTTACGTGTATTGTTGCTGTTAGCATCTGGTGCTAGCTAGCGGCGGTAACGGATATAAGGAGCTGTGTGGAGGAGAGTCCTCTCCTGTCAGACTGAGAGGCTGATAACTGCAGCTCAGGTGAGATAAAGGACTCTGAGTGTTTAGATAGTTAACTTAGTCTAAGTTCTCAGTGGGTCTCAAACGGTTTGGTCACCATTTATGTAAACACATATTTACATTTGAGAGGGTAGTGATTAGTGAAATATGCATGAATAATAAAAAAAAATGTTAACTAGGTGAAAAAAGGTAAGAAAAAAACTTGTTGAGAGCTAAAACTAGTCTTTGCTTCTGCCTCAAAAAGGAGCAGGGAGGAGAGGAGGGAGACAGGAGAGGCTGATTCAGGAGCCCAGACACACTCACAACTATAAATGAACCAAAAACAAATAAATAAACAAGTTTCAGTGTTTTTAAATATTGGATATGGTATGTTATTGGTTATGGCCATGTTCTTATTATTTTATGATTATTTAAATGTATACAGTTCTGTTTGGTGTAGTCTCTTTATTTCCCCCTCAAAGTGCACCATATTGATGCATTTAACTCCAACATTTAACAAACAAATCTTACTGGGGGTGCATGCCCCCGGACCCCCCTAGAGGATTTGATGTCCACCCCCACTTAAAATATGTTCACATGAATAGATTCCTAAATAGATTTTCTTATTTTTTTAAATAGTGACCCATGTCCATATGTTTATTTTTGGGGAAGTAGATTTAAACTATAGGGCAATCACTATGGGCAGCAACGCTGTAAATATTGACAAATAAATCTAGCAAAATGGCACAAAAACTGGTAGTGGCCTGGCTGGGTGTATAATTCCCGGCCTGATTTATTGTCCCAGTCCGGCCCTGGACACAGAGCTTTTTGCTTGACAAGTTTGGCTTATTGGGTCCAAGACTAGCCTAAGTCATCCGTGGATGCTGTTATTCTTTGTTTTTATTTCAACAAACAAAACAAATGCAACCTTAATTCCTGTCATTTCTTTTATTTCTACTGATAATGTTAAAGGTATTATTTCGGTTCTGAAACTCCAGTATCTTAATCGGCAGTTATTAAAATTACAACATAAACTAATAGATATAAAGCATATACCTGACTTTGGAAGCCGTTCGGTTCTTCTAAGTTTGCATTGCAACATCCCATCAGGCAGTTCTGTCCCTTTTGTCCACGACCAGTCAGTTCTGGGTCTTGAGGGATCTATGATAAGAAACAAAGTAAATGAGAAACAATACAAAGCTTGTGTATGTTTATGGGTTCTTCATTTATTATTGATTGCAGGAATTCTTTGTCAAATTTGGAATAAACTGTTGCTGAGGCCAAAGTGACATCTAATATTTGTGTGCAGATTAATACAGTTCAATTTTAACATTTATATTCAATGTGTGTATTTCTGGTTCTTAGTGTCACCTTGTGGCTGATGTCCATTGTGTCCCGTGGGGAACTGGATAGGTAGCTGTACCGTCCTGCATCACAGTGATCTTGTGGCAGAGCAAGATGGCTGTAATAAAGTCTGAGAATGGAGACAAAAACACAGAATGAAGACCAAATTATTAATTTAGAATCCTCTTACTTATTATAACTTAATATCCTAATATACTGCTTTTGTCCATCCGATAGATCTAAATAACTCTTACTTACTTATTATTATACTTATTGTACTGGTCTGTTCACAGAGCTGATTCCTGGTGTGGCTGTGACCTGATTGTTGTAGTTGTCGTTTAACGACACAAACTTAAATACTTTCCTGACTTTTTAGAAGATGTTTCAATTTGTAGACATTCATTGAAAATTGTATTTGTCTTTATGCGGTTTGAAGTGGCATCTAACAGTTCTCCACAGTAGTCAGATCACTAAGCTGTTTTGATCCTTATCACAACATCTTTCTGTTTGTGTACCTGTCCTGGTAGGAGGGACTGGAGGCGTTGTGCCCCGCCCCCATCATTGGGAGTGGCAGGTTAAGGTGCTGCAGGTTGAGAGGTAGAGGCTCCCAGATTCCCCTGTCTGCCTCGGTGCCACACCCCCTTTGACCCTTGATCTGCATGGTGATTGGACGCTGAGTGGCCGCCAGAATCCGCAGAGCATCGCGCTGGCTCAGGTTTGCAAGACTCCGCCCACTCAACTGAGAAAAACAGAGTAGCGTAAAAGAAGAATGGCATGTTAGCAAACAAATTCCCATCTCTGCATTCGGAAGACAAAGTTGACATGATCCTCTTATTGAAGCCATGTTTGATTTCACCTTAAGAGTTAAAGTGCACTGTTCACTATCCAGTTTGTAACAACAGTAGGTGGCTGTAATGCTAATAAGCTGTGGCTGTGATTGCTATATTCCAGGCAAGTGTATGGGCGGGGCCTAGATACAGCAGCTCCACCCCCTGATTACTGATCTAACTCTTTAAATTAAGTCACAGCACAAGATGGCTTTGCCCATATATGCAATGTTGGCTTCAGCTTTGTACAGTAAAGACACGTCATCCATCTATTTATACAGTCTGTCACAAAAATAGATAGGGATTTTTAACTATTTATGAGTCTGAGGTGCCAGAAAGACATTTTAAAGTATTTCATTAAATAAGTCATAAAACTACTAGCTTAAAGAGGCTAAAAAGCACCTTAAAGATTTAGAGTATGTTCTCTGTGAATTCAAAAATACCACAAACGTACTGCCATTAGACATTTCTCAAGAAAACCTGTATGGAGAAAAACACTTCTGAATCTTTAATGGTATAAATGTGTCTTCTCATGGCAACTCTGTTGATTAATTTGATTTGTTATTCATTTAAAGCTTAGGTAGGCTACTTTGGAGACACTTTGCAAGTATACTAGATTTTAAAAGTAAACAAACTTCCCTTGAAAGACATCCACCCAAAATACATTAAAGGGCATTGCTGAAGTTGATCAATACAAGAATTGTCCAATCGATCCGTAACAGACAATTTCCAAAATCATCAGCAGGACGTATACAGTATATGTCAATATTAAAAGTAATGAAATCCTAGATGACCTCCATAAAAGTATGTTAACTCCATGCACAAACAGTGAGGCTCATTAAACTGGCATTCTCTCTAATGTTACATTAAGTATGATTGTATATAGTCTAGGTAAGAAAAAATGACCCTCGTTCTCACTTGTTTTATGACCTCAGTAAACATTCTCCTAATGAGTTTGTGGTTAGTTTGTGTTAAATATGTTTGAGTAAGATAGACGATAAAGCAGGGTATGCTCTAGGTGTGGCTACCTGGTGATAGACAGACTGCTTGTTTTCTTCTTACAACCCCCAAACTTTCACAGTGTGCTTACAGTTCTTCATAGTTAATTTAAGAATATTGGTCACCTAGAAGTGTCCTAATCAGGGTTTAGTTGTTCTTTGCTCCACCATCTTGATGACAGTAACCCTGATGATTTCATGGTGATATTGCCAGGGTAATGTCAGTTTGTGGCTGTTGTGGAAGTTTGACTTTTAGCTACAACTCTGCCATTTTAACTGCACTTCCAGTCCTTTTTTTTAAGTGTGATCACAATACGGGTTGAAAACTCTGTCTTACTTGACTTAATGCAACTTGGTCACAAGGCACAGCTCTGCCTGCAGACAGATGGTGGATTTGTTGCTATATAACAGTGGAATTTCTGGCGATTTAAATCAAACATGACGAATATGAACATGGTGTCCATGTTTCCAGTAAGGGGTTAACACCTACGAGCTATCATCAGTCTCATCCTGTTTCATACACGCACTCACATGCACACACATACACACACACACAAACTCACACACATGCAGCTCAGCAGCATTCGAATTAGACGCATGAACAGTATTGTTACATCCAGCACATCACATCCATGAGTCACCCTCCGCTACATTCAACCAGGCACACATGTACACTCACAAAAACACACACACAGATAACATGAGCTGAGAAGTACAAAATGGCACCTGTGTGTGGATACAGAGGACGGCAGCTAAACGACTGTGAGCTGTCAGCAGATGTAGATGACAAAAATAAACCACATTCTCGCACAGGAGAAGACAATTCTCCATATTAAAACGTACAAAAATAGACATGAAATGTTAAGATTTCAAGATGCATAAATTAGGTTTCATAATACACACACAAATGCAGAGTCCTTGAAAAATCATAATATTAAGCCATTTTCCATCTGCATTTACACGCGCATGCTTAAGCTCACGATCACACACGATCACACACACAACTGAACTGTTCTATAGCTTATCTTCATCTTCAAATGAGACGTCATTTATAACATTAAGGCAGGTCTTTTGATGCTCACCGTTTGGTCCCCCATCCACGGTCCAGAGAGCCAGCAGCCCATCGTCACGGCAACGGAGGACGGCTGCCTTGGCTCCTGCAAAAATCAACGATGCTACTGCTTCCTCCAGCAAGTCGTTTCCTCCTCCTCCTCCTCCTCCTCCTCCTCCTCACCCTCTCCTCAGTCTGCGCTTCACTATCACTCTCTCCTCAGCATCTGTCCTCACAATCCTCCCTTCTTCTTCTTCTCTTCCTAATTTCAGTCTCTTTCTTTTTTCTTCTATTTCTTAAGCGTCTCTAATCTCTCCCCTCCCCCCCTTCACAGCTCCAGGTTTTAGCATCCTGCACTCACCCACACATACACTCATGCATGCATTCGGCTCTGCATACATAAAAATATGCGCAGGCTGACGTTCAGAGATGGTGAGGGAAACACACGCAGTCACAAGGTGAGGATGGTGCCTGATTGGTGGCCTGCTAAGGATCATCAGCCAATCAGAGGCAGTGGTCTCCCTCTGGATGTCTTCTTCCCTGACTGAAACTCCTCATGAAGCCTCGACGTGTGCAGGAGGGGAGCCTGTGCTGCATCGATACACACAGTAACAGAGGAAACACACCATCCATCTTACAGCTATCCCCCAGGATCCTCCGGCAGATGCTGCGCAAGGGTAGCTGGGAGATGTAGTCCTTCATGTCTAGCAGAGGTCTCCTCCTTCAGATTGTGTTCAGTATTATGGAGAACTTCAGTACACACAAAAAAGAGTTATCAGAACGAACTGAACCCGAGGATAGTCCGTGATCTAAACAGACCTGTAGAGCCTTGATACTATATTAGGGTGCTTTCACACTGATATCATAGTATAGATCCATTGTTTTCAACACTTGAAGTGGACCAAATAACTGTGTTTAAATTTAAAACATGATTTTTTTTTTTTAAATGGACTAGCAATGAGTCAAGAAATCTTTAGGCCAAAATACTTACCAGGCAGCAAAGGCAGCCTGCTAAAATGATAACATTTCTCTGCAGCCGGGAGGTGTGTTCATGTGTTTAATGCCGAGAAAAAAGAATATAATAACAGGTCAACAGTCGTCACAGTACTCTGTTAACTGATTGGCGTGATGGTATTTGCTGGTGGCGATTTGTAGCTGAATGCCGCAGGCCGCTCTTTGCCACCACTCTTTTGATTTCTGCATTAAGAAACTGTCAGATGGTATAAACCGTTCACAACTACAGGGATAAAGAAATTGATGCTTTGTAGGAATTATAGCAGGTGTTAATGATGTTAGGTGTTAAAGCACTTTCTGCTAATGAGTCTGCAACAACAATCACAATAACACAGTGAAGCTCATTTTATCTATAATCCTTTTTTTCCCAAGTGCTTCAGTTAAATGCACTTCTTATTGTGCAACTTGCCAGAATGTTTAGACAGCCAACATATCAACTATTGTTGACGACGTGAACCACTAATGTACAATATTGTTCATATGTCAACTGTAGGGTCATTCCATTTTCCTCAAGCTTGAAATGTATGTGACGACGACCTGCCCTATTTTGCTTTTCGGAGATTTCCTAGAATCCACTTTAAAGAGGCACTATGGGATTTTCTGTGGTGTGTTTATATAGGTTTGCTAAGGCTAAAATCCCAAAGTACCCTCCAGAGGGAGTTTCTCTCCCACACAGTCCCCCCTGCCTGAGGCACCTCCATTGCACTCCCTTGTTTAATAGTTACAAGTTTAAAGTGATTTAAAGTAGGTCTTTAGGCTTTTCTTAAAATCCGGGAGTGATGCAGAGGTCCTTATATTTTTGGGATGCTGATTTCCCTAGCGTGGACCCAGGGAGGAGAAGGCGCGGTCTCCCATGCTTGCCATTTTTGTCCCATGGAACAGCAAGGAGATTGGAGCTGGCTGACGTGAGTGTGTGTAAAGTTTTTAGTTAGGTAAGTGGGGCGAGTCTGGTTGATGGCTTTGTAGACCATTATGAGTACTTTGTAGGTGATCTGGTAGGTTACATGGAGCCAGTGCAGTGATTGAGTGAAGGAAGTGAGAATCTGGCACTGTAGCACATATTGCAGAACAGTGCTTCCGTAACACAACTACTTCACTATGTAACACTTGAAACCCCTATTGGCTAGCACTTTAACACATTGTACACGACAGGCTAAGGTGCAGGACATTCCTGAAAAAATCTCTGAACCGTTGACCAATCACAACAGAGCCGACCAGTTAACCAATCAGAGCAGACAGAGGGTGAAAAGAGATGCTGCAGCAGTGCCATACTAGCTTTTTGGGGGCCCTATGCAAGATGCTGTTTGGGGGCCCTAGTTTTGACAGTTTTTACTACAACGGGGGGGATTCCGAAGCCTTTAAGATGATCTGTGGAGATGCATCAATCTGTTACACTTTAATAGGAAAACAGGCTAATTTCACGAAAACCAAGCAATTGGAAATTACAAAAAATTATATTAAAAAGGTAAACAATAAGGCTCCTCTATGTCAATAAATGCAAGAGATGCAGCATTTTCTCAACAAGGTTTAATTTACATTTTTCATCTTCCTCAGACGTCACTCATTGGCTTACGCTGTCAGCCCAACGATTTGGACTTTATTACCCCAAAAACCCAAACCACAGCTTTGCTATCATTGCAGTTTAGTCGTGTTTATATCCTACATTGGATTTGTAAGCATATAATGCTTCACCGAACACACAGTGGTGACTGGTCACAGCCCCACCTAGTGTCAGTAGAAAGTATTACAAATAATGATTACAAAAAAGTGCAACAAAAAAAAATAACAATATATAAAATATATTTTAAGATCATGTTTAATCAATCAATAAATCAATGTTTATTTATATAGCCCAATATCACAAATGTTACATTTGTCTCAGTGGTCTTCACAGTTTGTACAGAATATCAGTATATTATTTAATCATCTGATTCGTCTGTACATTGCTGTTTTAGTCTGTGTTCTTCTAATTAGTGTCTACAGTGTGCCTATTGAGCTGTTTAGAGCCATGTGTGACAAAACCCGATCCTGCCCCTCCCTCTCACTGTCTAAGTGAACGGTGACTATAAAAACTACACTGCGCATGCTCAGAGTATTGTCCTATTTAATGTGTGTGGCAAAAACATAATGACCATAGGGGCATAGAGCTGCCATCCCCACCATACGTCATCTCACAAAATTCAGAACTGATTGGCTGTAAGTACGTGTGCCGCGAAAAGTGTGGTGTGTGAAGAGGAGACGAGAGATGCATCCTAAAACCAGGAAGTAAGCTGCACATGTCTTCCCTCCACAAAAAAGCAATGAGATTTCTCCATAGGATTTTAGAAAATAGTTCCAAATAAGATCTGTGGGAAACGTACCTGTTAGATAAATGCACGTTTTGTTCAGCCGGATAATATCCACATGTCTACCCTACTTTTATAATTTTCTAATCATAAATCTATCGATTAGATTTATTATAGACTTTTGAAACTACAAGGCAAGGCAAGTTTATTTATATAGCACCTTTCAACACAAGGCAATTCAAAGTACAAGAAGATAAGGAGGACTTTTATAAAAAAGTAATAGAGATTTTTGTCCAGAAGGATAGGCAAATGGACTTCAAGTCAAGGTAAGACCGCAATTTTATTGAAAATGGGATCTTACTGAGAGAAAACAATTCAATATTTAAATGATAAAATTACATTTTTTGGGTATCCTTCTGTTGAAATGTCTGTTTAAAATTAATTGAAGCATCAGACTAAAGAGGCTAATATTATATTTTGATTTAGGTCAAAATATAATATTTGTAAACCTGAAGAGACGGTGCAGGTGCCTCACCAGCCATGAACCTCACTGCACGTCACTGCAGAAGCTTATATATCAGGGCTCGACATTATAAATGGCCCGCTGGCCCGGGCCAGCATAACGTACTTTCCACTTGCCCGCTCGGGCCACTAAAAATATTGTTTAAAAAAAAAACGTTTCCTGTGGTATTGGTATTTTGACAAGCAATTTTGTTAAATTGTTTCGTTTATTAACGCTACAACATAGTGTTTCGTGAGTCGCTTGTCGTTGTTGGGTGAAAAGCAAACAGCTGTTTGCTGCGGAGCGCAGCGCAAGCAGGCTCCCGGGAGCGGGAGCGCGCTCCTTCACAGACTATCACGCCATCTAACCATTCGCCAAAAATGTTTTTAATACCAGCGGTAACCGGCCAAGCGCCGGGCAAAAAACTATCTTCAAATAAAAGAAAGTCACCGGAGGAGTTAATGGAGAGTGAGAAGAAGAGGGAGAGAAAGTTTCAGCCAGCTTGATCGATGGCGTTGGCTTCTAGTGGTGCAGTATAATCTATCGATTAGATTTATGATTCGAAAATTATAAAAGTAGGGTAGACATGTGGAGATTATCCGGCTGAACAAAACGTGCATTTATCAAACAGGTTTGTTTTCCACAGACCTTTTTTCCAGCTATTGTCCAAAACGCTGTGGAGAAATCCCATTGCTTTTTGTGGAGGGAACCAGCAGCTTACTTCCTGGTTTTAGGACACGTCACTGGCTGCACCTCTCAATATGATGCCAATATAAACAAGGTCTTCTGTCGGCTCTGTACATCAATGCCGACCTATGCTGACAAGTAAGTGAAGAGTAGACAATATAAAGGTATTGGCTATAGGGAAATGTCCCAGCAGTTTAGGATAATGAAGGATCTAATCTAATCTATAGCCATTACATTTCTAACTCCTAATGACAGGAAGGCAGAAAGTGCATTATACATAATAATAGCAGACATTTTTTAACAAAGACCACAATATCATTATTTTAATAAACCAAATATGAACAATGGAGGAAAATGAGGAAGAACTGATTGTTCAAATGTTGTAGTACAAGTAGTAATGTAGTTAGTGCATAAATTACTATTGCAACAAAATGTGTTCATTTTCTTTATTATTAGTGGATTTTTTTTGGACGAATGCTCCGGGCCAGTGGTTACAATGGTGGGGCCAGTGACAATACAATTCCACCAGCCCGGAGGGCCAGTGGCTTTTTACCCTTAATGTCTACCCCTGTATATAGACATCTACTTTTGTTGTGCCCCACCACTTTTGTACATATAAAAACGCCACTGCGAACACAGGAGGGCTTGGCTGTCTACAAATAAAGACGGCTCATTTTAATTCTCCCCAAATATATTGAGGCTGAACCTGAACTTTGAATTCTCTGCTCCCATCATAATCTTGGCAATCTTGTTAAAATTGTGAATGCAGAATTAAAAATACTATGTAACTGGTTTGCAGTTAATAAATTATCCCTTAATGTGGCCAAAACAAATTACATGTTATTCAATACAAAGTCTGAGAGTAGAAATGTCTGCATTATACGGATTTGCAATACAGAGATAGAAAAAGTTGGTGCATGTACATTTTTAGGACTGCTTGTTGACGAAAAACTCAATTGGAAGCACCATAATCAATTATGTACAGACTAAACTGTCAAGAACAATAGGTATTTTGTATCATACTAAGAACATTCTTGAAGAAAAGATACTCTTTATAACAGTCTATTTCTCCCTTACCTTTACACGTACTCAACAAATCTACAAAAAATAATAACATCCCAAAAAAAAGTATTACGAATAGTCTGTGATGTTGGTAAATATGAACACACAACTCCCATATTTAAAAAAACTCAATATATTAAAGTGTGTTGAGATAGTACAGCTTAAAACAGTACTGATTATGCACAACATTATCCATAACAAAATGCCTAATAACATTCAAAAGCAGTTCCAAACCACAGCGTGAACATATGAATGTAAAAAAGTCACTTGAAAATAAGTGTTCACAATGTTTATATGCAATTATGCATATATTATTATTATTCATTTGCCAAGTGCATGTGTACCTATATATATATTTATATATAGTATTTTAATTTCCAAAAAAAGATAGTTGAAACTGCTATTGACATGTGCAGAAAATGACCCTATATCTAGTTTTCGTATATATATATGCATTTATTGTTTTCCTGCCCTAAACTTTATTCAATTTTTTCTCCTGTTTTCTTTATTTCTTTGTACTCCTTCATTTCTATACGTTTTTCACGCAATAATGCCGCTGTATTAGGATGATGCACGGGAGGGCTACTTTCCACAAGCTATGCTTCAGCCCTCCCGCTTCTAATTTTGTTCATCTTTGTGTGTATGAATTAAACTTTTTTTGTTTTTCGGATGAATAAAAAAAAAAAAATCCTTTCAGCTTGGGGGCCCCCTAGTGGCCGCGGGGGCCCTATGCCCCCGCATAGTCCGCATATAGGAAGAAACGGCCCTGTGCAGCACAGACAGTATGATAAAAATAGAGACGTTTTTGAACATTAAAGCATGGGAAAATATCACAGCAGAGGAACAAAATACAAATATGAACCTGAAAATTAGCATAATATGTCCTCTTTAATCGGTTTTCTCAACACAGCAGAAGTCTAAATACCATAAATGTATCGTAAAGGTTGCACCATGAAGTTAAATTGCACGTCTTGTTCGGCATTCTAATATCACTTTAATAACTATATTCTTAATCCTCATCGCTAAAGCACAAAGAAAGAAAATCATTGTAATAAAAACATTAAAGACTATGATATAGCCAATTGGTTGAGATCTGTCCACTTGGGTAAGATAGTGTCTCTCTCTCACTGTGTGTTACAGTCATAGCAACAGTAACGAAGGAGGGCGGGGCTTAGGAAATGGTCAATTGAGAGTACTTGGTTCACAAATAGGGAGTTTAAACTCTCCTGTTCACCTTGTGTTTGTACGTTTGTACTTGGTGACTTCTAATGCAGAAAGGTTCATATCTGTCTGTGAGTATCACATCACAGGGGACATCCTGCCCACCTCAGTGTGAACACAGCGCACACTCTGATTGGACAGCGGTCCGAGTCCTGCTACAGGGCCTCCTGAGAGGACACTGCAGCAGAGGACAGTCAGAGCCATGAGAGTTTTACAGCCGCTCAATGCTCTGCAGTAACACATGTACTGCATGTAGGCTTCATTTCCTCTGATTCACTCAGTGACCCTGCTTTGACTGTTTGGTCGTTATGGCAACCAACTTGCCTGCCAAATATGTTTGTGTTGCTCATTCAATGAATTATCTTATCTAAGACGTGCAGAGCAGACCTGCCACTGTGAGGGACAGTGGTGATACTGTGGTGCTGCAGATGTTCGTGATGTGTCTTATGCTGCTGCTGATGATGATGGGTGCATCTGGATGCCTGTCGCTGAGCTCTGCCATTTCTGTTCTGAAGTACGGAGGCGGAGAGAAAGTGAGCATGTGTCAGTGTTACACACACACACACACACACACACACACACACACACACACACACACACACACACACACACACACACACACACACTGTATGAGCCTCAGCTGCAACACACAGACCTGTATGTGTCTAAAAATGGAAAGCAGTCTTGCTGTCGCTGAGAATCCACAAGACGCTTCTATATGAGAAGAGAACATACAGAGATTCATATTAACATCTATCAACCATTGAATGACACATGGAGAAAAACAGATTACATGACAGATGATATAAGATGATAACACATTTATTTTCTTCTCTATCTTTTTATAAAAATAAAGGCATGGTCAATTTTACTGGAACTGATCCCCTCACTTCGTAACGTTCAACGATTACATGGGGCTCGTGGCTATGAAGTATGTTAAAATGATGCTATGGAGTAAAACACCAAATACGCTAGGAAAAGGGAAGATATAGGAGTTTTGGAGGTTGGAGGAGGTTGCCAGGCAACCAGCAGAGACCCCAAGAAGGTGCCGCACCTGACCAAAAAATAGTCACGGACATTAAACCCCTGTAAAACAACAACATGCTATTATTACAATGTGTTTTCTGCACGGATTAAACAACATATAACGTGATAATTACTTCACTTGCTTTCATTTTTTGTGAGTAAGCTTTGCTCTGTACATTTCCCATATTGCCTGAACCTCATACTTTTGCACATTCCTTGTCAATATATCTCTTTTATTTTAAAAACTGAAATATTGTGAGGATTGCATATTTTATTTCATATTAATACATATTTATGAGCAATATTTATATTTTATTTGTATTTCTTGACTCAGTTTGAAAGGTATTTCCCCCTTTCCAGTCTTTTGTGATAAGATAAGATAACTTTCCACTTGTAGCCAATTGTTTATCATAAGATAAGAGAGTAATACAAGAAATATATATATATTATATTTGTTTATAATTGTATTGCTTTTCATCTTGTTAATAGAGAAAAATCAAACGTGTGTGTGTCAGTGAAGTATATCACATTTGGTACACGTTATCCCTTCTAATTCTAGTAGTATCTTTGTGTTGGGTTTTATATAAAAATCCACTTTTCAAACTTTTTCAGAATAAAGGCTGATATTCTGATTTTAAGAACATGTGTTTCTGTTCATATCCTATCTTCAGCAATGCCCTACTAGTGTTTTAGAGAAGGCTATAGTCCTCTCTGTACTATTTCCTTTTTTGTTGATCAATGCTAGAGCTTTAATAACATGACTGCCAGGGTGTTGTATATTTTCCTGCGTCAGAGTGCCTAAATATAGCACAAGGCTATGGTCCTTAAGGGATGCCCCATTGTTATTGGTCTGTCCTGATCAACCCCTGCAGAGGGAGTTTTAGATCCTACAAAAGACATACCAAGTCTCTTTTGTTGAAGGGAGGTTACTAGCCTCAATTTGCAGATGTATTTTCGGCACCCAAGCACTTTATGCATGCAGTATTTTCTGCATTATTTTACATTTTAAATTGGCTTAGATTAGTACCGTTTGTCCTTGTCATATGTCTAGGTTGTTGTATTCAAGGTTGTTGTTTTTTGTATTGTTAAATGTGTTTGTATACCTGGTGACAACTACATTTCCTTGGTTGGATGTTCTCATACACAAAAAGAGATGAATCTGCTCAGTACCAAAACCTGATAAAATCCTGAAATCACTCTACGGACAATGCTCTTGTATGCGTTACACAGTGTCACAATCATTTCATTTGGGAATCCTGTTGAATCCCTTTCTTGCAGGGAAACAAATATATTGAGTCTTTAAGTCATATTTGTTATTAAAGCCGTACAAATTCCACACCGAACTCTCCTCTCATCTAAACGACGGCTCGTTTCTTCTCTATTGCACGTTTAGTATGGTTTGTCTCCAACAGGGAGCTGTACAGCAAACCGGTCAGCGCATGGTCGCCTGTGATTGGTCGGACTATCAGAGCCGCTCTCTGATTGGTCAGATTGTCAGCGGCACCAGAGCGGGCGGAACAACACATTTTTATCCCATCCTGACAACTTCATGTTGTTTAGCTGCTGGCTATCGTTTAACCAAGTTCACCTTTTGATTTGGTGCTGAGGCAACGTTTGAAGCAACACCTCCGACGTCCTTTTTATGAAGTGTTAACTGACATTTAAATAATAATGTAACGGAGAGAGCTGTGTTAGCTTGGCAGGTAAACTTTCTTTTGGAATCACAGCTAATGCTAGTCATTCAGCGTTCACTTTTTAGCTAACGGCTAACAGGAGCGACAGCAGCACCAACAGGAGACAAGGTTACAGGATAACCCAAAGGAAACAACGTAAGACACATAAACACAAAACACTGAACTTATTCATGGCATGTTAAAAAGTCTAAGTTTAGTTAGAAAACCGCAGTCAGTTTGGTCTTTGCAAACCTGAACCATATCGCTGCTGTAACCCTTCATACTAAAATATAAAAATGTAGTCATTCCTGTTGAGTACTCCTCATCAATGTTAAGATAGCTTTCCTTACTTCCACGTTTTAGCTTCTGGTTTAAGTTAACTTCAATTAAAACATGCAGAGGCTTGATACTTGCACATAATGGATAACCCATGTTGTCCACCCATTTGTGCAAGCAACTAAATGAATAACTTGAATTGTCTTTGGTTTAAGAGATCCCTGGGCTCTTTGACGTGTAACGATGCAACACATTTCTGCAGCTCTGAAATAAATTGGGAGGGCCAGTCATAACATTTTTGGACAATAATGAATGACACTTATTCTTAATCCTATAAATACAAGCAAATGTATTGTTACCGTAGTGACACAATTAGACTTGAGTGACTTTGTACATATAATGAGCCAAAGTTTATCAGATTCAAGCGGTTCTGGTTCCACTTTTGAGTTTAGGAGCTGCACTTCATGAAGTTGCATCCCTCAGTGAATTCTGAGCTTGCTAGAACTGACTTCCTGCTCTGACACGCTTGATAAATACGAGCCGTGATGCTACACAGTTGTTTGCTGTTGATTACTTTCTCCTTCCCTTTTCTTCCACCAAAGCATGAACTGTCCCCCCACCAAGCGCCTCCGAGGCCGGGATCGAGTGACAACGATGGACTTTGATGACCCGTTTGGAGATGACGAAGGCTTCACCCAGGACGACTTGAATGAGATTGACATCCTCGCCTCGCAGGCCATCACCTCGGCCCCGGCACCTGGACCTGGGTCTACAGCAGGAACTAAACCGACGGAGCTGGCACACGGGTCTGCAGGGCAGAGCAGAACTGTGGGCAGAGCCACAACCAATCGGAGCAGAGAGAACACATTTGGGTTCGGCAGCAGCAACAAAGGGAATTCTGGGATACAAAGCAGAGACCCTATCGGTGAGTATAGAGCACAACTGATCACTGAAGGTTTTACTGCACCTTCATTTGTCCGCTAAATTCTTGCTGAATGTTTTTTGTTGCTAAAGAGAATATTATTTATGTATTCCTCTGCTGGCATCAAATCCACCAGGACAGTGATTTAAATCATTTGAAAACGCACCCAAATGTATCTGTCTGGGTGTTGAGTGTCAACGTGTGAATTTAATCTCCTAGATCCTGTTATATTTCTAATTTATTACACTAAGAAAAGAACATTGGTGCCATTTGCTCCTGTGTATGTGATCCAATTTGGCTCTGAAACACACCTATTTCAATACCTGCTGATAACGGTTTTGTTTCTTTTTGAAGGTATAATTGAGCAACTTACATCCCAAATGATGTAAAGATTTTTATATAATGATAGATTTTTTTTCGTAATTCAGAAACACTTTTCTAGAATTTATTTTAAAAAGACAAAGAACAAAGGTCTGGGGCCTCATTTATAAACGGTGCGTACGCTCAAAAGATGGCGTACGCCAGTTTCTACGCAATGTTTGCGATTTATAAAATACTAACTTGACGGGGAAACGTGCGGTCCTCCACGCAAACTCTAACCCATGCGTACGCACTAAGCACAACAACGGGAGAGACGAGAAACTGCGACACCGTTGGCAGAAGGAAGAATGGAGAGAAATATGTGGAAATAATACCATTAATAAAATGTTACCTCTCATTTATCATATATGAAGAATTCATTTTCAAACATTGATTAAAGCCAATCTTAAAATGATTAAACAAACGCCTGTTTGAGACTCCTCAGTGCTCACACACACATAACTTGGAGAAATAAATAAATACGGAAATGTTATTGATCACCCCTCGATTATGTTCTCTTGTTAAGAAATGTTTTCTCATAAATGATGCGGTAAGCAGAAGGATATAATTACTTTAAACTGACGCCGTTTTGCTTTTCTATAGGTTGTAGATACGAGCATGGTTTTACTATCATGCTTAATCGTGTTTTATGCCGTCAATGGCCTACTTGATAAGTCGCTCGTAAAACACAGGAGGTATGGAAACTAAGAACACCATGTGGTAAATTGTACAGCAAATATAACACCACACATTAGTTGTATTTCCTTTAACTGGTTGATATATAGTTGCTGATCGACAGCTGGGACACAAACCACCAAATACAAAAACACAATTCAGATCCAGTCGTCATGACTCCACTCCGGAGGGATTCCCCGATCACTTCTTAGAGTTTCTCATCAAGGGTGTGTCTCCTGTCCCCGGTGCAAACACACTGCCTGAGGAAGGCTATGTGTATTGTTTTTGTCATTAACCTTTTTCGGACCACTTATTTATTTATTTTGGTGACGATCCGACCTCCATGCTGCTACTCTGGTTCAAACTGCATCCACCAAACAATATGATTTATCTCCACCTCCCCAAAATAACCAAAATCTGACACGGTGTGAGATGTCTTTTTTAGCTGTTCTGTCGTCATTTCCTGCGATCTTCTTCCTACAGTCAGTCAGAATGAATGAATGAATGGGCGTTTCTTTGACTATTTATAGGCAAATATGGGCGATACCTGAAGCCCGCAAAAGCTGCGCCGCATTTCAAGTTGATTGTGATTTATAAAGGTATTTATTTGCTTTGTCCTACGTAAGCAACCTTCCCATGTCAATCCTACGCAAGGCTTTATAAATGAGGCCCCTGAAACCCTTTCCAAACAACATACTTGACCACAAAATCTGTTGCACCGTTGTTAAGGGATGTTTAGATGTGAAAAAGAGAACAGCTGTGGATTCGTACTTGAATAAAGGTGTAGACTTATATATTTGAGGTAAAATAAATGATCCTTAAACAAAGATTAGTGAGTACAATGAATCCATAGTTGCAGGGAAAATAGCTTGCTCAATAAAAAAAAAGGAATGAGTGCATGGTCAGTTGATGTGCGCTGAGAAAACGTTGATGCTTTCAGCTGGGACCTTGTTCTCATTTCAGCATTATTGTTTTTGTGCGTTCAGGGAACAGGCTGCAGCGGGTTGGCTCAGAGAGAGCAGAGTCCAGCAGTCTGCTGGAGGCTCAGCATGCAGAGCTCAAGAGGAAGGTGAGACACACTGATTTCTCAATTAATAAAGCAAACATACAAATATATTTAATATTGCATTTACCCATGAGATTTAAGCATATATACATTTTCAGTTATACATTTTCTGGGACGCTGATATTTGTTGTTAAGCAAGGTGTTTAAAACAGTTGCAATACAAAGTATAACGAGAGCAAAACTAATGTAAAATAAGAATAACTTGCAGTGGTTTTATATCACTAAGACCATCAACTTAAGACTGGTATTTTTTGTTACTTAAAGTACATTTATTCTAAAAACAGGATTTTCCCTTTTTAATATTACTTTGCATGCTAATAAACCATTTTGATACAGACTATGCCACTTTTTTTAAACAAGACATACTTCATCTGAAAAACAATTGCCCAGTCTATATAAGTATTTAATCGATGGACATGAGCATGAAAGCTTCTGGATATAATCAGATGTATGTGTTCAGCTTTTATTACTTGACAATGTTTGATTGTCGGTGTTACAGACACATAGCAATCTGGACAATACAAATAGTGCTGGTTGATGCCCACATATCAAATATAGAAATGTTCTTGTAGCAGCTGAGAACAATCTCTGGTTAAACACGTCCTGTATGTTATTAGCTGAAGGAGGTGGAGGAGGAGATTATGTTGAAGAGCGGGGAGATCCGGGTCCTGCGGGACTCTCTGGGAGGGGCTCAGCAGGAGAAGGAGACCCAGAGGCAGAACCAGGTCCTGCTGGAGGCCCAGAAACAGAAAGAGCATGAGAACAGGGAGAAGGAGCTCAATAAGAAGGTAAGGAGCTGAAGCACACTCACATGTAAATGACACATATGCTCTCAGAATAACATGATAATGACATGTTCTCTTTCAGGTTCAGTCTTTGCAGTCAGAGCTGCAGTTCAAAGAAGCAGAGATGAACGAGATGAAGACCAAACTGCTCAGCTCAGACAAAAACAAGACGGCCTCTCCATTGCTTCGAAACAGGTCAGTCATCAACAATGTTACTACTGCATAAACTATGTCCAGGACAAGGGGTTTTGATTCATAGTTAACCCCACTGTAGATGATGGAGTCATGCCACACTACTCACACAGCTGAATTACAGCAACTATTTCTGTATGATAATACACAGAATCAGAAATCCTTCATATGTCCCGCAACGAGCACATTTACATTATGACCAGCAAGTAGTGCAGTAAAGTGAGGATAACAATTGGAAATGGTTAAGTATGCACACGTTATTAATAACACAATAAGTTAAAAAAAACTAGTATTGTTAGGTCAATATCTTCCACAGCTCCACCTTATATATCTTCCACCACTGGTCTGCAGGGAATTATCTTTGGGGGAACCTTTACATGAGACCTTGCATTTAAATGGCTTAATCCCCACAAAACAAAATGCCAGGTAAAAATGCTTATTTTAAAGGGCACCTATCATGCAAAATGCACCTTTGTACGTCTTTTATACATGATTATGTGTCCCCGGTGTTCCGGGGAACTCACCAAGTGTCAGAAAACACAACCCTCTCTATTTTCCTCCTTCGCCAAATCTCTAAAAAAGGGGCTGCAACGGATCTGAAAAAAATGGATCCACATTCCGACACTTTTCTACGTCACAAAGACGTACTCCGCTTATTGGTCAACTCTCCACCTATCAGGGGAATGAGCCACGGCCAGTGCATTGCCAAACCTCTCATTCGCATATAGGCTATCGGCAGGCTACCCCAGTCACATCTGTGTTTCTGCCTGCTCTTGGCAGGATGTCTAAGCCAGTTAAACCACGGACATGTTTATGAACTTCTCTCAAGTCCAACACGGATATGCCTCCAAACTAATGCTACACCCGGGATCAATACCAACCATCCGGGACCAGGCCAGTGAGGACACATCCAACTCTGAAGCTGTAAGTTTTTATTTAGCAGTGTTTTTCCTGATAAAGCTATCTCTAGCTGGTAGCATGTAGCTTAGCCGTATCAATGTCGCCTCAACCCCAACTAGTAATCGGTTAGGTGTTTATATGTTCTTGTAACATTTTATTTTGTACGCTCCGCAGTATTTGCTTTGTCTTTTATTTTAATTATCAGGCATTTGCGAACATGTTCAGACTGCCGTAATGGCGATCTGTGTGAAGGCTGTAAAGCCACGCCTAGCCTAGCCGATAACACAAGTATTTATTCTCCTATGTATTAGTATTTTGTATCCTCTAAAAAATCATATTGAGTAAGTTATAATAACAAACGTAATCTTCTGGAGGTAAGTGCCGTTTTTTCCAGCGTTATGTAAAAGCTTTTGTGATTGTAGTCTGTAAGAACGATCAGATATCATCGACCTGTAAGCTAAGCTAAGCTAAGCTAATGAGACATGCCGGTTTTTGCAGCGTTATATGTAAAAGCTTTTGCATGTTTACTTTGCGCACATGAATATAAATGGGGGTGTGTTAGGATACAACACTGTATGTATGTATGCGAGGGGACACACACCACGAGTAAAACGGAGCTAAAGCCCTGGTATGTTGTTGTTGACGACATGCATCTTCTAATCTAAACCACTTTTTTTGTTGTGCTTTTTTTAACATTGCACAGGCTACGTGGCCAACTTGATGGACCTCATCTTCGACCAAGTCTTTGTGGACCCTGCACCATTATGAGCAACCTGACAGGGAGGAGGTCATCGCCGGGTATGCCACACGGTTCAATTTGGCTGCTGTCTGAACCTAACATAGACATTTCACGGATCAGAGGACAACGCAGGCCGGAATCACCACTCTGATCCTCTCTCCATGGGTTCAAATAACCGTTGATTTTGACAATAAAGTTCCGAGTTGATATCAAATGTGTCGTGATTATTCATGTTTGGATGGGTAAAGAATATTCTGATTTCAAAAGCATAAGGTTGTGTGTGGACTTTTTTTGTCATACACATGGGTGCGTTATGCCATTGCTGTGTAGTATATAATAGTACATGTACAATGACAGAATGAAAGATTGCATAAAGCCATATACACCAGTATTTATTTCCATGAACAATATTAGCATTCGTTTTACAATTTCAGTCAAAACAAACCACTCAGTGCTCTATTTGCCTCAACTGTAGTCCAACTGTGTTCAGCTCTGTAAATATTCAATGCATTCTGCAGGGAGAACACATTTAGGCACACAATCCAGGATGATCCACCACACAGGTTAGAGTCCTCAAGTTCCTGCATCCGTCTTTACACCTAGTGTGATAAACATATATTGAATGACATGTGAAAAATGTATTCTCTAAACAGACAACTTAGTGAAGCTAATGTTACGTGTGGTATCTCCATGCAGCACATGCTCCGGTTCAGAAGGCATCGTGGCGCAAGTTGCACATGTCCCCCTTTAGAAAGAAGTCAATAACTGAGCTTTTAAAACACATGAAACACACATTGCTGACAACTGAGATGTTTGCACCTCCACCAAAACCTCCGCTGCTTCAGTTTCTGGATCAAATTGATAATATGCTTGAACACATGCATTGCTCTGAGATGACATGTGTATTCCACACTCGTAAACACAGCAAGCATGGTAACGTGATTCTCGCCGGCTCTTCTGCAGGGGGCGTGGTCAGCTGCTGCTCAGAATTTTCATAGGCAGGTTTGGAATAAAGCGAAAATGAGCGAAACGAGGCATGGCTAAAAAATGATCTGTTTGGTATTTTGGAAAATAAAATGTATAAATATACCTTATATAGGTATGGTCATACACTATATCATTTAAATATAGCATGATAGGTCACCTTTAACAATGTAATGCGACTTATACTGAAAACAAAATGGGGCCACTTGACGTATGGGTCAATGCCATGCTTGAAATTGAATCATTTGGACAGCAAATGTTCTAAACATGTCCCTAAACATATTTATTTACAACTATTTAATGGAGGAACCCGTAAACAAACCATATCTTAGTCCAACGGTTATCACCGCGTAGGTTTTTAGCCTGTAGGTCGTTGGTTTCATTTCATGTAGGGATACACACATGGCCTCAGCAGAGAAGAATTGTGGCCAATACGAACAGCCTACACTCTGTGAGTCTGACTAACTAAACCTCAAATCTCTCCTCAGTCTTAAAGTGCTCACCCAGTTGCATCGTGGGACATGCGGCAGCACCTCCTCTCCAACAACAAATGGATTCATCACCAAGGAGATGTTTGGAGCCCATGTTCCATCCAAAATGACACCTGTGAAGACACAAAGAGACGGTGGGTCACATGTAGGTGATGACGGTTGCTGTTAAAGCAGATGTGTTGAGGTAAAGCAACATTTGATTATGGTGTGTGAATGTGTGTTTTCAGCAGACAGAGGGTCATCCAGCAGCAGATCTGGTGACAGACAGGAAGTGTCTCGTCCAGACCCGTTCCTGTCCGTCAGACTTGCTCACCTGCAGCACAGAGGTCAGTCTGCAGCGCTGCTTGATGAGTCATTGAAAATACCTTTTAGATTAACACAGGTTCCCCAACAGGTTTCTATTTGTTGAACCAGTCTACCTAAAACAGTGAAGTGATAATAGGAAGGGGTGCACATAACTGGTACGCATGCGCGGCAAACATCTGAAATGCGTAACGTCACTTTGTTTCACTAAGCGCCTTTGCGTCTGTTAACGTTGGTGACGTGTAGTGAACAACAGAATTGTGCCAAAACTCCGCCAACTGGCTGCGGAAGGAGACTCCCCTGTGCACATTGTGTGGTCCGCACACACACTGGAGAACTGCGCAAAATCAGCTGATCTTCACGCTCTGTAGTCAAACTGCTGCAGTTTTATTTACAACAAGGTGGAGAAAAACACACTTCACGCTTCAAACTTACTCAGGGTGTTAATGGAAGAGTTTGAAATCAGACAGAGGTGGAAGAAGTACTCTGATCCTGTGTAGGAATACTCTGTTACAGTAAACAGTACAGTATTTTATTTATACAGTATAGCGTTTTTCACAACTCGCTTTACAGTATGAGGGAGGGTAGACAAATAAGGACAGGCAAACAAGTAAGTATAGTAAAATAAATAAATAAAAAGGCAGTCAAGAGGAAGTTGATTGAGAGGGGGGGGGGGGGCTTATGGGTAGACAGAGTTGAAAAGATGTGTTTTGAGGCGGGACTGAAAGACTGTGAGGGACTCAGTCACGAAGAAGGACTTTGTATACTGCAGGGTAGCTTGTGAATTTACTCCAGGTGGAACTAAAGTCTGATTTAACACTTGATTAGATTTCACATCATTCATCCACATCTGTAAAGTAACTAAAGGTATAACATAAATGTAGTGATCTAAAAGTACACCATGTACCTCTGAACTGTAGTGGAGTAGAAGTACAAGTATCTCAAAATTGTACTTAAGTAGAGTACTTGAAGAAGTGTACTTAGTTACTTCCTACTTCTGAAATCAGATCTGACTTCAAGTCATGTGAGAATTTCTTAGTATTTGATCCTTCAACTTGGCCTCAGGAATTGCAAGGACTTTTTTGTTTTGGAGAAAGCAAATCTGAGGCTTAAACAGAGACAGGGAGGTGCATCTGCCGCATCTTCGTCATCTAGAATGCAAGAAGTGTGAATAGAGGAACTGCACTTATTAAAACCACGCTTCATGTGGGGTGAGTACCAATCACTGTCTCCTGGTGCTCATCTGAGTAACTCACTAAAACAGTGATGATAATAGGTCACGTTTTCCTAAGAGCTACTTTAAAGGGTCATTCCTCTTTTTGTTAAGACTGAAAGTCAATAGTTAAAGCTTGTGTGTGTGTGTTTTATTGTGTGCTGTCCTCCAGGAGGTGTCCTGCTGGGGTTGTTGCTGCAGCAGCCTCTCTCTCCCAGCAGCCTCGGCCTGTCTCACCTGCTGTCTATGAGTCTGCCTGACATCCACCTGACATCCAGGTAAACACCCGGCACCTGTTACCATGACAATGTGGGCACTACTGCAGTGTAATATGTAAAACAGAGCACTGTAGGAATTACAGGAAGGTATTTCCTGGAGTATTAAAAACAAAAAAATACTTGTTCAATGTCTGTAGTGGCAAAATAAATGTGGGTCAGGTAGTGGAAAAATAATGGCTTTCTCCCCCTCTCATTACCACTACCAAAATGCATCTCGAGCAACGCATTTGAGCCACACGCGGGTAGGGCTGCCCCCGATTAGTCGACTAAACGTTAGTCGGCGGAAAAAAAAGTATTTGTCGACACATTTTTCATTGGTTAATTAGTAAAAAAGAAAAGGTGCATGTGCTATGACACGTCAGCCGGAACCCCCTCAGACTTCCTTCAGAGCTGTGCCTGGTCATTAAGTTAGGCAGGAAATCTAAAGTGTGGATCCTTCTGAGCGAGTAAAGGACGAGTCCCACAAGTTGACATGCAGACTACGACGGCAAAATGTATCAGAGCGCAGCTTCCTGACTGCCGGCTTCATAACAAAACACGGAGCTTAATTATCCCAACAACGTCATGCGTGACTCAGGCAGCAGCCTATCTTTGTATGTCAACATAATGTATAGACCTATAATATATAATCTTTCTGATGAATAGGTGCGGAGGGATTTTTGTCAACGCTCATATTTTCAGTGTTTCCGTTTCCTCTGTAGTATTTAGTGGGTTGTTTATATTCAGATATGAATAAAAGAAACTAGAACTAAATGTTCCGTGTGTCCTCGCTGCTAGTTCACACACACACACACACAATAAGAATCCTTTACACCGCTGCGTCCGTGCGCTGTGACTCTCATGCGCTCTCAACATTTCATTTATATTTCAAAGGTTAATTATTACAGTTTTATTCTAGAGTTCATGTGAAGCACAACGTACCATGCTGTTATAACGCTCTTTATCAGCCTTTGAAACTAAAACCATTTTGGGAGAAAAAAAAAATATATATTTATAATAATATATCATAAATGTGCAACAACTAGTCGGCTAATCGTCTTAATTGACGACTATTGGTCGACTAGAAACATCTTTAGTCAAGGGCAGCCCTACACACGGGAGACAAAACAGAATAAAGGCTCATGAAAAGTCTCTCGGGTTTAATAAAGTTAAAAAGTGAAATCATGCTTTGAACTGTAAAAACAGACCTTCATATATGACAATAAAAACACAATCTTTTGGTGTCATAATCGCCTCCTCATTTTATGTATTTTATAAATGCGTTTTTTAAGTACCTTAATCCAATCCCCTCAACTGCCACTTGGGAGCGCCGAATCCACTGAAATTCAAATCTTCAGACCCAAAACTTTAACATAAATAACTTTCATTTTATTGAAGAATGTGTAGTTGTAGGACTATGAGTAGTTGCAACTCCAGCACAAAGGCACATAACTGTTTAAAAATACTAACTAATGTGTTGTGTTGGGATTTCAGTGGGCTGTCTTCAGGTTTTCTGCTCCACTCTGCTCCTGCAGCCAGCATTAATGTTGGTGTAGCTCCCAGAGCTGCTCTGAGCCCGGTCCAGAGTCTGGCTGTAACGGGACTCAACATGCTGAGCCAGAACCGACCAGCAGCTGCAGCGAGCTGCGGGAACAAAAGGTAGACTGACTGAGACACTAAAGCTGCTCTGATCAACTGCACTACCTTCTCGCCACGACAAGTAAAGATAAACATTTCTGTGGACAACAGCACCCTCTTGTGGCCAAACGTAACAGCAGCACTGAAATCACATTAGTTGACACCTTTTAGTTTATGTAGATCAGCGGTGTTCAAAGTGTGAGGCACACCTCCCTGGGGTGGCGCCAGAGAGCTTCAGGGGAGGCGCAGCTTGAGAAAAAAATAACTAGAAAAAGATGAGTAAAGTGTCACCTCGCCAAAAAGGCTGTAAAAGTGCTCATTCCCTTCACCTCCAGCCAGGGGCGGACCGGCCATCTGTGTGGGCTGGAGAATCACAGAACGGCCGGTCGTCAGTTTAATAATTAATTTGTTATGTTTTCAAACGGCATCATTTAAGTTGCGCTGACAGGCGACAGAGGTCTGTTCAGTGAGGCTCCCCCCACCCGTTGACAGTTCACGAGCGTGCTCTGCCAATTTGTGTGGGCTGGGCTGGGTGAGATTCCAGAGCAGATTTTTAGTCCCAGTCCGCCCCTGCCTCCACCTACCTTTGTGAGTGCGTGTTTTCCGCATTGACTTTGATCAAAAGCAAGTAGCGGTCAAGGCTGCAGCCTGAGGATGATCTGCGTTTACTGGACCTCTGTGAAATGCAATTGAGTACCCCTGCATTATAGCAACAACAACAACAACAACAACAATAGCAATAATAATTGGGAGGGGGGGCGCGGCTGTTTTTATGTTCTCTGAGGGGAGGCTCACCTTCCCACACTTTGAAAACCCCTGATGTAGATAATTAACAAAGATTTAGAATCCACAAAAGAAAATGAACCAATGATCCAGTTTTATTGTCAACGCCATTGAAACAAATATTTAAAAAAGTTTCAGTATTTGCATTTTTATAAACATGTTTGATTTTTTTTTAGAAAAGGTGCGATGGTTAATCATTAAGATCTGGTGAAGCAGACTCTAATTGTGACTTGGGAAACATGAATCCAATCAAAACGTCTATATTTGAGTTTGATCTCAAATATTCTGTGTGTTTGTGCGTGCAGGTCGTGTCCTGGAGCTGTGCTCCTCCTCCCTCTGTTGGACCTCCACCTGTCTCGGCTCTGTCAGGCTCTGGACTCGCTCCGCTCTAACCCCGCTGTCAGCTCGCTCCCTCCAGGCATTACAGCTGGACTGGGGAGACTGGAGGAGGCTGGTTCCACTGGTTTCAGCGTGGAGGACACTGGTTTGGCTGCTCTGAGGCTCCTCCACCTGCTGCTGGCCCACAGTGACAAGGTGATGACCCAACAGTAACAACACCTGTAATGAACCTGCAGCAGACACACTTTTAATAACAACATAGAAATCACATCTTTTTTTCCGACCCAGTAGAAAAGGTCTTTCCCGTTTGCAGTATAGATGATACAGTTATTTCTAATTTCCAGGTGGTCGAGGCTGTGCTGTCAAAGGAGAGTCAGAGCAAAGTTCCAGACATAAAGGTACAATCTGAAATGTACCTTAGAGGAATATTTTTCAAGGTTTTAATACTCTTATCAACATATGAGTGGACACATATGCTTTATGCAAATGTTTATTATCATTTGAAGAATGACATATTCTCATGAATATTAAACACAACAACCTCTGAACATTACAAATATTCGCCTCAATTCAACCTGGAACCTTGTGTGTGTGTGTGGGTGTGTGTGGGTGGGTGTGGGTGGGTGTGGGTGTGTGGTGCAACTCAAGGCATATGCTCGAACGGGAGCTGCCTGGACGCTGCAATCATGTTGCGCACTATCCGTGCTTAGTGTGCTGACTTCTCGTACAATGTCCCACTGTCTGGCTTCCTGCATAAAGTCAAGTGCTCGGCGCAGTTGTGGCGAAATGTCGCTCCTCTGTTTTCATTGAAACAGCTCCTTATATCCGTTAGCGCAGCTAGCTAGCACCAGATGCTAACAACAACAATGCACGTAAGGTCTCTCTCTCTCGCTCGCTCGGGCCACATATACACACACCCTCCCGGTCCTCCCAGTAGCCAGTCGGTGCCTGCCGGTGAGCGTGGAAGTGTGGTCTGCCACAAGCGGACGGCACTTCACTTCTAGAAGGCTTCTGGTCATTATGTTATTATGATTAACTGGGATTGTTTTCCCTCACAGAAAAACATTTAATTCTATTTTCTTTTGCTCCCTCTGTTCTTAGACTGAACCCTCTACTGCAAGTGTGGGTTTGTGCTCCCAGAATGCTTTGCTGCAGTCCCTATTGCACCTGTGTGAAGCCGGGCAAAGCAGTGAAGGCGTCTCGCAGAATGAGGAGCTTGTCCTCAATGCCATGAAGACTATGTGCGTGCTTATTGAGAGGACACCACACACACATGCTGACAGGTACACACACAGTCACACACACAAACAGCTGAATTGCTTCTTTTCCTTTTCACAGTCTGTCGTTCCGTCATCTTGGCACACTGAACGGACGTGCCACGGCCTGGCTCAGTGGAAGTTTTTGGTTTCAGACATGGGTGAAAGTGTACTGATGTAGTGGAAAGAGGTGCGCTGGATTTATGACGCAATACAAAACAAGAGCATCATTGCGAAATGGAGTGCGTCACAATAATTGCTTAATTATTTTTATTATTTATTTTTTATTTTTGTTGGAATCCAAAATCGTGATTGCAAAATATATGTATTTTTCCACCCAGCCCTAACACAGAGCAACTCAAATAAAAAGAAAGATGGCAATATAAAAGTGCCCTATTATACTTTTGGGGGGGATTTCCCTTTCCTGTATTGTTATATAGGATTTACTGCATGTAAAGGCTAACATCCCAAAGTCGCCTCAAACGCCTCCATTGGACTCGTTTGTTGACATCCATAGCAAAACGAATCACTATGTATGTAACACTTGCATTATTGGCTAGCGCTCCAACACATTGTACGTAACGGTGGTGGCGAAGTCGATAGGGACTTGGCTTGGCAACTAGAAGGTCACCAGTTCAAGTCCCGGCAAGACCAAGTGCTACCGAGGTGTCCCTGAGCAAGGCACCGTTCCCCACACTGCTCCCCGGGCGCCGTTCAAAATGGCAGCACACTGCTCCTAACACAGGATGGGTCAGATGCAGAGAAACAATTTCCCCACGAGGGATTAATAAAAGTCCATCTTACATCTCTAATCGGTTGACCAGTGTATGAGAGAAATCAAGAGCTTTTTGAACATGAAATCATGGCACAAAATACAAATGTGTTCTCTTTAAACTTAACTGTGGTCTTGGCAAGAATCACATTCTTGAGAATCAAGAATAAGAGTATTCATGAAGATCAGTATCAGGGTAATGAGTTGTCACTTGATGATGAATTAACAAGTTTGACAGATGTTCAGAGTTGTTGTCTTCAATATGTGAGCTCTTCATTGAAGGTGTCATGAAACATGCCTTGGGTAACTCTCTTCAGCGCACATTCTTTTTCGACAAACGTCTAATTACATTGCAAACACACACGCATGCACACACAAACAACACATGATGCAACACACACCTTGGAGGAATACTACTGGAGAAAGGAGTGCCCCGAGCGAGCAGGGAGTGTGGGGTTTATGAATGTTTCCACTGACTGTCCTGATGCAATATCTGAGCGTAAAGTGATTTACAATGAGATGTAACGGAGTATATAATTAACTGATCATATTAATTCTTCAGTCTGACCATGAGATCAGAATTAAAAAGGAGCCACTTGTTTATTTATTACTCCAGAAATGACTCCAATTCAGAATTGACCCTTCCTGTGTTGACTTATGATGTATTAGTTTACACTCTTACATGTGTGTCTCTGTTTCTCTCTCAGGTTGCAGTGTGTGTTGCAGGTGGTGTGTGTGTGTTTGTCAGCAGACTGCGGGTTGCAGACAGTGTCGGGGGGTGTGTCCGTCCTCACGTCCATGTCCGACCAACACACACTGGCCCAGCAGCTCTGCTCTCAGCACGGTCAGTCTCTACACACTGCTAGAGTATTGATATGGCATTGACTTCACTCCAACTTTATGTCGTTCTCCTGCTCTGTAACCTCTCTTTGAAGTTTATAAAGGTTTTTGACTTTGCTTCAAATGTTCACTACATGTGTCTGCTCCACATGATGTAACTGCAGCAGCGTTTGATTGTTGTTGTTTTCTTTAGACCCGTGTATTTTCCTGAAGTTGTTCCAGTTTATCAGAACGAGACAGGACAACCAGGCAACACACACAGACTGGGTTCTGTTGGACCTGCAGGTAACACAAACAGGCTTACACACACACACACACACACACACACACACACACACACACACACACACGCACGCTGCAGAGGTGTAGTGATTCTGCTTCGTATAATAGTTGA
This sequence comes from Harpagifer antarcticus, assembly GCA_902827135.1. NCBI lineage: Eukaryota > Metazoa > Chordata > Actinopteri > Perciformes > Harpagiferidae > Harpagifer > Harpagifer antarcticus. Next base: position 240,157 of record CADEHL010001058.1, read on the forward strand.
AGAAATGGACTTGGTCTTATTACTTTTTTGTTGTCCGACTGCATCTAACCTCAATTGTTTCTGTCTGGTCTAATTCTCTCTGAGTCATGTGTGTCCTTGTAGCCTCAGTGCCATTAAATCTCTAAATATGGATAATGGCGAATTGATTTAGGAAAAGACCATGGGGATGCTAAAGCAACGTTATTTACAATGAGTAAAATGACGGACTCAATGCTGTACAACGCAAATATGAAGTTCCATCCAAACACAAACCCTCCTAAGAGGGACGTGTCCTTTTTCTCCACAGTGTATAGGGCATACAATACATTGTTGACAACCGAATGATATGTCTTTTTAAAATGTGCTGCTGTATTGTGAACTCGACCGTAATTCAAAAAGTAACTGCTCCTACTACTAGGATGAGTTAAATGCAGAGGCCACATTTCACTGTGTGTGCTGTGTGCTCTGCATGTGTGACCATTAAAGAGGGTTTCATCCCTCCAATTCTCGATTATACCTATTTATTTGAGAATTGAAAATACTTATAGTTTGGGCCATGATTGTCTTTGGTGCCACAGGTGGTTCGTTTGCTGAGCCGACTGATGACCCAGAGAGCAGAGAGCTGGACTAACAACCAGCACAGCACCTGTCAATGTGACACCGAGGTAAGACTGTCTGACCCTCTGCTCTGTTTTTATATAGTTACACTAAATGTGGCGTTGCAACTTTCTACTCAACCCTCTCATCTCGCTCTCTCTCAGTTGGTGCAGACTGTGGTGATTGTTTTCCATCGTCAGTGGTTGGATCTTCGCGGTTCAACAGGTCACATTTCACACTGATTTATTTCACCCCTTGTCCCTTAAACTATTTATAAAACCCATTAATGTGTCCTAAAAATAATTGATTACCAATTATTGTAATTTTTTCCGTCTTTCCTTCAGGCGTGGCCCCGCCCCCACCAGAGTCCCCCGCCCCCTTGTTACCATGGTGGCGCGGCCCTGCTGCTTCCCTGCTCAGAGAGTGTCTGCTGCTGCTGCACTGGCTGCTGCTGCATCACGGCAGCTTCTCAGAGAGCTGCAGGCCACTGCTGCACATGTACGACCAGGTGATCCCCGCCGTACGAGACACGCTGAGGAGGATCCCCGAGCTGAGCGAGAGCGAGGGTACACACACACACACACACACACACACACACACACACACACACACACACACACACGCACCAACAAACAAACAAACACACACACACTAATCAAAAGACAAAATAGTTTTTATGTTCTTCTTCTGTCAGGCTGTTGAAGCGGTCAGATTTTACACTAGCAGTTATCTTCTGAGAGCAGTCTAATTAAGAAGCGATATATGTAAATTGTATTTACACGTCAATGCGTAGAACTCATGGGATCAGCCAGATAACATGGGGAATGCTATGCCATTTATAAAATAAATAAAAAACTGAGTTGACATGAAAACTGTACTTGATTCTTGTCGGTCACATTATGACTTCATCAGGTCAGTTTAACTTCTTCTCACAGTTCTCTTCCAGTCATAAGTGTTGCTGCTTGTTGTAAACATGCTGTAAATGTAAAAACAAATTATGATTAATAAATATAGTCTTAAGAGCGACATGTTTGACCCTCTTATTCAATTCAGTCAAGTACAGAAATATCTTTCAGATGTCTACATTTTTGTAAATTCTGAAATAAACACATTTATTTTCTTTCACTTCCTGTTTCCCGCCAGAGCTGGCGCTGGAGGAGATCTGCCGCTCGGAGGGTGACGACACAGATGACATGGACACTGAACCTGGCTCCTGATCGGCTGCTGACATCGAAGAGCGACACTTTACTGAGTGTTGATTGTATTTTTTCAGATGGAGACGAGGAAAGAACAGAGAGTAAAGTGGGTGTTGGAAATTAGATGAAGGACTACAGACAATTCAGAGATCTCACTGTATTGATGGAAGCTCAAATGGATGTCTTCTGCTGTCCGATGAGATTTAACAATAAAAGAAGAAGGTGATAGAAACTGCACAGTATGATGTTTACATTTTCCTTTCTTTCTGTCTTTACTCTTTAAACGGGCCATATTCTTCTTATTTTCAGATTTCTGAACTCCAATGTGAAGTATTTACAGGCTTTATTGTTCAAAAAGGTCTTTATTTTTCTAATATTTCTGTGCTGCAGCACCTCTTTCCACCCTCTGTCTAAAACCAGACTGCTCTCATTGGTTAGCTGGCCGGCTCTGTTGTGATTGGTCGGCAACTTAGAGATGTCCCGCCCCTTAGCCTATCACATACATTAGGCGCTTTCACACCGGAGTTCTGTTCCCCGTACTTCTCTCTTTTAGTTCCGATAGTTCCTGGGATTTTGCGTTCACACCAAAAAGAGAACTTAGTTCATGAGAACTTTTCCCCCCTTTTCAGTCCCTGCTAGAGAGTACAGGTACTTTCTTGTGGAGAAAAAAGTTTAAATTTCTGATTGGCTGGGTGAATTGCAAACCACACCCCTTAAAACTCTGAAAAGTTTTGTGAAGCTGCCATTTTATTTGCTGGCATTAGCATTATTAGCATTAGCCCAGCACACCAACGGAGAGAGACTAACTTATGGCAACACAAAATAAAACATGGGAGCGGTGGAGATGAGGAGGTGTCGGCGTTCTGGCGATTTACTCGGAAGGCTTCAGTAGAAGCTGCTGGGAGTCCCAGCAGCTTCTACTGAAGCCAGTCCCCAACTCCGGGGACTTCGGGTGGCAGTATACGCCGTGAAGTTGTTTGCGGCCTGCCAGTAAACCCAAAGCAGAAGAAGTGACGTCAGCGGCTTCATTTGCCTAATCTTCCCTCAGGGACTTATTCCGGTGTGAACGGAGGTGGTTCCATGGGGGAACTAAGTGCTGGGAACTAAGTATGGCAAAGTACTTGGTGTGAAAGCGGCTAATGTGTTGGAGTGTTAGTCAATAGAAGCACGAGTGTCTGGGAGAGAACGCAGGAAAGAGAAACCCCCAAAAGCACAATAGGGCCCCTTTAACAGTTTGGGCAGCTGTAAAGGTAGGTAATATAGATGTGGAGTTGGTAGCAATATTATCATCAAACTTAACAGTGGGGATATTTTGATTTAAATACCATTAAATGCTGCTTTTTTTTAACTGCTTTATACTATTGCCTTTATAAAAATTCCAATTGCCTCTATTTTTTTTAAGAGAGTCTGGCTTTTTGGCTGAAAGTTAGACGATATAATCAGTAACACTTCTATATCTTTCCAAAACCTATAAATGTTTTAGACACTTGTGCCTCATGTGGCTACAAAGTGAGATACAAACCGGTTTCTACACAAATCCCAAACATTTTAATTACAAAAGAAAAAATACAGACCGGCTTTGTGTGTTTTGTTAGCTGAGGACTAAAATGAATGAATTAAATTAAAGCATAAACAAAAACCAGTTGGAGGCAGAACAGTTTGTGAAACATCTTTAATTGTATCTCTGGAACTGAGGTGTGACACATTCAGAAGAAGGCATCCTATTGGCTTGTTGCGTGGTCGCTCTGTCAAAGACTTGAGTGTTGGGAATTGTTTTAGGCCAGTTATCTCAAAATTACAAGATTGCTATTTTCATATTATGATTCAACACTTGCTTATATTTGTTCGTTTATTCTGAGGTGTAAATCAGGGCTGCACATAACTGGTGCGCATGTGCACCCCCCGCTAAAAAAGAGCACCGGATCATTTGAAATAGGCGCATTTGCGCACCAACATTGAGAGAGAGATATTTGCGAGTTGCATAACAACTGGTAAGATAGCAGGGTTTCCCACACATAGACTTGACTTGGGCCGCCCAGGTATAGTAACGGCCGACAAAGAATAAATCGCGAGCTATTTAGGTTTAATTTTTCTAATCCGTCCACGAGCACGACGGCATCTTGCTATCGCGTGAAGGATCTGCTTTATGCGCTCCGCACAAACCCTGCTGCGTGCTCACTAGCGCTTTTCTCTGGGGATTTCTGTTTTTAGGAAGATTTGTATTTATTTTTGCAAACACAGGCAGATCCTGGTCTTATAATTCTAGGGAGCAACCAGGAAGTGTAAACACTGAGAGAAAGTTGCTGTTCCCCTTTACGTTGTTTCTGGGAATTTCTCTACTTTAGAAGTCGCTTGTTGAGGAAGGCACATACGAGTCTGGTCAAGTAACCCAGGATTAGACTGTCTGTAGTGTTTGTGTGTGTGCACTCTTGTATGTCTATCTTTGTGAGGACCTACTTCAGTTTTTGAATGGTTGTGATATTTTGTCTGAAGGCTGTTTGAGGTTTTCAGTGTTTTTTTTATACATTAGAGTAAATATCAGGTTAAGGTCCCCCAAGGGTTGGGGCTAATTAGCTTAATGGCAATAGACAAGTTATGGAATGAATTAACGATGAAGTAAATGTTCCTTCACTGTGGAATGTAATGGCTGGAGAAGAATGGCACTATCAGCATTTAGATTGGTTTCCCAATAATAATCCTTCCTTTTTAATTATGCAATACTGTCTGTTTCTTGGTACGAGTTCTTGTGTAAATGAATACTTAGTTTACCACAGAAAAGGACATGCTTCAACCATTGCGACACCAAAACCATAAGAGGATGGGGTTTGTATTTTCCCCTGTATGTATCAGCAGTTACAGATTTGGGTGGATTGGCGTTGGGTGGAACAACAAAAGCCAAATAAAAAAAAAAACACGAAGCAATGTGTTTTGGATTTTTACCGAGTGGTCTGAAGAACTTGCTAAATTAGAAGCTAGCTGTTCTAGGGGTGGGGTGAATTACATTGATTTGGGTCCTCACAAGTATAGAAGTACAATTGTGTGTCTTAGTGTTTTTCAGTCCATGTTGGAACCACCTGGTCATCGTCCTCTTGTTTAGTCTGTGGTGTTTTGTGCGAGCTGTGATGAGTCTTTTGTGTTTTGTGATGTTGCGTGTGGGGATTGTTCAGCCACGGGTGCATCAGCAGCTCCGGCGCCGTCAGTCTCTCTGTGGGTGACTTCCTCAGCATGCAGCCAATCAGACACTTGGCTCGTGGCGAAAGCCAATCAGGCAGGCTGAAGGCCCCGCGGCGGATCTTAGTGAACAGCGCCGCAGGTTGCGTGTCCTGAAACGGGTATCGTCCAATCAGCATGGTGTACAGAGACACGCCCAGGCTCCAGATGTCTGCGGCGCGGCCCGAGTAAGACCTGCGCCCATTGGTCAGTAGCTCGGGGCTGACGTAGGCGGGGCAGCCGTGTCTGTCCGTCAGAGAGTCGTCGTCACGGTTCCCGTGCAGGAGGACGCAGTCGTCGAGGCCGAGCAGAGCAACACGTGTCCTGCAGAAAGAAAACTAAACATTTCATTTATACGTCATCAGTAGATATATTACACACATTTATGGTTTCATCCATTTAACACTGATACCATTTATGATATTGCTGCTACTAATAATACTGCTGATGTTAGCAGTGTCATTATTTTCAGTCTCACCTGTATTTGTCAGTGAAGACGAACCTGCGGAGCTTCAGGTCTCTCAGGACGACGCCGTGCTGGTGACAGTGCGACACGGCGTTCAGCATCTGAGTGAACAGATGCCCCGCCTCCTCCTCGCCGACAAGTTTCCTGCTTCGCACATACGCGTGCATGTCACCGTGGTGAGTGGGGAGGAAGACGTACACGCTGTCCTGGCCAATCACTACGTCCTGCAGGCTGCAGATGTTGTCATGGTCACCGATGCGGGAGTAAGCAGCCAACCGCTCCTGGTAACCACGCAGAGGAATCACCTGTAACCATGACATTCAGGTTAGATAACACGGTTACAGTTAGAAACTTCACTGTGGCATGGCCAGGTGTTTTTACAATATCATGAGTATTTTCAACAGTACACTACTTATTACACGTACAATATTACTAGCAGAATCAGCATTATTTCCAAAGCGTTTTTCAATAACAATTTTTTGCAGGTATAACCATAAAAGTGTTTCCAAAACTATTGGTATTTATTTTTAGCAATAGAAGTAGTTTTATAAGCAATATCAAGAATTTCCAGAAGCATTTTGTAATATTTTAGCAGGATTAACAGTTGCCAGTATCTGTAGTATTTTCAGAAATATTGGCACAAGTAGTACTTGTATATTCAAATGATCAAGTAACTTAAAAGTATTTGCCATATTTTGTAGTATTTTCAGCAGTTTTAGCTTTATTTTTGGCAGTATATAATGTAGCCTTTTTATACAAGCACAATCATATTTTTGCAGTATAAACAATAAAAATATTTTTTTTAACATTTAGCTTCAAGTAACTACTATTTTTACCACTTTAAACGGTATTCATGCATAGATATAAACAGTATAAATCATATTTTTTCAGTACGAGTTATGTTTAATGTAGTATCACAATTCCTTTCAGAAGTATAAGCTATAATTTTGGAAGAATCTATAGCATTAGCACCAGTATGTGTCACAGTATAAGCAGTATTTGTAGTACTTGTTCCAGTATCAGTGACATTGGTAGCTGTACCTGGCAGGTGTATTGCTGTTTTGTGTGTGCGTGCTCGGCCCTGTAAGTCTTCTCCCCCTCGCAGCGTTTAAACAGGATGTAGGATCCCACTCTGGAAGGCGATTGGCTCTGGTCGGGCTTGGGGGAGGGGCGTATGGGCCTGAGGCACTGCAAGAGTCCGGTGGCCGGAGGGGTCGGATCCAGGCGAGCTGCTTTCCATTTGGGTGAATTGTCCTGGGGCTCGTCCAACAGTCTCTTCAGACAGCGCTGAGAACTGGCTGCAGTCACGGCCATGCTCATCTGTGATTGGAGGAGACAAAAGACATCAGGTTAATTACAACTTGCATCTTTTGATATAACTGTGGCTGAAGAGGAGGCGTTTTAAAACAATATTATATAAGTGAAAATTAAAATGTATGGTAAGGCTTTGGGTTGGATTAATTAATGGGTTTGGGTAATTGAAACACATAATAACATTTTTTTTTTAACGCATTATAAATCTATAGTAATAACACATGGGATTTGTACAGCGCTTTTCCTGATGCTCAAAGACGCTTTACATGAAATCAGAACAGAAACGATACAAAGAAAACAAAAAACATCAACAATGTGCAAAACCTGTATCGCAGTCGCATTGTTTTCCCATTTTTATTTTTATCATAACAATTATTTGTATAGCTGCTTAAGTCTGAAGATTTCAGTGACGGTTCACAATGTAAAGCTCAGGTGTGTTTTAGGTATGATCTTACCTAAACAGCAAAAAAATCGAGCATCATAAAAATAAACACCCGAGTAAGAATAAAATAATGTTTACAATGAGATATAAAATAATTAAACAATATAATGGATAATGAGACAGACGCAGCAAGTAACTAATTAAAAAAAAAGCACTGAACATAAGTTCTGAACAGTTTAAATATGAGAAATGAAATTACGAACGTGTGGTATATACAGTCTATGGGTAATAGTTGGTCGTATTTCAAGAATTGTTCTAGAAGAAACTGGAACTTTTTCTCCATGCACTACTTAGCCCCCTCTGCTGGTCACATCAGTGCTGAGCCTCCCTCACAAGCCCTCACCGGTATATCTCTACCCACAGTAACAAGAGTTTTATTAGATGATATTAAATCACATCTCAGTGTGTTGCGAGTCTCTGCTGCTCTCATGTTACACAGCTAACGTGTCTATAGGCTTCATGATGAAACTTCCTGTAAGCTGACAGACGCTTCAGCTTTCAGATCATTGCATCAGAGCACAACAGTTTATAGTTTAAACACACTTTAAATACAGTCAACACCTACCACACACACACTCACACATATTGAGTGTTTTTCTATAGTTAGTCAGAGCCTTTGGTCGCCGTGGTGATGCTGTGTTGTAGCCTGCTGTTGGCCAACGCTGCTTTCACTCTGGTGAAACACTCTGAGTCATAGCATCACCGTAGCAACGTCATACTGACACACGCACACACCGAAACACACACAGTGAATCTCTGCTTTGTGATGTCTAATCTAGTCAGCTGCTGTTTCACAATCAAAAATCTGACTGTTAATAATAAACACAGACAAAAACTAGATTTTACTAAACGCAGCTGACTGAGAAATCTGTATTTCTGAATATTGTGAAGCACGTTTCTCAGATTCAATCTACATATTCTGAGACAAATCAGCATCCATTGCGGGAGTAAGAGAAACACTTTGTGAGTTCAACAAAGTTTAACAATTACTTTATTCAAAAACTACAAACAACTGCACAGCTCAAACAACTACAAAACTACACGTCCAATAAAAAATATAGCGACAAGGATCTGGGAAAAGGAAGTTTGGGGCTCTCTGCTGGAACTGCTACCCCCGCGACCCGACCACGGATAAGCGGAAGAAGATGGATGAATGGATGGACAAGGATCTGATGAATTAGTCAAAATAATCACCAAGGATTTTGATAACCAATAAAAACGTTTCATGTGAAAATGACATGTTCCTTTTTCTGTTTCAATTCATATTTGACACTGACAAAACAAGACATCTAAAGACTTCACCTTGAACTTTAAAAAATGTACTTTTTAATAGACGAAACAACCAAGAAATTAATTGGCGGATGGTTTTTTTCAGCCATAGTTCACCCCCTCTGTCAGGCTATTATTCAAGTATCTGAGCGCAACTCTTTCATTTGCCCGTAGACTCACCTTTGATGTGAATCCTACGGGTTACACATAAGGTCTTAACTTATGGGAGATTGCGTTCATTAAAGGCAGCTAAAATAATATATAAATTAAAAAACTGTGTCCTTATGTAGATTAATGGAGTTAACATGGAGATGGTGGGGTTTTCTTACTCTGGAATAGAACCTGGCAGCTAAGTTTTCACGTTGGCTCATTTGAACGTACTGAACTCTACTGGTGTATTTTATTTATTTATTTTATTTGGAATTGAAAAGTTGTACTCTTATCTTGTCTCCATCTCAACGTAGACATTCTGACATCTACTCTCAGTCCTGCGTCCTGTTTGGTCTCAGAAGGAAATCTGCTCACTAACATCTCTTCAAACTCATTTTACAATTACAAGGGCTCACATTTTTTGGCCCTAATCCGTCAATTAGCTATCTTTTGTATCTGATTCGAAATAACTTTAATACAATTGTTTTCAACATGGTTTAAAAGTCCAAAAAGCAAAAGCAAAACAGCTACTGAGCTCACAACAACAAACCCATCTCCATGAAAACTGATGCAACAATTCATAACCTCTGCTCTGTCAGAGGTGTAACACGTATGTGTACTCAAGGACTGCATGTTCAGGTATTTCTACTGTAGTGCATGTTCTGCTAACGTGTACACTTTGACCACATGGCAAAGCTACATTCACATTGTAACCTACTCCATTCAACTGGCAAATAAAGATTTAATAAACATACATGCTGAACTCGTAAGATTATAAGTGCTAGGAAAAAGGAGAAAATCATATATCCAAAATAGTTTTGAACAAATAGATATTAATATTGCAAAGATTGGAGCTTTCACTAATACTTACACAATGACATGTTTGATAAAGAACCATCCGCAATGTGGATATAATGGCTGAGTGTGTAAAAAGTATCAAATAAGACATCACTTTACTGTAATGCATCTTAAATAGCTGAGCCCCATTAGATATAATCATTTGTATAGATGAAACAACAACAAAAAGTGAATTAAAAAGTGTGTGTGCTCCATCTCCACCAGGTACACTATAATGATGCTGTTTGTTTTGTGAATGCATCGGTGAAAGGAATCGATAATACTGTATTAGTTACTCGGATATAGATAATTCTGCACAATGAGTAGCCTACCTTAGTACATTTGGCTGATGTAATGTGACTTGAATCAACGACATACACTTGATGGCATATGTTTACATTTTGCTGACAGTTTTATCCAAAGCGATTTACAATAAGTGGTGTAACCCAATATGTGTGTACTTTTACTTTCACTTAAGTAAATGATCTCTTTCTATATCTTACCTTGTTCTTTAAAGAGAGGGGCTGCAGGTAAACAGGAAGCCAGGTGAGTCGCAGCAGCAGTCTGTCTATGGAGCAGAGGTTGTTGAAGACATCAAAACAAAAATGTTTCCCTCTGAGTTTGAACCGGTGCAGTAGAGCGGACTGTCCGGTGGTGACGTCTTTGTCTCGGTATTATTATTATTGTCCCGGTTGCTCAACGTTTCGTCATTCAGCTGTTGATTGAGTTTCTTTTTCGGTCTGAATTAAATTAATAAACTTAAGGTGACAAAAAGGGAAGCTGCAAAAAAACAATCGAACTGTTTGATAAGACTACGAATGAAACTATTTTGTTTATGTATATCTGGAGCTGAAGCGAACAAAGCCGAGCCAACCCGAGTCCTTCCGTCCGTCTTTGGGAGTTTAAATTAAAGTCATGTCCGTGTGTTGCTCCGCTTTATATCCAGTGTGGACCTCCGGGACTGTGGTCGGCTCTGACCCTGTTCTCCAGAACTTTCAGCCGGACTGAGGACTTGCTCGATCCCCGGGTGTGTTTGCTTCATCCAGCGGGGGGCGGAGCCTCGATGGTGCAATCCTGAGCGGATCAGTCGTCAGAAAACCGACACGAGACTCCGCACGAGCTGTTTCGATATGTTTCTATACGTAACGATAGCCTCCGGCTCCGGTGGAGGAAGTAGTCTGATGTCTCGATTAAGAAAAAGTAGCAATGCTACATTTACTTACGTGTAAAAGTAATTAATTAAATGTTCCACTTAAGTAAAAGTATTTATATAACGCTATGTATTAACCAAACTTGAAGTACCAAAAGTGAAAGTACTCATTATGCAGTAGGCCTACAGCCCATTTCAGAATCATGTTCATTAATGTATTGTATTATAAGTTCTTACGCATTTAATGTGTTTATCATTTACATTTTTCAGATAGAAAATATGTTTTATTATTATTACTTTATATACCACTGGCTAGCTTAACCTTTAATATCATGATTTATGTAAAATAAATATAGTGGAGTAAAAGTAGCATAATGTGAAAATACTCCAGTAAAGTACCTCCAATTGTACTTAAGAGTAAGTGCACTTGGTTACATTCACTGAGTAAAAGTAGTAACACACACTGTTTAAATACTCATTTACACATAACAACAAAAGACAATTAAAGACCTGCATCCAAAATCCCACCTAGTTAAAACCATTATTATTTTCAAACAGCTGATGATCTTATATACAGAAGATTACATCATTTAAAAACGGACACACTGGGCAAGTTTAAAAGACAAATCACAAACTTTTACGGTGTGCCTTCAAAAATTAATTATTGCGTAAACATTTATTTTGCACTTTGAATTGTGTCTGTGTGTAAAAATAAAGTTTGCTTGACTTTTTCATTTATTACCCAGAATCTCCAGTTATACTATTAAGTAATAGAAACCTCAAAGATGTTTTCCTCTGACAGTAACTACAGTACAGTGAGTTTTTTTTAAATATCTGCAGTATGTGTGAATTTAAAATAAAAATGATTTGCAGTTTTGCATTGTGCAGAAGTGTGCAAAATAAAGTAATGTGCAAAGGACAGTAATTGACAGATCCCAGTCTTGTTTGATTGCAAAACCTAACCGTGGACCTGCAGAGCTAACTTCAAATATTAAGTTGCTGACCTTTGACCCTAATCTGTCCGCAGTCACAGTGTGATCTGCATCCACGTCTGGCACGTTCTTATAGGCTGTTTGCACGCTTCACCATTCTCTGAAGTCGGTCTCCTCTCACCTGCCTCTCTGGCATAGATTAAGTTATATCAGCTGTGTCATAAGAATTGGATACTATAACTTAAATCTAATAATTGTATTTATTTGATTAATTTGATTTTTTTAAATCAATCAAAGAAATGCAAAAGCTGGCACACATTTGTATCACCCCTTCAATATTGCCCCCAAATAAATAATTGAAGTGAGAACTATTGATGGTCCTAATATAATTTTAAGGTCCTTAAAATACTTACATTTTTGTAAATTTCAGGAAGAAAATTAAGGCCTAAAAGTTTTTTGACACTAGGCATGGGCCATTGAAAGTACCTATGTGTATATATTTTGAAGAAAAAATATTATTTTGCTCAAACTTTCAAGCCTTTCTCATTTTAAACGGTCTTTGTCTCAAACTATTTCATGTTGGTTTCCCTGATTTTGATTCAGGGTGCCCTTGTAAAGTCTTTATATTTCGTGCTTGAGAAGGTGTGGGAACCCTGTTAATATATGATGATATTATATGTTAATAAATACATATATTTATAAAACGGACAAGTCAAATCAAGCAATCTGATTGGTTCTTAGCCGTGATATACTGAGCGTATACCACGGGTAGAATTGTAGTTACTTTTCACAACAAGTCAGTATCCCTCCGCGTCTGAGAAAAACTGTATACAGTTGGGCTGAAAAGCAAACTGCCTAGGGCAGGGATGGCCAACCCGCGGCTCTCGAGCCGCATGCGGCTCTTCAGTTCACATCGAATTTTATGTGTGAGTTTGGGGGAGAGACACTGACTCCTGACTAGTGTTGCACGGTGTACCAATACTTGAAAGGTACCGCAATAACCTGCCGTTAAAAACGTTACGATTCCTCCGTTTCATTAGTATCGGTACTTTAAGAATGACGGAGAAAAGTACTCCGGTGAGAAAGCGCTGTTTTAATAAGAGCCGTGTGTGTTCAGCGCTCTGCTTCCACTCCCTGCACTGCAGCCATGCCTGCAGCCGCTCCCTTCTCAAGCACGCTCTAAGTCCCTCCCCTCTCTCGTGCACGCGCTAGCTGCCAGAGCATGTGAGAAAACGAGAAGCATGGCTGCAAGTGGGAGTGCAACTGCCGCTGCGCCTCGGCTTGTCTGTAAGACATGTATTAATTGTATTTAATACGAATTCTTGTCATTTATTTTATTTATTATTCTCATTGTTTAAAAGTTTGTGTTATGGTTCTGGTGTGAAATAAAGCACAATAATTACATTTAAGACTGTTTCCCTTTTTTTAAGAAAAGTATCGAAAAAGAATCGGAATCGCAATTCTTGACTTGGTATCTAAACCAAAATGTTGGTATCGTGACAACACTACTCCTGACAGTTAAACCTGATATTTAGTAGGTCTGTTAAGTATTGAATGCTGATAATTCTGACGTAATTTGGCCGGTCAAGTTGTTTGGGCTCGGATAAAATCGCTCCGTTACTTTCGTCCCGTGTTACTTTCGTCTCGTGTTACTTTCGTCCCGTGTTACTTTCGTCCCGTGTTACTTTCGTCTCGTGTTACTTTCGTCCCGGCTCTCCCTACGTGTGTATGTGTGGTGTCAGGTGTCAGTATGAGAGGATGCCAGCGCGTCTAATTTTGATGTGACCCAAGAGCCAATCACAATAATACCTGCGATGCAGTGAACCAATCACCATTGAGGGGGGAAAAAACCTATCGTTGATTAAACATTATCCAGTGTTTCCCCTACCATTGTCTTGGAGGGGCGCTGCGCCCTGCCAACGGAGCCCCGCGCACCCCCCTGAAATTCAAGGTGTTCAAAAATATATATATATTTTTTTTAATAATATATTATATAGCACCAAATTGCAAATAATCTATAACTACTGTCACTTTACACATTGAACATGTGCTCTTTTATTAAATAAACTAAACGCTTTCATTTCAAGTTGTGAGTTTAGTGTTTTTGACCCTAAGAAACACTGATGCATTAATCAATAACAATAATCCACAGCTCCTCTCTCTGCTCCAGAGGATTTAAAAAATATATATCCCAATGTCACAAAAATGCATCAGTGACGTGGTTTAAATCTTGTCTCCAGAAAACAAAAAACTTAAACAAGCGGTATCAGTGACTGTGTGTTTGATGTGGCTCTTTGCAGTAACATAGAAAAAATGTGGCTCTTAACCTCTGACTGGTTGGCCACCCCTGGCCTAGGGCTTCGCGTCGGGCCGAACCACGCCCCTTAGCTGTGATATAATGAGCATATACCACGGCCTGTCGTGAGCTATTGCTTAAATATATTAAGGCTGTCAAATGAGTGCTTTCATTTCCAAAGTAGCTTTTCAACTCTCCCTTGTGAGAGACTTTTGTCACTTGCAGGTAACGTAGTGCAAGATAAGAGAACAGCCTTGACATCTGAGAACGTGGGGAAGCTAGTTTGTCTGGCTGAGGGAGAAATGAGAGGCATTGTGAGGCTGATGGGTCCATTGAGTTACACTACATGTTCATAAATGAAACTGTTATGGCCATTGTTGCCACTGACACTTTTGCTTGGTTTTGTTAATTGTGTCATACAACATATTGTTTATTGTGTTGCCTAAGATCATTTTGCCATACAAGATATTGGAGAAATAGTATTGAAATTAAAGACATATTGACCTATACGTTTATAATGCCTACTCATTGATTCACTCATCTTCCAAAACCCATTTGAATATTTTGAAATGCTTCTATATGGGATTAATTTGGATTAATTAATCACAAAGCATGTCATTAATTATATTATTTAATAATTTAAAAACTTTACAGCCTTTATATATATATATATATATATATATATATATATATATATATATATATATATATATACTACAAGATATACTGTGTATATATTCATACATGATCTGTATGTAACAGACAAGGCCCATTGGGTACATTTTAATGAATGAGTTCTAAAGAGGAGAGGCCCTCATATGAAACTTTTTAAGGGATCTGCAAAGTTTTTAAAATATAATTAAAATATCTTAAAGGTCCCATGTCATGCTTTTACGGTTATTACCCGTCCTCTTGTGTGTTATGAAGGTTTTTCTGCATGTAAACGGTCTGACCTCACCGCAGCATTCAACACCATCAACCACACCATCCTGCTGTCCCTCCTCGAATCATCACTCAACATCACCGACACTGCACTCTCCTGGCTGAAATCCTACCTCACCGACAGACATCAGTTTATCAACATCAACAACTGCACCTCCTCCACTGCTCCTCTGTCCCAAGGTGTCCCCCAGGGTTCGGTGCTTGGCCCCCTCCTCTTCATCCTCTACATGCTCCCCCTTGGCAAAATAATTCGTCGCCACAACCTTCAATTTCACTGCTACGCCGATGACATCCAACTTTATATCTCAACAAAAACCATCACCCCCACAACACACTCCACTCTCACCAACTGTCTCTCAGAAATAAAAGCATGGATGCAAACAAACTATCTCCAACTGAACAGTGCCAAATCAGACATCATCATCATCGGCCCCCCATCCCGTACCAAAGCCATCCAGAATTTCAACTTCACCATTGACAGCCACACTCTATCTCCCCCCCCTCACATCCGCAACCTCGGAGTCATCTTTGACAGTCAGCTCAAATTCAACCACCACATAAATCACATCACCAGCACCGCCTTTTTCCACCTCAAAAACATTGCCCGTCTCCGCCCATCACTCTCCTCCTCTGCTGCTGAAACCCTGATTCATGCATTCATCACTTCACGACTCGACTACTGCAATAGCATCCTCTACGGCATACCATCCAACCTAATCAATAAACTCCAACATATCCAGAACTCTGCTGCCCGCCTCCTCACCCACACCCGCTCCCGAGACCACATCACTCCCGTCCTCCAGAACCTCCACTGGCTCCCCGTCCGTCAAAGAATCAACTTCAAAGTCCTCCTCATTACTCACAAAGCCCTCAACAATCAGGCCCCCCCCCCCCTACCTCACAGACTTGCTGCACCACCACGCCCCTTCCTGCTGCCTCCGCTCATCAGAAGCCAACCTCCTATCCATCTCCACCCGCACCAATCACCGGACCTGGGGGGACAGAGCCTTCTCCGTCGCTGCCCCCTCCCTCTGGAACTCACTCCCCCAACCCATCAGAGACTGCACTGACCTCACCACCTTCAAAAAACTTACAAAAACTCACCTCTTCAATCTGGCTTTTAATGTGTGATTGTTTTTGTATTATTTGACTTTAACTACCGGTATATATTTATTTGTTGTTCCTTCCTTTTCCCTTCTCTATATCTGTAAAGTGTCTTTGAGCACCTGTAAAAGCGCTAACAAATTAAATCTATTATTATTATTATTATTATTTCCTGGGTATAGTGACCATACCCAAATGGACCAATCCGTGGAGCCGTTACGTTACGTCCGCGGAGCCGTTAGGTTAGGTCGGTGGATTGGTCCCAATGGACTTCCTCCCACACACACACACACACACACACACACACACACACACACACACACACACACACACACACACACACACACACACACACACACACACACACTCAATCTTTCTCAGCTGCAGCTCCGCCGATTTCTCCTCCCTGAGACGGCGGGACGCAGCGAGGCTGTGAGTCGGTGTGTGAGCACACACACAAACTCCCAGCCAGGCTGTGTGTGTGTGTGTGTTCAGGCTGGGTTTCGCAGACGGCCACTGGGCTCATAGGGAGGGGGGAGCAGGAGCTCCAACAAGGCGTGTAGGGCAGAGAGTGAATAATACACATACTATACAGAGATGCTGTATGAGAAACCAATGTGAGTTTGGAAAATTGCACAATATAAATATATTCTAGTAGACCTCAACAATGGAATTATGATCAGTATAAATGGCCATGACATGGGACCTTTAAATGGGTCTTTAACAGTTATTTATAGTACTTACACATGGCAAGTTGGATTTTATGGAGTTATGACACTTACTGATTATTTTCTGACATTTATTATCACGATTTTATTAAAAAATCTGAAATTGAAACCTGTCTTAACAAGGTCTGTGGTCCCTTCAACTTGTTATGAATCCATAGATATCAAATACTTTATGCTTCTTGTGAGTTATATATTAGTCCTATCATGCTATATTTGGTCTTTGGTTAGACGGGACCATTATTTCTTCCTAAAATATTCTGAAATATAAAGAAAAACATTCATATGTGCCAAAAAGCTAACGATAGCATTATATGGCAAGTCAAGGCAAGTTTATTTATATAGCACCTTTCAGCACCAGGCAATTCAAGGTGCTTTACAAAAATGAAAGACATTCAGACAAAGGCATTTAAAAACAGTAAAAGATTATAAAAGAAACATTAAAAGAAAAAGAAAAAATGAAAGACTTTAGAAAATGGCATTTAAAATCAGTCATTAAAAAGAAATGCTAATAAAATAAACGTTAAAAGATAAAAGTTACAGTGCAGTCTAAGATATGAATAGTTCAATTCTTTAGGTTCTTGATTTTTAATTTACTCAAAGAACCTCCCTTTGGAAATCCGAACATTTCCGTCCGGATTTTTAATTTAGACAGACCGTTTTCACCATGTTTTGCTCGCATGACATCCACAATCGGACCCTCAGGAGGGTGTACTAGCCCCCTACTCTGCTTTGCGTTCCATAATAAAGTCTTTAAGTGTTACCTGAACACCCCGTGTTACCAAAACACTATTTTTCACCCGTCGGTGATGTGATACTTGTTCCTCAGTACAAATCACCCAAAAACTGATCGTAAACCCTGGCTACGACGGATATCCCAAATATCCTACTTTCGAGCAGTCCCTCTCATAAACGTCATGGAGTTTAATTACTTTTAACTTTAAACAATTTAGACACTGTCTATCTCATCTCTGTCACATCTCACTGAGCATTGAAAGCCTTCTTTCCTTCACATTCATCTTCAACCTTAATATTTTCTTAAATCCACGAGGCCAGCTGCCTTCTTTCACGGCACTCTGCTTCATCCTCCCAGTATTTTAAACACTTTCTGTGAGTGTCCAGCTTTTCTAAGTCTTTTACTTTAATTGTATTTTTACCCTTAATTCCATCCTCATGTTCTTGTAATTTATTCTTTAGGTTCTTGATTTTTAATTTACTCAAAGAACCTCCCTTTGGAAATCCGAACATTTCCGTCCAGATTTTTAATTTAGACAGACTGTTTTCACCATGTTTTGCTCGCATGACATACACAATCGGACCCTCAGGAGGGTGTACTAGCCCCCTACTCTGCTTTGCGTTCCATAACAAAGTCTTTAAGTGTTACCTGAACACCCCGTGTTACCAAAACACTATTTTTCACCCGTTGGTGATGTGATACTTGTTCCTCAGTACAAATCACCCAAAGACTGATCGTAAACCCTGGCTACGACGGATATCTCAAATATCCTACTTTCAGGCAGTCCCTCTCATAAATGTCATGGAGTTTAATTACGGTTAAATTTAAAACATTAAAAGAAAAAAATACATGGATAAAACTTAGAAGAAAAACTTGCCTTTTAGCTGAACAGTTATACTGATTTTGAAAAGGCGCACACATAATTTCAGCAGCGGGCTAAAATGCAGTACTTAAGTAAATGTACTTAGTTACTTTCTATGCCTGCAAACATACATGTAATTGACAGGAAGTATCCTTCCACCACACACAAACAACCTGCTAGCAACTGGAGTCATTTCAAACAGTAACACTACTGTGTACTTGTTACAGTGTAGTTCTGTGTCAGTTCACAGAGGAGGAAAGATCAGAGAATGACTGTTCACATGTTAACAACACGTGCAGCATGTGGATTAATCCCAGCAGGAAGCGGTGGACAGAAGCCTGCTGCTCCACAGGAAGTAACGTCTTATCTTAATTATGTAGATTTCCTCTGTGACTTTTGACCCGTGTGTGTGTGTGTGTGTGTGTGTGTGTGTGTGTGTGGGTGTGGGTGGGTGGGTGGGTGTAGTCAGCGTTGCTTTCATCGGAAAGATTCCAAGCGACAGGTAAAAAACCCTGACTGACCTTCTTACACACGCACACATACACTACACACAGGCACACACACGCAGACTCACACACATACACACACACGCAGACTCACCTCCACATGGTTAGTGTGTTTTTATGCCACATGATGAAATATTGAAGAAACAGAGGAGGAACACTGTGTGTGTTTGTGCATGTGTGTTAAACTTTACTGTCTCTTTCATAACCGACGTGATGAAATCAGAGGCCAAGTGTCTGACTCAACTACGGCCCGCCACGAGAACACACACACGCACACACATTGTTTCTTCTCTCTGTCCTTGTTGTCTGGACTATCACCTGTAGTGTGACACCTGTGCTGCTGTGATACTTAGGATTTGATCTCTACCTGAATCAGGCGTGTGTGTGTTAACTTTAAATCCTCTTTGTGTGTGTAGTGAGACCAGCTGTCTGGTCCCTCTACTTCTCTCTCTCTCTCTCTGTATTTTGCTTCAGGGCATCTTGAAAGTGGTTGAACTGTGAGACATGTAAATGAAATATCCTCAAGTGTATCGATCGTTGGCACTTGGTGGTCTCTGCTAAATGTAGCATAAAACCGCTTACGGTCTTTAGAGATTTTTTGGGGGGTATTTTCACCTTTTTAAATTGACATTTAAGATCTAAGAGGGAGGATTACATGACATGCAACCAAGAAACCTGGGACATTGTGATATTGCCTATATCATATAGTTTATTTAATTATTAATTATTAATGAAATTACTTGATTTAAACAGCTGTTCTTAAATATTGTTTTACTTCTGTTAATAGGGGTTGAGGTCCAGAGCTGCCTGCAGAAAAAAAACTCCAGCTGAACCAGAATCAGAAAGACAGAAGCTTCACCGCTCCGTCAAAGGTCAACAAAGTTCAACTCAGAAACTGAAACTCAATCCACTGATTGCTTTGATTTCTATACATCGTCTGTATTATGTCTCTTAGAGTGAGATCAATCAGTTATTAGCTCAAAACATAGCCAGTAACGCATGCTTTATATGCCTTTTAGCAGACAAATCAAAAGACTATTACCGGTACTCTTTTTTTATTGTTTGTGCCGCAGCTATTCTGTGTTTAGTGCTAATTAGCATGTTAAACCACATTGCACCTGAGGCCTATCAGCATGTAAGCATTGATGTCCCCACAGAGCTGCTAGCAGCTAGTACTTTAATATACATCACATTTTTCAAAAATAATTTCTGTCAATCAAATGACGAATTTAGAGGATTGTGGTACGCTGGAGGTTTTGAAAAAAATAATTAATGGTGTTATAGATGTGATGGATCTGTTTTTGTGAAGCTCTCATCTCATAAAACTGTTATCCCCCTTTGAATACACACACACACACACACACACACACACACACACACACACACACACACACACACACTCTCTCTCAGAGGTCACCAGGGATGATGCAAAACTGAGATAAGAAGACCCTTAAATACTGTGTGTGTGTGTGTGTGTGTGTGTGTGTGTGTGTGTGTGTGTGTGTGTGTGTGTGTGTGTGTGTGTGTGTGTGTGTGTGTGTGTGTGTGTGTGTGTGTGTGTGTGTGTGTGTGTGTGTGTGTGTGTGTGTGTGTGATGGGGTTACATCTCTATAAACACACACACATACAGCAAGGCCGGCCTGGGATTGTCTCTGTGATGAAACCACCAGTAATGTCTGCTGTAGTGCTGGCATGACGACTCCATCCACTGTTTGCGTGTATGTGGATGAATGTTATAAGGAGTCTGACCTTTGACCTTTCTAGCCTTGTCTGTTGTAGAAAACTGAAAGACCTTGATCTAAAAATATTGTTATTATTAAAATAATTACAGTTATAATAAAAATGTAATTAATTATATAACAGCAGCCTGAGTGATGACTTCCAACATGTCATCTGTTTTATTAACCCGAACCCTAGAATCCCTTGATAAGAATATATAGTTATTTTCAGATGTCAACTTTCAAAACAAACTCCAGATCCTCACACATTTTGTTTGTTTTAAAAAAATACTGCACATTTTATATATTCAATTGCAATTGTATTTAGAAAGATCAATATCACACATTACACATTTTCTCAGGGGCTTCCACAATCTGTACAAAGTTGTGGCAGTTTAGTAAATACTTCCCCCATAAAACTAAATAAAAACTCAACTAACGATGGAAACAAAGTGAAGGAAACCTCAGGGGGAGCAACAAAAACTTTGTTTTTCTCTTACTGCCTATGCTGCAACACAACATTCAATACTCTCAGAAGAAATTCCCATAATGCAGTGCATCATATTTTCTAGATTTGAAATGTCTGTGTGAAATCTCCCTCAGTGCTTACTTTAGAGCCAACAACTGACAGTCTATTACCTCATTCACACCAACGCAACTCCGGTTCTAGCTCCGTGCTAGAGCTTTTCAGGTTCAGAACCGGTTCTTCGGTTTAGCTCCGGCTCTTTTCACACCGCCCAGAGTCCGACTGGTGCTGCGTCATTGCGTCATTGTTTGCGTCATGATGTAACCGTTTGCGTGCCTGCTTCACAAAGCCAAACCGTGCAGAAACCCCTCACAGCTGACACCGACAACAACAACAATGGCTGATTGTGCTCCAGCTTCCTCTGTACCTCATCGGAAGACCAGATTCCCAGTAGGTAGCTGGTCTCTTCAGTGGACCACTGCTGCTTGTTAAGTTTCTCCATCGTTGTGTACAAACTGGATAAAACGCCGGCTCTTTGTTCATCGTAAGCGTGACGTATGTGGTGCTTTTGCTCTGGCCGGACAATTTTTTTTTTTTGGATTCCGGAGCTAAGAGGCTGCTCCGCTGCGGTGTGAACAGGAAAACCCGGTGCTTTTCAAGCTCCAGCTCCGAACCGGCCCTGAAACACCGTTGGTGTGAATGAGGTATCTGATACATGGAGGAGGGTTTTCAGTCTCAAATGGCTGTGTTTGTTATCATGGGAGGGAGTTGCAATCCATAGCAAATATTTGTACTCTCTATGACACATTTCCTCATTTTCATGTGTAGCTACAGTGATACATCCACTGGAGTACATGAACGTCTGAACAAAATGTGATTCCAATCTATCAAATCATTATTGAGATATGACAGTCTTCATCCCTGTTAGGTCAAAAGTGAGCGAGCCTTGTTGGGCACAGTCAAATCAAATGAAATAGAATCACATCTTTAGGACCAGGCAGCCGAACGACACAGCTGGGAGACAAAAGAAAAGGTTCTGGAAGATCTCTGCCTGAACATGAAGAACAAGACCAGAGGACTTTGTCTCGCAGGTCCACAGAGGACAGAGACACCGAGCTGCAGAGGAGGAAGATGTTCATGTAGAAATACAACGTTAAATTGGTTTGGGGTCAAACAGTCACATGACATAACAAAAATATTTCCAAAAAAAGCTTACTTTGAATCACAATAACAAGGCTTTATGAGTATGAGTCATAAGCTCACATGAATTAGAAGCTTATTTCCTGTTAAAATGTTCATTTGAGGCGGCAGTGGCTCAGTCTGTAGGGACTTGGTCTTGGAACAAAAGGGTCGCCGGTTCACGTCCCGATCAGACACAAAAAGAAATGGAGTGAGCTGGTAGCTGGAGAGGTGCCAGTTCACCTCCAAGGCCACTGCCGAGGTGCCCTTGAGCAACGAACCTGGAAACTGCTCCCTTTCTGCTCTGCCACCTCTCCTCTCTGTGTGTGCATGTCCTCCCTGTGTGTAAACACAACAGAGTGGGAAGGGATTCATAAAGTATGACTTCTTCAATTCCAATTGTATTTATAAAGATCAATATCACACATTACAGATGTGTCTCAATCTGTACAGCATTGTAGCAGTTTAGGAAAAACTTCCCCCATAAAACTAAATAAAAACTCAACGGGATGGAAACAAGTAAAAAAAACTCAGGGGGAGCAACAAAAATGTTATTGTTCTCATACTGCCTATGCTGCAACACAACATTCAATACTCTCAGGAGAAAATCCCATAATGCAGTGCATCATATTTTCTAGATTTGAAATGTCTTCAATCTCACTTCAGTGCTTACTTTAGAGCCAACAACTGACAGTCTATGATAGTCTCCGATGGCCGTGTTTATCAAAGTTTGAGGGAACTGCAATCCATTTGGGGTCAAACAGTCACATGACATAACACATTTTCAATGAAAAAAAAAGCTCTCAAAATAGAAAATAAAAGAGAACTAAAAAGTTAAATATATACATGTTGACCGTGAAAGATACAAATCTGTAGAAAATAACATTGGTTTTGTGTAAGTCATAGTCCCTTTAACGGCCAAAATCCTAAAGAAATCAACCAGAAATGAAACTCAAGTAAAACAGCCGCTGAGGCACCAGTTAGAGGATATTTCACACGGTTCAAGGTTCCAAGTCCAGGCAGGAGTGCTTTCTGTGCATTGTGTTCCTTTAACAATATGCACAAGGTTTAACCCTCTTTCCCTGTGCCTTCCTGTGGCCTCCGTCCTCGTGCTCGCCTGGTAAAAACGTCTCCCACCACCTGTCTCCAATACATACAATTACACCAGGTGGCAGGTGCCCACCCAGTGCCCAAATACACCTTCAAAATAAAAGCATACAACTACTTTAACTAACTTCAATAACAACGCTCAATAATAAAATATGTATGATAAACAAAAACAGCAAGAAAAAAAGTTGAACTATTCAATAATATAAATCAAAAATATAGCTGAAACAGTCCCTAAATGAACCCCTCTGATGTGACTGACTGCAAGACCACAGTCTGTCGAATATCCAACTTCAACTATTTTCATGCATTTAAACAAATCTTTAAATTAATCCAGGTAGAAATAGACTTCTCTGTTTCTTCAAAAACAAGTCAGCCTTCTCACCGCTAGTTTTTAACATTTCTCCCTTATATTTTTACTTTTAAAATGTTTTGATAAATCCTAGTCATAAACTTGGACCATTCTTTGACCTTTTCAGCGCTATAGGCACTTTCTGTCATTTACATTCACTGCATCAGAAAAGGAACTGGGACACATTTATAATGTTTATGTCAATCATTCGTAAAATGTGGCGAGAAAAAAAAGTTTTCAGCATCAATATGAGAGAATAGAAACTTAAAACCTAAACAATGTAAATATAGAAGAAACATCAAATATTAATAATTTTTTAACACTGTGTGTGTGTGTGTGTGTGTGTGTGTGTGTGTGTGTGTGTGTGTGTGTGTGTGTGTGTGTGTGTGTGTGTGTGTGTGTTTGTGTTTGTAGCCTTGGTTTCATTGCTCTCCTGTGCAACCATCAAATGCAACTTGAGGCAATACCCTACACAAACACAGACACACCAACACGCTTTCGCCCATCTCCGAATGAAACAAAACAAACAAACGCACACACGCACACACTCCCTCCATCACCATCCGGCTGCTTTCTGCCGTAACGAGGTGCAATCAACACGCAATGCTGACCAACACACACACACACACACACACACACACACACACACACAAACACACACACACACACACACACTTTCTGGGGATGGTTGAAAGATGAAGTCAGCCTCTGATTGCAGAGGAGTTACAGAGTGTTGACTTGTTTCTGTGTGTGTGTGTGTGTGTGTGTGTGTGTGTGTGTGTGTGTGTGTGTGTGTGTGTGTGTTGACCTCATACTGCCATGATGTCACATCCGTAACAGTTGCATTAACAGCGGCAGCCGTCTTCACGTCCACACACATTACAGTTTCTAACATTGATGCAAGGAAGTGAACTCCGATGAAATCAAAGACATGTTTTTGTTTTTTTATCTATTAATTTTCTCTATTTTTTATTTATCTATTTAACAGTAAACACTGAATGATTGAACTCAGTCAGTTCAGGATGGAAGTCGTAATAAATAAATAATCATACAAACACAGGGCTTTGAGGACACTGATGTGTATTCTGCCATTTTCTGTGGATTTGTGTTGGTTTTTAGATGTCTGACAAATATAATAAAAGTGGGTATTTAACACGTTTATTCCAGTATATTTAGACTAAACACATTTAAACTTGACTCCCATCAAAATGAGATTAAATATATCATATAATATTATGTTCCCTCTGCAGGATTTAGAAAACATGCTGCAGAGGGATTTCAAGTCCAAATGTTGTAGATAAATAAATAAATGCATTTGGAAAGTAAAAAAGTGTTTATAATAATAATCAAACATTTTGCAACCTTTATTCTTCTGATCAAGATCCAAACTTATGAAACATTTCATTTTTAAAGAGGCCCTATTCTGCTTTTTGGGGTTCCCCTTTCCTGTAGTGTGTTGTACTGTAGGTTTGTGTGCATGTAAATGGTCTGCAAAGGCTAAAATCCCAAAGGTTTGAGTTCCCCCCCCCCCCTGCTTGAAACACCTTCATTGGACACCTTTGTTTATTAACTTAACATAGTGACATCACAATGTTACACCCTTGCTTCTATTGGCTAGCACTCCAATCTCCAACACATTGTACATGATAGGCTAAGGGGCGGGCGGGTAATCTCTAAGTGGTTGATCAATCAAAACAGAGCATTCCAGCTAACCAATCAGAGCAGACTGGGCTCTGGTTTCAGACAGAGGGTGAAAAGAGGTGCTGCAGCACAGGCAGTGTGAGAAGAATGAAGAGCTTTTTGAACATTAAAGCATGGAGACATGTCCCAGTAGAGACACAACATACACATATGAACCTGAAAATGAGTATAATATTGACCCTTTAAGTGAAATACGCAAAGTATTTATATTGCTGTTCACAAATTCCGCATAAAACTAGCACGTTGTTTTCTTTATCAGCCGCTATTAGAGAATGTCAGTAATTTTCTAGTGTGTAAAAGCAGTGTGATAATAAATTAATATATTAACCATTACGTCCCCATTTTTTCTCTGCATAGAATAACAAACAGAGGTCATGAGAGCATTTGGGTAGCTGTTGCGGTAAACATGAATCTGTTTTTAGATGATGATGTTTGATGATCTGTATCAGCATGTTGGTATCACCTGCAGGTTCCTGGAAAGGCTTTGAAAGGAGGCACACCCACACATCTCTCAGAAGCGTTGAGGAAAAGCCTCGGGCTGAAAGGCATCCGTTTTCTTCTGCTGCGGTGCATTATTTAGAAGTATTAAACACTTATTTGCACGTGCTGATGACTTAATTTTTTACCACAGGAAAATATATAAATAGTCATAAGCTCATTTGCATGTAGGAGCTGCTTTTTAAAACAAACACTGAAGAGTTACAGCCTCATACATAATTTTAATTTCAGTGTAAGAACGGACACTGAATCATTCCTTAATTAGAAATAACTTGCTTTTACAGTGTTATGCTGTAATGAAACCAGTCCAGTATCTGTGTGTGTGTGGGTATTAGCGTGTTTCAGAGGACGGGCATGTATTGTGTGTGCATGTGTGTGTGTGTGTGTGTGTGCATGTGTGTTAGCGTGTTTCAGAGGACGGGCATGTATTGTGTGTGTGTGTGTGTGTGTGTGTGTGTGTGTGTGTGTGTGTGTGTGTGTGTGTGTGTGTGTGTGTGTGTGATTTTAATGTCTGCATGATGCAACACACATACAATCGGCAATAATACACACTTTGGGGATGAATGACACTTAAATAGTGCAGGAGTGAAGCACTTCAGTCAGGTCACACACTCTGCTGTGATGCGGCCCAGGTGATTCATTTTTCATCAGATTTATATAAACTCTGATCTGCAGCCTGAGATTAAAATTCTCCATGTTTTGTCTCATTGGACAGGAGAGAATGAGACGTGAAGACACTTTGGTCCAGCAGAGGGAGACACAGTCCAGCAGCTCCTCAGGTCTGCTTTATGTCTCTCTGTTTGGCTTCAGGGGAATCTGGTCCCTCTGTATATTCAGAAACCAGGTTTTACAAAAAGGTCCTCACTTGGTCTCCACGCGTTCCAAAACGCATTACATAAGTGTCGCCAATTAACAAACATGTCCCACATGCCCCCCCTTTGCAAAAATACACAAGGACTGATACAGGAACACATTCCTGCCCACTGCAATAACTCTGTACAATAAATCACCTATGGCTGGAAGAGAACTCTCTGCTCCATAGTTTGTTTCTCTTGAAATATAACCACGTTGTACATTTTACACATATATAATCTGTTATATTAATATTCCATGTCATATATTTATGTATATATATATATATATGTATATATAATTTGTTTTATTGTAAAATGTCTTGTCTTTTGTGCTGCTGCAACAAAAACAATTTCCCAAATTGGGATCAATAAAGTACCATCTTATCTTATCTTAAACACACTTTGCAGAAGAGTCCTCACTATAAAAAATGACTTGACAAACACTTCCTCAAAACTTTCCAAAATGTCTCCTGCTGTGCAAAAATGTCCCCACTTATTAAAAATGTCCCAACTTCACAAAGATGTACCCCCCATTTCCCGATCCGTTTCCAAAATTGTCTCCACTTTACAATCATGAACCCACTTAGAAAAAATGTGTTAACTCTATTAAAAGTCCCAAATGTCCAACAATTGACCTATTTTGCAATGCTGTCTCCACTTCACAAATAGGTCTCCACTCAATCAAATGTCCTAATTTTACAACAATATCCTTGCAAACATGGCCCCTTTGCAACTTCGTCCACACTTAGTAACAATTACCCTACTTCACACACACATAGAGAATGCACTTTCCTGCATTAAACTACACAGCAGGTGTAAGAAATTAAACCTTTATTTCCTGTTGGTGCATGTGTATCAAATATAGAAAGTCCCGGTCTCTTGTGAACTTTAATGAATCCAGTCCCGGCCGGCTTCCAAACTTGTGACCGTGAGCTGCTGGTCACATTATTCTGTCTGTGAGCTTTGAGAAGCTGCAGGCCTGTGGAGGTTATTTACTTTAGGAAGTATCATCAAAGGATCACTCGGAGCCTGACTCTCCTGCAGGGTGTCATTTTTTCACTGGTAGAAGAGTACTCAGATTTTCTACTTAAGTACAAATACTACATTTTAAAGTACCTTGTTATAATTAAAAGTCACGCATTGAACTTCTTACCTAAGTAAAAGTACTCGCGTAATGGCCCATTTTAGAATCGTTTACAAGCTGAATATTGAATTACTGGGTTACTATTATGATTATTGGTGTGTTTTTATCACAGTGAGCTAATTTAAAGTGGACCTATTATGCTATATGGGGAAAATATATTGTAGGGCCATAACTATACAAAACATCTCAGTGAAGTTTTTTGCTTAAAATACCAAACAGATAACAACAACAACAACAACAACAACAACAACAACAACAACAACAAACAAACAAACAGACAAAGAGCTACAATGGGTGAGCCATGCCTCATATTGCACATACCCCTCTTTTGCAGCCCTGTTATGCCCCTTTCACACCAACGCGGTTCCTGTTCTTGCTCCATGCTAGAGCTTTTCTGGTTCGGAACCAGTTTTTCTTTTCAGCCCCCGCTTTGTTCACACCGCCCAGAGCCCGACTGGTGCTGCCGCTGCTGCGTCATGACGTCACCGTTTACATCGCTGATTTTCTCGATGATCGTGTTGCTTTTAATCCTACGAAGCCAGATTAAATTAAATCTCCAACCTTATACTTTTCTCCAGAGTGCGTGGTTTGTTATTTATTAATGTATTTCAGCGGCATTTACCGACCGCTGCAGTGCTGCCCGCTGTTTGGCATCGCAATGCTGTTATGAAAGTTTCTCTGGTATTAAATGGGTGATGTTAGCATAGCAACCGAAGCTAAACTGACTATAACTTGACTACTTGTTGCTATCCTATTGTGGCATAAGCCGGCACATTTTACCGGCGTATTTTTTAATATGATTCTACTTGTGATAGTCGGACATGAGTCATGACAACCTGTGCAGCCCATGTATTGATTCCATCCAATAGCTGCTATAATACAAAACAAAACGTCTGCCTGCTCTCCACAATGATCAACGCAGCGAACGGATGGTTTAAGTAAGGTACAAATAAACAGAATCACACTAAGTCTGGTGTTGCCTGACTTTATAAAGTGTGTTTTTTTTAATACGTGTGTGGCGTTTGTAAGGGAATATTTGAATGTATTCATGTTAGCTCCAAATGTATAAGTTTAAAACTGAGCTGGACTTTTGAGCCCGAGCACATGTGACTCTAGAGAGACCATGTGGCTTTTGAGGACAAAGGATTTGGCGGGGGAGGTTACAGCATGTGTTGACTTGTACTGTATGCAAATGCTCTTGCCACCTGAGAATGGAGAAACTCAAGATTTGGGGTGATGGGGGGACATTGGGGCTGCCAATCAAAGTAGAGAGAATCAGAGATCCCTCCCATTGCTTCTGGATATAGTCAGAAGACACAACTGAGTTCTCTCTCTTCTTTCTGCTGGCCGGCTGACGTGATCACCAGGTTGTATGTATGTTTTGTGTTGTGTGTATTTGTGTTATATGTATGTCTTGTGTTGTAAGTATACTGTATTTGTATGTGTAGTGTATTGAATGTAATGATTTCTGGTGCATTGTGATATTGCCATTAAATAGAGTATGGTTGACTTGGTGGCACTGAACTCCTTCCATATAACACAGCTCTCGAAGGACGCGGGGATATTTGAAACGTGGAGCGTAAATCCACGATAATATAAAAACAGATGGTGACCCGACGTACAGGATAACGGGCTGAGGAGGATTCAGACGACCGGATTGGGTCGAGAATAAGCGCTTTTAAGCACTTCAGACAATCACGCAGGGCCCTGCATTCATTCTAAAAAAAGGTACAGACGCCTGTTCAATTGTCTGTGATTGAATACACTAAAATGTTAGGATTGTCTGAAGGCGTTTCACAGTGTTTTTAAAGTTTAAATGGGATATACAATGCATATTTAGAAACATAGTCGTTGATCGCAGGTAGATTAGTCCGGCGTGACGTACATAGATATTTACATATTGATTACAGTTTGTCGCGGATCTACAGGTAGATAAAGTCCTGAGTGGCGTACATAAGAACGGTTTAGCGCGGATCTGTGGTAGTCTAGTCCACAGTGGCGTAAGAGACGGTGCAGTCTGTCTGGTGGCGTGTTTTGAGTACCGCACGACAGAACCTGGAAACCCGATATTTCAGATCGGGTCGCCGCCTAAAACTGAGGGGTTTTACAGCACAAACGAACGCTCTTTAGCTAAGAGCCGGAGTTCTGTGATATGGTAATTACTCAATATTTATTGATCTCAATGAAGCACACGGATGAGTGAGGCTCATTTGTGGTCTGCTGCTGCCATCTAGTGGCTGAAAGGGGGTAGTACACCTTTGACATTGAGTATATGAGTTTAGCTTCAAGCGTTGAGGTTAAATATTACATTGCTGACCGGTATTGAAGACGGGAAGCGCGTTAATAGTACAATAGCCCAGTATATTAATACATGTGAACACATGTTGATTGATTGAGTCAGATGAATAAAAGCGAAGTGCACATATTAATTGAGTCAGATAAATAAAAGCGAAGTGAATATGGAACGACAGAATGCTAAAAACGATTCTGAAATTCCAGGGTACAATGGGAACAGATTAAGAGATTGATTTTCAGAGAATTAAGTACATTCAAATTAAATATAATAGTGGATTATTCTACCTAGATTTAGACATACAAAGAGGACAATTTGTGTGTTATGAACTGGCCTTGTCTGGTTACATTTTTATTGAAGCCAAGTCGGATGGTTTAATTTTTAGTGAACTCAGACTGCAAGCAGTGTGATTTCTCTCTACACACGTTTGAGTGTCCTTTTCCCTGCCCCCGGTCATCCAAGTTATTTGACCCCATGTGGTCAAGAGCCATTCTGTTAGACTACAATCTTGGGTAAGACAAATCATTGTTCTTTTGTCACATTTTTGAATCACATAAGGGTTCATTTTGCTAAATCAATTTATCTTTAATTTGTAGTTGGTGTTTGTTAAGATTTTTGGGCAAATATAGCGCTAAATACAGTTAGTTTTGTATTCTGTTACAAATCTAACCATGCTTGTAACACAACATGGATAGATTTAACTTAGATGAAAGACAGATTGTAACTATGTCGCAGAACGAGTTGAATATTCTAGAACAATGCAAAATACTGTTGTCTCTAACTCAGATCACAAATCTCAAACTGAGCCCAAACTTCATTTACGATGGAGCAGGAGGCCAGTGTCGTAAAACAAATACCGGAGGGCACTTTGAAGCAGGATCTCAGGGTCGTAAAGGTCCCAGGTCACGGCATTTGCCTCTGCCTCCGATGCATTACCATTCTTTCTTCATGTTTCTGAAAGTGAAATCACAGTAAATGGGATTCTTTTTCAGAAAAGGGGGAGTGAGTTGTTAGACAATGGGAATTTGATATTTACATTTTTATAGTCTAAAATCTATTGTAGTATTTTTTTAGGTATCATAAAACAACACTGTTTTAGCTTTTTAGGTCAAGTAATTGAAGATTTGAGAATGTTAATTAGGCGTCCCTAAAAATGATGGGATGTACTACACAAATTATCTGTTACATTCTGATTTTAGATTAATCAGATGACATGTCTTATTTTTATACAGTCCTTTAATGACAGAGGTTAAAACCTGGACACTTATTTTTATTTTGCATATACTGCCATCAGGCATATATTTAAATCCAGAGACAGATGCAGTCTCTGTTTTGAACAAATATCACAATGAAAAATAGTGGTAGCAAATCATCTTTATGTCAAATCATGTCGGGAAGAGATGAGGAGTTTTGTTTTGAAACAGAAGTTTGAACTGAGCCATGTTGGTTTTCAAAAAGCTGACTTTTCAAAATGAAACAGATCACTTTTGAGTGTACAGTAGCAGTTTGCATGGAGATTTATTTGTGAACACTACAGTAGCAGGATGTATTTACCTGTCCTAGGAAAGGGACAGATTATAAGTAAAAGACTGGTTAGAAATGGAAATAAGAAAAGGTTGTTGAAGGCTGAAGAGAAAAGAGAACAGATGGATAAAAGAAGACATCTGATTATTATGTCACATATAATAATCTTGACATAGAAACTAGCTATGAGTAAAACGTGTGGTTTTTATACCATTGTTATCATGAACTAAAAATAAATAGGGAAATAGTATCTTGTTAAAGATGAATGGATTTCATATCCTAGAGAGGATTAGTTATTGTGAATACTCCACAAGGTATCTACTAATGTATTTTAAAGAAACAAATTTAAAGAAATTGAATTGACTTGATAAATAAGTAAAGATAAAAAGTTGTATTAACCATGAATTAATCAATTGGTAAATTAAAAATAGCAGTAAAGAAGACTGAAATAGATGGACAGGGCAAGATATTAAATGTGTTGAAGTGATATCTTGCTCAGAAGGATAAAAGGTGGTTAAAATACCACGAGTGAAGTTGGAAAAAGTATGTAGGAGAGAGAGAGAGAGAGACAAGACAATTAAGATGTTTGAAAAGATTAGAAAGAGTAAAAGCTATATAAAGTTAACTACTATTCTGGACAATGTCATATTGTTTTATGAGTAAAAAACATGAAATAAAATATATTACTAAGATATAAGAAAACATGTGAAGAGACAGGCATGAAATGGTTAGACGCATGGCCCCTAGTTCTTATGTAAATCAGGAGCTCAATTAACAAAGGGACAGGTTTGTCTCCTTTGAGCTCACTCATGGTCACCAGTTCCCAGGAGCCCTGAGCGTAGGCTTGAGGGATTTGTATCAGATTTCTCCACACAGATTACAGAGGCAAAAGGGGGACATCAAACCCCATCGGGCGATGCAGAGGACATCTCACGCTGTCCGCTTGGAAGGAAAAGGAGACATCTGGTACCACTGGAATCAGTGCGCAGTGGGGAAGCCTCCAGGAAGGATGTGTGAAAGCTGTCATCTTCCTCGTGCTGGGCCTGCTGTACCTGACCAAGCAAGGGTGGCGACTCCACGGTGTGGGAAGCGTATCCAAGGACGCAGTATCAGGAGTTCCGGGTCTCGCCACGGATGGAAGTACCTGACACTACGCAGACAGTGAAACCAGGAAAGTGAGTGTTCACCAGAGCGATAAAGAGGAGGAGCAGGCACTCGCCAAAGGGGGAGGGTCCCTAACAAACACTCCTGTCTACATCGACTGCAGTTGGACTGGCGGAGAGACCATCCTGGATACATCTGACTGTGAAGCTGTTTAAACCTGAAACACAGAAACTCGCCTCTACTGTGGGGAAGTCTGGCTACAAAGGGAGGTGGTTCCACTAAGGGCACTTGTCTCAAACCAGTGAAGAAACCAACAGAACCCAGTGGAATTTAAAGAGTGGACGTGAGTAGGGAAACAGTAACGGGTCTGAGGGATAGAAACTGACGATGTACAGAGAAAGAATTGGACCATGGGGATTACATTAAAACATGTGCCTATACAATTTACCTACCTCAGCCGTTTGGGTACTTTTGTATATGAATTTTTGATATCATTTGTATCTTTCCAGGTTCTATGTTATTCCGGAGTATAAACAGGAGGGATATGTTGGAGACATACTGTCTCCACTCTTTGGGAAGTTTTAATGCACTGATATCATGTGTGGCTCTGAACTGTATATGAATTTCACCTTGCAGCTGCCTCTCCTGATGAAAGGAGGCAGGGCATTTCAGGTTGTTCATATTTATGAGAAGACAGACTTGCTGTCTCCTAAATATCTCATGTGTGGCTCTGAAACTAAAGCGGAATGAAGTATACATGAAGTAATGTTAAAGCTTGAAGACACTGCAATTTTGCCAATTACAGATTAATTGAATCACCACTGTGAAGGTTATACCTTATGACGATTGACTATACTCAATCAGAATGATTTAAGGGTTTTAACTTTGTGGTTACTAAGTGATGTAATTGATGTATGGAGCTATTTGCATATTTTTGTATTTCTAACATGGTCATATGAAGTTGATATGTGGAGCCATTTCTGAACGTTTAAATAGTCTGAATCCCAGAACGAATGTGAATGTCTTGAAAGTAATTGATTTATTAGATTTAAATAAAAAGGGGGAGTTGTAAGGGAATATTTGAATGTATTCATGTTAGCTCCAAATGTATAAGTTTAAAACTGAGCTGGACTTTTGAGCCCGAGCACATGTGACTCTAGAGAGACCATGTGGCTTTTGAGGACAAAGGATTTGGCGGGGGAGGTTACAGCATGTGTTGACTTGTACTGTATGCAAATGCTCTTGCCACCTGAGAATGGAGAAACTCAAGATTTGGGGTGATGGGGGGACATTGGGGCTGCCAATCAAAGTAGAGAGAATCAGAGATCCCTCCCATTGCTTCTGGATATAGTCAGAAGACACAACTGAGTTCTCTCTCTTCTTTCTGCTGGCCGGCTGACGTGATCACCAGGTTGTATGTATGTTTTGTGTTGTGTGTATTTGTGTTATATGTATGTCTTGTGTTGTAAGTATACTGTATTTGTATGTGTAGTGTATTGAATGTAATGATTTCTGGTGCATTGTGATATTGCCATTAAATAGAGTATGGTTGACTTGGTGGCACTGAACTCCTTCCATATAACACAGCTCTCGAAGGACGCGGGGATATTTGAAACGTGGAGCGTAAATCCATAATAATATCCTAACACGTTCTAGTCACTTTGGTCAGCGCTACTGCTTGTTACAACTTTAATTTGCCGTACATATATGTACAAAAGTGGTGGGGGCACAAAAAACTTAGATGTCTATAGCTTCTGCTGTGAGGTTCATGGCTGGTGAGGCACTGGCACTGACTCTTCAGGTTTACAAATATTATATTTTGACCTAAATCAAAATATAATATTATTTTCAAAAGCTTTTTTTGTCTGATGCTTCAATTAATTTTAAACAGACAGTTCAACAAAAGGATACCCAAAAAATGTAATTGTATCATTTAAATATTGAATTGTTCTCTCTTAGTAAGATCCCATTTTCAATACAAATTTTATTAGAGACCATAGAACTGTTTAGCTCTTTTTCTGGATACAAAATCAATTGGACCAAAAGCGAAGTGATGCCTGAACACTGTAAAGACACAAGGTTGCAAGAGAGCATTCCATTCAAATTTGCTTCGGAAAAAATTGCAGTCTTACCTTGACTTGAAGATTAAGTCCATTTGCCTATCCTTCTGGACAAAAATCTCTATTACTTTTTTGTAAAAGTCCTCCTTATGTTCTTGTAGTTTCAAAAGTCTATCATAAATCTAATATAATCAATAGATTTATGATTAGAAAATTATGAAAGTAGGGTATTGTCTGTGGATATTATCCGGCTGAACAAAACGTGCATTTATCCAACAGCTACGTTTCCCACAGATCTTATTTTGAGCTATTTTCTAAAATCCTATGGAGAAATCTCATTGCTTTTTTGTGGAGGGAAGCCATGCGCAGCTTACTTCCTGGTTTTAGGACGCGTCACTGCAGCTCTCTCGTCTCCTCTTCACACACCACACTTTTCGCGGCACACTTACAGCCAATCAGCTCTGAATGATGTGAGATGACGTATGGTGGAGATGGCAGCTCTATGCCCCTATGGTCATTATTTTTTTGCCACACACATTAAATAGGAAAATATTCTGAGCATGCGCAGTGTAGTTTTTACAGTCACCGTTCACTTAGACAGTGAGAGGGAGGGGCATGATCGGGTTTTGTCCCACATGGCTCTAAACAGCTCAATAGGCACACACTGTAGACACTAATTAGAAGAACACAGACTAAAACAGCAATGTACAGACGAATCAGATGATCAAACATGATCTTAAAATATATTTTATATATTTTTTAATTTATTTTTTGCATTTTTTTGTAATCATTATGTTTAATACCTTCTGCTGACACTAGGTGGGGCTGCAGTCGCCACTGCGTACACGCCATAAACTGTTATTGCTCAGGTTGATCCCGCCCCTGCCCCCGCCTCCGACGAAAGCGGTTCTTGCTTCTAGAACGACAATTTTTTGGTGCTTGACAAGCACCAAAAGATTCGGAGCTTAGAGCCGGCTCCGCTGCGGTGTGAACACGAAAAAACTGTGCTTTTCAGGCTCTAGCTCCGAACCGGCCCTGGAACCGCGTTGGTGGGAAAGCCCCATTAGAGAAATGCGGATTTTGGGTCCTTAGCTTGAAAAAATAAAAACAGGAGGCGGAGCTAATGCCTGATCAGAATTCTACCGGAAATAAAGTTAAATTCTGCTGTGATAAAACACCATCCTGTTCTAAACCACATCAAGGATTATTTCTGAAACAGTATGGAGCTCAAATGCTTTTTTTCTCTTGCGGGTTTATCACAAGGGTTAGTGCTAAATCGTATACCTCTTGGGTTTTATGCGGCGGAAGTGACGTAATAGTGGTCGTGGATGAGATGGCAACTTTTGTTGTCCTCGCGCTCCAACAAACAACAGACAGACAAGTCTTTCAAGGATGCCAAAGCGCAACAAACAGGATGCTTTCACATAAAATATTTCAAACACTGAAGGATTTCGAGGAAGTGTTAGCTAGGGTTGGGTACCGAGAACCGGTTCCGAACATTTCGATTCCAACGGCATCATTTAGAAATGTGAATTTCGGTTCCGCTTTTCGATGCCTGAGGAAATGTTTCTCGCAGCTCTCCGTAGCCTACTGTATGACTGCGGCGGGGCGGGAAATGTAGCGTTGTACCTACAGTGTAACCTGAGACCAGGGCTGGCACGTTGCACTGGCGTTATAGATGTTCGCCTAGGGCGCCAGATCTGGGAGGCGCTGCGCTGACAGCTCTGGGAGGGAAAACAAATGTTTTGACCGTTGGTGCTCATCCTAATTTTCGGCCTTGATGTAACAACATTCATAATTAAGTAAATGTAACACCCTTTTCACCCCGGTTACACGTTTCATTCGCTCTGTACGATGGGCGCTGCAAGTGATGAAAATTGGGGATGTTGGCTTATCTGGAGCCCGCAGCTCACAGCCAAAGTGCGAGTGAGCGAGGGAGAAAGGGAGGGTGCACTGGAACCGGCGCTGTTGTTATTAGCATCTGGTGCTAGCTGCTCTAACGGAAGATGTTTCTACAATGATGTGGAGAAAGAGTCCTCTCCAGTCCAGTCAGACTGAGAGGCTGATAACTACAGCTCAATGAGATAAAGGACTCTCAGTGTTTAGATAGTTCACTTTAGTCTAAGTTATCTTAGTGGGTCTCAAACGTTTTGATCACAATTTATGTAAACACATATTTCCAAGGCACTCCTTTATAATTATTGGGAAAGAACAAGTTTGAAATCATTCCAATGTATACTATAGGACAGTAAACCAGACATATCGTTTTAAACTGGAGAGATAAAAACATATGCATAAATAAAATAGTAAAATAAGATATGAATGAACAACAAATATAAAATACGTTACATGTATTTGTTATTGGCTATGAGTTATTGGTTATGCTCACATACTTATTTAATTATTCAAATGTAAACAGATTTTTTTCATATGGGTGTTTAGAGTTGTACCTACTAGATCTAGTCTCTAGTAATTCTGCTTAAAGTGCGCCAGATTGAAGCATTTTGCTTTAAAAAAAAAAAGTTCAAACATTTCTTCCTGGTATGCCTGAGAAGGCAGATATGCTTGTTTTTCTCAACAAGAACTTAATCATGTTTTTTTACCCTGCCCCTCAAAGAATCGGAATTGAGAACCGTTAAGAACCGGAATCGGAATCAGAATCATGGAAATTCAAACGATACCCAACCCTAGCGTTAGCAGACGTGGAAGAAACAACGATCACAAAGTATATTGTGTACAAAAAGGAACGGGTTTTCGGGGAAAATAGTAAGTTTGTAAGGTTGAAGAACCAGCACCTTACCGTGGTAGAGAGGTTTGTGTGCCCTGATGAACCTGGAGGCTGTGTTGTCTGGAACCTTGTGTTCCTGGTAGGGTCTCCCATGGCAAATTGGTCTCAGGCAAGGGGACAGACTAAGATTGGTTCAAAAGACTTCATGAAAAAAACAAGAGGAAGTGAGGATACCCGGCCCGGAGGAAGCCCGGGGTCCCTTTCTGGAGCCAGGCCCAGAAGGAGGACTCGTCGGCGAGCGTCTGGTGGCCGGGCTTGCCACGGAGCCCGGCCGGGCCCAGCCCGAAAAGGCAACGTGGGCAACACCTCTGCTTCTCCGTCCCGCGGGCCCACCACCTACGGGAAACAGCGATGGGGTCGGGTGCGCTGCCAGAAGGGTGGCAGTGAAAGCGGAGGGTCTCGACGGACCAGACCCGGGCGACAGAAGCTGGCTTTGGGGACGTGGAACGTCACCTCTCTGGGGGGGAAGGAGCCGGAGCTTGTGCGGGAGGTGGAGCGTTACCAGTTGGATCTGGTTGGGCTCACCTCTACGCACAGCGTCGGCTCTGGAACCTTACTTCTGGATAGGGGTTGGACTCTATTCTTCTCCGGAGTTGCTCAAGGTGTCCGGGCGGGTGTGGGGATACTCACAAGTCCCCGGTTGGGTGCTTCGTTGTTGGAGTTTACCCCAGTGGACGAGAGGGTCGCCTCCCTACGCCTGCGGGTTATGGGGGGGAAAACTCTGACTGTTGTGTGTGCTTATGCACCCAACAGCAGTTCAGAGTATACGGCCTTCTTGGAGACCCTGGAAAGAGTCCTGTATGGGGCTCCTGAAGGGGACTCTTTAATCTTGCTGGGAGACTTCAACGCACATGTGGGCAATGATGGAGACACTTGGAGGGGCGTGATTGGGAGGAACGGCCCCCCTGATCTGAACCGGAGTGGTGGTTTGTTACTGGACTTCTGTGCTAGTCATGGATTGGCCATAACAAACACCATGTTCGAACATAAGGATGCTCATAAGTGTACGTGGTACCAGAGCACCCTAGGCAGAAGGTCCATGATCGATTTCGTTATCGTATCATCGGACCTGAGGCCGTATGTTTTGGACACTCGGGTAAAGAGAGGGCCGGAGTTGTCAACTGACCACCATCTGGTGGTGAGTTGGGTCGAGTGGCGGGGGAAGCCTCTGGATAGACCTGGTAAGCCCAAACGTGTAGTTCGGGTGAACTGGGAACGTCTGGAGGAGGCCCAAGTTCAGGAGGCCTTCAACTCACACCTCCGGCGGAGCTTTTCAGGCATTCCTGTGGAGGTTGGGGACATTGAACCAGAGTGGTCGGTGTTCAAAGCCTCTATTGCCGAAGCCGCAGCGGGGAGCTGTGGTCTCAAGGTCCTAGGTGCCTCAAGGGGCGGTAACCCTCGAACCTCCTGGTGGACACCGGTGGTCAGGGAAGCCGTCCGACTGAAGAAGGAGGCCTTCAGGGATTTGTTATCCCGGGGGACTCCCGAGGCAGTTGCAAGGTACCGACAGGCCCAAAGGGCAGCAGCCTCATCCGTGGCCGAGGCAAAACAGCGGGTGTGGGAGAAGTTCGGAGAGGACATGGAAAAGGACTTTCGGGTGGCACCAAAGTTGTTCTGGAAAACTGTCCGACACCTCAGGAGGGGGAAGCAGGGAACCATCCAAGCTGTGTACAGTAAGGATGGGACGTTGTTGACCTCAACTGATGGAGTGTTAGGGCGTTGGAAGGAACACTTTGAGGAACTCCTGAACCCGACAACTCCGCCCTCTACAGTGGCAAAGCCCCGGGGGTGGATGAGATCCGCCCAGAAATGCTGAAGGCTCTGGGTGTTGAGGGACTGTCTTGGTTGACACGTCTCATCAACATTGCGTGGAAGTCAGAAACAGTACCGAAGGAGTGGCAGACCGGGGTGGTGGTTCCCCTTTTTAAAAAGGGGGATCAGAGGATGTGTGCCAATTACAGAGGCATCACACTACTCAGCCTCCCCGGGAAAGTTTACTTTAAGGTACTCGAAAGGAGGGTCAGGCCGATTGTCGAACCTCAGATTGAAGAGGAACAATGCGGATTCCATCCTGGTCGTGGAACGACGGATCAGCTTTTTACTCTCGCAAGGATCCTGGAGGGGGCCTGGGAGTACGCTTATCCGGTCTACATGTGTTTTGTGGACTTGGAGAAGGCGTATGACCGGGTTCCCAGGGAGTTACTGTGGGAGGTGCTGCGGGAGTATGGGGTGAGGGGGTCTCTACTCAGGGCCATCCAATCTCTGTACTCCCAAAGCGAGAGCTGTGTCCGGGTCCTCGGCAGTAAGTCGGACCCATTTCCGGTGAGGGTTGGCCTCCGCCAGGGCTGCGCTTTGTCACCAATCCTGTTTGTAATATACATGGATCGGATTTCGAGGCGTAGTCATGGGGGAGGGGGTCTGCAGTTCGGTAGACTAAGGATTGCACCACTGCTTTTTGCAGATGATGTGGTTCTGATGGCTTCATCGGTCTGCGACCTTCAGCACTCACTGAATCGGTTCGCAACCGAGTGTGAAGCGGCTGGGATGAGGATCAGCACCTCCAAATCTGAGGCCATGGTTCTCAGCAGGAAACCGATGGACTGTCCACTCCAAGTAGGGAACGAGTCCTTACCCCAAGTAAAGGAGTTCAAGTATCTCGGTGTTTTGTTCTCGAGTGAGGGAACAATGGAGCGTGAGATGGGCCGGAGAATCGGAGCAGCGAGAGCGGTACTGCAGTCACTTTACCGCACCGTTGTGACGAAAAGGGAGCTGAGCCAGAAGGCAAAGCTCTCTGTCTACCGGGCCATTTTCATTCCTACCCTCACCTATGGTCATGAAGGATGGGTCATGACCGAAAGAACGAGATTGCGGATACAAGCGGCCGAGATGGGTTTTCTCCGCAGGGTGGCTGGTGTCTCCCTTAGGGATAAGGTGAGAAGTTTGGTCATCCGGGAGGGACTCTGAGTTGAGCCGCTCCTCCTTCGCGTCGAAAGGAGCCAGTTGAGGTGGTTCGGGCACCTAGTTAGGATGCCACCTGGGCGCCTCCCTAGGGAGGTGTTCCAGGCACGTCCAGCTGGGAAGAGACCAAGGGGTAGACCTAGGACCAGGTGGAGGGATTATATCTCTTCGCTGGCCTGGGAGCGCCTTGGGATCCCCCAGTCAGAGCTGGTTGATGTCGCCAGGGAAAAGGAAGTTTGGGGCTCTCTGCTGGAACTGCTACCCCCGCGACCCGACCACGGATAAGCGGAAGAAGATGGATGGATGGATGTAAGGTTAGATCGGAAATTTAAGGAACAACGATGACCAAGTAGCCTACATTGTGTCAGTAATCAAATAAGTATAAATATAATAATGTATAAGTATATAAGTATGTATGTATATAAGCAGCTAAGTAGTATAAGGGGCTCACAGAACGGCCGGTCGTCAGCGGGCCGGTGCCGGCCGGCTCGGTTCGAGCCGTTCATTTATTCATCTTTTAAACGGCTGACAGAGGTCCACATTTTCCCCGCAGCGAGGCTCCCCCGCCCTCCTGTTGACAGTTCACGAGCGTTCACACCACTAATGTTTATTTTGGTGATCTGTGTTTTAATGCCTACAACAACTTAAAGGTGACCTATCATGCTATATTTAAATGATATAGTGTATGACCATACCTATATAAGGTATATTTATACATTTTATTTTCCAAAATACCAAACAGATCATTTTTTAGCCATGCCTCGTTTCGCTCATTTTCGCTTTATTCCAAACCTGCCTATGAAAATTCTGAGCAGCAGCTGACCACGCCCCCTGCAGAAGAGCCGGCGAGTCACGTTACCATGCTTGCTGTGTTTACGAGTGTGGAATACACATGTCATCTCAGAGCAATGCATGTGTTCAAGCATATTATCAATTTGATCCAGAAACTGAAGCAGCGGAGGTTTTGGTGGAGGTGCAAACATCTCAGTTGTCAGCAATGTGTGTTTCATGTGTTTTAAAAGCTCAGTTATTGACTTCTTTCTAAAGGGGTACATGTGCAACTTGCGCCACGATGCCTTCTGAACCGGAGCATGTGCTGCATGGAGATACCACACGTAACATTAGCTTCACTAAGTTGTCTGTTTAGAGAATACATTTTTCACATGTCATTCAATATATGTTTATCACACTAGGTGTAAAGACGGATGCAGGAACTTGAGGACTCTAACCTGTGTGGTGGATCATCCTGGATTGTGTGCCTAAATGTGTTTTCCCTGCAGAATGCATTGAATATTTACAGAGCTGAACACAGTTGGACTACAGTTGAGGCAAATAGAGCACTGAGTGGTTTGTTTTGACTGAAATTGTAAAACGAATGCTAATATTGTTCATGGAAATAAATACTGGTGTATATGGCTTTATGCAATCTTTCATTCTGTCATTGTACTATTATATACTACACAGCAATGGCATAACGCACCCATGTGTATGACAAAAAAAGTCCACACACAACCTTATGCTTTTGAAATCAGAATATTCTTTACCCATCCAAACATGAATAATCACGACACATTTGATATCAACTCGGAACTTTATTGTCAAAATCAACGGTTATTTGAACCCGGCGATGACCTCCTCCCTGTCAGGTTGCTCATAATGGTGCAGGGTCCACAAAGACTCGAAGATGAGGTCCATCAAGTTGGCCACGTAGCCTGTGCAATGTTAAAAAAAGCACAACAAAAAAAGTGGTTGAGATTAGTAAATGCATGTCGTCAACAACAACATACCAGGGCTTTAGCTCCGTTTTACTCGTGGTGTGTGTCCCCTCACATACATACATACAGTGTTGTATCCTAACACACCCCCATTTATATTCATGTGTGCAAACAAGTAAACATGCAAAAGCTTTTACATATAACGCTATAAAAACGGCATGTCTCATTAGCTTAGCTTAGCGTAGCTAGCTTAGCTTACAGGTCGATGATATATGATCGTTCTTACAGACTACAATCACAAAAGCTTTTACATAACGCTGGAAAAAACGGCACTTACCTCCAGAAGATTACGTTTGTTATTATAACTTACTCAATATGATTTTTTAGAGGATACAAAATACTAATACATAGGAGAATAAATACTTGTGTTATCGGCTAGGCCAGGCATGGCTTTACAGCCTTTACACAGATCACCATTACGGCAGTCTGAACGTGTTCGCAAATGCCTGATAATTAAAATAAAAGACAAAGCAAAGACTGCGGAGCGTACAAAATAAAATGTTACAAGAACATATAAACACCTAACCGATTACTAGTTGGGGTTGAGGCGACATTGATACGGCTAAGCTACATGCTACCAGCTAGAGATAGCTTTATCAGGAAAAACACCGCTAAATAAAAACTTACAGCTTCAGAATTGGATGTGTCCTCACTGGCCTGGTCCCGGATGGTTGGTATTGATCCCGGGTGTAGCATTAGTTTGGAGGCATATCCGTGTTGGACTTGAGAGAAGTTCATAAACATGTCCGTGGTTTAACTGGCTTAGACATCCTGCCAAGAGCAGGCAGAAACGCAGATGTGACTGCGGTAGCCTGCCTATATGCGAATGAGAGGTTTGGCAATGCACGGCCGTGGCTCATTCCCCTGATAGGTGGAGAGTTGACCAATAAGCGGAGTACGTCTTTGTGACGTAGAAAAGTGTCGGAATGTGGATCCATTTTTTTCAGATCCGTTGCAGCCCCTTTTTTAGAGATTTGGCGAAGGAGGAAAATAGAGAGGGTTGTGTTTTCTGACACTTGGTGAGTTCCCCGGAACACCGGGGACACATAATCATGTATAAAAGACGTACAAAGGTGCATTTTGCATGATAGGTGCCCTTTAATTATAGGTTGGTAGTTTCAGCTTTCTACATAACCCATAGATTGATAAAAGCGAAAAATACGTGAAACTTTACTGTACATTCAGCAACAGGTTGAATTATCAGGTGTAAAGTTACTTAAGATATTTCAAATTCCGAGTGTCTTTCCAAATCTAAACTGACCAGTGTTAATGTATATTTTATGGATAAAATATGTATTTTTGTCACAAATGTTTCAATACAGACGTGCAACCTTCACCAGAGAAAAAGATATACTGACAGTTGAAATGTGTACCATATGATGGGGTGCCATTCCAACTCGTGGGCACCAAGATATATGGATGCCACCAGGGAAAGGACAGGTGTACTCGGCAAAAGGAGAAGTACCAT
Source organism: Harpagifer antarcticus (assembly GCA_902827135.1). NCBI lineage: Eukaryota > Metazoa > Chordata > Actinopteri > Perciformes > Harpagiferidae > Harpagifer > Harpagifer antarcticus. Next base: position 283,859 of record CADEHL010001058.1, read on the forward strand.
GCACAAAAAGAGAAACAAGCGGTATATTTATGAATTGACATGCATTAACAACTTTAAATAATTGGTAAAGGAAAATTAAACAACTATTGGTAATATGACATGCATTATGGCATTCTATGACAAATAACACTGTGACACATAACAACATAGGAATCAGCATTATGTAAATGTATACACCCCAAAAATGGTACAATTATTTGTGTATTTACTTTTATTTATTTTTGCTAAACAGTGAATTTATTGTTTTGAAAAGCCCAACATTATCTGTATTTATTTTGGTGACATTCATATAATTTTATGGTTTATCTGTACTGTTTGAGAAGCAGTACGAGTAAGTAGAGCCAAGGTGGAACCTTTGGCAGGTGAGCGGTGACATCTGGGTTATTTTAGGGGGGACATTTCCGCCCCCTCCTCAGAAGCAATCCAGACGATCAACCGGTTCCTGTGTATAATTATTGCTGCTGCACTTTTCTGTTTTCTACAGGTCAGTACATGATGAAAATGATCGATGTTAACTTGTGTGAATTAGATATGATGTTGGAGATGTTTAGGAGAGTGTGTCAGAAAGTTTTGAGCATGTTTGACATAGTAACGGTATTTTAAAAATACTAAACTGTCGGCAACAATAGATGCCATTTTCGCGGGCTTCAGCCGCGCCTGGGTAAATGTGACCTGAGCGAAGGCTCGCAGGCAGGTTAGCTGCCGCGCACGGGTAATCTGTTTTGTTTTGAGTGAAGTCTTGCAGGCACATTGCCTTGTTTTTTATGTATTAACATTGACAGTGTATTTTTGTGATCTCCATAATATGTTATATTTGATAAAGATAGATATATTGATAGAAAGTATTATTTGATATTGACTATGTTGAATTTCTCCTTGAGATACAGTAATTGACTGTGACAGACGGATAACTTAAATGGAGAAATGTGATGTTTGTAAAGTACAGCTATTTTAATGTAACTGTGTACTTTGAATTTTGAATAAGAAGCAATCCAGACAATCAACCGGATCCTGCGTATAATTATTGCTGCTGCACTTTTCTGTTTTCTACAGAAATCATTTATTGTTGCTGTGGTACCCAAGCTTTTTGGACCCGTAAAACAAATTTTGGGGCCTCGTTCCAGGATCTGTCTTCACAAATCAAGGGGAGCAGATCCAGAGATATCAGAACCACGAGGCCAAGGTGACGTGACTGCGGCTGTGACGACAGCTGGTGGGTGTCCACGAGGGGAGAACAGAGCCAGGAGGGTCTTCATTCTGCCAAGGGAACCGCACTGCTACTGTGTCGAGCCATCGTACGTCATGTCCATAGCACGCAAAGAACTCGCTTGGAACATCAAAAATAAACTGTTCAATCTCTCAGGCATCGAGGTCTACCAGCTTGCCGAGACATCGCAAAAGACAGTTCAGGTACACACGACTTAGAGTCTACTGATGAAGAAGGTTGGGTAGACTTTATTTTAAGTTATATGCAGTCTGAGGAACTACTGAGTTCTGAAGATGAAGGTATGACTCAATTGCTCATGTTAAATGACCTTATGTGTAATATCATCCATAATGTTGATGCAGATTTTGTCACAAATGGGCTAACACACGAACAGAACACATTCACAGCTTCATCTGTTAGGGAAAGTAATGCCACTACATCTTCACATGCTAACAGTGACATGTTAACTGCCAGACAGAGTACTGCACACACAACAGTCTATTTTACACAACCACCCACTGACATTAACACAGACATAACTACCCAAAGTGTAGAGCAGCTCCAGCTAATGCACGAAGAGCTAGGCAAGAAGCTACATCACCACAAATATATGGCAAGCCCAGCACGCAGTAAGTACCAGAGCATAGGTGAACCAACACCACAACACACCACATCAAATCACAACACACAGAAGGCTGACACTGAGAAGATGGTTTCCTTAAAGGACTTACCTTATCTCCAGCGTAGAGAATTCAAGGTACATGACGGACAGATTGGAGACCAAAACTCTGAAGTAACATATAGCAACATCTCCAAACAGATAGACGAGGGAATCAAAGATGGCTTCACAGAGACAGAGGTTATCCGAGGTGTGCTGAGGATTGTTAAGCCAGGTACTTTCAAAGACATGCTCACCAATAAAGAAGAGATAACAATCAGTGAACTCAGGGGATTCCTCAGGTCTCACCTTGGTGATAAGGCCAGTACAGAACTGTTCCAGGAACTCATGTGTGCAAAACAACATGACCAAGAATCACCCCAGCAGTTCCTGTATCGCATGATTGGACTCAAACAGAAAATCATCTTCCAGTCAAGACAAGCTAATGCGGACATTCGCTACGACCCTAAAACCATTCAGGAGGTTTTCCTTCATACTATTTACCAGGGTCTAGGATTCAAACATACAGACATGGGAAAGTGTGGCGCAGTGGATAGAGCCTTGGTGTTGGGGTCAGGGGGTCACAGGTTCAAACCCCACCGCAGTCAGCATGTCGTTGTGTCCCTGAGACACTTCACCCCAAATTGCTCCTGTGGGGATTGTCCACAGTACTGAGTGTGTAAGTTGCTTTGGATAAAAGCGTCTAACATGTAATGTAATGTAACATGAGACAGCAACTGAAACCACTCCTCTCAAACAGCCAAGTTACTGATGAGGAAATTGTCAGTCAAGTAATGAAGATAATCAGTGACGAAAACGAACATCATCGCAGGTTAGGTTATGCTTCCAGACCAAAGGCAACACATACACATAGTGTTCAGGTTGATGGTGGAGAGCAGATCAACAACAAGAAGGAACTTCAAACAATACAACAGCTCAGCGCTCAAGTGGTGAACTTAACAAAGATGATGGCAGCTTTGATGGACCAGCAAAAAGCAGTGATACAAGCGACCCACTCAAGGGTTTTACCTCCTCCCATATCAGGTCAGCTTCCTCTCACAAGGAAAGGTAAAATCCCCCTCTGTGTTAACTGTTCACAACAAGGCTTAAAGGCCTATAGCCATTGTTTTGTGTGTGGAGAGCTTGGACATCGTGCAGTTGGCTGTTCAAAAAGAACAAGGTAGCCGGGAAACGAGAGTCGGTATCTGTTGAGGGACAGCCAGAGACCGTTTCACAGCTCCAGTCCCACTCAGTAACCTCCAAATGTAAGCAACAACACTCCCAACAAAAACAATATTACAAGAAAGCCAGCAACAACTGCTCCAGAGAGACACTTGTAACACCGGAAAATATCACCCGCACTGCACCGCTAATTGTTAAGAAAAGTCAGCTCAAATGTTTAATCAGTGGCTATGCAGTAACAGTGTTATTTGACTCCGGATCACAAGTAAGCCTCATTGATAGGTCCTGGAAGAAGACATTTATCCCAGATCAACCAGTACGACCACTGGCCGAACTCCTTGAATTGGATGAAACCCTTGATCTGTTTGCTGCAAATGGACAAGAAATCCCATATGATGGCTGGGTCGGGATGACAGTCAACCTCGCAGGAAATGAAAATCCAAACCTCACAATACAGGTCCCCTTCCTAATCAGTCAATTTCCCCTCCCTCAACCTCTACTAGGCTCAAATGTTCTCAGAGAGATGATAAATGGACAGGTGTCCTCTACTAATGAGCTTGACATGGTTATCAGCCTCTTACGCAGAGCACTCGGCGTGGAAGAAGAACAGGCAATGGCTATGGTTAATTATATTCAGGTCCAAGAGACACCAAGCCACAGCATGGCCACAATCAGAGTAGGTAGAGATGACATATGTATTCCAGCAGGAAAGACAATGCATGTAAGGTGCAGAGTACCGCCTAGCTTTGACACATCTGACCCAGTTGTCCTATATGAACCTTCAGAAGAGAACACAACTCTAGAACAGCTGAGTGTTGGAGAAGGCCTCTTAGAGATCAGTAAAAGCAAATGGCCACTTATCGCAGTGCCAATTTCCAATCATACAAAGCATGAAATCGTTCTCCCAAAAAGAACCACATTGGGCTCCATTCAACATGTAGCCAAAGTCATTGAGTTGGGAAAGACAGAGACACCAGAGGTTGAAATACCACAGATGACAACAGTGAGAGCTGAAGTAAACAATGTCACCACTCCTACAACAACCACAACTGCGCCATGGCGACCACCTGTTGACATCAGTCACCTCACTGAGGAACAGCAACGGATGGTTGAAGATATGCTGTATGAGGAGTCTGCAGCTTTCGCACGTGACACAGGGTCGGCGTCATGGGGGGTCATTCGGGGGCCATGCCCCCCCAAATGAGTCACTGTGCCCCCCCAACGCAGGGTGGGCAAGCCTTGCCACTTTGCCTTTTTTTTTTTTTTTAAATCATATAAGTGAAAACGTTTTGTGTGAAATACATCAGAAATAAAGAATACAAATATAAAACACAGCCTGAGGTGTGCTCACTGCTGCTCTCTGATTGGTGTGTTTCTTGAACAATGACCCCCGACCTTTGTTGTTGAAAGCCCAGTGGCGATCTGTTAATCTGTTACACTGATTATACAGTAAAGCTATCGAAAATAATACGATATACAGTACAGTACAAGTAGCCTACTTCTGGGTCTCTGTGTTTCATTCAAGCTCGGCTCTGTGTGTGTGTGGCACGAGCGCATTTTGTGAGTGCGCTAGCGGTAACGTGGAATGTTGTTGTTAGCATCTGGTTAGCTAGCTATGCTAACGGATATAAAGAGCTGTTTCTACACCAAGGTGGAGGAGAGTCCTCTCCTGTCAGACTGAGAGGATCTTATAACGTCAGCTCAGTGAGGTAAGGACTCTCAGTGTTTAGATAGTTAACTTTAGTGTAGGTTAACTTATCTCAGTGGGTCTCAAACGGTTTGGTCACCCTTTATGTAAACAAGTATTTGCGAGGAATACATTTATATGATCATTATAGTTATTAAAGAATAAGAGAATACATGAAAAACGGGTATGAAATACTATAGGACAGTAACACAAGAATACAGTTTAAAAGGGGAGTGATTAGTAAAATATCCATAAAGAAAAAGTACATTTGTGTACAGTTCTGTTTCATATGGATGCTGAGAGATGTAGGCTATCCATAGATCTCTTCATTTTGCTCTCAAAGTGCACCAGATTGATGCATTTAACTTCAATATTTTAAAAATAATCTTCCCCCAGAACCTCCTAGAGGAGGTCCACCCCCACCTAAAACATGTTCACATGGATAGGATACTAAATACATTTGCACACTTTTTTTGTATGGTGGCCTATGTCCATATGTTTCTGTTTTGGTGGTCGTGCCACAACCGTGCATGTATGCACAAGTCATAGGTGCGCTATACAATAGCACTACACCCCTGCAATGTGTGTGAAAAACAATAGACTTAAGTTTACAGCATGTTTTTTGAAGTTGGTGTTTGTGTGTTGGTTGTTGACGGCAGTGTGTGCCCCCCCTTGGTAAATGATTTCCCCCCCATTCGATTTGTTCTAGAGCCGACCCTGACGTGACAGCAGTGACATTGTATGTATTCCCTCTCTTCAGATGCCAATAAGGACCAAAGATGACATTCCAGTTCAGAAGGCGTATGTTTCAATTCCAAAGCCGCTGTACAAGGAAGTAAAAGAGTACATACAAGATTTGATAGTGAAAGGATGGGTTGTAAAGTCTAAGTCTCCATATGCTGCACCTGTTGTGTGTGTGAGAAAGAAAGATGGGTCATTGCGCCTGTGCATTGACTACCGACTGCTTAACAAGAAGACTGTGCCAGACAAACATCCGCTTCCCCGCATTCAGGACCTGATTGACTCGCTTGGAGGCTACAGCTGGTTTACCATTCTAGACCAGGGCAAGGCATATCACCAGGGCTTTATTGCCGAGGGTTCAAGGCACCTGACTGCCTTCACGACCCCGTGGGGTCTATATGAATGGGTCAGAATGCCCTTTGGCTTGTCAAACGCACCAGCAGCCTTTCAAAGAAGCATGGAGGAAATGCTTGAGGAGCTCAGGGATGAGTGTTGCATCCCTTATCTAGACGATGTCCTCTGCTTCTCTAAGTCTTTTGAAGAACATGTTGAGATGCTGCGACGTGTACTGAAAGCTCTGCAGCGTCATGGGGTAAAGTTGAGACCAGAAAAGTGTGAGTTATTTCGCAAGGAAGTAAGATATGTTGGACGGCTTGTGTCTGCAGACGGGGTAAGAGTGGATCCGAAAGACGTAGAGGCTGTGCAAGCACTGAAAGAGAAGACTCCATAGACTGCAGGTGATGTCAGGAGGCTGCTGGGTTTTCTGAGCTATTACCGAACATATGTGCAGGATTTCTCACGAATAGCCAGACCACTATACACGCTGCTCCAGATAAAGTCTGACTCACCTCAAACCAAGCCGACCAAGGGTAAAACAAAGGGCGCTCAACTGCCTTCACGCACCCCAGTACAGTGGAACAGAGAGCACCAGCAGATCCTTGACCGTCTCATTCACATCCTAACCAACCCACCAGTGTTGGCGTATCCAGACTTCGAAAGTCCTTTCACACTCCACACAGATGCCTCTCAACTAGGTCTTGGAGCTGTTCTTTACCAGAACCAGATGGGAAAGATGAGAGTGATTGGCTATGGGTCCCGCACACTAACACCAGCCGAACAGAGTTACCATCTCCACAGTGGGAAGCTTGAATTCCTGGCCTTGAAATGAGCTGTATGTGATAAGTTTAGAGACTACCTGTTTTATGCCCCACATTTCATTGTCTATACTGACAACAATCCCTTGACTTACATGATGAGCACTGCTAAGCTCAATGCAGTGGGTCATCACTGGGTAGGGCAGCTTGCAGACTTCCACTTTGAAATAAGGTACAAGCCAGGGAGACTCAACGTCGACGCAGACACTCTTTCTCGTTGCCCCCTTGACATTAACACCTACATGAGTCAGTGTTCAGAGAAACTGTCAGAAGAAGCAGTTTGTGCCACGTGGGAAGGTAGCAGGACAGCCCAACAAGGAGAAGTTGCATGGGTGGCAGCACTGAACTAGGGCTGCAACAAACGACTAATTTGATAATCGATTAATCTATCGATTAATGAAACGATTAATCGATTATTCGGATCGTTAAGGTTTTAACTGTACTACTACTTATATCGATACTGCTTATCGATCCGGTCCTTTTAACGATAGTATTAACGGTTCTTTTGACAAGAAATAAGGTAAACTAACTAAACAAATTTTGAACAAAACTAACATTGCTTTTTATTTTAATTAAATGCATAATATTTCACATCAAAAGAAACAACAATGTTTTAACAAATCATATTAAATAATGTGATGACAGAACTGTAAACAGAATAGCTGAAACTTTAACAAAATAAATAACTCAGTTACCTCTAATCATTAACCTATGTTTTTATAACTGAGTTAACTCAGTTAACTGAGTTGCTGCGAGCATACATAACACCTGACGTGGAAACGTTACTCGTGGACGGGGCTACAGAGCTGCTAGAAAGACAGTGGAACCTGGTGAATTTCTCCGTCTGGATGTGGAGCACTTTTGCTAAATGTTTAGACAAATTGCTCGTGTTACCGCCCTTACATGATACTGTTATTGCACTTTTGGTAACGAGCATTGTCCACATCGAGACGGCTAAAGTTTAACCACACCTCGGAGCGCGTTCTCTCCGCCATCTCCTCCGTGTGTGTGTTGCATGCATGTAGCAGCTGCGTGTGTGTGTAAACTGCCCCGCCCCCTCGCAAGCAGGCGGGGGAGAGATCTCTCGTCTGAATTGGGAAGATCTAAAATACATTATAGACGCATTTTGTAGTCATATTGCATATTAGAAACGGAGTTGGCGACACTAAGACTGCGATATAATGTTTATGTAGCAATAATACATATGACATATGTTTTAAATATCTCCTGTACCGATAAAAAAGAGCGATAACGTTGGAGCTTAACGGGGTGTAGAACACATGTGATGACGTCACGAACGAATCGACGACTGAATTAGTTGCCAACTAATTTGGTAATCGATTTTAATCAATTAAGTCGATTAGTTGTTGCACCCCTACACTGAACATCTCATCTCAACAACAAACACACACAGAACCTTTCCCAGTTATCGACCACAATGAACTGGTAAGCGAGCAACGGCAAGATCCTGCCATTGGGAAAATATTGCAGTTAAAAGAGAACAACGCAGAAATGACTGAAGAAATACGTGGGACTTTGGACAAATCAACCAGGAAAATCTCAAGAGAGTGGAGCAAGCTGTACTTGGAAAATGGCCTCATGTATAGGAAGACACTTGGTCGCAAACAGCTAGTCTTGCCGACCACCTATAGGCAAACAGCCCTCACTCACCTGTACGACAATATGGGACATGTTGGTATTGAGCCTTGCAAGAGAAAGATTTTATTGGCCTTTTATGAAAAGGGATATTGAAGAGTACATATCCAGGAAATGTCATTGTATAAATCAGAAGAAGCCAGCTTTACATGACAGAGCGCCCATGGGGGGTCTAACATCTAGCTCACCTCTTGAACTTGTCTGTATCAATCAATCAATCAATGTTTATTTATATAGCCCAATATCACAAATGTTACATTTGTCTCAGTGGACTTCACAGTTTGTACAAAATATCAGTATGACAATACGACACCCTCTGTCCTTAGACCCTCACATCGTACAAGGAAAAACTTCCAAAGAAAACCCACAGTTTAAAGGGAAAAATGGGAGAAGCCTCAGGGAGAGCAACAGAGGAGGGATCCCTTTCCCAGGACGGACAGACGTGCAATAAATGCCGTGTGTAAATTGAAAAGATAATACATTTGCAACATAGGTAGTCCAAATGTTTGGAAATGCATGTGTGTATAATAGGAAGATGAATCCACGAGGATATCCATCCAGGACCTATGATCCAGGACCACAGCCACGACTCAAGATCCAGGGCTCGCGATGCAGGACACATGACCGCAGGATCATCCATGACTCCGGATCCCAGCGTATATAGACACCAAAAAGAAATAAATTTGGGGAAGCTGGGTTAATCGGAACATGAGAGTACACAGGTATAGACAGAGAGAAGGAAGAAGTAAGATGTCCCCCGACAAACTAAGCCTATATCAGCAAAACTAGGGGCTGAATCTAATCAGCCCCAACTATAAGCTTTATCAAAAAGGAAGGTCTTAAGCGCACTCTTAAAAACGGATAGGGTGTCTGCCGCCCGAACACAAACTGGAAGCTGATTCCACAAATGTGGAGCTTGATAAGAAAAGGCTCTGGCTCCCATTGTACTTGTAGAGACTCTAGGAACAACCAACAACCCTGCATTCTTGGAACGCAATGCCCTAGTAGGACAGTAGGGTATAATGAGTTCTTTAAGGTAAGATGGCGCCTGCCCATTAAGGGCTTTGTAGGCGAGAAGAAGAATTTTAAATGATATCCTGTTCTATAGGGAGCTAGTGTAAGGCAGCCAGAACAGGAGTAATGTGGTCCCTTTTCCTAACTCTGGTTAGTACACAAGCTGCAGCATTTTGAATTAGCTGAAGCGACTTGACTGACTTCTTGGTACACCCTGATAATAAAGAGTTACAATAATCCAGCCTTGAAGTAACAAATGCATGGACTAGTTTCTCTGCATCGTTTTGAGGCAAGATATGCCTGATTTTTGCAATGTTACGTAGATGGAAGTAGGCGGTCCTTGAAATTGATTTTATGTGGGCGTTAAAGGATAAATCCTGATCAAATATAACACCAAGATTCCTTACAGTCTCACTGGAGGCCAAATGAATGCCATCCATAGTTAGTATATCTTTAGATAATTTGTTTAGTAGATTCTTCGGGCCAAGTACAATAACTTCAGTTTTGGTCGTGTTTAACATCAAAAAGTTTAAGGTCATCCACGTTTTTAAGTCCTTGAGGCAGTCTTGAATTTTATTTAGATGATTAATTTCATCAGGCTTGATTGATAAATATAGTTGAGTATCATCCGCATAACAATGAAAATGTACAGAATGATTCCTTATAATATTGCCTAACGGACGCATATATAATGTCAACAAAATAGGTCTGAGCCCTGTGGCACTCCATGGCTAACTTTGGTTTGCATGGAAGATTCATCATTGACACGTACAAACAGAGTGTTCAGATAGATAGGACCTAAACCAGCCTAAAGCAGTTCCCTGTATGCCAACTAAGTGCTCTAGTCTTTGCAATAAGATATCATGATCGATAGTATCAAATGCAGCACTGAGATCGAGCAAAACAAGAATAGAGACAAGTCGCTTGTCAGAGGCTATTAGAATGTCATTTGTGACTTTAACCAGAGCTGTCTCTGTGCTATGATGTGTTCTAAAGCCAGACTGAAAATCTTCAAATAAATCATTGTTTTTTAAGTAATCACACAACTGTTTTGCGACTGCTTTCTCAAGAATTTTTGAGAGGAACGGAAGATTAGAAATAGGTCTATAATTGGCTAAAACCTCTGGATCGAGGTTGTGCTTTTTAAGAAGTGGTTTTATCACTGCTACTTTGAATGATTGTGGAACATAGCCTGATAATAAAGACATATTCATAATATTTAATAAAGAAGTGCTAATTAATGGAAAAACTTCCTTCAACAGCTTAGTTGGAATTGGGTCTAACATACACGTTGATGGTTTAGAAGAGAGAATCATTGAATTTAATTGTTCAAGGTTTATGGCTGAAAAGCATTCTAGTTTACTATCTAGTGTAATATTAGAACTTACGTTTCCGGGAGTTGATAACACTATACTGGTCAAAGACAAGAGGTCATTAATTTTGTTTCTCAATTTTATCGGTAAAAAAGCACATAAAATCATTACTACGGAGTGCTATTGATAAGTAAACTTGAGTCAAAGATTGCTGCAACTCAACCTCCTCGGCCCACGCCTCGGGCAATATGAGTATTGATAGGGCTGGGTGGAGTGGCCTCATTTATGCTGACATATTCTTCATGTCTCAACCAAGTTTCAGTGAGACAGCATATATCAATATTATAATCTGATATTAAATCATTTACCAATATTGCTTTAGATGCTAGAGATCTTATGTTTAAGAGACCACATTTAATATTCCTGTTTTGTTGCACTGTAGTAGTTGTTACATTTACTTTTATTAGGTTATTATGTATGACATCTCTATTAGGTTTTACCTTAAATTGTCCTTGGGCAGACACACACACCGCTAATATTGGGTATTTTATTGGGTTCGGGATTCCTATGGATGACTGCCTAGGAGAGAGCGCAGAGAAGCGTGTAAGACTGCGACTCCACCTCCTGGTCTCAACTCCAGTTTGTCATGGATTAAGTCCACAAAGCCCTGAAATGTTTGCCGAAATTAGATTTGCACCTTCCAAAGTAGGATGAATGCCGTCTCTCTTAATCAGACCAGGTTTTCCCCAGAAGGCTGTCCAATTATTTACGAAGCCCACATTGTTTGCTGGGCACCACCAAGACAACCAGTGCTGAAATGATGACATGCGGCTATACATGTCATCATTGATCAGATTGGAGAGGGGACCAGAGAAGATTACGGTGTCCGACATTGTTTTAGCATAACTACACACCGACTCCACATTAAGTTTGGTGCATTCTGATTGGCTTAAACGAACATCATTACCACCGACGTGAATAATAATCCTACTGTATTTACGTTTATTTTTAGCCAGCAGTTTAAGATGCGCCTCAACGTCGCCCGCTCTGGCCCCCGGAATGCATGTGACTGTGGAGGCTTCGGTCTCTAAATACACGTGTCTCATAATAGAGCTACCAATAACCAGAGTTTGCTTCTCAGCGGGTGTCTCGCTCAGTGGGGAATATCTGTTAGATACGTGAACGGGTTGGTGGGGACCTGCGGGTTTCACGTTATGCCCCTTCTGAAGAGTCACCCAGTCTCCCTGCTGCTCGGGAGTTGCCGGGGGACGGCTAATAAGAGCTCCCTTTTGCCGGTCCGCACCGGCTAACATGGGCTTTACTGTAGCTGAGTTACTTTCTAAGATGCGGAGCCGGGCTTCTATGGCTATGATTCCCGCCTCCAACCTAACAACTATACTACATTTAACACATGTATCGGTACCAGTAAAGGACGTAGGGAAGTAACCAAACAAGAGACAGGAAGAGCAGGAAATAACACCCGAGGGTGGGGAAAGAGCCATGGCTAGCTATCAAGCTAAAGTAGCTACCGTTAGCAAACCCGAAAAGACTGTAGGCAACTGTGGAGTTACAGTCGCTAAGAGAAGGAGAGATGTGAGTGCTTAAGCTGTAGTAACGTGTGATTACAACGTCAGGCAGTTGCCGTGATCAAGAGTTTTAAAACGATCGATTAAGTTAAGATAATAAGCTATCGGCAACAGAACAGGCACACGGGATACCCGGAAATGACAACAACAACCGGAAGTTACAACATGCTTACCGCAATAGTGGTCCGTATAGAAACTCGTTCTCTCTCTGTATTGACTTTCTCCACCTTGAGACCAGCCGTGGAGGGTACGAGTACATTCTGGTGGTTGTCGACCACTTCACCAGGTTTGCCCAAGCATACCCCACAAGAAACAAGGCAGGCAAGACGACTGCTGACAAAATATTCAATGACTTTGTCCCTCGGTTTGGATATCCAGCTAAACTCCACCATGATCAGGGAAGGGAGTTTGAAAATGAGCTTTTCAGAGCCCTCAGGCAGTTTTCCGGCGTGAGCCATTCCAGGACTTCCCGATACCACCCGCAAGGCAACCCTGCTGAGAGGTTTAATCGAACCCTGTTGCAAATGCTCCGAACACTGGGCGAGAAAGAGAGAGAGAGCTGGAAAGATCACCTGCATCATGTCGTTCATGCATACAACTGTACCAAGCACGAGTCGACGGGTTACTCCCCACACTATCTGTTGTATGGTTGTCACCCACGACTTCCTGTTGACCTACTTTTCGGGTTGGTAGCAGAAGACGAACCAAGGACAGCCAGAAGTTACGCAGAAAAATGGGCAGAGAAAATGATCGAAGCATATAAGATAGCTAGCACCAACAGCCAGAAGTCGAGTGCTATAGGCAAACATTATTATGACAGAAAAAACAGAGGTGCGACTCTTCAGCCAGGAGATAGGGTCCTTGTCCGTAATCTCGCTGAACAAGGAGGTCCCTGCAAGTTAAAGCCTTATTGGGAAAAGACAATATACGTCATCAGAGAACAGCTTGGTGATAACCACGTCTATAAGGTGAGCCCAGAGACAGGGGGAGGTGGCATCCGCACTCTCCACAGAAACTTGTTGCTCCAAGTAAATGACTTACCTGTAGAGCCAGTTGTCACAAACGCACCAGCCAAACCACAAAAGAGAAACGTTAAGACAACAAGACCATCAAACACGATTGAACAAAGACATGATGATGACACAAGTGAATCAGATGAAGCTCCACGGTATTGGATACGTATGCCAAGAAATGAACAAGCCAGGCCTCATCTCAGGGTTAACTGTGGGACACAAATCCGCCTGAGCAGATAGAAGTTTGTGTTGAGGAAACAGCTCCTGTTGAGCCTGAATCTGAAAGTGTTACTGAGGAAGAACAAGAGAGACAAGATGAACAAGTGCCAAGCGCTGGTGAGCCTCAGACTTACAATGAGCAAGTTCTGTGTCAGTCCGATGACCAAGAAAGAGATGTCCAAGAGACTCAGCCTGCCCTGCACTAAGAAGATCTACCAGAGACCGACGCCCTGGCCAGATGTTCACATACACATGCCTAGGTCAACCGACCTACCAGCCACGTGTCATGATAAATACCATAGGGACACAGCCCACAGTCTACACTCACCAGTATCCACAGCCATATTGTCACTCATTTGAACATGCACCCATCATTCCTCCCACATACCTACCATACACATATCCTATTTACTGTTATTGAATGGTTAATAGACACTCACACATGGGTACCTAAGGTTCTAGTATTCAGATTTTGGGGTATCCCACAAGGTTAAATGTTTTGTAAATTTTTGAGAGTTTAATTGACCAAGGGAGTCGAACTGTTTTAAATAGGTAGTGTCAGGAGCCACTTTTGTTTGTGGGGGAGTGTGTGGTACACCCCAAAAATTTTACAATTATTTGTGTATTTACTTTTATTTATTTTTGCTAAACAGTGAATTTATTGTTTTGAAAAGCCCAACATTATCTGTATTTATTTTGGTGACATTAATATCATTTTATGGTTTATCTGTACTGTTTGAGAAGCAGTACGAGTAAGTAGCGCCAAGGTGGAACCTTTGGCAGGTGAGCGGTGACATCTGGGTTATTTTAGGGGGGACACTTCTGCCTCCTCCTCAGAAGCAATCCAGACGATCAACCTGTGTATAATTATTGCTGCTGCACTTTTCTGTTTTCTACAGGTCAGTACATGATGAAAATGATCGATGTTAACTTGTGTGAATTAGATATGATGTTGGAGATGTTGAGGAGAGTGTGTCAGAAAGTTTTGAGCATGTTTGACATAGTAACGGTATTTTAAAAATACTAAACTGTCGGCAACAATAGATGCCATTTTCGCGGGCTTCAGCCGCGCCTGGGTAAATGTGACCTGAGCGAAGGCTCGCAGGCAGGTTAGCTACTGCGCACGGGTAATCGGTTTAGTTTACCTGAGTGAAGTCTTGCAGGCACATTGCCTTGTTTTTTGTTTATTAACATTGACAGTGTATTTTTGTGATCTCCATAATATGTTATATTTGGTAAAGATAGATATATTGATAGAAAGTATTATTTGATAGCGTTATGTGTTTATATTGACTATGTTGAATTTCTCCTTGAGATACAGTAATTGACTGTGACAGACGGATAACTTAAATGGAGAAATGTGATGTTTGTAAAGTACAGCTATTTGAATGTAACTGTGTACTTTGAATTTTGAATAAGAAGCAATCCAGACGATCAACCGGATCCTGTGTATAATTATTGCTGCTGCACTTTTCTGTTTTCTACAGAAATCATTTATTGTTGCTGTGGTACCCAAGCTTTTGGATAAATACATAAGTCGTTTAAACTTTAGAGGAATAGGAAACAAATTTCAATTGCCTCTTCTGAGACAAAATAAAGGGGGATATCCTTCCTTTGTTCACCTACAGGACCCAACCAGCTCACGGTCATGACCTGGCACCAAATTCTTCCTGTTTACTTATTTTAACAGGGGATGATATATCTGCAAAAATAAATAGACACAACCAGTACAGATGCAGGGGTAATTACATAATGTCTCACTATACTACCGTTGTATGAGCAGGACCTACACATATTTTAAAGAAGACAAAAGAAAGAACCATAGAAAAAATGATGTTCTCCACATTATGGAGAGGAGACCATGAAAATGTCTACATAAATTAATATTGTATTTCTATACACCTTTTTTCTCTTAGCTTGAAGACCATGTCTTCAATGCAAGACGCCATCTTGTACAAAATACGAAGAAGATGGATTGCCCTGCCCAGATAGCTGTCAGTCAGGTCATGAAATGTCCTGGTTTCAAGGTACAGCACAAGCACAGCACAAGTGCGTTCAATGCTATAATTGCTCTCGTGTCATGATCCCAATTGCCATGTCATTATGTTCCCCAGATTGCAGAGAACAGTAAAGCAAAGAGGAGGGAGCTCTCCGCAGCACTAAAGGCTGTAGTTGCAGCTGATCCTTCAACAGTTGAAGTAGTCATGGAATACCACACATGCTTCACCCCAGAAAGTGACCATCAAAACCATCCAACTGTTGGAGAGGTAACCATGCAACATCTATTCCTTTAGCTGCTGTAAGAAACAAGATGCGAGGTACAATTTGTGCTGTACAAAGAGGACTTTTTTTAGACAGCTTTAAACATCTATAATTACCCTGTTCAACGTCATGTACAGGTAGCTGAACTGCGTGAACCCATGGATTCCAGAGTTGAACAACAAATAGTGAAGCTCACCTTGGCTGGTGCCTGAAAGCTCAGTAAGATTAGACGTCACCTGTTCAATTTTGTAAATAACGAGCTGTTCCGGGGGGAGCAGCCACCTCCATGAACACATCGAAGGTTTTACCCCACAGACAAGGATATCGGGAATATCTTATCAAGAACGAAGGAGGGAATACGTGAATCCAAAAATTACTAGATCAATATGCAGGTAATGCACTGAGAGTAGAATAGTATTAATATTATTCTAGCCATGCACATTTTTGTGGGTGGTTAATGCACAACTTACATTTTGTGACTTCACCAAGCATGGTCAGTTTTTTACATGATACATTGTCCTCTGAATGCAGGTGTAAGTAAGCAAAGCAAAGTAGCAGTATTTGGTTCATATGCAGGGTATGACCATTTTTCAAAATGCAACTAAAACTTCAAAACTGTTTTTGCCCTGATATGACAACAAATGTTCCTGATGGGTTCCAGAGGGTTGGCACCGATTCCTTCCTGGATTTCAATAACCAAACTAAGGCGATACGCAGGGCTGGCAGCATGTCCTTTACCCCCGCTCCTCAACGACGCCCACCAAAATCACCACGGAGACGCGCACCATCTCCCCCCTCTTCATCACCGAGCCTACGTCAACCACCTCCCCCCCCTGGCAGCATGTCTTCTACCCCCGCACCATCTCCATCACCGTGCCTACGTCAACCACCTCCCCTCCCTTCAAGAAAGCATCTGCAGTCTCCGAAGCCTGATAAGGATGTGTGTGTACAAAATGCTTACTGATGTGTGCTGGGTCCAGGCTCAAGGGCGTATGGCACTCTCAACTCCTTCCAGGACATGCCGGTGCCCTGCCTGCCTATAGCTTTGCCGATATCTGTGTTGATAGGTAATAGATTAAGAGCGGTGAATCATCTTAGATACAGGAAGCGCTCAAACGTTTGTGTGAGTTTATCTAATTTAGCAGTGATTCCATGTCAGCCACAGCTTGTTACAAAAAACATGACTGATAGTGTGTTTAACAAACTTAAACTAGCTTTATTAAATGTCAGGTCTTTGGCAGGAAAAACATTTTTAATCAATGATTTTATCACTGAGCACAATCTCGATTTTATGTTTTTAACAGAAACTTGGATTGAACAAAATAACAGTGCAGCTGTTCTTATCGAATCAACCCCTCCCAACTTTAGTTTTATGAGTCAGAAAAGAATGCATAAGAAAGGGGGTGGAGTTGCTATTCTGTTCAATGATTCCCTTCAATGCAAGAAGACATCTTATGGGAACTTTGCTTCTTTTGAATATGTGGCCCTTCAGCTGAAATGCTCCTCTCGAGCTCTGTTCCTAAATATCTATAGACCACCCAAATACTGTGCAAGCTTTTATGATGACTTTACTGAACTGCTGTCTATAGTGTGTATTGACTTTGACCGTCTAGTCCAGGGGTGGCCAACCAGTCAGAGGTTAAGAGCCACATTTTTTCTATTTTACTGCAAAGAGCCACATCAAACACACGGTCACTGATACAGCTTGTTTCAGTTTTTTGTTTCTGGAGACAAGATTTCAACCACGACACTGATGCATTTTTGTGACATTGGGATATATATTTTAAATCCTCTGGAGCAGAGAGAGGAGCTGTGGATTATTGTTATTGATTAATGCATTAGTGTTTCTTAGGGTCAAAAACACTAAACTCACAACTTAAAATGAAAGCGTTTAGTTTATTTAATAAAAGAGCACATGTTCAATGTGAAAAGTGACAGTAGTTATAGATTATTTGCAATTTGGTGCTATATATATATTAAAAAAAAATAATAATTATATATATTTTTGAAATATATATAACTCCGTTGGCGGGGCGCAGCGCCCCTCCAAGACAATGGTAGGGGAAACACTGGATAGTGTTTAATCAACGATAGGTGTTCCCCCCTCAAAGGTGATTGGTTCACTGCATCACAGGTATTATTGTGATTGGCTCTTGGGCCACATCAAAATTAGACGCGCTGTCATCCTCTCATACTGACACCTGACACCACACATACACACGTAGGGAGAGCCGGGACGAAAGTAACGGAGCGATTTTATCCGAGCCCAAACAACTTTGACCGTCCAAATTACGTCAGAATGATCAGCATTCAATACTTAACAGACCTACTAAATATCAGGTTTAACTGTCAGGAGTAGCTAGTGTTGTCACGATATCCACATTTTAGTTTCGATACCAAGTCAAGAATTGCGATTCTGATTCTTTTTCGATACTTTTCTTAAAAAAAGGGAAACAGTCTTAAATGTAATTATTGTGCTTTATTTCCCACCAGAACCATAACACAAACTTTTAAACAATGAGAACAATAAATACAATAAATGACAAGAATTCGTATTAAATCAAATTAATACATGTCTGACAGACAGGCCTCGTGGTGTCTGTAGGCTTGCCCTCACTGTCAGAGTTATAGCTCAAATACTTCCACATTTCTCTTTTAGCGTCTTTGTTGTCAACAAGCCGAGGCGCAGCGGCAGCTGCACTCCCACTTGCAGCCATGCTTCTCGTTTTCTCACATGCTCTGGCAGCTAGCGCGTGCACGAGAGAGGGGAGGCACTTGAGCGTGCTTGAGAGGGGCGGGACTGCAGGGAGTGGAAGCAGAGCGCTGAACACACACTGCTCTTATTAAACGGCGCTTTCTCACCGGAATACTTTTCCCCGTCATTCTTAAAGTACTGATACTAATTAAACGGAGGAATAGTAACGTTTTTAACGGCAGGGTATCGCGGTACCTTTCAAGTATCGGTACACCGTGCAACACTAGTCAGGAGTCAGTGTCTCTCCCCCAAACTCACACATATACAATTCGATATGAACTGAAGAGCCGCATGAAACTAGGCAAAGAGCCGCATGCGGCTCGAGAGCCGCGGGTTGGCCACCCCTGGTCTAGTCATTGTTGGTGATTTTAACATCCATGTTGACAACCCTCAGGACAGAGGGGCAAAATAACTTTTTTGTGTTCTTGATAGCCATGGACTGACTCAGCATGTGACGGAGCCCACGCACAATAAGGGGCACACTCTGGACTTAATTATCTCAAAGGGTCTGAATATCTCTAAGGTTGTGGTGACTGATGTTGCGCTCTCTGATCATTCCTGTGTTTTCTTTGAGAGCTCTATTTCTGTTCACAAAAATGTTCAAAAAGAGGTAACCACAAAGCGATATTTAACTGAAAATACTAGGGAAATGTTTACTCAGAATTTTTCTTCCACACTTGCCCCTGCTAACATCTCAGTAAATGAGCTAGTAGATCATTTTAATTCAAAAATTAAAAATATTATAGATGCCATTGCTCCAACTAAGGTAAAGGAAGTGACTGGCAAGAAAATATCTCCATGGAGAAAGGCCATGACCGTGAGAGCAGAAAAAAGAGAGTGTCGAAAAGCTGAATGCAGGTGGCGAAAAACAAATCTCCAGGTTCACTTTGAAATCTATAAAGAGAGACTTGGCCTTTATAATTTGGAATTGAAAAACGCACGACAATCGTTCTTCTCTGACATCATTACCGAAAACAAAAACAACGCACGTGCATTGTTTGCTACCGTCGACAGACTAACTAACCCCCCAGTGTCAGTAGCCTCTGAATTTCTATCCACCAGGGCGTGCAATGATTTTGCCTCCTTTTTCACTGACAAAATTCAGAAAATCAGACAAGCAGTCAGTGCCTCTGCATCAGGAACAGCAAATGTGTTGTCTCTGTGTCCACTTAACATCAATTCAAACACCATGACACAATTCCATCAGATTAATGATAAAAACCTAGAGGACATTATTCAACTTCTGAAATCCTCCTCCTGCTGCCTTGATATTATTCCAACGGGATTTTTTAAAGATGTTTTGCCTTGCATGGCCTCAGATCTACTTCATATAGTAAACAAATCACTTCACTCAGGTATTTTTCCACAGGCCCTGAAAACTGCAGTCATTAAACCGCTCTTAAAAAAGAATAATCTAGATGCTTCAGTAATGAACAATTACAGGCCCATATCAAACCTGCCATTTCTAGGTAAAATAATTGAAAAAGTTGTTTTTCAACAGCTGAGTAATTTTTTGCATTTAAATGACTGTTTCGATGTGTTCCAGTCAGGCTTTCGTCCAAACCACAGTACTGAGACTGCTCTTGTAAAGGTCTTTAATGACATCCACTTAAACACAGACAGTGGCAGCACTTCAGTGTTAGTATTATTAGATCTCAGTGCTGCGTTTGACACTGTTGACCACAGCATATTACTAGACCGACTGGAAAACTGGGTGGGACTTTCGGAAACCGTCCTAAATTGGTTTGAATCCTACTTAAAGGACAGAAACAACTTTGTTTCTATTGGTAAATACGAGGGCTGTCAGTCGATTAAAATATTTAATCGCGATTAATCGCATGATTGTCCATAGTTAATCGCGATTAATCGCAAATTAATCGCACATTTTTTATCTGTTCTAAATTTACCTTAGAGGAGTATTTTTCAAGTTTTTAATACTCTTATCAACATATGAGTGGACAAATATGCTTTATGCAAATGTTTATTATCATTTGAACAATGACAAATATTCTCATGAATATTAAACACAACAACCTCTGAACATTACAAATATTCGCCTCAATTCAACCTGGAACCTCTCTCATTCAATAATACAATACAAATGGAGTGTGTGTGTGTGCGTTGGAGCTATGTGCAACTCAAGGCATATGCTCGAACGGGAGCTGCCTGGACGCTGCAATCATGTTGCGCGCACTATCTGTGCTGAGTGTGCTGACTTTTCGTACAATGTCCCACTGTCTGGCTTCCTGCATAAAGTCAAGTGCTCGGCGCAGTTGTGGTGAAATGTCGCTCCTCTGTTTTCATTTAAACAGCTCCTTATATCCGTTAGCGCAGCTAGCTAGCACCAGATGCTAACAACAACAATGCACGTAAGGTCTCTCTCTCGCTCGCTCGGGCCACACATACACACACCCTCCCGGTCCTCCCGATAGCCAGTCGGTGCCTGCCGGTGAGCGTGGAAGTGTGGTCTGCCACAAGCGGGCGGCAGGAGCGGGGCTGTCAGCATCAGTTTGTAGATGGTATTTTAAACTCGATGCGCTCTGAAACTACGGGGCAGCCGAGGAAAAAAAATACACATGCGTTAATCGCGTTAAAATAATTAGTGGCGTTAATTTTTTTTGCGTTAACGCGTTATTAACGCGTTAACTTCACAGCCCTAGTAAATACACATCTGAGTTGACAAATATGACATGTGGGGTTCCTCAAGGCTCCATCTTGGGGCCTCTTCTCTTTAACATCTACATGCTACCACTGGCTCAGATAATGAAAAACAACAAAATAAGTTACCATAGCTATGCAGATGACACACACATTTACGTAACAGTTGCAACAGGAGACTATGCTCCAATTCAAACACTGAGTAAGTGCATTGAACAAATCAATGACTGGATGTGTCAGAACTTTCTCCAATTAAACAAAGATAAAACTGAGGTAATGGTTTTTGGAGCCAAGGCAGAACGTATAAAAGTTAGCGCTGAGCTTCAGTCTGCAATGTTCAAAACAACAGATAAAGCCAGAAATCTAGGTGTAGTCATGGACTCTGACCTGAGTTTCAACAGCCACATTAAAACAGTTACTAAATCAGCCTACTATCACCTAAAGAACATATCTAGGATTAAAAGACTAATGTCGCAGCAGGATTTGGAAAAACTTGTCCATGCTTTTATCTTCAGTAGACTCGACTACTGCAATGGTGTCTTCACAGGTCTCACTAAAAAATCTATTAGGAAGCTGCAGCTGATTCAGAACGCTGCTGCTCGAGTCCTCACTAACACTAAGAAAGTGGATCACATCACTCCTGTTCTGAAGTCTTTACACTGGCTTCCTGTGTGTCAAAGAATAGATTTCAAAATACTGCTGCTGGTTTATAAAGCTTTGAATGGTTTAGGCCCAAAATACATTTCTGATCTACTGCTAAATTATGAACCATCCAGATCTCTCAGGTCTTCAGGGACTGGTCAGCTTTCTGTCCCCAGAGTCAGAACTAAACATGGTAAAGCAGCGTTCAGTTATTATGCTCCAATATCTGGAACAAACTCCCAGAAACCTGCAGGTCCGCTGCAACTCTGACTACTTTTAAATCCAGGCTGAAGACTTTTCTTTTTGTCGCTGCTTTTAATTGAACTATTCATATCTTAGACTGCACTGTAACTGTTATCCATGTATTTTTTCTTTTAATGTTTATCCATGTATTTCTTCTTTTAATGTTTATTTTATTAGCTTTTCTTTTTAATGACTGATTTTAAATGCCATTTTCTTAATGTCTTTCATTTGTTGTAAAGCACTTTGAATTGCCTTGTGTTGAAAAGTGCTCTATAAATAAACTTGCCTTGCCTTGCCTTGATGTTTGGGTTATGAGGCTACATGATGATAATGTCCAGTTACACTTTCATTCACAGCTTCAGACCCCCAGATGGTTAGTTGATGACTGCAAAATCAAGTACAGGCCAAGCCAGCTACAGGAGGACGGAACTGTCACAAAGCTGCTTTTTTGTTACCAGACAGTCTGGCAGCGAAGGCTTCTCCACCTGTATGGACAACAGATGTGCCTGCTTGATGCTACTTACCGGACGTGTCGTTACTCTGTTCCCCTCTTCTTTCTATGTGTGCGTACAAATGTGTGCTATGCAGTAGGGGTAGGCGATATGACGATATATATCGTCGTGATGATATTAGGTCTCCACAATATGCTTTTTCAGAGATATCGTATCTATCGTGATATTTTTTAAATATATAAAAAAAATAAACTCATGTGAAAGACATGCTCTAAAGCTGTCTAGTCAGGATTCAGACAGTATTGCACTTCATTTATTGTCTTGGTTGATTCTGTTGGCTTATATTTTATTTTATCAACAATATTTTAATTGTTTGGCACTGACTTTTCCTCATTGATGTTTTATGTTTTACTTAGTTATGTTTTACCCTCCTTTTCATGTTTATTGATGTTCACGGCTAGTGCTACCTCAGAAAGTTCATTTTTATACTGAGAAACTGTGCCTTGAAGCCATATCAAAATGTTGAATTGTTCATTCAGGGATTCATTTCAGAAATAAAACCAGCTTGAAATGCTATTTTGGTCTGTTCCTCCTTTTTGTTTTAGTTTCTGTTATCTTGTAGGTGCTTGTACTGTTAAGTAACTTGAAAAATAACCATAATAACCGACATGAAAAAATATCGTGATATATATCGTCTATCGTGACACTGCTTGAAAAATATCGTGATAATATATTTTTCAATATCGCCCACCCCTACTATGCAGTGGTTGGCCTCTTTGTGACCCAGAATGAGACAACAGCAGATGTCAAAGAAGCCCTCCAGGTGTTTAAGGAGTGGAACCCTGACTGGAGCCCTAGCCACTTCATGGTTGATTTCTCAGAGGTAGAGATCGGTGCCCTGGAGGAAGAGTTTCAAGGTGAAATTGCAGTAACTGTAGAAATCTGTTAATTCACAGAATATGAAACGTTCATTAAAAAAAACCGATACATTTTACATAGTATTCCACCAACTTCAAAAATATAATCATTTACATGCAAATGTATGCAACAATCTACTTCAAAATATAATGAAGTCATCACCTCCACTGACGGAGATGTATAAAAAGCAGGCCTATATTTTGTCGC
This sequence comes from Harpagifer antarcticus, assembly GCA_902827135.1. Taxonomy (NCBI): domain Eukaryota; kingdom Metazoa; phylum Chordata; class Actinopteri; order Perciformes; family Harpagiferidae; genus Harpagifer; species Harpagifer antarcticus. Next base: position 307,426 of record CADEHL010001058.1, read on the forward strand.
GAATACTATGTAATAGCAACGCGACAAAATAAAATGACAACATGTTGTAGGTAATATACAGTGGGGCAAAAAAGTCTTTAGTCAGCCACCAATTGTGCAAGTTCTCCCACTTAAAAAGATGAGAGAGGCCTGTAATTGTCATCCTAGGTACACTTCAACTATGAGAGACAGAATGGGGGGAAAGAATCCAGGAAATCACATTGTAGGATTTTTAATGTATTAATTGGTAAATTCCTCGGTAAAATAAGTATTTGGTCACCTACAAACAAACAAGATTTCTGGCTCTCACAGACCTGTAACTTCTTCTTTAAGAGCCTCCTCTGTCCTCCACTCGTTAACTGTATTAATGGCACCTGTTTGAACTCGTTATCAGTATAAAAGACACCTGTCTACAACCTCAAACAGTGACACTCCAAACTCCACTATGGCCAAGACCAAAGAGCTGTCAAAGGACACCAGAAACAAAATTGTAGACCTGCACCAGGCTGGGAAGACTGAATCTGCAATAGGTAAGCAGCTTGGTTTGAAGAAATCAACTGTGGGAGCAATTATTAGAAAATGGAAGACATACAAGACCACTGATAATCACCCTCAATCTGGGGCAAGATCTCACCCCGTGGGGTCAAAATGATCACAAGAACGGTGAGCAAAAATCCCAGAACCACACAGGGGGACCTAGTCAATGACCTGCAGAGAGCTGGGACCAAAGTAACAAAGGCTACCATCAGTAACACACTACGCCGCCAGGGACTCAAATCCTGCTATGCCAGACGTGTCCCCCTGCTTAAGCCAGTACATGTCCAGGCCCGTCTGAAGATTGCTAGAGAGCATTTAGATGATCCAGAAGAGGATTGGGAGAATGTCATATGGTCAGATGAAACCAAAATAGAACTTTTTGGTAAAAACTCAACTAGACGTGTTTGGAGGAGAAAGAATGCTGAGTTGCATCCAAAGAACACCATACCTACTGTGAAACATGGGGGTGGAAACACCATGTTTTGGGACTGTTTTTCTGCAAAGGGACCAGGACGACTGATCCGTGTGAAGGAAAGAATGAATGGGGCCATGTATCGTGAGATTTTGAGTGACAACCTCCTTCCATCAGCAAGGGCATTGAAGATGAAACATGGCTGGGTCTTTCAGCATGACAATGATCCCAAACACACCGCCCGGGCAACGAAGGAGTGGCTTCGTAAGAAGCATTTCAAGGTCCTGTAGTGGCCTAGCCAGTCTCCAGATCTCAACCCCATAGAACATCTTTGGAGGGAGTTGAAAGTCTGTGTTGCCCAGCGACAGCGCCAAAACATCATTGCTCTAGAGGAGATCTGCATGGAGGAATGGGCCAAAAATACCAGCAACAGTGTGTGAAAACCTTGTGAAGACTTACAGAAAATGTTTGATCTCTGTCATTGCCAACAAAGGGTATATAACAAAGTATTGAGATGAACTTTTGTTATTGACCAAATACTTATTTTCCACCATAATTTGCAAATAAATTCTTTAAAATCAGACAATGTGATTTTCTGGATTTTTTTTTCTCATTTTGTATCTCATAGTTGAGGTATACCGAGGATGACAATTACAGGCCTCTCTCATCTTTTGAAGTGACCAGCCAGGAGGGAGTTGCAGTAGTCTAGGCATGAGATGACGAGAGCCTGGACCAGAGCTTTCTGGGACAGCTGGGGACGTATCCTCCTAATGTATATATACATACATACACACACCAACACACACACACACACACACACACACACACACACACACACACATACACACACACACACACACATTGTTATATATATATAAATGTAATGTTCGATAGCTTTGTTTCCAACATATTTGTTTGATGTTGTTCATTGTTGCTGTATATGTTTCTGAGACAATTGTATTATCAAATACCATATCTATATGTCAGAGAAAGCAAACTGTCACAGAGAGACTTCTAAGATATTGTTCCCTTCTCTTATTAAAGGTACATTGAACTGAACGTCAACTACTCCTCATTCTACAGAAGGTACAATGAGAACATGCCAAAGTTCTTAAAAGACAGACCAAGAAGTGTAGCAGACCATGTGATGTCAAGGCTTACAGAAGCCCAGTTTTATGAGGCGAATGACGTTGTTGCAAAGGGCAATGGCATGTTCCATGTCAAAAGCCAAAGTCATCCTTGCACACAGCACAACATCAACTTTGGTGAAAATATCATCATGCCATCGTGCACCTGCAAAGACCAAGAAAGGTTAAACAAAGAAGGGAATGTGCTAGTCTCTTGCGTGAGATTACTGACTTAAAATACCATCTAGGATTACTTAAAATATAGAACCTTATATTTCATCGTTTTACCCTTTAGACCCTTGTGGTTTATTCTTAAAAATCCTTACCCACCCCCCATTTTCCTTCTGCTGGTCTATGGCCTTGTAGAGGGTAACGGGGTACAGAGTCGGTTAGATAAGCGGGGGAGTGCATCTGACGAAGAGATAGGTTGTTGTGCTCCCTATCTCTGTTTCTTATCCTATATCTAATAGAACTGCTCGGGTCTTGATAGATTGAGTGGGGAAGTTCATGAGATCTTTCTAGAGGGTTATCAAGAATAACTTTTATCCAATGACCTTTTCCCTCTCTGTCTGTGTATTCTCTTGTTCCGATTAACCCAGACAAATCTTTTTTCTTGTTTTGTATCTATATCTACGCCGGGATCCGGAGTCGAGGCTGATCCTCTTGCTGTAGTCCTGTGTCTTAGATCCTCTATCCTGAGTTCTGGATTAAGTCGTGGACTTCGGGTCGTGGCTGAACCTGTCTCTGCGGTCCTGCCTTGGGTCTCGTCATGCTGCTTCCCTGATGGCTTCCACAGGATTGTAGCTGACATCCTCGTGAATTCATCTTCTTATTACAGACACATGCATTTCCTAACATTCGGTCTATATGCTGTAAAATGTATTATCTCTTCGATTTACACACGGCATCTATTGCACGTCTGTCCGTCCTGGGAGAGGGATCCCTCCTCTGTTGTTCTCCCTGAGGTTTCTCCCATTTTTTCCCTTTAAACTGTGGGTTTTCTCTGGAAGTTTTTCCTTGTACGATGTGAGGGTCTAAGGACAGAGGGTCTAAGGACAGAGGGTGTCGTTTTTCTCATACTGATATTCTGAACAATCTGTGCTGTTGTATTTGCTGTAAAGTGTCTCTACTGTAGGCTATTTTTATTATATGTGCAGCACTTTGGCTCGACCAAAAATCATTTATAAATGTGCTATATAAATAAAACTTGATTTGATTTGATCTGCAAGATGAAGATTACCTTAAAACGTTAACTGACCAACTGACCGAGATCTTGGAAGATGTGAAGCTACACACTCCACATGATCAGAGCCTTCCTCTGACGTTCACACCTAAGAAAAGGAAGAAGGAGATGGCCAACCTACCTGTGAAAACCGTGCCACAAAAGCACCCATTCACAAAAAGGGTAGGCTGCTTTGTAGAAGCTATGAGGTTGAAATGAACTTTGTAAAATATTTAACTGTACAGTTCGGCATTCATATCTTTATTATTATTATAACACATATTGTTGTTATATATTGTACAATGTGCAATTTGACTTGTTATGTAAATATTGTTATTTTATTGCACATTTTAACTTTAACTTCTTATTTATCCATACATATTTGTATTCTATTTAATTACAACTTGTATTGCAACATTTTTGCTTTAACTCTGTAAGGTTACATTATCTTTTTATTTATCTTGTATTGCACATTGTTATTCTTACTTCCTATGTTAATGTACATCTTTTAATTGTATTTTATTATATCTTTGTTGTATTGCCCTCTTTTACTTTCACTTCTTATTTTAACATAAATATTGTTATTTAAAATCATATTGAACATTTCTGCTTTCATTTCTTGTTTGTTTTATATGTTTATATACATATGGTTATTTTATTTTGCATTGCCAATTTTTGATTTGACTTCCTATAGTTACATTCATCTTTTTATTATATTTGTATTATCTTAAAATTCACACTTTTACTTTTTGTGTATATATACATTTAGCTATGTATTAAGTATGTTATTTTGTTTGTTCTAAAATTGAGCAACTGTCACAAAACAACATTTCCTCCACAGGATAATGAAATTATTCTGATTTAACTTCCATGATGAAATACTGGTCAGATATCCACCAACTCATTTGGTGATTTTTGTCTCTCTTGGAGAAATTAAATCGCAACATCCAATACAAAAGTTCAAAACACAAATACACAACCGAAAATAATACTTGTAATACTATAATATAAAAAGATTTTTTAATAAACATGTGAAAACTAAATCATACAGGTTTTAAGGGGTTTATTTGTGTGAAGACGGCAGCAGCCAGTAAAGTAAAGGGCGTCGTCTCGGTGACAGATTACGTCACTTCCGCCTAAAACCCACGAGGTATACGATCGAGCACTAACCTTATCACAAGGTGAGTTCCTTTTTTATTTCCTGCTTTTTAAACACATGGTTAGCTCTGAGTGTTAGCGAGGCTTGCTAATGTAACAAAAACGAGATTACGTCTGAAGATTATTATCATCTGATATTTGGGATGTGTGTTACATTTGAAATGGCAGAAAGTCTTGTTGCAATTTCCAGATATTGAAAGAGGCCCCTGGAGTTTCTCTGGTAATTATCAATAGTAGCAGTTAAGTGAATACTGTTCAAACAATACCTGTGTTTGTGTTTTGTATTGATTTCTCTGTTTTATCCTTTGGACCAGAGCAGGGGGTGGGTGGGGCCCGGCCCACCCCTTTGAAAGTGTAATGTATTCTTACCGTTTATCATTAAAACAGATTATTATTTAACCCCTATCCTGGTTGTTTTGAGTTTTCCTTCTTTTAAAGCAAACTCATATAGGATCGGCGTGGAGCAGAGATATCTGCCCCAACACGTCCAAAACACGTCAGGCATTGTTTTTGATGGCAACTTTCTGTGGGTCAGCCGCCGATATTACGTAATATCGGCAGCAAATCTGTATCCGCTCATTGTACCCCTGTTTTTACACTGAACAAAAATATAAACGCAACACTTTTGTTTTTGCTCCCATTTTTCATGAGATGAACTCAAAGATCTAAAACATTTTCTATATACACAAAATAACCATTTCTCTCAAATATTGTTCACAAATCTGAAAAAATCTGTGATAGTGAGCACTTCTCCTTTGCCGAGATAATCCATCCCACCTCACAGGTGTGGCATATCAAGATGCTGATTAGACAGCATGATTATTGCACAGGTGTGCCTTAGGCTGGCCACAATAAAAGGCCACTCTGAAACGTGCATTTTTGCTTTATTGGGGGGGTCCGAAAACCAGTCAGTATCTGGTGTGAGGGTTAGGGTAATGTTGTGAATCAGGTGGCCTGTGTTCGTCGTCCATAACATACGCCTGCCCATACCATAACCCAGTGACCACCAACTGGCGGCCCGCGGGCCACATCCGGCCCGCCAGACATTCTCATCCGGCCCGCACGACGGGGTGACTGTGGCGTTGGCGGAGTGGTTACTGCGTTCACCCCCCACCCATTTTTATTTTTACAACGTCTCGTGAGTAAGGTGCAGTACCGGAGTCCAACAGAGAGGCAGCAGCTGCGGGACAGTAGACTGCGTACTGCGAAACCTTCCCTTCCTTGAAGAAGAAGAAGTGATTCTTTGTTGTGAAGAGTCTGCTTTGTGCGCTCCGCACCACAGCAGCAGCCCTGCTGCGACAGAGTCCAACAGAGAGGCAGGAGCTGCGGGACAGTAGCCTAGAAGCAGGGTTGGGTTGTAACGGAATATATGTAACGGCGTTACGTAATCAGAATACAAAAATCAAGTAGGCTAACTGTATTCAGCTGGCGTTACATTTGAAAAACGAGTAATCTGATTACAGTTACTTTCGTAAACCTGAAGTGAATACATTTTGGAATACTTATTGGAATTATTGGTGGAAAAGTTTCCTCACAAAATGTAATATTCATTATCGGCAGAACTGTGTGCACACTGCACAGCGCTGCAGCGTGTCTGTGAGCGAGAGAGAGGTGCAGCGTGTCTGTGAGGCCCCGCCCCCGCACGCAGATGAGAGAGAGAGAGATCTCTTTTAAAATATATTGAAAGTTAGAAACGGAGATGGTTAGATAAAATGTGCAAGATAACGTTGATGTAGCATTTCTTTATTGTCGAAATTATGACATTTATAACGGGATAAATCAAAGTGAATGGCCTGCTGCTGCTGAATGCATGGGGCAAGTGACTGGAACAAGTTTTAAAAGTTATTACATCGTTTCAGATAATAATAATAATAAATAATGATAATTAATAATGATAATTCATTCTATTTAGGGGCGCCTTTCAAAGCACCCAAGGACACCTTATAATTCATAACATATTCTAAGGAAAGGTTTACAGTAGGAGAATGCAGTCCGGGTGATGTTTGTTATGTGGGGTGCCAATGAGAGGGAGCTGTCCAGAATGACACCAAGATGTTGTGTTTGAGTTCTTGATAAGCCATTAAAACAGTAAAACAAGTGTCTCCTGTTTAACAAAACATACCCATCTGTTATGGAAAAAGAAAGTATTCCAAAAGTATTCTACAAGTAACCTGAACACGTTACTTTTTTAAGACACGTAACTGTAACTGTATTCTGATTACTTTCAGAGCATGTATTCAGTAATCAGTAACTGATTACATTTACAAAGTAACCCTCCCAACCCTGCCTAGAAGTGATCCTTCGTTAGCGTGAAGAGTCCCCCCCCCCCCCCCCCCCGCTGGCCCGCGATAGTGTCTATTGGATACATTTTGGCCCTTGGACAAATGTAGTTGGTGATCCCTGCCATAACCCATAATAAGGGTATATAACAAAGTATTGAGATGAACTTTTGTTATTGACCAAATACTTATTTTACCGAGGAATTTACCAATGAATTCATTACAAATCCTACAATGTGATTTCCTGGATTCTTTCCCCCCATTCTGTCTCTCATAGTTGAAGTGTACCTAGGATGACAATTACAGGCCTCTCTCATCTTTTTAAGTGGGAGAACTTGCACAATTGGTGGCTGACTAAATACTTTTTTGCCCCACTGTATGTGTGTGTGTTTGTGTATTTTTGCGTGGGGAAAACACTCAGGAGAAACACCGGCTGTTGTAATGCCTGTTGTGACGTTAAGTTACTCCGTTCTCCGCTTGTAATTATGCCGTTACAAGCTTCAAAGTTGTATTTATCATCTGAATTTGCCGAAACAAGTTTAATATTCTGAAAGCCAAGAATTTGTTTATTTGAAATCAGATGAAAACAAACTTTAACGGACTGTGCCGTGTTATCTATGATTACTATATGCCTTACATTCATAAATTCAGCGGGAGGGAGGGGGAGCGGCACTGTGGAAGAGCAGAGTGGCCAGTGAGAGGCGAGCTGTGGTCTTCCCTTTACAAGCTTAAAAAATGTGTGCAGCTAGTGAGATTGAATATATATAACAATACAAAATAACAAAATATACACAGCTAGATCAGATCGCATTTTAGATGCGACTTTAGAGTAGAGGGGAATTATTTAAACGGGATTTGTACAGTGTTCCTGAGCCCAATAGAGATTGCCCTGAAAAATGCACGCGGACGAAATGATGCACGAAGGGTTTGGGGCCTCCCCCTAGAACATTTAGATTTTTGCAGGTCTTAGATGCTGTCTGGTGCATTCTCTAGACTGAATTATAAGATGAACCACCACAATATTATTGTTACGTTCCCTCTTGGCTAGGGGTACAAAAGGGAAACGACACGACCAGATTGGAATTGGTAAATGTTACCGGTGGTTTATTTGACACAAGAAGGTACACAAACAGTTTGACACTAACAAAGGGCCAAACTGTTAATAGTTAACAAAAGGAGAACTCCAAACGAGAGTTGCACCGGGGTATACAAAAGGAAAGAAAAGTACCTCACTTCTTAAAGTGGAACAAACCAATAAACAAAGAGAGACTGTATGAAAACACAGCTGTGGCTGATCAACAGGTGCTAGTCACCTGGGTCTAAGCAATACTCCCGCAAATGCTGATCTACAGGCGCTAAGCTAACCTGGGTCTAAGCAGTTTCACAATATCAACAATCCTACACGCTGTTCAACAGGATCTAAGCAACCTGGATCAAAGCAATACACACCCACTAAGCTATACTAAACACAGAACACTTAACACACTGCTAGGCAGTCTAACGACGCACAGAATACACACTGCTAGGCAGTTTAAAGAATTACAAGATATGGCGGGGTATAGCAAGAGGCTTGAGGCGTCTGTTCCATAATACAGAGCCTCCCGAATTATGTCCGTGCCCGGCCTTTATACTCCTCCCCCGGATGACGTGGCAGAAGCGGGCGGGGATTAGATGACGTCAGTCCAATCGCCGCGGATGTCGCAAGGTCGGGACGGCCAATGACAGCAAAGGCACTGCACAGCTCATTTACATACCCACACACAAACGGAGTTAAGGGCACAAGGTAACAGCGGCTGTAACAATTATATTGTTCAATTTTATTCTTCATTTCACTTGTTTGTTTGCATGAGTTCTTGTTTGTGTTTGCTCGCTTGCATGTCCTGCATAGCTATAAGAAATACTTAATTTGTTGGTCAAGATACTTTCCATCTGATGAAGGCAAATGCCTTCCCAGATGTAAAAAAGTAAAAAACATTACATTCAGTTATAACTGCCAAAACAAACATTATTTACACTATTATGGCCCCTGTTACAAAATGTTTGTAATGTTATGTTAGTCTGGGAGACCTCGAGGGTACACTGGCCGGCTTATTAGAAATTAAGAATTGGCAAGAGATCGAAACCACCCTGAAATAACTGCTTTATACAATTATTAATTACAAACAAATTGCACGTTCAAGGTGGTCATGGAGTACTTGAATAATGAACTGCACGTGCAAATATTATTGCATTTCATGACCTGCACATGCACAACAAATTAATGACCTGCAAAATAGGCATAAATAGTACTCTGCCATTTATGCCTGAGAATTAATAAAGTTAATAAATTAATAAATTGACCGGGCCAGCCCGAACATCGCGAAGTTGGTCAAACGAATGCCTCTTCATCCGGAAGCTGACCGAGCAGACCCGAGCAGCAGTCGAGTGGAGCCGAGCGCATCCGCGAAGTACACAAAATGGCGACGTCCATGAAGAAAGACGGGTTGACCGACTTTTGGCAACTTTTTCATCGTTTTCCAACCGATTTGACCACTGTCAGGCACTGACACGTCTCCACAATTGCCATAATAGATTGCCCGATCGGGCAACCAGCAGGTGAGGCTTCATTGCCCGAGCTAAATACTAGATTGCCTCGGGCCATCAGGCAGCCTTTAATGTCGAGCCCTGGTTTTAGTTATTCAAAAATAAAAGACATAAATGTTTTGCGAAACAATGTTGTTAAGGTTCATAAGTAAATGTTGACTGTAGGTCTTTGACAGGAAGTAATACAACCTCTGCACTCAAACACTCACATTACTTCCTGTGTCCTAAAACTCCATACATTAACCATGGTTGCGTTCCACTAGTCCATTTAGCTTAGGAACCTTCCTAACCAAGTGAAATGACCCGAAAGTACGTCAGTGGCAGCCATGTTAAGTGCCATTCCAATTCTCTAAATGAAAGGAAAGGAGGTTTCAAACTTCCTTTATACCCTCCTTTAGCTTAGGAACCACTGGACCTCCCTTGACGAAAGGAGAGGAGAAAATGCTGCCCCACAATGCATTGCAGCCGCAGCATTTGCCGTCACTCAACAGTCGGCCGTTCACGGAAACAACCGATAATGACCGAGAAATGATATCATGAACGTTACGGTGCTTATTAAGCATTTTAAAACGTATGTGGTAAGTTGCCAAAGTGCTTTGTTCTGAACGTTCATCAGTATTATAATCAAAAAGAGAAATATGATATGTTAGTTTTTACTGAAATGATCAAATAAAGTCAACATTTCACAGTCTTTACTGCAAAAAAGAAAAAAATTAAAGAAATCTAGATTGCAAAATAATGAAACAAGCGAGTGCCTGTTTTTCCTGACAACGGTCATGGTCCATGAACACAACACAAGCCTAACGTGTCATCACGTGGTATATGTCTCGTCTGACAGGGGTGCAGTTCTGACTGAGAGCACCAGAACGCCGCTCCGGGACTTCAACAATTGCATAAGGAGCCGTACACATGCTGCAGTTTCTGCGTGTCTGTGTCTTTAGTTGTAAGCCCAGTGGCGATCTGTTCATCCGACATACTGATCATACAGTCAATAACTTTGTTGTTATTAGCATCTGGTTAGCTAGCTATGCTAACGAATATAAGAAGCTTTTTCTCCAACCAGTGAGGTAAAGGCACATCTTTATATGATCATTATAGTTATCAAAAAACAAGAGAATAAAGTAAACAGGTATAAAATACAATATGACAGTAAAAAAAAGTTGTTAATAAACAAGAATATAGTTTGAAAGGAGAGTGATTTGTAAAATATCCATAAAGAAAAAGTAAATCTGCTTACAGTTCTGTTTCATATGGGTGTTGAGAGATGTTTCCATAGATCTCTTCATTTTGCTCTCAAAGTGCACCAGATTGCTGCTTTCAACTTCAATATTTAAGAAAAAATCTTCCCGGAGGAGCATGCCCCCCGGACCCCCATAGAGGAGGTTAGGTACCCCCCACTTAAAACATGTCCACATGGATAGGAAACTAAATACATTAGCACCAGTGTTGGGACTAACGCGTTACTCCGTTAGTTTTTTTATATAGTCAACAGCCAGGCGAACAGAGATGAGAACTGTACTTAAAGGTGACCTATCATGCTATATTTAAATGATATAGTGTATGACCATACCTATATAAGGTATATTTATACATTTTATTTTCCAAAATACCAAACAGATCATTTTTTAGCCATGCCTCGTTTCGCTCATTTTCGCTTTATTCCAAACCTGCCTATGAAAATTCTGAGCAGCAGCTGACCACGCCCCCTGCAGAAGAGCCGGCGAGAGTCACGTTACCATGCTTGCTGTGTTTACGAGTGTGGAATACACATGTCATCTCAGAGCAATGCATGTGTTCAAGCATATTATCAATTTGATCCAGAAACTGAAGCAGCGGAGGTTTTGGTGGAGGTGCAAACATCTCAGTTGTCAGCAATGTGTGTTTCATGTGTTTTAAAAGCTCAGTTATTGACTTCTTTCTAAAGGGGTACATGTGCAACTTGCGCCACGATGCCTTCTGAACCGGAGCATGTGCTGCATGGAGATACCACACGTAACATTAGCTTCACTAAGTTGTCTGTTTAGAGAATACATTTTTCACATGTCATTCAATATATGTTTATCACACTAGGTGTAAAGACGGATGCAGGAACTTGAGGACTCTAACCTGTGTGGTGGATCATCCTGGATTGTGTGCCTAAATGTGTTTTCCCTGCAGAATGCATTGAATATTTACAGAGCTGAACACAGTTGGACTACAGTTGAGGCAAATAGAGCACTGAGTGGTTTGTTTTGACTGAAATTGTAAAACGAATGCTAATATTGTTCATGGAAATAAATACTGGTGTATATGGCTTTATGCAATCTTTCATTCTGTCATTGTACTATTATATACTACACAGCAATGGCATAACGCACCCATGTGTATGACAAAAAAAGTCCACACACAACCTTATGCTTTTGAAATCAGAATATTCTTTACCCATCCAAACATGAATAATCACGACACATTTGATATCAACTCGGAACTTTATTGTCAAAATCAACGGTTATTTGAACCCATGGAGAGAGGATCAGAGTGGTGATTCCGGCCTGCGTTGTCCTCTGATCCGTGAAATGTCTATGTTGGGTTCAGACAGCAGCCAAATTGAACCGTGTGGCATACCCGGCGATGACCTCCTCCCTGTCAGGTTGCTCATAATGGTGCAGGGTCCACAAAGACTTGGTCGAAGATGAGGTCCATCAAGTTGGCCACGTAGCCTGTGCAATGTTAAAAAAAGCACAACAAAAAAAGTGGTTGAGATTAGTAAATGCATGTCGTCAACAACAACATACCAGGGCTTTAGCTCCGTTTTACTCGTGGTGTGTGTCCCCTCGCATACATACATACAGTGTTGTATCCTAACACACCCCCATTTATATTCATGTGCGCAAACAAGTAAACATGCAAAAGCTTTTACATATAACGCTGCAAAAAACGGCATGTCTCATTAGCGTAGCGTAGCTTAGCGTAGCGTAGCTTAGCTTACAGGTCGATGATATATGATCGTTCTTACAGACTACAATCACAAAAGCTTTTACATAACGCTGGAAAAAACGGCACTTACCTCCAGAAGATTACGTTTGTTATTATAACTTACTCAATATGATTTTTTAGAGGATACAAAATACTAATACATAGGAGAATAAATACTTGTGTTATCGGCTAGGCCAGGCGTGGCTTTACAGCCTTCACACAGATCGCCATTACGGCAGTCTGAACATGTTCGCAAATGCCTGATAATTAAAATAAAAGACAAAGCAAATACTGCGGAGCGTACAAAATAAAATGTTACAAGAACATATAAACACCTAACCGATTACTAGTTGGGGTTGAGGCGACATTGATACGGCTAAGCTACATGCTACCAGCTAGATATAGCTTTATCAGGAAAAACACCGCTAAATAAAAACTTACAGCTTCAGAATTGGATGTGTCCTCACTGGCCTGGTCCCGGATGGTTGGTATTGATCCCGGGTGTAGCATTAGTTCGGAGGCATATCCGTGTTGGACTTGAGAGAAGTTCATAAACATGTCCGTGGTTTAACTGGCTTAGACATCCTGCCAAGAGCAGGCAAAAACACAGATGTGACTGGGGTAGCCTGCCGATAGCCTATATGCGAATGAGAGGTTTGGCAATGCACGTGGCCGTGGCTCATTCCCCTGATAGGTGGAGAGTTGACCAATAAGCGGAGTACGTCTTTGTGACGTAGAAAAGTGTCGGAATGTGGATCCATTTTTTTCAGATCCGTTGCAGCCCCTTTTTTAGAGATTTGGCGAAGGAGGAAAATAGAGAGGGTTGTGTTTTCTGACACTTGGTGAGTTCCCCGGAACACCGGGGACACATAATCATGTATAAAAGACGTACAAAGGTGCATTTTGCATGATAGGTGCCCTTTAAGTACAGTACTTGAGTAAATGTACTTAGATACTTCCTGTGTCACATGCGGAGACGCGCTGTGGGCGTGTTTGTGTTGTTTACTAACAAGACTATTCTCACTATTTCACTTTTGTCGAGCACAAAGAAAAGAAAGTTTCTGTTAAATGTAAGTTGTGTCCTGGCGGGTCAAAGAGCCTATCTACTGCCCAAACCAGTAATTCAAATCTCTTAAAACATCTGCTAAAACAACATGCTGGGACGAAGCTAGTAACTAAGACCGGCACAGACCCAGACTCATCCAACGCCACTCCACCTCCACCTGAGCAACAGCGGCTAGATTTTAACCAAGGGACTGCTATCCAGGGAAAAGTCGATAAAGCCATTGCACGGTATGTTGTAGAACACATGCAGGCTATTGCTACAGTGGAGTCACCCGCTTTCAGGGAGCTAGTTAGCATGATACCATGTCCGGGCGGCACATGGCATATGGGACGGAAAACTTTTTCCAACTACCTGGAGAAAGAATATACAAAAATGGAAAGCCAGCTAATATCGATGCAATCCAGATTGCATATAATGCATGTCAAGTTGATCAACAGATTGTATTATTCTCCAATGCAATAACAAACTGAAATGAAGCCTATAAGGGCATTAATGGGAGCCCTTTTTTTAAGTAACTAAAAAGTTACTTTTCACAGTAACGTATTACTTTTTGGTGTAATTAATCAGTAAAGTAACTGAGTTACTTTTGAAATGACGTAACTAGTAATGGTAACTAGTTACTGGTTTTCAGTAACTAGCACAACACTGATTAGCACACATCTTGTGTCCATATCTTTCTGTTTGGTGGTCATGCCACAACCGTGCACGTGCATGCATACGCGAGTCATGGCAAGATATCTGGATTAAGCGGTCGCTTTTTCTTTGCACAGCATGAAAGAAAGGTCAAATGAATGGGCTGTGATTTTTAAGCAGAGGTCAATAATTTGTACGGCCCTCGGAGGATGTTGAAAAAATTGAAATGGCCCTTGAGAGGAAAAAGGTTCCCCACCCCTGCTCTAAAGTACCACAGTCTCTTCTCCTAAGTCCTTTTGAATTCTCCTATCCACTATCCCTTAACCCCGTGACGGAATAGGAGATAGGGTTAGAATTTAGGAGCTGATTTTTGGATTATCGGAACGCAACCCATGTCCCGTGTTAAACTGACTTCCTGCCTCCTTTTCGATCGGCCGGTCGGTAAACCTCTCCCTCACATGGTGCTCAGCAGTGTCCCTCTGATTAGTGTTAGTCCGCATGACACGCACACACACACACACACACAATTTGAATCAAACGTCCGTCACATGCTATAAAACACAAACGGTTGTAGATTCATTAACAAAACACACACGTGGTGACATAAAGTGAAACAACACACAATAAGCTCCTGCTGACCATTTTCCTTTATGTGGCTCAATTCATTGCAGGGTAAAAAAAATACATAGGGCTTTTAAAAAGTTGCTGTAAAAGTATTGCGTTTCCTAAAAAAACTCATGATTATTATTATTATTATTTATTACAAAGAAACTCCAAGATGAGTGTTTTGTGTATGATGTTTAGAGACGTATCACTCAGATATTTCCTTTGCACATCCCATAAAACATGTGCAGGACACGGCAGACGTATGTGAAGGAATGCTAAATATCCGAATGGCATTTAAATGGCCATGGTCACATTTTTCACATTTCAACTGAGGTGAAGGAACGCAGTAATGTTGAGCGTTCAGCTGAGCATTAAACACAAACAGAGCAGCAGAGGAAGTTCAAACTGGAATATATCAGGAAATTCCACATGTGACACGTTAGGGTCAAATGACACACATTTATCTGTTAGCTCTCAGACAGCAGCAGTTACTGTTTCAACTTTTTTTCTTTTTGAAGCTAATCCAATTTCTGTTGGACAATATTTCTGAAAAAAAAACTTTAATTTCAAAATAAACGTCGTCCTGTAGTGGCAAATGATCCCGGTCCCCACAAAATACCTTTTTGATGACCCATGCAGGTGCCAATTTTTTAATTCAGCATGGTGAATTAAATGTCAGCTTTAATTTAGGTTGGCAGGCTCCATGAAGAACCAAAACTCACTGTTGTTTTAGTTACAATTGAATGTTTGGGTTCACTTTAAAATATCAACTAAACTGGTATCAGGACGACATATTTTCTATGTGCCTCCATCTTCTGATGTGACACAGCTATGATTCATCATTTGGTTTGGGTTCAAATACGGTCTTAAAATTAGGTTTGTCACAATTTTAAAGTTAAGGGATCAACCCAGGTATTACAGTTCATCCTGAAGGGAACATGAACTTCTGTACCAGATTTCACAACAATCATTTTAATTAATGTCAGGATTTGAGTCAAAAAACTTAAATTGTTTCCCTCATGATGGCGCCATAAGAAGATTTTGAGGATTGGGTTGACCATGAACGTCAGTACCAACATTTTTTTTAAATGCATCCAATAGTTGGTGAGATTTTTCAATCAGTGTTACATTACATTACATTACATTACATTGCATTGCATTTAGCTGACGCTTTTATCCAAAGCGACTTACAATAAGTACATACGACCAGGAAGACACAGCCCTGAAGAAAACAGAATCATATAAGTATATCAGGTTTCATAGAGCCAAACATTTCAAGTGCTACTCAGCTGGCTATAGATAAGCCAGTCCTTTATTAGTATATAAGTGCCTTGTTAGTAATTCTATCGCTCGAAGTGGAGTCGAAAGAGATGAGTTTTCAGTCTGCGCCGGAAGATGTGCAGGCTTTCTGCTGTCCTGATGTCAATGGGGAGCTCATTCCACCATTTTGGAGCCAGGATAGCAAACCCACATGTTTTTGCTGATGGGAACTTGGGTCCCCCTCGCAGCGAGGGTGCAGCGAGTCGTTTGGCTGATGCAGAGCGGAGTGCACGCGCTGGGGTGTACAGTTTAACCATGTCCTGGATGTAGGAAGGGCCAGATCCATTCGCAGCATGGTACGCAAGTACCAGTGTCTTGAAGTGGATTCTAGCAGTTACTGGGAGCCAGTGAAGGGAGCGGAGGAGCGGAGTGGTGTGGGAACATTTTGGAAGGTTGAAGACCAGACGAGCCGCTGCATTCTGGATGAGCTGCAGAGGTCGGATAGCACATGCAGGTAGACCAGCCAGGAGGGAGTTGCAGTAGTCTAGGCGTGAGGTGACGAGAGCCTGGACCAGAACCTGCGTGGCTTTCTGGGTCAGCTGGGGACGAATCTTCCTGATGTTGTACAGCGTATATCTGCAGCAACGGGTTGTAGCAGCGATGTTTGCAGTGAAGGACAGGTTGTTATCTAGGGTCACACCCAGATTCCTTGCAGTCTGAGTCGGGGAAACAACAGAGGTGCCGATGTTGATCGTCAGGTCAAGAGTGGGACAATCTTTTCCCGGAAGGAAAAGCAGTTCAGTCTTGTCAAGGTTGAGATTGAGGTGATGAGCAGACATCCACTGAGAGATGTCAGCTAGACAAGCAGAGATGCGTGCGACGACCTGAGTTTCGGAGCGGGGAAAGGACAGAATTAATTGGGTGTCGTCAGCGTAACAGTGGTATGAAAAACCATGCGGGCTAATGACTGATCCGAGCGAGTTTGTGTACAGGGAGAAGAGGAGGGGACCAAAAAGTGTTAGACCAATCTGTAGAGCCATTCTGCTAACATGGAAAATGTGGCTTAAATAAGGTTAAAGGCCACTAGAGTTTTTATTATTTCAAACCTTCAATGTGTTCTAAAATATATACAATATATTCTTATTTAACTAGACATTTACTCATGAAAAACACCAGATGTTGTCCTCAATATAACACGACATGTCTCTAACACACACACACACACACACACACACACACACACACACACACACACACACACACACACACACCCACACAGTGGCACGTGCCAAACTAGAAGACAAGACACTGAAAGGATAAGAATGGAGACAGACAGATGCATCATCCTCAGTGATTACTCAGTGTCATGTGAACCTTTGGATCTCCTTTGGGTTTTTATTTTTTTATTTTGAAAGATTTTGATGTATTAGAGTAGAAATATATAGTAGCATAAAATGGAAATACTCGAGTAAAGTATCAACTTCGTAACGTGTCATTAATTTGATTGGAAGAAGTACTCAGACCTTTGAGTAGCAATACCGAATTGTAAAAATACCAGAGGTGGGGAGTAACTAAGTACATACTCAAGGACTGTACTTAAGTACAATTCTGAGATACTTGTACTTTACTCCAGTATTAAAAAATGTCGCTACTTTGTACTAGGGGTGCAACAACTAATCGACTTAATCGATTAAAATCGATTAACAAATTAGTTGCCAACTAATTCAGTCGTCGATTAGTTGGTGACGTCATCACATGTGTTTTACGGGCCGTTAAGCTCCAACGTTATCGGTCTTTTTATCGGTACTGGAGACATTTAAAAAATATGTCATGTATTATTGCTACAAAAACATTATATCGCAGTCTTAGTGTCACCAACTCGTTTCTAACAAACAAATGCGTCTATAATGTATTTTCGAACAGACGAGATCTCTCTCCCCCGTCTGTGTGCGAGGGGGTGGGGCAGTTTACACACACGCAGCTGCTACATGCAGCAACACACTGCGGAGATGGCGGAGAGAACGCGCTCCGAGGTGTGGTTAAACGTTACCCGTCTCGATGCTCGTTGCTAAAAGTGCAATAAGAGTTTAGCATGTAAGGGCGGTAACACGAGCAATTTGTCTAAACATTTAGCAAAAGTGCTCCACATTCAGACGGAGGAATGCACCGTGTTCCACTGTCTTTCTAGTAGCTCTGTAGCCCCATCCACGAGTAACGTTTCCACGTCAGGTGTTATGTATGCTAGCAGCAACACACGGAGTTAACTACATTATACAAATATGGGTTAATGATTAGAGGAAACTGAGTTATTTAGTTTGTTAAAGTTTCAGCTATTCTGTTTCTATTCTATTCAGATTATTTAATACGATTTGTTAAAACACTGTTGTTTCTTTTGATGTGAAATATTATTTATTTTATTTAAATTAAAAGATATGTTAATTTTGTTCAAAATGTGTTTAGTTAATTTAATAATATATGTATTTTTGAATCAAGTATTCATCTTTATTGTCTTCATTGTTAGTTTCCACATGCCTAAAACGGCCTCAAGCTAAATCTAAAGGTTGATGGCTAAATAAGAGCGTTTGAGAAATTGTGCAAGGCATACAGTAATAGTCCGAATAGTCGATTAATCGTTTCATTAATCGATAGATTAATCGATTATCAAATTAGTCGTTTGTTGCAGCCCTACTTTGTACTTCTATTCCACTACAATTCAGAGGTAAGCCGTGTACTTTTGCTGTACTACATTTATTTAATACCTTTAGTTACTTTGCAGATTTGGATGAATGATGTGAAATATAATCAGCTCTTAAATCAGACTTTAGTTCCACCTGGAGTAAATTCACAAGCTACCCTGCAGTATACAAAGTCATTCAAACTAGCTGCACCTTTACCAGCTTTGAGAACACTTTATTGATCAATAATTATAATCAGAACATATCACATATATTATTCTGAAATGGACCAATCTGCATACTGAGTACTTAATTTTACTTGAGTAACATTTTGAATGCAGGACTTTTACTTGTAACAGAGTATTCCTACACTCTGGTACTTCTACTTTTACTCAAGTACAAGTTCCTGTCAGCTCCTCTGTTGGGTCTGGTCCATCAGCCCCACATGAGCCTCATTAGCGGATCAGAGCAGCAGCATGTGAGGTGTGTACGCGGTCATGAGACTCCACGTGGAGTTTCAATCATATAGAACCGACCGACGAGCTGCTGTTAGTTAAACTGAAAAGCTTCGCTCTGATTGGCTGAATCCAGAGGCTGAGCTCGGGCCCGACGTACTTAACAGGTTTCAAATCGACAAATGTAACCTAACTGATGCAAACGTGCTGCACATTAATTTAAATGTAACCTCATTTGATACCCGAGGTTCAAAGAAGCAGACTTTGAATCCGTTATTTGACTGAACAGTGAGGGACATTTACCTGAGTAGAAACTTTTGTTTCCTTATACATTATTGGCAATTTTGTATTTTATTTGATAGATTACAGTGAAGGAGAGAGAGTGACGGATATGACTTGTAACCAACTGAGGAAAGTAACTAAGTACAATTACTCTAATACTATACTTTTTGGAGGATTTTAATTGTATGCTACTTGTTATCTCTCTACTCCATTACTTTTCAAGGGGACAAATTGTACTTTTTGCTTTGCAGATTCATATTTTAGAAAACCTTTATTTATGAAGTGCAAGGCATTGTTATGCAATATATGAAACAACCCAGCAATATAAATACATATTAAAGTAGCTCCAATGCAGCCAATATTAAACAGCATCTTACTGCATCATTGATAATAACTGATAAAGATATAATAACATATGATAATGCAAGACTAAACACTGGTACTTTACCTTTTATATTTTAGTACCTTTACTTGATTATACTAGCACACTTTACTTAAGTAAGATTTTAAATGTAGGATTTTTTTTTCGTAACAAAGTATTATTAAATTGAGGTATAAGTACTTTTACTTCAGTAAAAGTCTCTATTTTTCTTCAATCACTAACAACAACAACAACAACAACAACGCAACAACAGTCCAAAGGATGTTGAGGTTACATTGCGAGCAGCAGGGACGTGCTAATGTTGCCCGGGCAACAGTCCGTTTGCCATTTTTGTCTGACCTGCCCCTCTGGAGAGAGCAGATTTTATTTTTTTCCTATTTTGGCCAAATCAACATGATAAACCCACAATTAGTATTGTAGCATCTCGCTGCGGGAAACACACCTTGTCAGCGCTGTCATCTGCACCCCCAGTCACGTGACTTTGTTTACAATCTGACAGCTGGAAGCAAAGGAAAGCCCTCTGGCCTCATATGGCTATGGTGATCACACCAAAGGCCTGCCTGGCGTTAGAGTATAGGGGACTTTACTTCCTCTTGACACCGTCGGTTATTATACCTAAATATACTTGTTATTGTGCTTCTGTCTTTCTGTGTCTTTTACTCTGCTCTCTAAACTCCCTCGACGGGGCCGCTCGCTCTCTTTTCTTGATCACCCTCTCATGGAACACGCTTCATTGTAGGACTTCTGCCACTTCAGTTTGACCATCTCTGTTATTAAATTATGGAATACTAAATAAATAAGTAATTAGATACCTTACCGTTACTGCGCTCATAAAGAAGGAAAAGAATAAGGTGAATTGAACTGGTTTCATTAGTTAGTTTATTTAAGGTAATTAGTTAGAAGCCCTATTTTATCAGTATGTCTGCACAGCAGTTACAATGGTCAAACTACATTAAAACAGAATTGTCCCCATTTTGTCTTTAATAGTTACCAACATTAGATATTTTAATGAGATATGGACCGCACAACAAAAATGTGCCTGAATAACGAATTTAGCAGTGGACATAAAAGTCAACTGAGTGTCACTTGCAATGACAGTGTTGTGTTTTTATGTTATGAACCTTTTACATTAAAAACAAGTTCGAATTTTTAAAAGGTCTTGTGTTTTTTTCCGGGGGGGGGGAGAGGCCCTTTTTCCAGTTTAGAGCAATAGCCCCTCCACATGTCTGTGCACATCCCTGGCGAGCAGCATTAACAGTCAGTAAACATTGCAAAAAAAATGTAAATGACTACATTCACGAGAAATGTTATTGTTCAAATTATGGTGGTACAGTCTAAAAGTCATGTCATAAACGTAAAAAGGTCATTTTAACAGTCTCATAAATGTGTACTTCGAACTTGATGCCATCTTCTGATGTGACACAGCTATGATTCATCATTTGGTTTGTGTTCAAATACGGTCTTAAAATTAGGTTTACTAGCTTTGATAACACTTTATTGATCAATAATTATAAAACTTGTCATATAATATTATTCTGAAATGGAGCAATCTGCATACTAAGTACTTTCACTTTTATAAATATATATATAAAACATGTCTGTGAAGTTTGTTTTTCAAAATACCAAACAGATCATGAATTTTAGCCATGCCTCATTTCGCTCTATAGAGAGGCGAAGTCACGCCCATCTACTTCCGGTCCATGGGACCCCGGAAGCAAAATATTATACATTGAATTCAATGGAGAGAGAAAACGTATCTTTTGATCCCGTTTGAATTGTGCCACGAACTACACATATGATGTTTGTCAATCTTAAACAATCATTTCCATGTCAAAAAAGTCACATTTTGTCGTAAAACTGTTGAAATATAAGACTATGAAAAATACGCGACTACAAAGACTACAAATCCCAAATCCCATTCTGGGTCACGTAAGTGATGTCACAGGCGATAATGCTCCAAGTGGTTGGTTCACTTTTACAAGATGCCTGTGTGCTTTGTACCAGGTTGTAATCACAAAAGTGATCATACCACTTGCTCGTTCTATCGCTTCCCGTCTGATGAAAGGACCAGGAGTCGCTGGATCAGACATATCAGGTAATATCATAGGTAATATACATGTTGTGCATGGAACATAGTCAAGTTAGCTACCTAGCTAGTAGCGACGAGTAGGGAGCACGTTAGTTAGCATTACATTACTTAGCCTTGTCATTTTTAGTAGCCTTACCATGAAGTTATTATTTTATTACATGAAGTAAACCAAAATGTTAAACAGTAAGAGTAGTCATGATGGTAAGTATTTCGTGAAACATTTGAAGAGTAGCCTACTGCGCCCTCCACCGGGTGCTAAGGAAGCAGTTCAGGGAGAGTGGAAGGCAGGCAGGGAGCTTTGCATGACATTCTTCTGGACGTGTTTCATTGTGATGATAGTGAGGGTGAGTCAATCTGTTTGTTGGAAAGACAGTCGTTGTGTGCTTACTGAGAGAAAATTATTAGAAGAGATAATTATTCAGTGTTGTTACTTTAAAGTGTTGTTACTGACCTTTTTCTCTTTTATTTCCTTTACCTTTGTGTTCTTGATAGCTATGGACTGACTCAGCATGTGACGGAGCCCACGCACAATAAGAGGCACACTCTGGACTTAATTATCTCAAAGGGTCTGAATATCTCTAAGGTTGTGGTGACTGATGTTGCGCTCTCTGATCATTCCTGTGTTTTCTTTGAGAGCTCTATTTCTGTTCACAAAAATGTTCAAAAAGAGTTAACCACAAAGCGATATTTAACTGAAAATACTAGAGAAATGTTTACTCAGAATTTTTCTTACACACTTGCCCCTGCTAACATCTCAGTAAATGAGCTAGTAGATCATTTTAATTCAAAAATTAAAAATATTATAGATGCCATTGCTCCAACTAAGGTAAAGGAAGTGTCTGGCAAGAAAATATCTCCATGGAGAAAGGCCATGACCGTGAAAACAGAAAAAAGAGAGTGTCAAAAAGCTGAACGTAGGTGGCGAAAAACAAATCTCCAGGTTCACTTCTTCAATCTATAAAGAGAGACTTGGCTTTTATAATTTGGAATTGAAAAACGCACGACAATCGTTCTTCTCTGACATCATTACCAAAAACAAAAACAACGCACATGCTTTGTTTGCTACCGTCGACAGACTAACTAACCCCCCAGTGTCAGTAGCCTCTGAATTTCTATCCACCAGGGCGTGCAATGATTTTGCCTCCTTTTTCACTGACAAAATTCAGAAAATCAGACAAGCAGTCAGTGCCTCTGCATCAGGAACAGCAAATGTGTTGTCTCTGTGTCCACCTAATATCAATTCAAACACCATGACACAATTCCATCAGATTAATGATAAAAACCTAGAGGACATTATTCAACTTCTGAAATCCTCCTCCTGCTGCCTTGATATTATTCCAACGGGACTTTTCAAAGATGTTTTGCCTTGCATGGCCTCAGATCTACTTCATATAGTAAACAAATCTCTTCACTCAGGTATTTTTCCACAGGCCCTGAAAACTGCAGTCATTAAACCGCTCTTAAAAAAGAATAATCTAGATGCTTCAGTAATGAACAATTATAGGCCCATATCAAACCTGCCATTTCTAGGTAAAATCATTGAAAAAGTTGTTTTTCAACAGTTGAGTAATTTTTTGCATTTAAATAACTGTTTCGATGTGTTCCAGTCAGGCTTTCGTCCAAACCACAGCACTGAGACCGCTCTTGTAAAGGTCTTTAATGACATCCACTTAAACACAGACAGTGGCAGAACTTCAGTGTTAGTATTATTAGATCTCAGTGCTGCGTTTGACACTGTTGACCACAGCATATTACTAGACCGACTGGAAAACTGGGTGGGACTTTCGGAAACAGTCCTAAATTGGTTTGAATCCTACTTAAAGGACAGAAACAACTTTGTTTCTATAGGTAAATACACATCTGAGTTGACAAATGTGGGGTTCCTCAAGGCTCCATCTTGGGGCCTCTTCTCTTTAACATCTACATGCTACCACTGGCTCAGATAATGAAAAACAACAAAATAAGTTACCATAGCTATGCAGATGACACACAAATATACGTAACAGTTTCACCAGGAGACTATGCTCCAATTCAAACACTGAGTAAGTGCATTGAACAAATCAATGACTGGATGTGTCAGAACTTTCTCCAATTAAACAAAGATAAAACTGAGGTAATGGTTTATGGAGCCAAGGCAGAACGTATAAAAGTTAGCGCTGAGCTTCAGTCTGCAATGTTCAAAACAACAGATAAAGCCAGAAATCTAGGTGTAGTCATGGACTCTGACCTGAGTTTCAACAGTCACATTAAAACAGTTTCTAAATCAGCCTACTATCACCTAAAGAACATATCTAGGATTAAAAGACTAATGTCACAGCAGGATTTGGAAAAACTTGTCCATGCTTTTATCTTCAGTAGACTCGACTACTGCAATGGTGTCTTCACAGGTCTCACTAAAAAATCTATTAGGAAGCTGCAGCTGATTCAGAACGCTGCTGCTCGAGTCCTCACTAACACTAAGAAAGTGGATCACATCACTCCTGTTCTGAAGTCTTTACACTGGCTTCCTGTGTGTCAAAGAATAGATTTCAAAATACTGCTGCTGGTTTATAAAGCTTTGAATGATTTAGGCCCAAAATACATTTCTGATCTACTGCTAAATTATGAACCATCCAGATCTCTCAGGTCTTCAGGGACTGGTCAGCTTTCTGTCCCCAGAGTCAGAACTAAACATGGTAAAGCAGCGTTCAGTTATTATGCTCCAAATATCTGGAACAAACTCCCAGAAACCTGCAGGTCCGCTGCAACTCTGACTACTTTTAAATCCAGGCTGAAGACTTTTCTTTTTGTCGCTGCTTTTAATTGAACTATTCATATCTTAGACTGCACTGTAACTTTTATCCATGTATTTCTTCTTTTAATGTTTATCCATGTATTTCTTCTTTTAATGTTTATTTTATTAGCTTTTATTTTTAATGACTGATTTGAAATGCCATTTTCTTAATGTCTTTCATTTTTTGTAAAGCACTTTGAATTGCCTTGTGTTGAAAAGTGCTATATAAATAAACTTGCCTTGCCTTGCCTTACCTCACCTGTAACTGCTGAGACGTTGAGGAACATGCACACTGACCTGCTCTGGCAACCTGATTTCCACTGTACGTAATAGTATTTCGTTATGGTATATTATTTATATACATCAAAGGCACAATGCACCCCCCAGAGACACACATGTATTGAGTGTGATATTTTGCATAGGTCATGTGAAATCATCTTTAAATACTAGAAAACTGTAGGAGCGGCAACTTGTTTTGAAATTGAATTTTTAATATCCGATAATAAAGTTGATCTGTTTTCTTTATTCTTCTCTCTTCCCAGCTCCATCCATCACCGTTCTCTGTTCCTGCAGGTCCTGCTTGCTAATCAATGTTTTTACACAATTACAAATAAAGTCAATGTATTGTATGACATGAAGTTGTGCTTCATTCTGAGTCAATAATAAATTCATTCTGCCTTCAACTGCACAATGATTGTGGACTGCACCGACATCCATGTAGCTCCCCCCAGTAAGATGAACCAAGCAAAGAGGGTCACCATCATGCCCAAGGACATCCAGCTGGCCCGCCGCATCCGCGGAGAGAGGGCTTAGACTGACCTGAGACCAGCACACCCAAACACAACGGCTCTTTTAAGAGCCACCTACAGTTTCAAAGAGTTGCAATCCTACGTTATTATAATGATTAAACTGGTTCATGTATCACTTAGTTTACTGAACCGTGATGAATGAGAGAAATTAGTGAGGTAGTGGTTTACTGAAGTTACAAAGACATTAATATATGAGTAACAGGTCAGTGTAAACACACGCTTCTGTCAATTATGGATCATTCAAACTATTTATATAAAAATATGGAATAAAGTTCTAAAACAAGTATTCGGTATATTCCTTGATAGCTTTTGGAGAAGGTTGTTTTTAAGTTTACTAAAATCTATCGTTTCAACTGTTTCACTTTATAAAAAGGGAACAGGTGAGTAGAGCATCATTGAGTTTCTCATTCTGTCAGTAAATTATCCAAATGAATGTTTTTCATTATTTTAGTCAACCCTAAACAAATTGATTGTACCTTTTAATAATGACCTTACATGGTCGCCAAAGTTAAATTAACTTCAGAAAATCAAATCTGTTCTGAGAAAAAACTAATAAATGTTTATAGATAGGAACTTGCCATCCCACTGAAAAATGGTCCGTAGGGATTTAAAGGCGTAGTTGTAGTTCAGTCCAACGTTTCATTTGGATTCATTTCTCCAACAGTCAACTATTTTCATAAAGAATATATATATTTTTCAAAGTCAACTTTATTGTCAATCTTACTCAGTTTGTGTTTATAGACAGAGAGATCAAAAAGACATTTAAATAAATTATACAATTTACAGATATGTACAAATATATATATATCCGATATACACCATGTATAATGATGGTGTATGATGTAGAAGGAAGTGTGGTAGATAACAAGTAAATAGAGTTACATACAGATCCATGTTACAGCAAAAGATGGAATAACTAAGAAGCACGCAGTATAATAATAATTACATGCAACAATTAAATAACTGCTCAGCATCTCCACCACAATCCCAATCTGCTGTGTCCTGTTTTCCTCCCCTCTGCATAACACCCCATCACACGTACGAAACACAACGCAGAGTCCGAGGGTGTTAAGAGTATGTTTATTTAAATGTCCTCCTCTCTACTGGCCAACACAGGGAGCATGCTGGGTGTAGACTGTTTCCAGGAGGAGGAGATTTCCATGCCATGCAGGGTCTTTGGGGATGGGGATGATGATCGCCTCCTTCGTGGTCCACACAACAAAGTAGCAGAGACTCCGGTCTGTGATGTGCAGCTGCCCTTGGACCTGGTGCCAGTATGGGTGATTCTCCTTGAGAATATATGACCCACCCTCCTCACGGAGACAGAAGGATGGTAACTGGACTGCCTCCGCGATGGTCATGTTCCTCTGGCTGTGTGGACACTTCACCTCCAGCAGGGCAGATGGCTGCACAAGTCCATCGGGTGATGCTCCCAAAACACCGACTCACTCACAAAGAGACCAGACTCGATTCGAACACTGTCACTTGATAGGCCTCCACAAAAGCCTTCACCCCTTCGGCCTCGTTTACAAACCCCAGTTGACAGTTGGCGATGTCTCTGGCCAGTGGGTTGGATGTCTCCTCTCCCTGTTGGTAAAGTTGAGACACCGGCTGGACTACTTTTTAAGTGCCAGGCTTCCTCCACTGGCACTCAACATCTGTGGAGCTGATCTGCCACATGGCAAATATTGCCAATGCTGCAGCTTGAGTGCATTTGTACATCCCC
Source organism: Harpagifer antarcticus (assembly GCA_902827135.1). NCBI lineage: Eukaryota > Metazoa > Chordata > Actinopteri > Perciformes > Harpagiferidae > Harpagifer > Harpagifer antarcticus. The sequence goes on from CADEHL010001058.1 coordinate 334,434, forward strand.
CGTGCAATCACAGACAGCGCTCTGCATCGCGCCATGGTCTCCCATGCAGATCTGTAAAAACAAAGTAAGTACCATTTGTTTGCATGCTATAATAGATTTAATGAGCAATAATACAAGGATGGTCCGGATCTGGGGGGGGGAGGGTTTATTTTTCCATAGTTTTGTCCTCTTGTCTGATTGTTGTATTGGTTGTGATTGTACATTGTATTTTTATAAATGTGTATGAATACATTTTTGAAAAACATTTGATCAACAATAAAAAAGGATTTGGTCAGGATCTAGACTCAGTGTGTAGTTTATTAATTAATCAATGCTCTCTACATTAGGAAAACACATACCAGTGTACCAGAGGGAGTCACACACAGCTGTGCCTAGATAACCAAACAAATTGACAAGATAACCAAACCCTTGAATCTACACACAGCAAATAAACTCAAATGACACAACGAGATGTAAAAGGAGATCACACATACAGTATAGTCGATATAAAACTGGCCGCTTCAATCTGAAGAGCAACTAAAACAAAACACGGGAGTGTACCTTGTTCTTGTGAACACTAATGTTATCCACAGCATACACAGAGACCATGAAGGAGAAAACTAGTTGCTAAAACAAAACACGTTAGTGTACCTTGTTAGCTAATGTTAGCTAGCTGACATTAACGTTACACATTGCACTCATATTACTCACCGAAACCTTGTAAAGCCGGTCCCGCTGCTCTTACAGAACCGACTAACTCCCCTTTCATGCATGTACAGCTCTCAACATGCCCAGACTTGTAGTGATGTTCACCTCGTTTTCGCCTCATTCTGAAAGAAACAGATGAAATGTGCTAACGTGACGGCCGTCTTTGTGATGGTGACGCGTATTGTGCGAGACCAGAGACCTGTAGTTCACTGAGCGGTTTCACACAAAAAAATGTGTAACTTCACAGTTTTACGACACATTTAAAAAAATGTTGACTTGCAAAATGTTCTTTTAAATTGACAAACATCATATGTGTCATTCGTGGCACAATTCAAACGGGATCAAAAGATAACTTTTCTCTCTCCATTGACTTCAATGTATAATTTTCCGCTTCCGGGGTCCCATGGAGGCTCCCAGAAGGGGAGGGACTTCGCCTCTCTATTTGCTCTTTTCCAGCCCTGTTTTTCAAGGGGCTGATTCTGTGACAAGTCTTCTTCACCAGACTATAGCGCCACCTACAGGCCTGGCATATGTACTACAGCATCTCCAGTGCTTTCAAGCAATAGTATGAAGCTGCAGCGTCGGAGACAGCAGTTACAGGACCGCACTTGTAGAACCGCACACACAGGTCCGACGGAGCACGTGACGGAGCACGTGACGGTCAACGCACGTTCACATGAATGAGCATGTGACGGAGAATTTAAAAAAGATAGTCTTTTATGTCTTTTATATGTATATTAAACAAACAACACTGTTAATTTAGTTTTGGGTGACGAAACAACACTGTTAATTTAGTTGAGAATTTAAAAAAGATAGTCTTTTATATGTATATTAAACAACACTGTTAATTTAGTTTTGGGTATGTTTTTGTTAAAAGAAAACAACACTGTTAAACACTGTTCCTTCTACAGTAACATAATTCTCGTTTCATTATTATTATTATTATTATTAATAAATCAAAGGTGTCTTCGAAGAGGTGCTAGATTACTGAAAAACAACTGTTAGTGTGTTCATGCACCAGCCTGCAAAAGATAAACAAGCAGTTTGACCGAGATGCATTTCAGTTCAGAATACATTTTTATTTATTTTAATTTCCACACTGTGGGAGTAAAATGTGATATATTGACGATGCTTTAAATAGCGTTGAAGGTAAATGTGATTTAAACTAATTGTTCCCTGCGTCAATTGTAAGAAGAGCTGTAATTCCCCGCCATTAGGTAGCCTTAGCTAGCACTGATTAAATTAAGTGGATTAGATTCACCTTAATGACCTTAATTAACAAAGTGAAGTTTAGCATCTTAACAGCAGTGCAAAAACAAACATCAATTAGTAGATATAAATAAGATATTATATATACGGTAACCAGTAAATATATTCAGCAGGGAAGTATACAGCTGGAAGAATGATACGATTACAGAGTACGCTTTAAATCGGATTGGTCAGTCACTGGGGGTGAGGCGGGGTCTGCTGTTTCTTCACTGGGGGTGAGGCGGGGTCTGCTGTTCCCTCTCCAGGGAGATAACCTGTCGTGGCACTCTGAATATTGACTGAAGGGTTCCCTCCAGCAAGCTTCTGGCCTCCAGAGTCCAGAATGCAAACCTTTGGCCATACCTTTGAAACAATAAGAACAAGACGTCATCTAAAGTATTGCATAGGGAAAGGCTGAGGCATTGGTGCACAATTCAGATAGATGGATCTGGGATGATGGGGATTGCTGGATCTGGGATGACGGGCATTATGGGCGTTGATGGATCTGGGATGATGGGCGTTGATAGATCTGGGATGATGGGTGTTATGGCAAAGTGCTTCGCCTTGCACAAAGCTAGGTGCTTTACAAAGTCTGATTTGCGCGCCAGCATGGATTGGCAGTAGCTGCAGTGGAAATGATATACCGGTCGGCAATTTAATCCACATCTGTGAATGGTATACCCTTAAACATAAGATCATAGAATTGTAGTATTATTATTTTGTGATCATATTATTTAAAAGTGTAAATTATGAATACCAAACATCTGGATCAAGTAACTGGTCACCACAAACAAATCATAGGACTTGTTTTGATTTATTGCTGGAACTGGACACATTGCAGTGAAAGTCGTTGCAACAAGTCGTGCACCATTGAAGGTCCGGCAAGGATATCCCCTCTTGGATTGAAATATGCATCTTGAAAAAGAGAGAGCCTAATTGGTCAAGCTGAACATTTTGAAACAATTTCACAGACAGACATAAATTAGGCCTAATTGTTAGATTCTGACATGACAGATTCTAACCTACATAATAGGCCGACATAACTGACTAAAACACCTCATGCAATATTACAAAACATGTCAAAATAATGAGACTGATAAACGGTAAACAGGCAGTCAGCACAGTGAAGATTATTTACAATGAATTCAAATTGTAATACAATGACTATTAAAGAAGCATTTACACTGAAGACAGAACTTAGGCTACTGCTGATTTAATGTAGCGGACGCACAGATCATATTGACGTGCTTTTGTCATCCGTTGAAGTTTAATTAATTAGCTGACTATAATTAATTATCAGGGTTGGGAAGTTTACTTTTTTTTAAATGTAGTAGGTTACAGATGAGTAATTACCCTGTTAAAAATGTAATAAGTAATGTAACTTGACTATGTAACTATTTGTATTGAAATTCTAATGTTAATTATGGTTATTTTATGTTTTTTGTGAGTCACTTTGGATAAAAGCCTCTGTCAAATAACATAACATACGGTTTCATTAAACAAATAAACAAAATGGTTAACAGTTGGTTTTGCAGCGAATCACACTTCATTTCAAGACACCGGAATTGTTATTAATGTTAAACAAATAAAACTTTAAAAGCACTTCACATTACTCACATTCTCTGCGTTGACGTTCACATTCATGTGAACGTGCTCCGTCACCTGCCGCCGTCACGTGCTCCGTCGGACCTGTGTGTGCAGTTCTACAAGTGCGGTCCTGTAACGTCTCCGACACTGCAGCTTCATGCTACTCCTTTCAAGCGGCAGTGGCCGTGGCCCAACCCCCCATTTCCCCTGATAGGTGGAGAGTTGCCCAACTAGGCGGAGCTCCCCTTTTCTGACGTCAGAAAAATTCAAATCTGTATCGGTCTGTATCAGCTCCGTTGCAGCCCCGTTTTTAGAGATTTGGGTATGGAGGAAAAGAAAGAGGGTTGTGTTTTCTGACACTTGGTGAATTCCCTGACACACCGGGGACTAGTGCTGCGTAAAAAGTTTCGGTTCAAGTACGGTTAAAACCAGAACGTTGGGAATCGGTACTTGGACTCGCAAAAAAATAGCACTTACGTATATTCTCCTTTTTGTTCTAAACCATCTAAAACCTTCCTGAAGGCAGGAGAGACTGAAAAGAGTCAAGGGAAGCTTATAAAAGTTAACAGCATTTAATTACACAAAAGATGCGGTGGTGTACAAATGAAATTGCAAAAGGAGGCGCTCTCCTCATCTCCCGTCAGCCCAGGTCAGCAGGTAGAAGCATGGATGTATAATAAGAACTGGATACAGCGTGGGAGGCGGGGCCTCATTCATTCCTATGAGAGTTGCTCATTAGCGCATGATGACAAAATGGCCCAACTTTTGAGAGAGCGAAACGTCACAGATTACCCAGCATGCCTGAGAAGTACCTGTATGTGCACTCATAGAGCATGCGCAAATTTAACCACGCCGCCCAAAAGGCTCGTTCACATTAAGCACGTGAATTTGCGTACACGTAACAGCACCGCGCGTTCATGACAGCATGGTACTGGATTTATATTAACGAGCCGGAAGTTAGCAGCTAGCGGCTAGCTAGTAAATTATGCTAAGTTACACATCAATCGTTATGTACTTTTATATTACGCTGACATCAGGATCTAGTGATATCCAAGCAACAGAGCTTCATTTAGCATGATACCTGTGTGGGTTGTACATGAAACCACTAGGTTATATAAATGTATATGTTGAAGCCTGTTATGATCAATTGTGAGTTAAAAAGTAAAGCTGATGATGGATTACTGTGGTGGAGTTAAAATAACAATAGCCTATTTCTTTTTGAAATGTGATGGAGTAAAAGGATAGTAACTGTGATTATTCATGTTAAGTAGCCCACAAGTAACTAAAACAATTGCAAGTGCAATAAGAAGCTACAGGAACGTTAATCTACGTCGGTAATATTAACTTTATTTAATACAACATTTACGGTACAAGATTTACATCATACAGCCCATGTAGTATAATATTTTACAAATGATGAATTACAGCAAACATGTGCAATATATCCATTATTACAGCTCCGTGGCAGTAAGGCGATATGGTCCGTTGTTATTGTGCATCCATGGGTAAAGAGAAACGCATGTAGTACTGAACACGTAACATGAACGTGCCGGGCGGCGCGGTCCCGTGGGTTAGATGCGCGTTCATAATGCCGAGGGAAATAACTCTCAGAATAACGTTATTAGCACATTTTTACAACTTGAGGAACGAATGTTTTTAATAAGGGCTATACAAACGTTCATACTGAGTAGTTTATTTAGTTTAAAAAAAATTATCCAACGAGTTACAGACCACTCTTTCCCAATGTAAGTCAATGGGAAAAAGTGTTTCCGGGCCCAGCAACCTAAAGGAAGTGTAGTACCGCCGTTTGACCAGCACGAATATTCTCATCAGACTCCGGCGCACTTCCTGGGGGCTTGGGTAGAAGAGATAAATTCTTGGCATGCTCTTCCTGTTGTCATCTGAGGTCTTCTCCTATTGGCCGGCGTCGTCGGGGGGCGGGTCCAATGCAATTCTTGCCTTTTTCTGTTGCTAAATTACATCATTCTGGTGTCTGTGGTTATTTAAACATTCCCTGATACACGGTATTCAGCGTCAATAAATGAGTGCTAATCCCAGTGTGCTCAGTGTACAACATCACATGTCATTTCACCTTCGATTCACAGTTTGAAAACGTAGCATTTCACCACATGCTAATGCTAACCGGAAGTGATGAATTTTCAGAATAAAAGTATTAAGTTAATAGTGTGAACTTCCGGTTTTTTCAGAATAAAACTGATTTAAATTAAATAGTGTATTTAATTCAAATTACGCCATATCAACATTGATTTTAATTTCTAACAGTATGTACATCACTATGTATGTAGTATGTACTGTATGTTGAGTTGTAAGGCAAGGCAAGTTTATTTATATAGCACCTTTCAGCACCAGGCAATTCAAGGTGCTTTACAAAAATGAAAGACATTCAGACAAAGGAATTTAAAAAAAGTAAAAGTTAATAAAAGAAACATTAAAAGAAAAACAAAAAATGAAAGACATTAAGAAAATGGCATTTAAAATCAGTCATTAAAAAGAAATGCTAATAAAATAAACATTAAAAGATAAAAGTTACAGTGCAGTCTAAGATATGAATAGTTCAATTCTTTAGGTTCTTGATTTTTAATTTACTCAAAGAACGTCCCTTTGGAAATCCGAACATTTCCGTCCAGATTTTTAATTTAGACAGACTGTTTTCACCATGTTTTGCTCGCATGACATCCACAATCGGACCCTCAGGAGGGTGTACTAGCCCCCTACTCTGCTTTGCGTTCCATAACAAAGTCTTTAAGTGTTACCTGAACACCCCGTGTTACCAAAACACTATTTTTCACCCGTCGGTGATGTGATACTTGTTCCTCAGTACAAATCACCCAAAAACTGATCGTAAACCCTGGCTACGACGGACCCAAATATCCTACTTTCGAGCAGTCCCTCTCATAAATGTCATGGAGTTTAATTACGTTTAAATTTAAAACATTAAAAGAAAAAAAAAGACATGGATAAAAGTTACAGTGCAGTCTAAGATATGAATAGTTCAATTAAAAGCAGCGACAAAAAGAAAAGTCTTCAGCCTGGATTTAAAAGTAGTCAGAGTTGCAGCGGACCTGCAGGTTTCTGGGAGTTTGTTCCAGATATTTGGAGCATAATAACTGAACGCTGCTTCTCCATGTTTAGTTCTGACTCTGGGGACAGAAAGCTGACCAGTCCCTGAAGACCTGAGAGATCTGGATGGTTCATAATTTAGCAGTAAATCAGAAATGTATTTTGGGCCTAAACCATTCAAAGCTTTATAAACCAGCAGCAGTATTTTGAAATCTATTCTTTGACACACAGGAAGCCAGTGTAAAGACTTCAGAACAGGAGTGATGTGATCCACTTTCTTAGTGTTAGTCACGACTCGAGCAGCAGCGTTCTGAATCAGCTGCAGCTTTCTAATATTTTTTAGTGAGACCTGCAAAGACACCATTGCAGTAGTCGAGTCTACTGAAGATAAAAGCATGGACAAGTTTTTCCAAATCCTGCTGTGACATTAGTCTTTTAATCCTAGATATATTCTTTAGGTGATAGTAGGCTGATTTAGTAACTTAGGACTTGAGTCCGGACCTGAACCTGAATGTGAGTCCAGGTACGCAGCACTACCGGGGACACATATTCATGTATAAAAGACGTACAAAAGTGCATTTTGCATGATAGGTCCCCTTTAAGCATATTTTGATGCTATTACTTTTGTAATTTTACTTTAGTAACATTTTGAATGCAGGACTTTTACTTGTAACAGAGTATTCCTACTACTTCAATATTTTACCTAATTATCTTCCATCACTGGCCCAAAGTCCTAACCATGTATGTACATACAGACAGATTTTTGTATTTGGTATTTTTTCGAGGTTTGAGTGTCCTCTGCAGGTGGAGGTGTACTGAGGGACCAACAGTCTGGTCTTCCTGCGGGGGGAGGGGGGGGGGGACTTCCTGTCAGCTCCTCTGTTGGGTCTGGTCCATCAGCCCCACATGAGCCTCATTAGCAGATCAGAGCAGCAGCATGTGAGGTGTGTTCAATTCATATAGAACCGACCGACGAGCTGCTGTTAGTTAAACTGAAAAGCTTCGCTCTGATTGGCTGAATCCAGAGGCTGAGCTCCGGCCCGACGTACTTAACAGGTTTCAAATCGACAAATGTAACCTAACTGATGCAAACGTGCTGCACATTAATTTAAATGTAACCTCATTTGATACCCGAGGTTCAAAGAAGCAGACTTTGAATCCGTTACTTGACTGAACAGTGAGGGACATTTACCTGAGTAGAAACTTTTGTTTCCTTATACATTATTGGCAATTTTGTATTTTATTTGATAGATTACAGTGAAGGAGAGAGAGTGACGGATATGACTTGTAACCAACTGAGGAAAGTAACTAAGTACAATTACTCTAATACTATACTTTTTGGAGGATTTTATTTGTATGCTACTTGTTATCTCTCTACTCCATTACTTTTCAAGGGGACAAATTGTACTTTTTGCAGATTCATATTTTAGAAAACCTTTTTTTATGAAGTGCAAGGCATTGTTATGCAATATATGAAACAACCCAGCAATATAAATACATATTAAAGTAGCTCCAATGCAGCCAATATTAAACAGCATCTTACTGCATCATTGATAATAACTGATAAAGATATAATAACATATGATAATGCAAGACTAAACACTGGTACTTTACCTTTTATATTTTAGTACCTTTACTTGATTATACTAGCACACTTTACTTAAACTTAAATGTAGGATTTTTACTCGTAACAAAGTATTTTTAAATTGAGGTATAAGTAGTTTTACTTCAGTAAAAGTCTCTATTTTTCTTCAATAACTAACAACAACAACAACCACAAAAACGCAACAACAGTCCAAAGGATGTTGAGGTTACATTGCGAGCAGCGTTAACAGTCAGCAAACATTGCACCATTTTTTTAAATGACTACATTTACGAGAAATGTTATAGTTCAAATGATAGAAATGTACAGTGGTGCAGTCTAAAAGTCATGTCATAAATGTATATAGGTAATTTGAACAGTCTCATAAATGTGTACTTCGAACTTGATGCCTTTCATTTTCACTGTGAGTGACAAATGAGCCACTAAGAATAATGATCTGACCGAACCCAAGGACTGTAGAAGTACTCAGCTTATTTACATCACAATATTAAAAAACTCAGTTTCAATTATAAGTTGTGCTATCAAAGTTTTACTTAGTATTTACATTAAAATAATACTTATAGAACCATTTTAGAGTTGTGTAAATTACATTATTTGATTTTAACCATTGATGCATTAATATGCTGATCACTTTGACGTTTAAAAAGGTTAAGCTAATAAAAAGGTTTTAACAGTTGGCTAGTTCACGTTTGAGGATTGTTTAAGTATTGTCTTTAACTAATAATAATTTATTATCAATTTTTTGTTCATTTAATTTTGTGTTTTAATAATAACTGAAAAGTTATTGGTAACTGAAGTTGTTGTTGAGTGAAAAGTACAATATTTTGATTGAGTAGAAGTATCATAAAGTAGCATACAAGTACTATTGTGCACGAAAGTGTGCAAGAATGTGTGTGTGTGTTAAGATTCCTTTCTAAATCGGCTTAACGCACAAACACACACACGCATGTTTCTTCACCGCTGTATCTCCATTGGCTGCTGCTGATGAATGGGCGAGTTGTTGACCAATCAGCAGCAAGTGACTGGTGAATATCTAACCGCTCAGCATCAGCTGGAAACACTCTGACTTTCCCAGCGTCACACACACACACTTTTACACGCAAACACACTCACTGTCAGTGACAGAGGCTCCTTAAATAATCCCACACTCATCATTCTGCTGAATATCCTTTACCGTCTGTCATCATGAACAGCAAAGAACAGATCAGGTAAGAAAACACTTTATTTACATCTTATTTAAATTATTTATTGTTGTGCTGTTGTCTCTCACAACACAACACTCATTGTTTACTAAAATGTTTGGATTGTGACTGCTCATAATTTTATATGAGTAGTTCAACAAGTAGTATTTCCATTCAGTAATTCACAAGAAAATGTACAAAGGAGGGGAAGGTTTTTTTCTACTAATTCTCTGTTAATGCGCTTATGGTCCCTCAGATTTATCCTTGGATGACTTGTTATTGTTAGACGGACCTTATTACAGCTGTAATTATGCTTTATGAATCAGATATATTTCCTTAACTGTAAACTCAGTGAAGGAAAACAAGACTTTGGGGAAATTGGTAGTAAGAAGTGGGCATTTTAGAGGAAAGGAGAAACAAATCATGCTCTTTTGTAAATACTGGTTATACACTACAGCACTAAGTAATTATGGTATAAATTATCTTAAAATGATAACTATGTGTGTTTGTGACTCTTCAGTTGCACATTGCATTGTATCCAAATACATAATAATTATTGCTGTCAGTTTAAACATCAAACAAACTCACTCTTTACCAGATTATATAAATCCAGCTGTTATTAAAAACTGCAGAGATACACCTCCTAACCTGTGTGACTTGTAAAGTTAAAATATTGGTGATTTTATATGATGATGTAACCAAGATGTAATATTTGTTAGTTTTTTATTTTATGCTAGAAAACCTCCTGAGTTCAAGATGATTTGTTATAAATATTTTATATTTTACAAGATATTAAAAAAGAAAATGATTTTGAAACTAAAATCCAATAGTAAATGATATTAGTTAACTCACTGACGAGGGATCAGGACTTCACACTGATGGCACTTGTCCCTATAGCCTGTTTTAAATTGAAGTTGTCTGAGGTCCTTACCACCAGCTGCTCTTGCAGTAATAAGTAGTGTACCTTACTTACTGTCCCAAATGTGCACAATGTAGTGACTGCTTTTCGTCTTTTGTCTTTGTTGTGTTCTCTGTATTTTACATGTCTGTGTTATGTATAAGAATGTGTAACGTTGCTCCCTTCTTGGCCAGGTCAGCATTGTAAATGAGATGTTATCTCAATGCTTTTATCTGGTTAAATAAAGGTTAAGAAAGAAAGAGGACTTCAAAAATGTATTCTTCATTAAACTGTATATTTACCATATTTACATGCTGCTCACTGGTTAGGTGTATTCAAGGATTATGATGCTCATATCACTCTGGTTCCATAAGGAGAATTGTGTTAAATGCTTGGCTGGCTTTTGTAAAACATAAAATAATATGTAATAGTAAAATATAAGGGACATTTAAAATGTAAACATGCAATGACTCGTAAGGCATGGATTTGAATTGCACAATATATTGTGTTTGTGTGTGTGTGTGTGTGTCTGCTATGAGTCTTCCAGTGATATACGCATGTTTTTCTTGTCTCTGTTGTAATGTTTAACAACACAGCATCTAATCTCATTGACCCTTAACAATAAACTGTTCCTATAGTCATGACAACTACCAGAAGACAGCTGATTGGCTGAAGTCCCAGACGAAGCACCGCCCCAAGGTGGCAATCATCTGCGGGTCGGGCCTTGGGGTGCTCGCTGACACGCTCAAGTGTCAGGACTCCTTTGCCTACTCTGACATACCGGGCTTCCCCCAGAGCACAGGTACTGCTGATTTACTGTTATATAGTGTTTACATCCTCGGGATTAACTGCTTAACACAAACCGAATCCATCTATACCTGTAAATTAAGTGTCATTTTTGAAGAGATGTTTATTTATTCATGAAGAATCCGATTTTGTATGTATAACCTCTGAGACTGTCAGTACTTTCTGTGCAACTGGTAAGTTAATAGCATCACAGTTATCTGGTTACAAGTTGATGTACTGTATATCATGTGTGGGTTAACTAGCATCACTGTACCTGTGTCTCACCTGAACCCCCACTCTGTGCTGCAGTGCAGGGTCACGCAGGGCGGCTGGTTTTCGGGGAGCTGAAGGGGAAGACATGTGTGTGCATGCAGGGCCGCTTCCACATGTATGAAGGCCATTCACTCTGCAAGGTAAACAAACACACACACACACACACATACATTTGCATAACTTACATTAAAGAATAGTTTGTCTATTTGCCAATATTTAGAACACTCATCTATTTATGGTAAATATGATGCTACTACTATACTGTCTGTTTACAAATCTGACAAATCCTCCTACCAGCCCACCAGAGGCTGACTAGTTAACACACAGTATCATTTATTTAATCTGTACCAATTGTAAGAACGAAAACAGTTCAGTTTTTGGGGGTTATGTGCAAATCCATGGTACCAATCACAATGTTTCCTTTCAACCACTTCTGAGTATTGCACTTTATCTTAATTCTTAAATGTTTTTTTGTGCTATAATAAACTTGCCTAGCCTATAAATCCAATGCACCTCGTTCAATTGCGCAAGGCAAACAGCAAATTCTCATATTTACACTCTTGTTTGTGTACAAAAAAAACAAACAAAATATGGTGTGCTAATGAACAACTTCCAAGTTACAAGTCTTTGAATTTGTAACTGTTAGAAAGACCTAAGCTAGCTGTTTCCATACATTTCTATTCTTTAAGCTAAGCTAAGTTAGCATCCTGCTAACATTGACATCATGCTGCAGTGTTTGGGAGGCAGTGAGGGTTCAATAGGCGCGTTCACACCGCAGTACTTTTCCCACTTTAGTTCCGATATAGTTCCGAAATGTCGCGTTCACACCAAACAGAGTCGGAACTAAAACTAGAAAATGCATTTCCTTCAGACAATGCGTGTGAATGCTGTAAACTGTGAACATTTGTGGCTGAATTTAGCTGAAAAAGCAGAATATTTTATTAGCTGAATGGTAGTTGCTTTTAGCTACAAAAACCAAGTAAGTGTGTTGCTGAACTTAACGGAGAAATGAAGAAAAGTGAAATGATTTGAATCAAATTGTTACAGCTCAAATGCATTGCAATGACTTTGTTGAAAACTTGAAAGTGAAATGTTAAACTGGGTGAGTAGGACAAATAGTGAAGAGGCTTAATATTTAAAAGAAAAGGTTTAAAAAATCTCAATGATCTCAATGTCCTAAAATAGCAGAATAATGTAATAGTTGAATGGTTTCTGCAGCTGAAAATAGGCTGAAGGAGTTAAATATCAGATGTAAGTAGTAGTGAATGAATGTGTATTAAGAAGAGAAAATAAAGTAAAAAGGCTTGGGAAAGCAGCAGAATAATTTGACTGCAAACTTTTCGACTAAAACCATACGTCACCAATAATGTGTAAAATATGTGGAACATGTTGAAGTCAGTATGAAGTCTCCATCAGACAGAAAATAATAGGCTGAGACAGTCTGTTAAAGTCCAGTGTGTTTGTCAGTCTTTGTTTCTGTTCCTGAGCACCATACATAACAAATAATCATAACACCTGTGTGAGCCCAGAGATCAGAGGTTTCAATCTGCCCAGCAACACCATGGCAACCAACTGTAGCACTGAGTCCCCTTAAGAATGCATTGAGGATTATATCTGACAATTTTGCCAGCTGTTAAAAAACTATGGCTCGTATCAAAAAAATTAACAGACCGTGAGCATCAGGGAACCCCAATGAACTGAAATATGTTTTTTGGGGGTTTTGTTTGGTAAATGTGAAGATGGGAGCAGTTTGTCTAAAGTGTACTTCTCTCTGTTCTGAAGAAAGATCCGGATGTTTTTAACATAGGAATCAATTGGGAGCTAGGTGGACTTTTTGTCTCTTCATGCCCTCAAGAGACATTTTGTTTAATATTTTTTCTTAATTCTTTTTTATTTTCCAACCAAGGAGAGGTTTTCCTAAGTTTTTCATGAAAGATTATGTCTGAGGAGTGTAGGGTTTGGGAATTATGGCAAGTTGAAAACATGTTTTTGGGCGAATTTCAAGCTCTCCTCCACTCTGTTTTGAAATCAAAGCACTCTAGACTTAACGAGCTGCTCCATCCACACTAATGTTAAAACCTGAAAAAAGTCTCTTTACTCCAAACTAAGTTAAATATCTCAAAAAGTGATTTGAAGAACAGGTTGTATAGCTGAAGGTCTTGTGATCATTTTAAAGTTGGAATGAAGTCTCTAGCTTAAAATATGTGGAAGGAAAAGCATTTGGCGCAAGGTATAGGTAAAAGAGGATTTGAAGGTTCCTCCCATTGACTTCCATGTTAAAAAAAAATAGTATAAAAAGCTGAATATTTCAAAAAGTATGACATATTTTGAAAAAGTTGAACGTTTCACATCGATTGCTGAAAAGGCTGAATAGTTTCATATTTGAATGGTTTCTGTAGCTGAAAGTATGCTGAAGTTATGGAGAGCCAATGTATTGGCTGAAATAAGAAGGGGAAGAATAAAGATTCGAAGAACTATAGTGGAATGCTATAAATAGCATTCACACTAATTAGTTCATGAGAACCTTTTTACCCCCATTTCCGTCCCTGCTAGAGAGCATGTACTTTCGTGGGAGAAAAAGGTTCCTATGTCTGATTGGCTGGGCGGAATGCAAACCACGCCCCGTAAAACTCCCAAAAAATGTTGTGAAGCCGCCATTTTATTATCCTTGCATTAACATTATTAGCATTAGCATTAGCCCAGCGCAGAAACGCAGAGAGACTAACTTATGGCAACACAAAAGAAAACATGGGAGCGGTGGAGATGAGGAGGTGTCGGCGTTCTGGCGATTTACTCATGAGAACTAAAGAGTTCTCATGAACTAAGTTCTGATGAACCTTTGTGGAAAAGTACTGCGGTGTGAAAGCGCCTAATGTATCAAGGTTTTATTCTGTCTTCTGTGATTCTTCCTGATGTGTAAAAGTGCAGCACAAAATACTCCTTGAATCTAAACCTAATACTAACTTAAACTCAAGACTTTTAACTCAATCCAGCCCTTACAAAGAAAAACACAAGAGCACACACTCATCAGGTTCAGTTCAGTACAATTTATTTTAGTAATTTCACCACTGGTAACAGCTGTTAGATGAGTATCACACTTTTCACCATTTCAGTGTTTCAATGTTTAATTTTGTGAACACAAAATAAATATAAACATAAAAATAAAAATGACTAGATAAATTCTTCACAGGGGAGCATTGTACACACTGTACGTAAGCTGATTAAAGCACCTCAGTCACGCAAACCTCGGTATTACACACATACATTTTTTTGTAATCAGCAGCATGAGACTGAACCTGTAACGTGATGTGTGTGTCCGTGTGTGTGTGTGTGTGTGTGTGTGTGTGTGTGTGTGTGGTGTGTGTGTGTGCATGCGTGCGTGTGTGTGTTTCCACATTTGTGAACCTGGCTCCGGTCATGCATGAGATAGTCACATGCAGCCTTTTAGCAGACTGTTCAATGCTGCTATTGTTTCCCTTTATCACACACACACACACACACACACACACACACACACACCACACACACACACACACACACACACACACACACACACACACACACACACACACACACACACACACACACACACACACACACACACACACACACACACACACACAGACTCTGTATGCTATGCTGATGATACCTGACTGTCCTCTAGTTGGCGCTCTATAGAAGCTCTGCCCAACACATTTTTTGAAAGTATTACCAAGGTTTTGAAAGAAATATCTGTCTCTGTCTGTTAATCAGACGACATTTCCAGTGCGAGTCTTCAAGCTGTTAGGGGTGGAGACTCTGATTGTGACAAACGCTGCCGGTTCATTGGCTGACGGCCTCCGACCCGGTGACATCATGATCATTAAAGACCACGTTAACTTCCCCGGGCTGGTCGGCATGAACCCGCTGTTCGGACCCAACGACGACAAGTGAGAAACGTGTATATACTTTTTTTAATATACTGAACAGATTGTTATGCTGTGCGTTTTGAATCCATCGTGCATACAATGGTAGTTGGTACATATATTTTTGACTTAGATACTCTGTGGCATTTGATCCGCTACTGTGTCAAATTTATAGTGACCTTACTGCATTAACAGCATTTCGATCTGATATGGTATCAGTTTAACACAGTACTGTATTACTCCTACAGTAAAAAAAAAAAAAAAACTTCACAGACATGTTTTATATAGGTATGGCTCTACAACATATGTTTCAAATATAGCATGACAGGTCCACTTTAACTTAGCTGTCACAGTAACATTTTGAAGTGTGCTGCTTTGCGGTTGTTTTTATTTCAGTTGTTGTTTATCGTTTTGTTATGTTCAGGTTCGGACCTCGTTTCCCGGCGATGTCTGATTGCTATGACAAAGGTCTGCGCAGCTCAGCGATGGAGATCGGGAAGCAGCTGGGCGTGTCCAAGCTCATGCAGGAGGGCGTGTACGCCATGGTGGGGGGGCCCAACTTTGAATCCATCGCTGAGGCCCGGCTGCTGCACCGACTGGGAGTGGACGCTGTCGGTAAGATGTCAAAAACACTCAAATCACCATGATTCATCTTTTCTCAAAGCCTTTCAGGTAAATACAAAATATACGGGTTCATCCTCTGAGGACCAGGAAGTCTTCTCTGAATTTATAACTCCTCGATTTATGATAGTGTCGGCATTAAATTCATGTTTTCTCTTGTGCTGAAAATATCAGGGAAATATTAGTCAGTTGGTTCGTAAACATAACTGCAACATAAATGCAACTTTTGAGAGCAATTACAACTAAAATAAGTCTAAAATATTCTATATATTTCGTGTGGCACTGTACAAGACAGTTCGAGGTAGTATTCAAATCCACAGTATGTCAAAATACCAACAAAAAAATAAATGAAATGTTTTGAGGCTTTGTAGAAATTATTTTGTGAAGGTATGTACAATCAATATGAAAATGTGCATTTGTCTTAAAAACCAAAGTACTCAATGCAGAACATTTTAGAAAATCTCCACATTTTGAAGATAAATTAAAGTAATCAAAAGAAAAAAAGCAAATCCTCACATTTTAGCAGTTCATCATAAAATGTCCTGAATAATGTTAATAAATACTTAAATCGTGCTTATGTTTAGTTCCTGAGAAAATGTACATTGTTTAATTACTGGCAGGGACACCATGGCTGTTAACGTCTGGTAATGAAATAGTAAACATTTATGTTGATACTACAGTAAAAGAAATTCAAAAATAAAAACGGTGACCCAGTGAACCTGCAGCTTAATAGAGTGGTGCAGTGACGAGTCCTAAAACCCGGAAGTGAGTTAGCATTTTACCACTACGGGTTCCCTCGTCTCAGAGTCAATGGGATTTCTCCATAGGATTTTGGAAAATAGCTGGAAATAAGGTCTGTGGTTGACACAAATTTAAGAGACGGATCACGTTTTGTTCTACGACATTAAATTAGGGCTGTCAAGTTAACGCGTTAATAACGCGTTAACGCAAAAATAATTGACGCCACTAATTATTTTAACGTGATTAACGCATGTGTATTTCTTTGCCCTCGGCCGCCCCGTAGTTTCAGAGCGCATCGAGTTTAAAATACCATCTACATGCTGATAATGACAGCCCCGCTCCTGCCGTCCGCTTGTGGCAGACCACACTTCCACGCTCACCGGCAGGCACCGACTGGCTACTGAGAGGACCGGGAGGGTGTATGTATGTCTGGCCCGAGCGAGCGAGAGAGAGACCTTACGTGCATTTGTTGTTGTTAGCATCTGGTGCTAGCTAGCTGCGCTAACGGATATAAGGAGCTGTTTAAATGAAAACAGAGGAGCGACATTTCGCCACAACTGCGCCGAGCACTTGACTTTATGCAGGAAGCCAGACAGTGGGACATTGTACGAAAAGTCAGCACACTAAGCACGGATAGTGCGCGCAGCGTCCAGGTAGCTCCCGTTCGAGCATATGCCTTGAGTTGCACATAGCTCCAATGATCCAACACACACACACACACACACACACACACACACACACACACACACACACACACACACACACACACACACACACACACACACACACACACACACACACTATTGTATGAGAGGTTCCAGGTTGAATTGAGGCGAATATTTGTAATGTTCAGAGGTTGTTGTGTTTAATATTCATGAGGATATTTGTCATTGTTCAAATGATAATAAACATTAGCATAATGCATATTTGTCCACTCATATGTTGATAAGAGTATTAAAAACTTGAAAAATATTCCTCTAAGGTACATTTAGAACAGATCAAAAATGTACGATTAATTTGCGATTAATCGCGATTAACTATGGACAATCATGCGATTAATCGCGATTAAATATTTTAATCGACTGACAGCCCTACATTAAATACATCAGCAGTGACCCCACTGGGGATTTTTGAAGAGTTTGCGTGTCTGAAAAACGATGGTTGTTAACATGTGGCAGAATAGGACTACAGAAGTTGTTGAGGACGTTGTACGTCATTACGCCGAACACGTAAACACTCCCGCTAAGTTTGTTTGCCCCTGTTCTGCTTGAAAGCAAGTACCTGTGCTCTTGCAAACTGTTAAAACAAACACTTCAACTTAAGTTGGTGTGACGTTGAAGTCGTGCGACCCTGCTGAAGTTCGTTTATAGCATAACGTTAGCATTTTGCTTCTGCTTTTTATGATTCGAAATTATAGAAGTAGGGTAGACATGTGGATATTATCCGGCTGAACAAAACGTGCATTTATCAAACAGGTTCGTTTTCCACAGACCTTATTTCGAGCTATTTTCCAAAATCCTATGGAGAAATCCCATTGCTTTTTTGTCGAGGGAACCCATGCACAGCTTACTTCCGGGTAAATACGTCATCCCTGCACCACTCTATAGAGTGGCGAAGTCCCTCCCCTTCCGGTGGACCTCCATGGGACCTTATTTCGGAAAAATTATGTATTGAAGTCAATCGAGAGAGAAAGATTATCTTTCGATCCCGTTTGAATTGTGCCACGAATTACACATATGATGTTTGTCAATTTAAGGCGAGACACGGCAGGCAAAAACATCGTTTTTCAAGTACTGGTCAATTTTGAGATTTTGTGCTATTTTGATTCCATAACATGTTTTCTTTCAGGCTTTTGGAAGGAAAACGTACAAAATACACATTTAAGTGTTTATTTTACTATAGTTTGTCTATTTGCGTCTGTAGATTTCTCCTAAATTCACCAAAAGTTAGCATTCTAACGTAACATAAAGTACCGCGACCGCTGTGTGCACCATGTCAACAGAGATATCGTTGGAAAGCTCCGTCTCTCCTGCACAATCTCATCGGATCCAAATATGGTCATTTCCTTTGTATCAGCAACCAATCGTGAAAGCACAAAGGGGTCTTAAACCAAGAAACGAAATCTCATTGGCTGGTGTCAATTTCTGACAACGTGATTCGTTCAGATGCGTCACGTGGTGTGCTAAAACACTTCCTGTTTAGCTTTCCGCTAGAAATTGAAATCTCAAAATCGCAAAAGAACGGCGAAAAAAACGTTCACAGAGAAGACGACAACAATTGTCTCTTGCACGAAGCAAGGTTATACAAAAATCAAATGACCCCGAACATGAAACACCTTCACGGAGTGCGTCGATGCGCAAGCTGTCATCCAGAGAACAGGAGGGTTTAGCTAGCGCCTCACTGCTATCTTTAAAGGTCGTTTTCTCAAAATGAGTTTTTTCTCCTACTCTGAGTTCGAAATTTCAACTTCAGAAGCACGTAGAGACACCAAACCTTCCAGTTATATTCCTATCAATATTATGAAGGCTTTTACAGAAGGGTTTGTTCATATATAATTCATAGCCTGAATTATAACTAATTGTATACCTAAAAACATGGCGAAAATGGATATTTTAGGGCTGTTGACAGTATTTTCTGATTTATTGAGTGATAAAAAGAGATATCCAATATCCCTTCTGTAAAAGCATTAGATACTAATATGACTACAAAATGAAACAAGAATTTGGAACCTGGCTTTATCCAAAGTTCAGATTTCGATTCCTGAAATGTGTTAAAATATGTGCATATTTAATGAGATAATGGCTAATTTGCATATTTAAACATGCTATTTCAGAAAACTTGTAATACAAAAGACAATTGCCTTATTGTAAGACATTAACTGGAGAAATTTCTAGCTGATACCTTTAAGTTAAAAAAATTACCCTATTCACCTGGGGTGTCTCGCCTTAAAAGATAATTTTGCAAGTCAAAAAAAAAAAATGTGTCGTAAAACTGTGAAGTAACACATTTGTTTGTGTTAAACGCTGAATGAACTACATCTCCAGTCTAGCAGAACAACACACGTCACCAAGATGGCTGTCACTACTGTCTTCTCATCAAAAGGATTGACTACCCTCACTATCACCACAATGAAACACGTCCAGGAGAATATCATGCAAAGCTGCCTGCCTGCCTGCCTTCCTTTGATTCTCTCTGAACTGCCTGGTCTTTTAATTTTAATGTCAACCATTTGTCCGGATGGCATGAAATAGAAAAGATCGCAGATGCTAATGTGGAGTTAGCATTTCTCCCCCGTGCTTGAATTGTGTATTATAGAATGATCACACCAGTGTGACAGTACTCTTCAACGGATTCACGAAATATGACTACTACTCTTACTGTTTAACATTTTGGGTTACTTAATGTTACTTCATGTTAAGGCTAATACAAATGACAAGGCTGTAATGCTAACTAACGTGCTAGCTACTAGCTAGGTAGCTAACTTGATCCAGCCACTCCTGGTCCTTTCATCAGACGGGAATCGAAATAACGAGCAAGACCCATTGCTGGTATGATAACAACCTGGTACTAAGCACACATACATCTTGTTAAAGTTATCTTATCTTAGCTGATCTTAGCTATCTCTTAGTGGAGGAAAACAGTTATGACATCACTTACGCGACTCTGGGATTTGTAGTCTTTCTAGTTGCTTATTTTTCATTGTTTCAACAGTTTTACGACAAACTGTGACTTTTTTGACATGGAAATGATTTTTTAAGATTGACAAACATCATATGTGTAATTCATGGCACAATTCAAACGGGATCGAAAGATTAGTTTTCTCTCTTTATTGACTTCAATGCATTATTTTTCCGAAATAAGGTCCCATTGACCGGAAGTAGATGGGCGTGACTTCGCCACTCTATGGGCTCAGGAGAAGTTGCTTCCTTCCCAGTTAGGAATCCAGAGTGTTGTAATTAATCTAAGAAATCTCAGAACGCAAAATCTTTAGAGCATAATCCTCTTTCATTTTGTGGGTTATTACTTTCAGGGTGAGCTCACATTGAATACCTCTTTGGTACCATGGTTGTGTTTTCTGAAGATATATTTCAAGCAGATAATAGTTGGAGAAATATGACTTAATCCCCTCATTTTAAATGAAGTAAAGATTATTTATGAACGAACTGAATCAGATAAACAGTACACTGATATAACCGTCTAAGTTATTGAATTAGTTTGAACCTTTATGAAACATTTATAAATGTATATCATTTTTAAACTTGTGTTGTTTTTGTGTGTACAGGTATGAGTACAGCTCCTGAGGTTCTCGTGGCGATCCACTGCGGTCTGAGGGTGTTCGGCCTCTCTCTGATCACCAACAAGGTGAAACACTCAATCAATACGTCGGTGCTGATGGATTGTGACTGATAACATATCAAAGCTGCAGAACACAATATCACCAATACCTGATTACTACAATGGTTAAGATTTATAGTTTCATTTATTTACTGACAAACCGTTTGTTTATTTGATCAGCAGATTATGTTATATAGAATCCCACATTACCTTATATATTAGGGGATGAAAAGTTATAAGTTATGACAGAGTAATAGATCGATGGATAGATAGATACATTGTTTTGCATTTTAACAAATGCTTTATTGAGAACCAAGAATATAATATTAAATGCGTTGATATTTTCCTAAAAAGAAACATAAGTTGGTCTCTTCATATTAACATATCTGTCATATTAGAAGCTATGTCTAAAACAAAAGAATATATTAATTCAATTCAAATGTATTTATATAGCCCAATATCACAAATCACATTTGTCTCAGAGGGCTTCACAAGATAAATGTGAAAATACCAATGGATGGGTACATAACACAAATACAGTTAGAATACAGTAATTAAAATTCCATAAATTGAAGGGTCCATGAGGATGTTTAAAAGGGAGTTTAAAACCAGTCCTAACTGTACGCTGTACTAAATTACTAATTACATACTTTAATAATTGGTCGATCACATGATTCATAGGGTAAACATCAGCCTTGATTTATTTATTGATTGATTGATTGATGGATGGGTTGTTGTCAGGTGGTGAAGAGCTACGAGGACACGGACAGTGTGAACCATGAGGGGGTGCTGGAGGTGAGCCGGCTGCGCTCTCAGACCGTTCAGCAACTGGTGACCGAGCTGGTCAGCAGGATGGAGACCAACAACAACAATGCTGTCTGAACACACACATACACACACTGTGTATATATTTGATAGCTATATAATTTTTTTTAGCTATTTCCTATTTTATCAACTTGTTATTTTTTACTTTTGGTGTAATAATAACCTTATTTATATCAAGATGGCGCTTAATAATAGTTACCTATCAGGATACGTTTATGTGTAAGTATTCATGTATGATATTTAATGCTATTCCTATAAATTAATATAACGATGACCGATGTGTCTGAAGGTGCTTTAATATAAAAAGACAAAACATTTCTAAAGATTCTCCTCGTGTACATTTTATTTTGTAAAAGCATTCACTGACTTCTTGATCCATGTTAATCTAAATACTATCCTAGCTCCAAAATGGTGGAATGAGTTCCCACATCAGGACAGCAAAAAGCCTACACATCTTCCAGCGCAGACTGAAAACTCATCTCTCTCGACTCCACTTCGAGCGATAGAATTACTATCAAAGCACTTATATACTAATAAAGGACTGGCTTATCTAAAGCCAGTTGAGTAGCACTTGAAATGTTTTGTCTCTTTGAAATCTGATGTACTTATATGATTCTGTTTTCTTCAAGTTTGTATCTTCTTGGTCAAATGCACTCATTGTACTGTAAGTCGCTTTGGATAAAAGTGTCAGCTAAATGCAATGTAATGTAATGAATAAAACGTGCTGACAAACCTCCGACTTCCTGTTTCCTGCATTTGTTAATCAACCAATCAGCGGCTGGGAGTGGGTGTTGCAGTTCCGCTAATGTCCACTAGAGACTGCAGCAATTAAACCCTGACTATCAGTCAATGGGTTTTTTTAACTAGTTTTTGGAAAATAGCTCGAAATATTGTCTGTGGATGACCCAAATTTAAAAGACGGAGACGCAGCAGTGACCCTGGTGATTTTTGAAGAGTTTACGTGAGTTAAACGATGGTTGTTAACAAGTGGCTGAATAGGACTACAGAAGTTGTCGAGGACGTTGTACGTCATTACGTCGAACATGTAAACACTCCCGCTAAGTTTGTTTTTCCCCTGTTCTGCATGAAAGCAAGTACCTGCGCTCTTGCAAACTGTTAAAACAAACACTTCAACTTGTACAATTTTGAATCTGTATTTTTGAACATCGATCTTAAGTTGGCTTGACGTTGAAGTCGTGCGACCCTGCTGTTGTTCGTTTATCATAACGTTAGCATTTCTCTTCTGGAGATTATATTTATGATTAGAAAATTATAAAAGTAGGGTAGACATATGGATATTATACGGTTGAACAAAATGTGCATTTATCAAACAGGTTTGTTTTCCACAGATCTTATTTTTTACAATATTCAAAAATCCTATGGAGAAATCCCATTGTTTTTTTGTCGATGGAACCCATGCGCAGCTTACTTCCGGGTCGGGCTATGGAAATACATCATCACTGCACCACTCTATTGAAGTGAATGGTAATAACCCCCAAATTTGGTCAGGAACAGTTGATCCCTGAACAATCCCTGTAAGTGTCCATTTTCCAATGATGCATCAGTTGATAAGTTCAAAATCAGAATCTTTATTGATCCATGGCAGTGATACTGGGTTTCTTCACTTGTAGTACAAGTATCCTTGCAGTCATGTCGGCATTCAGGCAAATAGAACAAAGCAACAGTGCATGTTGTTGTGTTTTCCTATTCTTTTTCACCACAACATGAAAGGTGCCAAATACTAACTGATTCTTAATATACTGGCAGTTTTCTGAAAAATGATGATGAATTGAAAAAATTGCTCTAAGGTTTTTGGAGGTTGTGAAGTAAAAGACAGATTGTGTTGGTTTGTAGGACAGAATACCTTCCTCTGGAAAAGTCAAATTATTCAGGCTGCAATAAACCCGATACGTTTATACTGAGACCAAAATCAAATAGGGGAATAGAGGGACTGTACTTCATTTACTATAAAAGCTAAACTTTTGAATGTGTCCTACTCAGGAATGCGGCTCCAACAGAAAGGTTTACTGTGTCTAATGATGATCAGTTTTGAGCAGGTCATATCTTACTCTGATTGGTTGAGGAAATTCAAAGAAAAACAGAATGTTTTCTTTTGATTTTCTCAGCATCAACAAACTGATTTTAAACCACAAGATCCCACCAGGAGAGGTAGGTTTGTTAAACCCACATATCAATAGATGTTTGAAGAACAATGTTTTGCCTTTTCAGAGAGATTATACTAAATAGACTACATAGAGAGCTACGTTTCTCAACTGCTTCTTATAAAATCAGGAATATCTCTAAACTTCAGTGTTAATCTACTTTGTGTCTCCCTAAACAGGTGTGTTGTGTTGAGATCTACAGTATCCCTGTGTTTCACATATCAGTGTGTCGATGACCTCTGAACTCTTTTTAGTGTCCCTGGTGGTTCTGCAGCTGGTTCTGCTGGTTCTTCTGAACCTTTGCTGGATCCTCAGATTTAGCAGAAACAGGTAAGAACCAACAGCCTGTGTAGAGACATCAGCAGCTAAAATCAGCTTTTAAAAGCTGCATTAACAATGGTAATAATAAGATTTGGCTGATTGTAGATTGTTTTGCATTTCTGAGTTTAGTTTGGTTGAATCGGGTTGGTTTTCTCCCTCTTTATGAAATGTGAACACAAAAATTGAACTTGGGCATGTGGAAATCATGAACAAACGTGTTACACTTTGTGGTCATCTGACCTCCACCTGACACAAATACAAGGATTACTGTGTAAATTGAGCTGAGTGCCTCCTGAGGCCAGAAGCCCTTACATATTGGGATGCTTTGAAGCCAATTTTTGTACTGGCCTAACCATGAAGTGACAACTTCCTTGTAGGTCATGTGATGCCATTGGGCCTAAAAAGACTTCCCCAAAGACTAACATTGGAAAAGAAACATCTGAAAATATGTTAATTGATAAATCAACTCCCTAATATGAACACTTA
The DNA here is from genome assembly GCA_902827135.1 of Harpagifer antarcticus. Lineage (NCBI taxonomy): Eukaryota > Metazoa > Chordata > Actinopteri > Perciformes > Harpagiferidae > Harpagifer > Harpagifer antarcticus. The sequence continues at coordinate 359,174 of CADEHL010001058.1, forward strand.
GTCAATATTTAAATCAGTATGAAGATTACGATTGTTGAGGTTAAGAATATTAAGGCAAACAAATCAGAGGCGGACTATAGATTAAATAGGCTGTTGAAATAATGGCATAATACTGCGAAACCAATGCTTGCTGGTAGTAAGATAGAAAATAAATCACTCGCTGTCTATAACAATCTTAACCTTAACCCAGCAGAGGGGAAATGCAACACGTTAACATCTTTTCAACTCATTTGGACCAGAACAAAGTAACTTTGAGTAGCAAAGTGCCCTAAACAACACCAGAGTGTCTCCCGGCTCTGCAGGTCTGAATGTGCTCTGATTCCCCAGAAACCTCACTGAGCTGAGGGTCTCAGCAGGGCAACCCCTTCGTGTCCTGACCATCAGAACAAAACCCGACCAGGCCCAGCAACTGCTGGACCGCCTGCTGGACCGAGTCTTCCTCCAGGTAGAACCTGGACCAGAGAATAGAGAGGAACTAGCGGCAGGGACTGGAGAGGATATTGAAGTACAACTTGAATCAGACTCTGGATCAGATACAGAAGTTTCGACCTCGGCTCCTCTTTCCAGCAGAGGTATTGTTTTAAAAAAAACTTCTCTTAAGTAGACTGCAAATATAACCATTCATCACAAAAGTAATCAATTACAGGAATCACATTTAAATAGTGAAATTATCAAATGCCGGTCATTTTAAAGCCCTGGAAAGAGTCATGAAAGGATTTGTATTGTCATTTCATTGAAAGAGCTGAAAGTATTTAGAGTGTTTTCAGGAAAAAGACCACTTACAGTAATTTAGGCACCAAAGTACAAATAAAATCATCCGGTTGTCTAAAATAAAAGCCCTCAAACTTTTTTCTATGGACAGAATTTCTTTCATTTCATTCACAAGGCTTTTAGATAATATTTGCAGAACAGTATTGTGTAATACTGTTCTGCAAATGAAATGCCTCCCTTGGACTCCTTTGTATACTTCCGAAACATAGTGACATCACTATGTAACACTCACACTTCTATTGTCTAGCGCCCCAAAACATTGTACCTGATAGGCTAAGGGGCGGGACATTTTTAAGCTATTGACCAATCACAACAGAGCCGGCCAGCTAACCAATCAGAGCAGACTGTGCTCTGGTTTCAGACAGAGGGTGAAAAGAGGTGCTGCAGCACAGGCAGTATGAGAAAATAAAGAGCTTTTTTAACATTAAAGCATGGAGACATGTCCCAGGAGAGACACAACATACAAATATGTACCTGAAAATGAGCAGAATAGGGCCTCTTTAACCATAGCTGTTATGCTATACTCACGCATGCTGTGCAGTCGAAGCATTAAAGTGTCAACCAAATGGAAAATACTAGAATCAATGAAATTATTCGGTGTTATATAACTTTGACTGATACTGAATTTGTTTCTCTCCTGCACAGTGAGACCTCTTCATGACAAACTGTGGAAATGGGTCACTGTGGCTATTCCTTGTTCAGGTGAGAAGAAAAGTACCTTCAAAAGTCTGCATGAAAAAATAAAAGTGGCTTTAATATTCACATAAATCAAAAACGTAATATCCTTCAGAAATAATATACAGCAAAGTATTATAATAGGTGATGAATTCGATTTTTGTATTTATTTGCATGCATTTGCTTTGAGTGGTTTCTGTCACTTAAAACATTTTGTTTAAAAGATGATATATTATAAAACAATATAATTAGTTTAGCATTGCTGTCTTTCATTGCAGCACCTCCTCCTCCTTCTCCTCCTCTTCCTCCTCTTCCTCCTCTTGCTCCCCCTCCTCCCCCGGCCAATGAGGATCTGACTGAGGACCTAGACCTCTAGTGGTCAGACGCATCCCAGAATGCCCCTCTCTCCTCTCAGGGCACCTCCTGCAGTGCATCCTAGGCAGAGGATCATCACGATGAGTCACAATTTTAAAGAGAAATAAAGTAACCATAGGAAATAGGAATCTATTATAGCATGAATACCGTTTAACTATAACTTTACATGATGTTTAAATATTAAACTGTCCAATAAAACTCAGCATGTTTTTAAAACACTGAATATTAAAGAAGGACATGCTTTTATCATCTCCTGTTTCAAAAAACATTATACATTTAAACTGCATAGAGTAGGGGTTTGTGGGTGGTTAGTTTAGAAGGTACACAGCTTTGTGGGTGGTCTTTTTATATATATATATATATATATATATATATATATATATATATATATATATATATATATATATATTGGCGCCTGGCGGTATAACCAGCCAAAAACGACATCCAGATAAATTAATGAAACAGTATGCATCAGTAACATGTCAGTATCATCAGTGGCCTGCAGAGGGAGTGGTGGAGCTCCAGGTGGAGCTGGAAGCAGCTGGTTGGGCTTGATGGTCAGTGATTGGCTAAAGTAAACTGTATATATGACTCAATGGATTGGATGAGGTGCTGGCAGGAAACCCTTCCTCTTAACTTTTTTAACTGAGGGGGTGGATACAACCTAAACATCTGTGGTGTGTTGAGTTTCAGTAAGAGAGGCTTATGCTGACACAGGAAGTGATCTGTGTTTCTCTCTAATCTAATTTTCCATGAAGCTCTTGCCAGAAAAAAGGGGAAGACAAAAGTATGGAAAATTAAGAATGACATTCCGCAAAATACTAACATTTACATTGTCTATCTCATGGCTTTTTGAATCCAAATTCAGAGATCCTTAGTCATCATTTTTGATTGACTGTATCATTATTTTCAGATTCGTTTTGGGCTTGCAAAGGTAAAACGCTGAGGTTTCAAGTTAGAGGATTCACAGGAGACGGATTAAGTGGAATGGTCTCAATCTGCAGCAATCTGACCAGCAGATGCTGAGATATATTTAGAGACTTTTGGTATGGCTCCTAAAGCATGCACTTGTTGTCATAATCATTGGACCCTCCTAACCTGGTAATACCACCGACTTTCAAACACAGTACTTCCAGTTTAACAGAGGCGTTCTGCTCTGAAGTCATCTGATTTACTTTTTCAGACTTAACAAGACCAGAAAAATAAAACACAGGTTTTCTCAGACTGAGTCAGAATATGCATGACCAATACGATTACCTTTGTGTTTTTGAGTTAATGGTATATACTGGAGAGGCGTGTGGCGCAGTGGAGTAGTGCACAGGTTCAAACCCCACTGCAGTCAGCATGTCGTTGTGTCCCTGGGAAAGCAAGACACTTCACCTCAAATTGCTTCTGTGGGAATTATCCACAGTATTGAGTATGTAAGTCGCTTTGGATAAAAGCGTTTAACAAGTAACATGTAATACTCCCTTGATATTTAAAAAAAAAAAGAAGGTACAAACACCTTCTAATGTGTGTTTAAACAGTAAATGATGTTTAATTTGTGTAAAACTTTAAGATAATCAGATTTGTTCTTGTTGAAATGAGAAGAAATGCAGCTGTGCACATTCAAACACTCAGTTTGGTTTGAGTTTAGATGTGGGATGATGCTATACAAAAGGTATTTGCAGTGAGTAAACTCAGGGTTTCAGGGTGTCTTCTGTTGCTGAACTTATTTAGAAAAATGCCAGTTAATATGTATGTTATGAGATAGATCAACCCTACTGTATGCTTCATTTAGCTAGTTGGAAAAATGCCCTTTGTTGGTTACCATCCCTTTTTTTGACAAAATATTTGATTGTTAGTCCTTCTTCAACTAGCATTCAGTATTCGTTGAACCTTTTTCATTTTTAAATGTGCTTTATTTATTTTAGTTATAGATTATCAGATAAAGTATCATGTTATATCGGACCTGGTCCAATGACAAAGGAAACACAAAATAGCCCAGGATATTACACATAAAATATACAACAATCCTTTGATTGGTTAGCTGGCCGGCTCTGTTATAATTGGTCAACGGCTTAGAGATATCCCGCCCAGTGGCGTAGCAGAGGCCCCCGCACCCCCCGCAGTTTAGGGGGCCCCGCCCCCACTGTAGGCCATCCTCTTAGATTTCGTAACGCGGGAACAGGGCGCAGAGGGCGGCAGCGTTCAAAACAAAGCGGGAAGCATTGCTCATATAAATAACGTTCATTAGTTGCGTTGCCGGTAAACAAGAAAAATGAAGCGCCACTACCCAAGCGGTGCTCAGAAAAGCAAAATGAGAGCGAAAGCCAAACAGGAGAGGGCAAAACTACCTAAAATAACGTCATTGTTCCGGCAGGCAGCAAAGGTAGACGTAGACTCTAACGTTACTGCAGATAGACCGCTAGCAAACCCCCCCCCCCCGGCCGTCAGCTCCGAGTCCAGGCAGACAGCCCAGCAGCCCCGTTACAGCCGAGCCAGCTAGTCGTGCCTCGCGCTTCGAGACAGGTTAGACATTAGAATAATAGAAAGTTTTATTCGCCATAACCAGTAAGAGTATGCTACAGGTTACATTGGAATTGGAATCTAATCCGTTCATTTTTGCAGGTCAGCAAGAAGTCAGCTGTGCCCAAGGCCGGAATAACCATATGGGCCCTTGAGCAAAGAGGGCCCTCAGTGACAAGATGACATTTTTTTTTTATTCGGGCACAACCTCACTCATCATACATTGTTTTAAATGACACTCACTCTTCGCTATAAATAACACAGCTTTTCTATAGGGTCAAATTAATATATTTTCTAAACCGTCTCTGTACTGTAGGTCTCACTATGTATGCGTTCAAATGTATTACTACGCGGTGGCAGTGTATAGCCGAATCACAGCCCCACCCTCACTCATGTCACATTTTGTCACGTGAGCAGAAAGAAAAAGAAAGAAAAAGAAGAGAGAGTGGCGGCTGCATTAAAAAATGTGCCAACAATAAATAGCTTTTTCAAAAAAGCAAAAAGTGACGAAATAGGCCAGCAACAACCACAAGGAACAGTGGCGGCGGTCACGGAGGATGTTGTTGAGCTAGCGAGCAATATTAGCCTTGAACCTAGCATGCTAACGCAGCAGCGAGTAGAAGAGGAAGATAAAGATGAAGACGAGCCTGACGAGGACGTCACAGAGCAGGGTGAAGGTTCGAGTTCATCGGAAGTTCCCTGTGTCTCTCAGGACCCTGCACAATGGGGATTAATTGCTGGAAATGTCCGGGAGGAGACTTTGATGAAAGAGGTTTCATACTTTCATAATCGGGCAACGAAGTATCCAGCATCTCGGAGGGAGACCGATGCTAGCGGCCGGACACGCTCACTGACCAATGATATGCTGACCAGACAGCTTCACAATGGAGAAATCGTTCAACGCGATTGGATTATTTAGTCTCCATCTACCGGAGCAATTTATTGTTTTGCCTGCAAACTTTTATCCACTCACAGCCACAGTAATGCATTTGTTCTCAGCTTTAGTGATTGGAAGCATCCCGAGAGGATAACGGAACATGAGACGAGTGGTGAGCACAGAAAATGCATACTTTCACTTCAGGGTTTCCGTTAGGATTTTTTCTCGCCGGTCAAATGTCCGAACAGAATTTATTTTACCGGACACATTTGAAACTTACCGGTCATGTTTCAATAATAATAATAAGAATTGTGTAGCAGAGTTTCCGTTAGCAGGTAATTACCGGACTAGGACCGGATATGCTGATGTTTAAAACTCAGTTAATGGGGCTCGTTTTTATATTGCTTCAGTTTATAATCGTAACAGATCGAAAAATTTAGATTCATTTTTCAATAAATGATTCCACAAACAACAAACAACATCATTATTACATTCAAATAAACTACTTGTAGTAGATAAAGTACATTATTCAAAAGTTTACATTAACTTTGAATAATAACACGGGAGAAACGGATCCTCTCTTTTCCTCTCTCCCTCCCTCTCTCTCCTGACAGCCCGTCAGTTTCTCATGCAGCGCGCTAAACAGTGGGCGGGGCTTCAGGTCAGACTCAGCAGCTGATCTGATCTCTCTCTCGCGTCCGGTTATACTTCACTCGCGTTTATGTCCATATCGATCAGATCCAGCTCTCCTGATCGGCCTATAGAGAGCACAGATCAAGCAATTAAGAGTGAATATCGGCCGATAATGATCGGCGGCCAATCGATCGGAGCATCGGACATTTTGACCGGCAGGTTTTGAATTTACCGGTTTTTATTAAATTTTACCAGCTAAAAACCGGTAATTACCGGCTAACGGAAACCCTGTTTCACTTATGCATCGCACTAAACTCATGGGCACTGTGGATGCTTCTCTAGGGATGCAGGTCGACACAGAAAGTCAGTACTGGAAGAATGTATTGAGACGTGTAGTTGCGGTGATTAAATTCTTGAGTGAGAGGGGGCTTCCTTTCCGGGGAAATGACGAACTTTTAGGATCTGCACATAACGGGAACTACCTGGGAATCCTGGAGCTGCTCGCGCAGTTTGATCAATTTTTAAAGGATCATTTGCAGAAGTTTGGCCAGAAGGGACGTGGTAGGACTTCATACTTGTCATCAACTATCTGTGAGGAGTTTATTGGTTTGATGGGTGACAAAACAAAGGAAGCAATAGCAACAGAACTACAGCGAGCAAGGTATGTCTCTGTCATCGTAGATTCTACACCTGACATGTCTCACGTCGACCAATTAACTTTCGTTTTCCGATTTGTGAGTGAGAAAGGAAAAGTCATTGAGAGATTTATTGGATTTGAACCCATTCACAGGCACACTGGGTCAAGTCTGGCTGACTGCGTGATGAAGATGGTCTTTGATATGGGTCTGGATCTCTCAAACTGCCGTGGCCAGGCTTATGACAACGCATCCAACATGTCAGGAAAATATAATGGGCTGCAAGCTCATCTCAAGAAAAGCAACCCACTCATACATTACATTCCGTGCGCAGCACACTCCTTGAATTTGGTTGTTGTCAACTGTGTTGAAAATAGTTGTTGTGAAGCAAGCCAGTTTTTTGATATACTTCAAGCACTTTATACTTTTTGCTCTGCTTCTACCCACCGATGGAATAAAGTGTTCACTGAAAACATCACACTGACGCTAAAATCTCTCTCCTGTACAAGATGGAGCTGCAGAGGAGACTCCACAAGAGCTCTTTGTGAGAATTACACTGCAATAAGAGGGGCTTTACAAATGTTGGCGGCTGATGACGAAGAACGCCAGGACACACGGCGAGAGGCCTCTGCGCTGTGTGGCAAACTTGGGAAACTAGAGACTGCTCTGCTGACAATATTTTGGGACACTGTACTGCACCAATTCAAGCTTACGAGCACTGGCTTGCAAAAGAAAGACATTGACCTAATGACAGCTGTGCGACTTTTGGAATCGCTGCGCACTTATGTTGCATCAATACGAGGGACATTTTCGGACTTTGAGACATCTGCCCGGGCCGTCACCGGCGTGACACAGACATACCAGCACAAGACTCACCGTGTTGGTAAAAGACGAGTATTTGATGACGAGACAGTGGAGCACGAGGTGGCACTGACTGGCAGTACAAAATTCCAGGTTGAGACATTCAATGTAATTATTGACAGGTTGCTCTCAGGACTTAGCAAACGCCTGGATGCATACAAAGCCATAAATGATCACTTTGGAGTCCTATTTGACATGTGCTGTGATGACACTGATCTCCGCAGACGGGCCAATATTCTCTCCTCATCATATCCTACTGACTTAGATAAGTCATTAGGAGATGAGCTGATCCAGTTTAGGGCTTTTGTCAGCACAGAGCCAGATAAAACTCCTGCAAACAGACTGCAGGTGGTGCTAAAACATGGACTACAGACAACATTCCCCAATCTTTTTGTTGCGCTCAGGATTTTTCTCACACTGCCTGTAACCAACTGCGAGGGTGAGAGGTCCTTTTCACAGCTTAAACGCATCAAAAATGAACTTTCAGCCCTTTCTTTGATGGCCATCGAGTCTGATCTTGTGAGGGATCTGGATTTTGATGACCTAATCACAGACTTTTCAAAGAGAAAGGCAAGGAAGAAACACTTCTAAAAAGGTAAGATCCACTGTCTCTCATACACTCATTCATTCACTCTCTCTCTCTCACACACGCTCACTCTCTCTCCCTCTCACATATATATACACACACACACACACACACACACTATCTTCCATCACATATACTGATCACTTAGTTGAGCAACCACACCATTTCACTACATATTTTACTTTTGTAACTCTCAATGTTTGTAACTAATAAAACTCCTCGTGTACGTGTACAGCCAGCCAGTCATATGTTGGCATTAAGTGGGGTGCTACTCTGAGGTTTTGAGTGATATTACCTAGGTATTCCTGAGCCATACACTGTCTTGGAATCTTATCCATTGTATTTCGTCTTGTGATGTTTGACTAAAAGGGCAAAAGGCTAGACCTACTTTGGTTGAACTATGTGGCTGCGTCCCTGCTTTTGACAAATAGGTGTTCAATTGACATGCCAGATTGACAATTGAAAATTCTAAATATTGGTCATGTTGGTAGGATTGGGTAGGCGTGGTGTTACTTGTTGGTACGTGGGTTGGGGCCATGTACCTGCAGGTACTAATCCGGCCCTGGCTGTGCCCCCTCCGAGGCCAGTTCAGACATAGGCATAGCCAAGGCTGCCCCGACAGTGACAGCAGCTCCCACCCACCCCAGGGACACGTTGGCCAGCGACAACTCTGTGACTGAATACCCTACTGATAGGGGGAAATTCCCTGTAGATTTAGAAGACGATGATGTTAAACGGTACATTCTGAATAACGGGCCATGCAAGCCTGAAGGGCCATTCAAAAGGGATGGGAAGGGAAGGTGCTTTTCAAAAGAGTTCTATAACAAAACATCCAAAATTGGATGTAGAATTCCGCGCAAGTGGCTATGTTACTTGCCATCTATGGACCGGGTGTACTGTGAGCAGTGCTGGCTGTTCGGTGACAGACCGTCTGCCCATCACCTCCACCAAGCGTGGAGAATAGGAATAAATGATTGGCAGGGTCTCTCTAAAAAGATTAAGGAACACGAATTATCTCGCTCTCAATTGGCAGCATGTGTCGTGTATGATACGTGGAAAAATAATCTGACCATTGACGCGCAAATCTCATCTGAGTTTAAGAGAGAGGTGGGGTTTTGGACCGGGTCCTAACCAGAATAACTGATGTTACACTAACACTGGCCTCTCGCAACTCTGCTTTCCGGGGTCACAGAGAGAAAATAGGTGATATAGATAATGGTAATTTCTTATCTACCATAGAACTTATGGCGCGTTATGATCCAGTTCTGCAAAGGCTTATTGAAAGCAAAAAGAAGGTGCACTACCCAAGTCCTCAAACTCAAAACGAAATAATTGCATTGCTATCGAAAAAAGTGCAGGACACAATCATTACAGACATACAGAATGCAGAATTCTATTCGATTATAATGGATACTACCCAGGACATTTCAAAAGTAGACCAACTGAGTCAAGTGTTCAGATATGTTACTATAGCAAATGATGAAAATGGAAACCCTACAGAGGTGAAAATAAACGAAAAAATGTTGGGCTTCCATGCAGTCACAGACCAAACTGCTGCAGGTCTATAGAGAGAAATTCCCGAATCGATGGAGAGAAAGGGGATACTACTTGGGAAGTGCCGCGGACAAGGATATGACGGGGCTAGCAATATGAGTGGCGTCTACTCCGGTGTACAAGAAACGCATAAGGGATAAAGAGCCCAATGCAGTGTACATTCATTGTGCTGCGCACAATTTAAACCTTGTACTCAATGACGCATGCCAAAATATACCTGAGATAAAAGACTTCTACGACACTGTTGAAAGGCTATGAGTATTCTTTAGTGGAAGCATCAAACGATGGGAGCTTTTGGAAACACACCTCTCAGTGCCCAAGGCTGGCCAGCCTACACTGAAGAGACTATGCCCGACACGATGGGCATCAAGACAAGACGCCGTCCAATCATTGCGGTTCCGTTATGCTGACATTATGCAAGCGCTAACTAAGATAGACTTGCTCTCCAAAAAAAGCGAGGAACGTGCCGAGGCGACTGGCTTGAAAAAGGCCATGGAGAGCTTTGAGTTTGTTGTAATGACTGTAATACAGGGCAAGGTCCTTGAAACAGTCAACATTGTGTCCCAAGCTCTCCAGCGCAAAGACGTGGACCTCTTACAGGCGACAGCAATGCTTGGTAACGCAACCGATACACTTGCCCAACTCCGAGGAGAGTTTGATGGCTTAAAAGTGCACGCGCAAGACCTGGCATCCTCATGGGGTGTCCACAGTCTCTTCAAAGACAGACGCGCAAGGCGTACAAAGAGGCACTTTTCCGAGCTTTGCGAGGACCAGCGGCTCCAAGACCTAGGTGAGAATTTTAGAGTGGCGGTATTTTACGCAAATATCGATATTGTCGTTGCCCAACTCAAATCGATTTGTTAGAATGAGCGAAGTTGCACAGCGATTTTCTTTTCTGCTTCCCTGCAAACTTTTGCGCGCAACAGACAAGGATCTGTCTGAGTCCGCAAGTGCTTTATCAGGCCAGTATAAAGACGACCTGTCAGCCGAGTTTCCTTTCCAGATCCTGTCCCTCCGTAATGCTCTTAGGCCTATTATAAAGAAAATTGAGCGTGGAACAACGTTACGTAGGTCCAGCTTGGTAAAAATAGTAGCACCTTGTAACAGTTCAAATACAGAGGAAACAAGTGGAAGGGGATACCTGTTCTTAATAGTGATGTTATTGAGTCCTCTGTAGTCAATGCATGGGCGCAGAGTCTTATCCTTCTTACCCACGAAGAAACAACCTGCACCAGCAGGAGATGATGAAGGCCGGATAAGTCCTGCATCCAAAGAGTCATTGATATACTTCTCCATTGACTTGTACCAGGTAACAGGTCAATAGGACAGTCATAAGCACGATGAGGCGGGAGTGAGGTGGCCCGAACCTTGTTAAAGGCCCCTTTAAGGTCCCAGTAATCCTTGGGAACACCGGAAATTTCTTTACACTCAGAGGTAATCGGCTGACTGGAATCAATAGAGGAACTAGATTTTAAGCAGACAGCATGACAATGAGCACTCCACTCTCTAATAGTCCCTGAAGCCCAATCAATATGAGGATTATGCCTCCTTAACCAAGGAAACCCCAAAATGACAGGCTGATGTGGTGCATGGATAAGGTGAAAAGAGAGTGTTTCGCTGTGATTACCTGACATGCTCATTTGAACTGGAGTTGAACGGTGTGTCACTCTGCAGAGAAGACGAACATCTAGAGCTGTAGCATTGATGGGCTTCTCCAAAACCTCCCGACCAAGTCCCATCTGGAAGGCAAGTGTTATGTCCAAAAGACTGGCATCAGCACCAGAGTCAATAAGAACTGTCACAGTGTGCATTTTCCCTGAGCAGTTCAGCTGAGCATGGATTAGGGGTTGAGAGGGCATTTCTAAATTCATAATTTGGCTCACCAGCACCTTCTGGATGACTGGTGAGCCCTACCTTTTACAGGACAAGAGGAGGCAAAATGACCCTTCTGGCCACAGTACAAACAGCTGTTATCCTGCAAGCGGTGCTGTCGTTCTGCCTCGGAGAGCCGGGTCCACCCCAGCTGCATTGGTTCAGAAGAGTTCGAAAATCCTCCTCTCACCTGTTCAGGAGCATGCGCAGATGGAAGAAGCGAGGCCTGAGGAGTGACGGAGAAAACCCTCTCTTTCCTCCGCTCTCGAAGACGGCTGTCAATGCGGATGGAGAGAGCCACCAGCACATCTAAATCAGCAAGGTCACGAGCTGCCAGTTCGTCTGACAGACCGTTGTAGAAGGCATCGAGAAGTGAAGAAGCATTCCAGTTACTCTCGGCGGTTATGGTACGAAACTCGATGGAGTAATCTGACACAGATCTCCCTCCTTGCACCAGGTTAAACAGTCCCCGAGCGACCTCTCTTCCGAGTGTAGCGTGATCAAAAACTTTACGCAGTTCATCGGAGAATAAGTTTACAGACGAGCAGGCAAGGGATTGTCTCTCCCATTCGGGGGTACCCCAGTCTTTAGCTTTGCCCGTGAGAAGAGAGACAATATACGACACCCGGGATCTTTCTGTTGGGAAGGCGGAAGGCTGGAGGTCGAAGGCGAGGGTGACACGAGGGACTCACAAGAACTCAAATGCACGATTCCGTGGACTTCAAAAAATATCTTTTATTTATAAAAGATGAGTGAAAAAACAAAGAACGCTAGGATCTACTAGGACCATACACCAGATCTCTAGGTTCCACCAGGATAATTAGAACCGTGAAGAAGTTTACATACATAGCTCGCCGTGGAAACAAGACGAACCGACAATAGACAAAAGGAGAGCAGGGCTATAAATACACACAACAGTTAATGGGGCACAGGTGCAAACAATCAGGGGCGGGGCTAGTGATGATGAGCACACGTGACACACAAGCTGGCAGGTGACACACAAAGACATGAAGTGTAGACACCTGGAAAGAGAGAGTAGAGTCAATAACAAAATAACATGTAAGGCCACAATAACAAACACAAAACAATAAGCTCACAGACTCTTAACGCTGAAACCTTACAGTACCCCCCCTCTTACGGACGGCTCCAGACGTCCCTGCAAGCTGAGACTGCCCTCTATCAAAGTCCGATATAAGGGTCTTGTCCACAATAAAGCTGCCTGGGATCCAACACCTCTCCTCTAATCCATACCCCACCCAGTCGACCAGGAACTGTCTACCTCTGCCCCTCTTCCTTTCCGACAGTATCTTGTCCACCGTGTACACTTGACCCCCGTCGACAACCCGGGGAGGTGGAGGGGACGTGGAGGCAGGAACCAGTCTGCTTTCTTTGGCTGGTTTACCTTGCTGACATGGAACGTGGGGTGGACCTTGATGGATTTCGGAAGACATAAACGGACAGCAACAGGGTTAATTACTTTGGCTATGGGAAAAGGACCAACGAACCGGGGAGCCAGCTTCCTGGAGGCGACATGAAGAGGAAGATCCTTGGTGGATAGCCACACTCGTTGTCCGGCCTGGTACTTGAGGGCTGGACGTCGTTTCCGGTCGGCCAATGCCTTCATGCGAACGGCACTCCTCTGTAACATATGGCGAACTCCCGCCCAGACCCGACGGCAGCGTCGAACCAGAGCATGGGCTGATGGTACCGTGACCTCCTTCTCGAGCTCCGGAAACAAAGGAGGTTGGTACCCATGGACACATTGAAACGGGGAGATACCGGTGGCTGATGTGGGTAAGGTGTTGTGAGCATACTCCACCCAAATCAGACTCTTACTCCAGGTGGTGGGTTTCTCGGACGCTAGGCATCTCAAACAGGTCTCCAAATCCTGATTCATCCTCTCTGCTTGTCCATTTGACTGTGGGTGGTATCCGGAGGTCAGACTAACAGTGGCTTGGATTAGGCGACAAAACTCCCTCCAAAAGCGTGATACGAACTGTGGGCCTCGATCTGAAACGACATCACTAGGAAAACCATGGATCCTGAACACATGGGACAACATGGCCTCTGCTGTTTCCTTGGCGTTAGGTAATTTGGGCATGGCGACAAAGTGTGCCATTTTAGAAAAACGATCAACCACAGTGAGTATGGTGGTATTACCTGCCGATGTTGGTAATCCTGTCACGAAGTCCAATGAAATGTGAGACCAAGGTCTGTTGGGAATGGGCAGAGGTTGGAGAAGACCTGTCGCAGCTTGCCGAGAAGTTTTGTTCCTGGCGCACACAGGACACGCTGCTACATATTCTGCAACATCCTTCCACATCCCCGGCCACCAGAATCTGTGTCTCACCATGAACAGGGTCCTCTTGTTCCCAGGATGACAGGTGAGTACCGACGTATGGGCCCAATGAACAACTTGCCCTCGAAGTTGCTCTGGCACAAACAAGCTATTCTGAGGACACCCTCTAGGGACAGGATTCCCAACGTTAGCCTGTTTGACCTTGGCTTCAATGGGCCAGGTCACACTCCCTATCACTCGGTCTGGCCGTAGAATGGGATCTGGACTCTTGGGGACTGGCTCAGGATCATACATTCTGGATAGTGCATCCGGCTTTCCATTCTGCGAACCAGGTCGATATGACAGAGTGAACCTGAATCTATTAAAGAACAATGACCATCTGGCCTGCCTAGAGTTCAGACGCTTCACCCTCCTGATGTATTGCAGGTTTTTATGATCCGTCCAGACCAGGAAATCCTGCTCCGCTCCCTCCAGCCAGTGCCGCCACTCCTCCAAAGCAATCTTCACCGCCAACAGTTCCCGATTTCCCACGTCGTAATTCCTCTCAGCAGACGATAGCTTACGGGAGAGGTACGCACACGGATGAAGCTTGTTGTCCCCTGCTGACCTCTGGGACAGTATAGCTCCAACGCCGTCGTTGGAGGCGTCCACTTCCACCACAAACTGTCGGTGGCGATCAGGTACAGTCAGGATGGGAGCTGTAGTGAACCTCCTCTTCAGTTCCAGGAAGGATTTCTCTGCCAGGTGATTTAATTCGGTTGTCACTGTTACCTGGAAGTTGTGCTGACGAGCATTTACGTCTTGAACCCCCTGTATCATTGTTGTCAGCTGCTCCTCCTGCTGACGCAAGCGTGTTCCTTGTACTTGCAAAGCTGTTTTGAACACGGTGGAATCGGCTGAGTCCATCTTGTTAGGTCGGTTCGTTCTGACACGAGGGACTCACAAGAACTCAAATGCACGATTCCGTGGACTTCAAAAAATATCTTTTATTTATAAAAGATGAGTGAAAAAACAAAGAACGCTAGGATCTACTAGGACCATACACCAGATCTCTAGGTTCCACCAGGATAATTAGAACCGTGAAGAAGTTTACATACATAGCTCGCCGTGGAAACAAGACGAACCGACAATAGACAAAAGGAGAGCAGGGCTATAAATACACACAACAGTTAATGGGGCACAGGTGCAAACAATCAGGGGCGGGGCTAGTGATGATGAGCACACGTGACACACAAGCTGGCAGGTGACACACAAAGACATGAAGTGTAGACACCTGGAAAGAGAGAGTAGAGTCAATAACAAAATAACATGTAAGGCCACAATAACAAACACAAAACAATAAGCTCACAGACTCTTAACGCTGAAACCTTACAGTGGGAACATTGGACCAGGAATGGTCTGCACGAACCTGGGGCTCCAGAGTAGCGTTCCGGAGGAGGCAGGCGTGCATCCAACGCCAGAGGATTCTGGAATCGAACAGCGGAAGCTGGAGTCAGATCCGGACTTTGGACCGTAGGAGGAAGGTTCTGAAGATGATCACGGAGATTCACAAAGGTCGGTTCGTGACGAGCGGCCATCGCCTGCATAGCTTCAGCCATGAAGGTAAGCTGCTGCTCGTGGCGTTGTAACATGACATCTTGCGTCGGTGCTTCTGTCGCTGAGTCGGCTGGGTCCATGTTGGCCAGATTGTACTGTCACGATCACAGGTACAGATCAGAACCCAATAGCATGACCAAACCAGTTTTTAGCAATGTTCAGTTTATTCAGGTCTGGGACAGGCAGCGTCAGAGCCAGGAAATCCGTCAGATAGGCAACAAAAAACAGACAGGGGGCAGGCAGGAACTCGAGATTCGAATATAGGCAGGCAGGGGTCAAAACCGGGCAGGACAAGATACCGGAGAGCTTGGCAGAAAAGACAAGACAATCTGGCAAAGGACAAGAGATAGTGAGGTGGTATAAGTACTGTGGAGTAATGAGGGAATGAGTAACAGGTGAGGGGAAGGACTTGGGAGGCCAGGTGAGGGAAGTGAGCTGATTACAAGAGCCTGGAGAAAGGCGGGATCTGAAATGACAGCATGAGCCAAACCAAACAAACAACAATAAATGTGTCTTGTGACAATTATTTCATTGGCTATTTGTTTAGCTAGCCGTTTTATCTGCTAGCTAGTTTGTAAACATGTTCTTCATGTGCAAAATATACTCTTTACTTTCAATGCAATTACTGTAACTTCCATGTAAGTGAATAACCTGAATATTGAAAGCTTTCACTGAGCCCATGGTGTTTTTATTCAGTTATGCTGGTTATATTAAAAGTCCTTCTTGAATCTGACTTTGTTATAATCAAATGTTTCATTTGTAAATCAGTTTGAAGGGTTTCATGAAGCAAAACTGTGTCTTTTGGGTCAAAGGAAGTGACCACATCTTTCCCTAAAGCAACTCAACCCTCCACACTGACACTGATAAAACAACACACAGACACACATGTACACGCACACGCGCACACACACACACACACACAAACTCCCCCCTCAGTTATCTGTTTCTCCTCTGCTGTCGCTCTGACACACACACACACACTCTCACACACACACACACACACACACACACACACACACACACACACACACACACACACACACACACACACACACACACACACACACACACACACACACACAGGGGGAGGTAGATAACTCTGTGATTCCACTGCTGAATTTTTAACGCTGTTGTGGAACTTTTTTTTTCCATGCGGGTTACTGTGGCACCAGGGTACTGTTACAGGACAGAGACAGAGAGAGTTCTCTTCTGTTGTTTCTCGAGGCTGGACGGACACACCACTGTTCATGGGGAGTACGGTAAGTTACTCTATCCTACTATTCAATGTTATTTGCTGCCGAGGTCTATATCTATAGTTTATTAAATGAAACATTTGTATTAACAATGTAGGTCTTTTTTTAACAAAAACATGTGTGAAATGTTTGTTTTCACACATTTGTTATTGTATCTCACTCGGAAAGGAAATGTGAAATCTCCAAATACAAATTCACATTACTGTACATCAGCATTGGTTTTAAGATATTTTAAATGTAAAAAATGAAATCAGATTTAATATCACATGGTACATTTAGGCACATTTTTGGACTTTTATCATATGATGAAGTTCACAGGATTAACATGGTTATATTTAATTCATTTCAAATATAAAGTATAATCTGGATATGTGAAAACCTACATTTCTTGTACTTTCTTAAGAACGGGTTTCTGTTTGACATCACTTTCTCCAATATATCTGATTTACTTCATTAACTCTTTTCAATTAGCAGTCATGTAATGCACATGTTACTATAGATGACAAAAGCTTATACCTCTGACCTCCTGACTGTCTGGCACTTAAAAAGTGTATAATTTTGTTTTTTAAATATTTAATATATCAATAAGATTAAGTTACAGGAAGAATGTTAACCATCTACTTCCACAGAGGGTATATCTGACCTGGTCTCACTCCCCCTCACTATCACTGTGTGTACTTGGTGCCTTTAAACCCTTGAATTATTTATTGTAGGAGGTTTGTTTGTGTGTCTGTGCTCTCTTATGCATACTAGAGGGTCCATAGGGTTTCTGGTAACCAGGATTCAAATTATGTTTAGTCTAATCAGTTTTTTTGTATTATTATTATTATTTATGCTGATCTTTGAGATAGTCTACATCGTTCACTCTAAGAGACATTGCTATTGACTGTTTTATTTAAAGAAAGATAAAAAGTAATGTATGCAATAATATGCATTAAATCAAACAGTACACTTTAAGACATAATACAAAGCATGCTCAGTGTCATCATGAATGTAGAGGCGTGTAATCTGTCACAGGAAATGTGCACCTAATGTAAATATCGGAAAAACAAGTCTGCAGTTACTCTTCTATTATCTCGCTTATCTTTCTAAAGTTTTCCATTACTACTTTTCATAACGAATCACTTGTCCCCTCAGAAAGTTTTTTTTCCATCTTAACTGTAATTTACATCTGTCTCATATGGTGGCCTGTTTTCATTACATTACATTACATTTCATCGCTTTTATCCAAAGCGACTTACAATAAGTGCCAAGAAGATACAAACTTGAAAAAAAACAGAATCATATAAGTACATTAAGTGTCATAGAGCCAAACCATTTGAAGTGCTACTCAACTGGCTTAGATAAGCCAGTCCTTTGTTAGTATATAAGTGCTTTGTTAGTATGTAAGTGCTTAGTTAGTATATAAGTGCTTTTTTTAAATTTTATTTTTATTGCTCGAAGTGGAGTCGAAAGAGATGAGTTTTCAGTCTGCGCCGGAAGATGTGTAACCTTTCTGCTGTCCTGATGTCAATGGGGAGCTCATTCCACCATTTTGGAGCAAACCGACGTGTTTTTGCTGATGGGAACTTGGGTCCCCCTCGCAGTGCGGGTGCAGCGAGCCGTTTGGCTGATGCAGAGCGGAGTGCATGTGCTGGGGTGTATGGTTTAACCATGTCCTGGATGTAGGAAGGGCCAGAACCATTCACAGCATGGTACGCAAGTACCAGTGTCTTGAAGTGGATTCTAGCAGTTACTGGAAGCCAGTGAAGGGAGCGGTGTGGTGTGGGAAAATTTAGGAAGGTTGAAGACCAGGTGAGCTGCTGCATTCTGGATGAGCTGCAGAGGTTGGATGGCACATGCAGGTAGACCAGCCAGGAGGGAGTTGCAGTAGTCTAGGCGTGAGATGACGAGAGCCTGGTCCAGAAGTTGCGTCGTTTTCTGTGTCAGGAGGGGACGTATCCTTCTGATGTTGTAAAGAGTGTATCTGCAGCAGCGGGTTGTGGCAGCGATGTTTGCAGTGAAGGACAGGTTGTTATCTAGGGTCACACCCAGATTCCTTGCAGTCTGAGTCGGGGAAACAACAGAGGGGCCGATGTTGATTGTTAGGTCAAGAGTGGGACACTCTTTTCCCGGAAGAAAAATCAGTTCAGTCTTGTCAAGGTTGAGCTTGAGGTGGTGAGCAGACATCCACTGAGAGATGTCAGCTAGACAAGCAGAGATGCGTGCGACGACCTGGGTCTCTGAGTGGGGAAAAGACTAAATTAATTGAGTGTCATCAGCGTAGCAATGGAATGAAAAACCATGCAAACTAATGACTGATCAGAGCCAGTTTGTGTACAGGGAGAAGAGGAGGGGACCAAGAACAGAGCCCTGAGGGACCCCTGTAGATAATTGACAAGGGTCGGACTCGGACCCTCTCCAAGTTACCCTGTCGGTGCGGTCTTTGAGGTAGGAGGTGAGGAGGGAAAGTGCAGAGCCTGAAACTCCAAGTTCTTGGAGAGTGCGAAGGAGGATCTGATGGTTCACCGTGTCGAATGCAGCAGACAGGTCCAAAAGGATGATGACAGAGGAGAGGGAGGCTGCTTTAGCAGTGTGCGGTTCTTCAGAGACAGCCAGGAGAGCAGTTTCTGTTGAGTGACCTGCCTTGAAACCAGACTGGTGCGGATCAAGAAGGTTGTTCTGATTGAGATAACAGGAGAGTTGTTTAAAGACAGCGCGTTCAAGTGTTTTAGACAGGAACAGGAGGAGAGAGACAGGCCTGTAGTTTATAACATCGGACTTGTTGAGAGTGGGTTTCTTTAGGAGAGGTTTTACTCTTGCCTCCTTGTAAATGTTTGGAAAGTGACCAGAAGTTAGAGAAGTGTTGATGAGATGGGTGAGAAACGGTAGAATATCAGGAGCGATAGTCTGAAGGAGGTTTGAAGGGATAGGGTCCAGAGGACAGGTGGTAGGACAGGCAGAGGTAATGAGGGTAAGAACCTCACTTGGAGAGAGAGGGGAAAAAGAGGTTAGTGTGTGGGTGATCGGTGGGTCTGGTGACCCAGTGGTGAGTAAAGGTGTGTCAGAAAAAGAAGAGCGAATATCATCAACCTTTTTTTCAAAGTAGTTAACAAAGTCGCCTGACAGAAGGGAGGAGGGGGAAGGGGCTCTGGGGGGGTCCAACAGGGTGGAGAAGATAGAAAATAGTTTTTTGGGATTGGAATAGGAAGATTGGATCTTATCTTGAAAGAAAGTGCTTTTTGCCTGAGAGATCGAAGAAGAGAAAGAGGAGAGGAGAGCCCGATAGGTTAGGAGGTCGTCAGGGTGTTTGGATTTCCACCGTTTCCGCTCTGCTGCCCAAAGGATGGTTCTATTAGCACGCAGTGCGTCATTTAGCCAGGGAGCAGGAGGGGACTGACGAGCCTGCCGAGATGTGAGAGGACAGAGAGAGTCCAGAGAGGATCAAAGAGTAGAGAGGAGAGTTTCTGCAGCAGAGTTTGGAGGCAGAAGTTGGAAAGAGTCAGATGAAGGGAGGGCTGAGAGCACCAATGAGGTAAGAGTAGAGGGGGGTAACGAAGGTTACGGCCGACAGGTGCAGAATGAGAAGAGATTAGTTTGTTATGTTAAAGGGGTAGAGAGAATGATATGAAAAAGTGATCCCAGGTGTGGAGCGGGTTTACAGAGAGGTTAGAAGTAGTACAGTTCCTTGAGAATATGAGATCAAGGACATTGCCAGCTTTATGAGTTGGTGGGGACTGAGACAGTGAGAAAGCAAAGGCGGTTAAAATAAATATGAATTCTTCACTTTGTTATAAGTGAAGAAAACTAAGCTATGTTTAGACTTAACCACAGCTGGAGCAACAGCATGTCAGATACCCCTTCATACACTAGCTAGTAAACTAATAGTTTTCTAGGGGAAATCCAGTTTTTTTTATTAACAGACAAAAATGAAAAAGTAAAGTTGTATTGTACACAACACTCAATGCCACACACCCTTATCAGGACATTAAAACAAGAGTCACTTTTTGTGTGAAGTGGTTATCAAGCATGTTGTCATCGCGGTGCTGATAAGAAATGTTTTATATATTGGGCAGTCCTACTGAGAAAAGAGCAATGAACAAAATTAGCTTTTATTCAAGTTTTCTAAACATTAAAGTCCAATTTTGACTGAGAAAATCAGCAAAGTACCTAAGGAAATAATTCAATTTAGACTGCATCTGTAACCAGGGCCGGACACACACTGGAGTACACTTCATCAACACTAGAAAGTTAAACTACACAATGGCAGAAAAATAGATCTTTGTTTTGCCTTAGAAAATGAATGAAAACAAAAAAAAATGTTCCAAGTTTCATATTTTCAGAAAGACTGGGATTATGCCAGAGTAACACTGAATTGGTTGTTCGAAATACTTTTCAATAACCTTAAAGACGCTAGTGTACTAGACTTTTACTATTCTGAATCCTCTCATCTCCCCACCAGGCCTGTCCTGTCCTGATGCCTGTACCGTAGCACCATGACCCTGAACACTCAGAGAGGGAAGGAGCCCCTGCGGCGGAGAGGCAGCACGCCCATCCCCCCAGCTCACTTCTACAAGCACCCATCCTTGACCCAAGACCCTCAGGACCCCCGGCTTCCCAAGAGCAACCACCAGGAGCCCGAGCCCCCCCGGCCCCCACGCAGCCACCCTCCCCTGGGACAGTCTGCGTCCTACCACCCTGGAGACAAGTCCCTGCACTACCGAGCCCAGTGGAGCTCGGACTCGGACGACGACTCGGAGAGTGACTCGGACTGTGTTTACAGAGTTGTGTTGCTAGGCGACCAAGGTGTCGGAAAGACCAGCCTGGCAGGAATCTTTGCCGGGATCACAGAGAAAGAGGAACAACCTGGAGGTGGGATGTTACCTCTGATTCATTCAGCTTTTGATCCCTAAAAAGTCTATGGTTGATCAATAACATTCCACCCTAAAACTAATACAATAGTTTATCATAGAAATATGCCATTAATCTAAAAGAGGTCAAGCTTGTCTTATTTTCAATAGTAGGTTTAAAGTCAGAATATGTAACTTCTTAACAAGAGAAAAACATAATTCCTCCTAAAATAAAATGTTGAGTTCGCAAGCAATAAAGGACTCCTCACTAACGGCTCGTCCACACAGCGGCGTGCGTTGAAGCTTGCCGGCGGGTGTGTGCGTGTTTGAAACTCGACCAACCACCAATCACATGAATCTCCTGCCCCTGACACTCAAGCAGCGGTTTGATTGGCTAGAGCTTGTACTGGCATATGATTCGATTGGCTGACACTTCTGCCGAGGCTTCAAAAGTTGAACATTGCTCAACTTTTGCAGCGAGCCACGCCAGCAAAGCTCTGCGTCGCTTCCCGCCATGCAGTTCGGCGAAAAGTGACGACACCCCATTCAAAGTGAATGGTGAAGCTTTCAACGCACGCCGCTGTGTGGACGGGCCGTAAGTGCAACACAGGTTTAGGTTTTAATGTCTGGTAGCTCTTGTTGGCAAATGTAAGCACACTTTAAATCATTACAGTGTCAGTTAACAAATACGGTTATCAACCTTTATCAAGACTAACCAGTGATTTTGTTGGCAGTCTTTGGTTTCCTGTCAACAACTTAAAAAAAAAAGTTTGGTTCTTTGTTGCAGGATAAACTAGCAGGTTGCATAACTTCAAATAAAAGTTGGAGGAACTACGGTTCTTTCCATGATCTAGATAGGAAGATCAACACTACTTTCGCTAGCTTCATTGGTTGGGTTGGTTAGGCAATATTATCATAAGAAGTCAATTGTGGCAGGTAGGGTAATCATGCCTTTGCCATTATGTAGAGATATTGGACTTGTGCTTCTGTATGTTGCAGAGAGAGTGAATTTTAGAAACATTTGGCTCTTGTTGCAATGGGCATCTGATTTTGGAGTAATGGACAGTCAGACAAATTGACTTTTGGTCCATTGGGAAATGTTTTGGGCTATTAGGCCTTTGGGACAATGGGCAGCCGACGACATGGGGAGAAGTCACTGGTTGGACACAGTTCTGACATTTTGTGATCGGACAGGAGTTCTGTGTACACGTGATGTTTGTTTACAAATAAAACTGAAAGAACATTTTGGCCATGTGAGAGTTTTACACTGTCCTTGAGTCAGATCAGCGACCCGAACATTGCAATTTGTATAAAAAACACAAGAAGTGAAAGATGACCTATAGTGGAATTTTTCAAAAAGTAATCTTTTCTCATTCGCATTTGTATAAATTATCTCTTATTTATATTAAAAAAAATGGAATGAAATGTGGCATATCTTCAAAGCTGTTCAATCTAAATGTGTTGTTTACCTGGCAAAAAAGAGAGTAAAATAACCACAGAAACTTAATAATCAACTACAACTGCCCAACATGTAACAGTTGGTGCGTATGGTGGTAGCTTTCATAACTTGACTCAGCAGTTCAGTTTCTGACTTTGTTGTAACATCCCAACCTTCACTGACCTGACATCATCGATCCGTCCTCTGTCACGTGTTGATTGGCCTGGAGCCATGATTGATGGATTGATCAAGTGACGGTCTGACATGGTGTGAGGGGGAAGGGCCTGTCTGCTGTTTTCCGGTTGACAGAGCCCCATTATTTAGTTCCTGCTTTAATTTTACAGTCCTTGATGCTGTTGTTTGAAGGTATGAATTATGTTGTAGCTGTTAACCAGGTTTTTCTTTGTCTCTTTAAAATCCCAGATACAATAGGCAGGTTTCATTTGCTGTTGGTCCCAACGATGTTGGCAAGTTAGTACACCACTTTGGTCCAAACTGAAATATCTAAGGTTTTAAAGCCACATTTTTTAGCTTAAAATAACAGCTTAAAAAAAATGCTTTTGTTCTAAGGAGAATGTTGTCACTGTCATTCCCACTCTTGGCCCTGTATCAGAAGGGGAAGCAGAATAATATAGTTGGGCAGATCTATTCACAAAACAGAGAATCTGCCAGCTTGTGCGAGGCGGACTATGTTCACATCAAAGATGCTCGGTGCTCAAACGTCAAAGTTTCCCTGATGTCAGAGGTTCAATGTTAAAGACTATCCCCCCTTCTTTTTGATGCTACTGTTTACATGCAATAGAAACAACATATATAGAACTACATTTTTTGTTTGCTTTTGTCATGATTTTGTAGAGTAAATGAAATACTATAATGCAGAATTAGCATAACGGATCCTTGAAACCTTTGAACTATTAAGGCTCAGTGTGTGTTCATTGCTAATGGGCAACTGTTAGCATTCGAACATGCCAAAATGTAAAATGGACGCTGTAAACATTCTACGTTTAAACACGTGCTAACGTGCTAACATCAGCATAATAGCATAACAACACTAACATGCTGTTGTTAGCACATTAGCAAGTGTGAGAATGCTGTCTATAGTTCAGCCACACACAGATTCTCAGTCTTATTTTCTCTTGTTTGTTACAGAAGACTCATACGAGCGGAAACTGACAGTAGATGGAGAGGAAACAACACTCATCGTCATGGATACCTGGGAGAACGACAAACTGGTACATTGTGTGTGTCACAAACGAGCTGAGGACCAAAATGCAGAACACGGGAAACCAGAGATAGTCGGTAACCAGCTTTATTAGAGTCTATAGGCCGGTAGGAGACAACACTGCAGATAGTAGGCAAAGGGCTGGTCGGGGACAGGCGAGGGTTCCAGGAGACAGCAGGACGGGAGTCGTAGGCACAGAACGGGTCAGGGAGCAGGCGAGGCAGGCTGGTCAGGGACAGGCAGGGTCGAAACCGGGAGAGCAATCTGAGGAGTAGTGCGGGAAAGACAAGCATGCTGCGAAGTACGATCTGGCACTGAGGTGAAGGTGAAGTGGGCCTAAATACTAATGGAGCTGATGGGTGTAACAGAGTGAGAGAGAGACAGGGTGTGACTACCAGGTGACTAAGGAATGATAATGCAGAAAATAGGTGAGTGAGAAAGCAGACTGTGACAGAACCCCCCCCTTAATGGACGGCTCCAGACGTCTAAACAATACAAAAAAAACCAACAAAAGAGACCCAAGAAAAAAAAACCTACAGATACCGGGTGGAAGGTGGAGGTATGGGAAAGGTTAGTACTCGTCTGAGACTGCTCTCTCGGCCTCTCCCTCCTGGAAATCCTCGTCCTCCTCGCCCGATGCCGACTCCCCCTCCTCCTCGACGAAGCCTCTGGTCCGTAGCGGACGAGTACTCCCTGGCTTAACGCCTGGTCGAGCGTGGGTCCTAGACGGCTGCTCCGGGTAACGCAGGTGGAAGTCTCGGATGAGCTGAGGGTTGAGGATATGACGAGCCGGGACCCACTGCCTCTCCTCAGGACCATAGCCCTCCCAGTCCACCAAATATTGAACCCCTCTTCCTCTGAGACGGGAACGGAGTAAACGACGAAGGGTGTAGGTAGGGCCCCCATCGATCATCCTAGGGGGTGGTGGTGGAGGGGCGGCGGAAACCATAGGGCTCTCCCGGACAGGTTTAATCCTAGAGACGTGGAAGGTGGGATGGATCTTCATGTTCCGGGGCAAACTCAGTCGAACTGCTGCAGGATTAATGACCTTGACAATCTCGAAGGGTCCAATAAACCTGGGCGCTAACTTCTTAGACTCCACCCGAAGGGGAATGTTCTGGGTGGAAAGCCACACCCTCTGGCCTACCTGGTACACAGGTGCCTTGGTTCGTCGGCGGTTCGCTGATGTGGCGTACCGGTTAGCAGACTGAAGCAGAGTTGTACGAGCCTGCCTCCAAGTCCTCCGACAACGTCGGATGAAAGCCTGGACAGACGGACAGGTAACCTCCTTCTCCAATGCAGAGAACAATGGGGGTTGAAAACCGTATGCACACTGAAAAGGGGAAAGACCAGTAGCGGAACTGATGAGGGTGTTGTGGGCATACTCCACCCACAGGAGTTGTTTTGACCAGGTCGTGGGATGATCGGAAGCCATGCAGCGGAGAGTGGTCTCCATCTCCTGATTCTTCCGTTCGGACTGGCCATTGGCCTGTGGGTGGAAACCGGAGGTGAGACTAACCGTCGCCCCGATGAGCTCACAAAACTCCCTCCAAAACACAGAGGTGAATTGGGGCCCCCGGTCGGAAACCACATCAGTCGCCAGTCCGTGAATGCGAAACACGTGGAGCAGAATCAGTTCTGCCGTCTCCTTAGCTGACGGGATCTTAGGCAGGGGTATGAAATGAGCCATCTTACTAAACCGATCTACCACCGTCAAGATGGCAGTATGTCCGTGGGACGGTGGTAGACCAGTCACAAAGTCCAATGAAATATGTGACCAAGGGCGACGTGGGACCGGTAATGGATGAAGGAGGCCAGCTGGCGCTTGGTGAGATGGTTTGTGCCGATTGCACACAGGACAGGCGTTCACAAACTCCCGGGTGTCAGCCTCCAGCGTGGCCCACCAGAACCGTTGTAGGACCATCCCCTTGGTACGTTGAATTCCAGGGTGGCAGGAAAGTCTGGAGCTATGAGCCCACTGAAGCACCTCAGCCCTCAAAACCTGAGGCACAAACAAGCGGTTAAGAGGACAAGAACTAGGACCGGGTTGGTCCACCAAAGCGGTCTTAACCCTCTCCTCAATCTCCCAAGCGAGGACGCCGATCACTCGAGGAGCAGGAAGAATGGTGTCCGGAATACCCCGGGTGTCTCCCTCCCTCCCGAACTGCCGGGACAAAGCGTCGGCCTTCACGTTGCGGGAGCCCGGGCGGTAGGAGAGAAAAAAAATTAAACCGGGTGAAAAATAACGACCACCTGGCTTGCCGAGAATTCAGTCTCTGTGCCGACCTGATGTATTCCAGGTTCTTATGGTCGGTCCATACCTGAAATGGTTGTTCTGTCCCCTCAAGCCAGTGTCGCCACTCCTCCAACGCCAACTTGACTGCTAGAAGCTCTCGATTCCCCACGTCATAGTTTCTCTCCGCCGGACTCAATCTCCTCGAAAAGAAAGCACAGGGGTGGAGCTTCTGGTTCTCACCAGAACGTTGCGACAGGATGGCCCCCACCCCTACGTCAGAAGCATCCACCTCCACCACCAACTGACCAGCGGTGTCTGGTACTTGAAGGATAGGAGCTGACGTAAACCGGCCCTTGAGGTCCTGAAAAGCCTCCTCGGCTGCAGGGGACCATCGGAACGTCACCTTGGATGAGGTCAGGGCGGTGAGCGGGGCGGCCACGGTGCTGTAGCCACGGATGAACCGTCTGTAAAAGTTGGCGAATCCCAGGAAACGCTGCAGCTCCTTCCGGGAATCAGGAACCCGCCACGAGGTAACTGCTGAGACCTTAGAAGGATCCATCTCCACACTTCCTTGACCCACGATGTAGCCAAGAAAGGCGACCGAAGAAGTGTGAAACTCGCACTTCTCCGTCTTGACGAACAGTGAGTTCTCCAGAAGTCTCTGGAGGACTGTCTGGACATGATGGACGTGCTCCTTGAGGTTCTTAGAAAAAATCAAGATGTCGTCCAGATAGACAAAAACATAACGATCCAACATGTCTCGGAGTACGTCGTTCACCAACGCCTGGAAAACTGCAGGGGCGTTGGTAAGTCCAAATGGCATCACCAGGTACTCGTAATGTCCCGAAGAGGTGTTGAAGGCGGTCTTCCATTCGTCCCCCTCCCGGATTCGTACCAGGTGATAAGCGTTTCTTAGATCCAGCTTAGTGAAGATTGTAGCCCCCTGTAGTAACTCAAATGCTGACGAGATGAGTGGCAAGGGATAACGATTCTTCACCGTGACGTCGTTCAGACCCCGATAGTCAATGCAGGGTCTCAGGGTCTTGTCCTTCTTCGCCACAAAAAAAAAAACCCTGCTCCTGCGGGTGATGTGGAAGGACGAATAATTCCCGCAGCCAGAGAGTCATTGACGTAGGTCTCCATGGCCTTCCTCTCCGGTGCCGAAAGCGAGTACAACCGGGCCTTGGGTGGGACTGCGCCTGGATGTAGCTCAATGGCGCAGTCATAGGGCCGATGAGGTGGGAGAGATGTCGCCTTAGCCTTGCTAAACACCTCCTTAAAGTCCAAATACTCCGCCGGAACCCCTGTGACATCCGGAACCAGGTTCATATCCACAGATAGTTGAGGTGCGGCGGCCTGCTTGAGACAAACCTGATGACAGGAAGAACTCCAACCTAGGATGGACCCAGTTGCCCAGTCAATGTTCGGGTTGTGGCGGCGGAGCCACGGATAACCCAAAATCAGAGGGATTTGGGGGGACCGTAGCACATGAAACCGGATTGTCTCATGGTGGTTCCCCGACATGAGCATACGGACCGGTGTCGTCTGGTGTGTCACTGTTCCCAGCAGGTGACCATCCAAAGCATTAGCCGGTACCGGCTGGAGCAGCCGAACCTGTTGGATGCCCAGCTGTCGTGCGAGCTCCTCGTCAATGATGCTAACATCTGATCCGGAGTCAATAAAAACAGCCAGAGCCTGAGATTTGCCTGTCAGGAGGAGTCGAGCATGGCACAAGGGTCTTAGATTGGGGATCAGCTCAGAGGTTTGGCCCACCAGTATACTCCCCATTACTGATGAGCTCTGTCTTTTACCTCTTCGACGTACCTCCCTCTCCTCAGAGGTAAGACTGGTACGACCCACTTGCATGGGCTCGACCTCGTACCGTGAGTCAGAGTAGGAGTGGGAACTCTCCGCCGAACCCGGAAGTCGAAATCTCCCGGAAACCGGAAGTTGTTGTCGCGAGCAGCGGCCCGCCGCTCGCGTCTGTTGCTCTCCTCTCCGAGTCTGGATTCGTCCGTCAATCCGAGAGGTGAGCTCTATCAACCCATCCAAGGAAGCAGGGAGATCATAGGAAACCAGCTCATCTCTCATATAATCCGCTAATCCTCTCAGATATGCGTCACACTGCGCCGGCTCATTCCAGCTGCTGCGACGGCTACTGGTGCGGAAGTCAATAGCGTAATCCACCACCGTGCCGGAACCCTGGCACAAACTCAGCAGGCCTCCAGCAGCGTCGGGACCCAGACGAACGGGACCGAACACCTTCCGCATCTCCGCGGAAAAGGCAGCAAACGAGGCGCAGGCTGGTGTCTGCTGCTCCCACTCAGCAGTTCCCCATAACCGGGCTCTCCCCGTCAGATGATTAACGGTGAAAGCTACCCGCGCCGCCGAGGAGGCGAAGGTGTGTGGCTGCAGTGAAAACAATATGGAACAGTTTGTGAGAAAAGGCCTGCATCCCTCCGGCTCACCAGCGTAGCGTTCCGGCGTTCCCACACGAGGCTCCGGAGCGTATCCCGTCGGGCCAGGGGCTGGAGCGAGCATCGGAGCTGCGGGCGGAGGGACGGTAGCAGCCATGGTAGCGGCTAGCTGTTGTACGGTGGCGGCCATCTGTTGCATCTGGGAGGTAAGGTAAGCCAGCGTTTGTCCCTGGGTTGAGGTTGCCTGGTGGGTCTCGATAGCTAAGGTAGCTATTGTGACCTCCTGTCTTTGGATGGCATCCTCAACCCTCTCAAAGCGGTCTCTAGGAGACCCGGTGTTTGCTTGGTCCATTTCTGGCCAGATCGTTCTGTCACAAACGAGCTGAGGACCAAAATGCAGAACACGGGAAACCAGAGATAGTCGGTAACCAGCTTTATTAGAGTCTATAGGCCGGTAGGAGACAACACGGCAGATAGTAGGCAAAGGGCTGGTCGGGGACAGGCGAGGGTTCCAGGAGACAGCAGGACGGGAGTCGTAGGCACAGAACGGGTCAGGGAGCAGGCGAGGCAGGCTGGTCAGGGACAGGCAGGGTCGAAACCGGGAGAGCAATCTGAGGAGTAGTGCGGGAAAGACAAGCATGCTGCGAAGTACGATCTGGCACTGAGGTGAAGGTGAAGTGGGCCTAAATACTAATGGAGCTGATGGGTGTAACAGAGTGAGAGAGAGACAGGGTGTGACTACCAGGTGACTAAGGAATGATAATGCAGAAAATAGGTGAGTGAGAAAGCAGACTGTGACAGTGTGTGTGTGTTTTCTTGTAATAATTATAATATTATTTTGTGATACATAAAAATAACAATTCCATAAACCAGGATAAATGTGTCATTTTTATTATAAATAAGCAAGGAGGCTGTATGATAAATGAAAGAAAAAACGTTCTAAGAATCAAAATGGCATTTCTCCTCAAAATATATCTTAAATATAATTGTTTTAATGAACATGTTTCTTTCCCATGTCTCTCTTCCTCGCAGGAGGGGGAGGAAGACTCCTCGCAAGATCCCAGTCTGAAGGTCGGGAGTGCGTATGCCATCGTCTACTCGGTCACCGACCGTTGCAGTTTTGAAGCCGCCTCTGAGCTACGGATCACTCTGCGACGCACCCGCCAGGCCGAAAACATTCCCATCATCCTTGTGGGCAACAAGAGCGACCTGGTCCGGTCCAGAGAAGTCTCTGTGGAAGGTGGGCGTCAAAGGTCACAGAGTACATACGTGAGAGATAATGGACAAAGCACAGGTTATTTTTGCTAAAATAACCCCCGATAAGGAAAGAGAATGAGTTGAGAAAGAGTTTCCTTAATCTTCTTAGAGAAGTTGCAAACCGCAGTCATGTCCAAACTTGACCAATAAGAATCGAGTATTCAACAAAACCGTGTTATAATGCAAAATATGACACAAATGAATAGTGATTGACTGATGGTATAATGATAATTAATCTCCCTTCCTGTATGTGTCCTTTGTTTCTCAGAAGGCCGAGCGTGTGCGGTGGTGTTTGACTGTAAGTTCATCGAGACGTCGGCGTCTCTGCAGCACAACGTGACCGAGCTGTTCGAGGGCGTAATCCGACAGATCCGCCTCCGTCGGGGCGGCAGCAACGCCATTCAGCGCCGAACTTCCTTCTACAAGCGCAAAGAGAGCATTACCCAGAAGGCTCGCCGCTTCCTGGACCGACTGGTGGCACGCAACAACCAGCGCATGGCGGTCAAAGTGCGCTCCAAGAGCTGCCACGACCTGGCCGTCCTCTGAAGACTAGAAGAGACAGGTCGGACATTATTTGACTCAATTAAGTTCTCTGGTTATAATAGCTTGGACAATGGCGTTGTTTTTCCTGTTCGGTCAGCAAGTTGATGATTCAAATCAAAGTCAACGGACAGTCGCTGGGAACAAACACTGTTTGAACTTTTGGTTTCCAAATATTTGGGACTTTTTCTCCAGATGATCTGAAAAAACTGACTTTCAAGGATAAGCACTGTTGCGTTGGATGAATGACTGTGTGTGTGTGTGTGTGTGTGTGTGTGTGTGTGTGTGTGTGGTGTGTGTGTGTGCGTGTGCGTGTGTGTGTGTGTGTGTGTGTGCGTGTGTGTGTGTGTGTGTGTTCAGGATGTCCTTTAGTTTCCACTCTGCTGTCCTCCTGAGGTGTTTACTGTTTTCAGTTTGACACTGCATAATAAAGTCTTAAAGGAATAGCTCTCTCCAAATCATGTTTGACCACCACTGACCACCAAAGCAACAAAATAACGATATTTTTGTCAAGTTATCACTCAGCTAACCCCTTTTCGAAGTAATTGTTAAATAATAGTTTAGCACTTTTTAAGTGGATTTGATTGGTGAATTTAATTCAACTATAATGTTTTAGCAAATTAAAAGATTCAGCCAATGAAGTGGGTTTTGTCTAGCCTTGGGAGATGGTTTACAGTGGACCTATCATGCTATATTTGAAACATATATTGTAGGTCCATACCTATATAAAACATGTCTGTGAAGTTTTTTCTTCAAAATACCAAACAGATCATGCATTTTAGCCATGCCTTATTTCGCTCCATTTGCTATTTTCCAGGCCTGTTTTTGCAAGGGCTGATTCTGTGAGAAGTCTTCTTCGCTGCTTTTGTGGCAGACTACAGCGCCGCTTACAGGCCTGGCATATGTACTACAGCTTCTCCAGCGCTTTCGAGCGGCAATGGCCGTGGCCCAACCCCCCATTCCCCTGATAGGTGGAGAGTTGCCCATATAGGCGGAGCACCCCTTTTCTGACGTCAGAAAAATTAACGTCTGTATCAGCTCCGTTGCAGCCCCGTTTTTAGAGATTTGTGTATGGAGGAAAAGAGAGAGGGTTGTGTTTTCTGACACTTGGTGAGTTCCCTGACACACCAGGGACACATATTCATGTATAAAAGACATACAAAAATGCATTTTGCATGATAGGTCCCCTTTAAGTTAGGCATGGACCTCGGTGGGTTAAGGTAAGGATAGGTTGTTTAGCTTAGTTTTTGCAAAGTTTCACAAAGAGAGGGTTTCCATCTACAGACACAACCACTGAAGTGGTAAATGGATTTGACTTATAAAGCGCTTTATCAGGTCTTTACGACCCCTAAAGCACTTAACATCCTACTAGTTATTCACAACTCTTTCATACAGAGCAGTGCCACTTGGTCAGGGAAGCTAACATTCATACACATTCACACAGCGTTGGATATACCATCGGGAGCAACTATGGGGTAAAGTATCTTGCCCAAGGAAACATCGACATGTTGACTGCACGGTCTGGGAGCGAACCCACAACCTTCTGGTTGAAAGACGTCCACACTCCTTTGCAGCCACAGTTATTTCACAATTATCTTAGGTGGTCTTAAGTTAACAGTAAACCTTCAGAGGCTTATCAAATTTCAGCTTGGCCAATGGACGAAGTGAGGCTGTAGTAAAAAATATACTGTGTAACAAAGATTTTTGAGGCCCATGTTTTCTTAAAGCCCTGAGCCTGTTTTTCAGGTCTCAGGCTCGAAAATGACATTCCCAGAACAAATGACCATATCTTCCCTTCTAAAAGGGTTAAATTAATAATCTTTTTTTTCAAAGTAATGATAAACCTGTGAGTTGGATGTAGAAAAGTCAGAATGAATATAGATGTTTTTTATTTAAAAAAAAATTCAGATTGAACATGGTAAAAAAACTGTAAATTATAGTGTCTGTTTTTACTTATAGTGAAAACTAACCTTTGATGATGGGTTAGTAGACTAAAAGCTTTAGGAATCCAAAGTACAACATATAATAAGTACTCTGGATCAAGATTGATGCAAAACAAGTGATATTTGACCTTTTTAGACAGATTTAGCAAAAAAAACCTCTTCTGGGGCCATTTGGGTGGATTTTCCTTGTCTCTGGCCCCCCTTCTTCGATCTCTTACTGACCGTTAGAGCCAATAGAATCGAAGGGGAATCTCCCCACACACACACATGGTAAAACGAAAAGGTGGGGGCTTCGTGCACACAGTTTTGCTCCAGAGTGAAGCTGTCTCTAGGTCTGACATCTCAAAACCGAAAAGCAGATTTATTGCTCATGGATTATCAGAAATCATTCAAAGTGACACATTGGATTAACCTATGGATTAACTTCAGCATCGTTTTTATCGTTTTAATGCCATTGAAGACCACTTTTGACCAGACTACCACACAGGTGAGCCATTTTGCCGTGTTTAGCTAACTAGCTCCATATGTTTTGATATGTGTTCTTGTTATTATCTCCGAGAATTCGTATAATTGAGTGATAATGAGGGTACCCATCGATTCTGTGTCCCCTCACGATGTGAAACGATGGGTTGAGATGTGCAGCAAAGATAAATAATAAGGTTTTGTGAGTGAATTTCGGTGCAGTCATCTGTTAGCATTTTTCGCTCGTTGCTAATTCAGAGGCTCAGCGTTAGCATTGTGGGATTTTTTTTGAAAAACAAATTAAAATGATCAGTTAGATGAGTTTCTTTCCGTTACATGGATATAAAACATTCATAGTTTATTAAATGAACATGCCCTCAGACACTGTTTTCTGCAAGATGTTGCAGGAGGCCCCCGGAACCGGGGTCTCTCAGGCTTCATCTTACAAAAACACAAGCAGAACAGTAATGGATGAACTCCTCAGTAATTATCTGCACAAATCTTAGCTGCTAATGTTAATATCTAATTCCAGCTAACTAGCTACTACTCAATACCACACCTAGTGTCAATTTGAATGCTAAGAGTTAGCATATCTTTAGGTAACTACATTATTTCGCTCTTTGATGTGCCATATTACAAATAGCTCTGTTCAAGGCTGCAACGTCTGGATTTCTCTGCGTGGTCGAGAGGCAAGAATGTGTTTCAGGCAAATCATTGACTTTCTTTATTTCATTTAATTGTACTTATTTTTTATGTATTACCTTCACTTTTGTTATTGTTTAATGATTATCTTGTGTTTTTTGTTTTAAAGGTGACCTATCATGCTATATTTAAATGATATAGTGTATGACCATACCTATATAAGGTATATTTATACATTTTATTTTCCAAAATACCAAACAGATCATTTTTTAGCCATGCCTCGTTTCGCTCATTTTCGCTTCATTCCAAACCTGCCTATGAAAATTCTGAGCAGCAGCTGACCACGCCCCCTGCAGAAGAGCCGGCGAGAATCACGTTACCATGCTTGCTGTGTTTACGAGTGTGGAATACACATGTCATCTCAGAGCAATGCATGTGTTCAAGCATATTATCAATTTGATCCAGAAACTGAAGCAGCGGAGGTTTTGGTGGAGGTGCAAACATCTCAGTTGTCAGCAATGTGTGTTTCATGTGTTTTAAAAGCTCAGTTATTGACTTCTTTCTAAAGGGGTACATGTGCAACTTGCGCCACGATGCCTTCTGAACCGGAGCATGTGCTGCATGGAGATACCACACGTAACATTAGCTTCACTAAGTTGTCTGTTTAGAGAATACATTTTTCACATGTCATTCAATATATGTTTATCACACTAGGTGTAAAGACGGATGCAGGAACTTGAGGACTCTAACCTGTGTGGTGGATCATCCTGGATTGTGTGCCTAAATGTGTTTTCCCCTGCAGAATGCATTGAATATTTACAGAGCTGAACACAGTTGGACTACAGTTGAGGCAAATAGAGCACTGAGTGGTTTGTTTTGACTGAAATTGTAAAACGAATGCTAATATTGTTCATGGAAATAAATACTGGTGTATATGGCTTTATGCAATCTTTCATTCTGTCATTGTACTATTATATACTACACAGCAATGGCATAACGCACCCATGTGTATGACAAAAAAAGTCCACACACAACCTTATGCTTTTGAAATCAGAATATTCTTTACCCATCCAAACATGAATAATCACGACACATTTGATATCAACTCGGAACTTTATTGTCAAAATCAACGGTTATTTGAACCCATGGAGAGAGGATCAGAGTGGTGATTCCGGCCTGCGTTGTCCTCTGATCCGTGAAATGTCTATGTTAGGTTCAGACAGCAGCCAAATTGAACCGTGTGGCATACCCGGCGATGACCTCCTCCCTGTCAGGTTGCTCATAATGGTGCAGGGTCCACAAAGACTCGAAGATGAGGTCCATCAAGTTGGCCACGTAGCCTGTGCAATGTTAAAAAAAGCACAACAAAAAAAGTGGTTGAGATTAGTAAATGCATGTCGTCAACAACAACATACCAGGGCTTTAGCTCCGTTTTACTCGTGGTGTGTGTCCCCTCACATACATACATACAGTGTTGTATCCTAACACACCCCCATTTATATTCATGTGTGCAAACAAGTAAACATGCAAAAGCTTTTACATATAACGCTGCAAAAAACGGCATGTCTCATTAGCTTAGCGTAGCGTAGCGTGAGTTAGCTTAGCGTAGCTTAGCTTACAGGTCGATGATATCTGATCGTTCTTACAGACTACAATCACAAAAGCTTTTACATAACGCTGGAAAAAACGGCACTTACCTCCAGAAGATTACGTTTGTTATTATAACTTACTGATAGCGCAGAGTGAAGCAGGTAGGACCCAAACGCAGATAACACTTGATAATACCTTTATTTCAAGGTCTCTTATCTAATACATAAACTTTCAACAAACAAAACACTCTACGGTGAACCAGGTCACAAACAAAAGAAGCACCAACACTGAACACAGCACGAGACAAGACTAAATACAGGGAGGGATAATTACAAGACAAGACACAGCCGGGCAGGGGAGGAGAAACACAAGGGCCACAGGTGAACACAATCAGCTAACGAGACACAGGTGAGGAAACTAACGACAGGAGGAAAAACACAGGGAAAAGGACCAGACAATAACCAGGAGGAAAACATGACAGAGCAGTGAAAACACCCAAACCTAGACATAGACCCGTGACCTGACATGACAACCGTGACATAACCCCCCCCTCAAGGGACGGATTCAAGACGTCCCTAAACCCCAAAACAAAAATCCAATAAAGTCCAGCAGGGTGGGTGGAGGGGGTCCGGAGGACGGGACTAAGCTGACCGCCCAGGAGCCCAGTAGGGGACCAGGAAGGGATCTCGGGCGGACGGCCCGGGGGCAAGGCAGAGTCTAAGGTGGGGAACTCGGGCGGACGGCCCGGGGGCAAGGCAGAGTCCATGGTGGGGAACTCGGGCGGACGACCCGGGGGCAAGGCAGAGTCCAAGGTGGGGGTCCCGGGCGGACGGCCCGGGGGCAAGGCAGAGTCTAAGGTGGGGAACTCGGGCGGACGGCCCGGGGGCAAGGCAGAGTCCAAGGTGGGGAACTCGGGCGGACGGCCCGGGGGCAAGGCAGAGTCCAAGGTGGGGGTCTCGGGCGGACGGCCCGGGGGCAAGGCAGAGTCCATGGTGGGGAACTCGGGCGGACGACCCGGGGGCAAGGCAGAGTCCAAGGTGGGGGTCTCGGGCGGACGGCCCGGGGGCAAGGCAGAGTCTAAGGTGGGGAACTCGGGCGGACGGCCCGGGGGCAAGGCAGAGTCCATGGTGGGGCGAAGGCCACAGCGGGCGAACTCAGGGGGCCGAGCATGAGGGCGAAGACCAGACAGCTCCGGAGGCCGGGCAGGACCCGGTGTCGGCCGGACAGGAACCGGAGCCGGCGGGACAGGCTTCGGCAGGATCCCCCACGGAAGAGGACCAGGAGTTGGCAGGACCCCCAGCAGGAGGGTGGACGACGGGACCTCCAACGAGACAGGACAAAGGGTTGGCAGGACCCCCGGCAGGAGAGTAGTCTGCGGGACCTCCAACTGGACAAGACATGGGGTTGGCAGGACCCCCGACAGAGGGCTAGTCTGCGGGACCTCCAACTGGACAGGACATGGGGTTGGCAGGA
Organism: Harpagifer antarcticus; assembly: GCA_902827135.1. Classification (NCBI taxonomy): domain Eukaryota; kingdom Metazoa; phylum Chordata; class Actinopteri; order Perciformes; family Harpagiferidae; genus Harpagifer; species Harpagifer antarcticus. The sequence continues at coordinate 395,718 of CADEHL010001058.1, forward strand.
CCCCCGGCAGAGGGCTAGTCTGCGGGACCCTCCAACTGGACAAGACATGGGGTTGGCAGGACCCCCGACAGAGGGCTAGTCTGCGGGACCTCCAACTGGACAGGACATGGGGTTGGCAGGATCCCCGGCAGAGGGCTAGTCTGCGGGACCTCCAACTGGACAAGACATGGGGTTGGCAGGACCCCCGGCAGAGGGCTAGTCTGCGGGACCTCCAACTGGACAGGACATGGAGTTGGCAGGACCCCCGGCAGAAGACTAGTCTGCGGGACCTCCAACTGGACAGGACATGAGGTTGGCAGGACCCCCAGCGGAACCTCCAACGGTACAGGACATGGGGTTGGCAGGACCCCCGGCAGAAGACTAGTCTGCGGGACCTCCAACTGGACAAGACATGGGGTTGGCAGGACCCCCGGCAGAAGACTAGTCTGCGGGACCTCCAACTGGACAGGACATGGGTTGGCAGGACCCCCAGCGGAACCTCCAACGGTACAGGACATGGGGTTGGCAGGACCCCCGGCAGAAGACTAGTCTGCGGGACCTCCAACTGGACATGAGTAGGGGCTTGAGTGGGGACTCGAGAGAGGGCTTGAGAGGGAACTTGAGAGGAAACTGGAGAGTGGACTCGAGAAGGAACTCGAGAGGTGACTCGAGAGGTAACTCGAGAGGGGACCTGAGAGGGGACTTGAGAGGGAACTCGAGAGGAGACCTGAGGGGAAACTTGAGAGGTGACTCGAGAGGACACTGGAGAGTTGACTTGGGAGGTGACTCGAGAGGACACTGGAGAGTTGACTTGAGAGGTGACTCGAGAGGACACTGGAGAGTTGACTTGAGAAGGAACTCGAGAGGTGACTCGAGAGGTAACTCGAGAGGGGACCTGAGAGGGGACTTGAGAGGGAACTCGAGAGGAGACCTGAGGGGAAACTTGAGAGGTGACTCGAGAGGACACTGGAGAGTTGACTTGGGAGGTGACTCGAGAGGACACTGGAGAGTTGACTCGAGAGATAACTCGAGAGGGGGACCTGAGAAGGGACTTGAGAGGGAACTCGAGAGGAGACTCGAGAGGTAACTCGAGAGGAGACCTGAGAGGGGACTCGAGAAGGAACTCGAGAGGTGACTCGAGAGGTAACTCGAGAGGGGACCTGAGAGGGGACTTGAGAGGGAACTCGAGAGGAGACCTGAGGGGAAACTTGAGAGGTGACTCGAGAGGACACTGGAGAGTTGACTTGAGAGGGGACACGAGAAAAGACTCGAGAGGGGACCTGAGAGGGGACCTGAGAGGGAACTCGAGAGGTGACTCGGGAGGGGACTTGAGAAGGGACTCGAGAGAGGGCTTGAGAGGGAACTCGAGAGGAAACTGGAGAGGGGACCTGAGAGGGGACTTGAGAAGTGTCTGGAGGGGAAACTTGAGAGAGTTGGTTCGCCAACAGAACACGGGGTGCTGGAGTCGGCCGTTACGCCGACAGGACACGAGGAGCTGGTGTAGGCTGGGGAGCCAACAAGAGACGAGGTGCTGGAGTCGGCCGGTACGCCGACAGGACACGGGGAGCTGGTGTTGGCTGAGGAGCCAACAAGACACGGGGAACTGGCGTCGGCCGGTATGCCGACAGGACACGGGGAGCTGGTGTTGGCTGGGGAGCCAACAAGAGACGAGGTGCTGGGGTCGGCCGGTACGCCGACAGGACACGGGGAGCTGGCGTCGGCCGGTATGCCGACAGGACACGGGGAGCTGGCGTCGGCCGGTATGCCGACAGGACACGGGGAGCTGCCGTCGGCCGGTAAGCCAGTCCTGGAGCCGAAACTGGAGTCGGGACCAGGGGTACTGGAGCCGGTACTGGAGCCAGAACCATGGCTGCTGGGGCCGGAACTGGGGCTGGAGCCATGGCTCTTGGGGCTCGGGCTGCTAGCTTGGCCTTGCGACTCCTTTTAGCAGCCGCCTGAATACTCCGTGGACCTCCATAAGCCAGACGAGTACCCGAGAACGGATCCTGGACAGGAGCAGGAAATGGGGAAGAAGCCGGGGCTGACTCCAGATGGAACCCACCAAGGCGTATGGTGCCAGGTTGGGAATCGGGAGGCAGGGAGCTAGCATGCCTGGGGCTAGCAGGCCGGGAATCACGCACCGTGAGGATCTTTGAAATCCAGCCAGGTAAGAACTTCACCAAACCTGGTTTCTCTCTAGCCATTTGGCGCGCCTCCGACAACACAGCCTCTCGCTGCTGAAATCCGGGTGCTCTCTTCCATCGATCCGAGCAGTTAGCCAAAAAAAAAGGAAAAATTCAATAATTCCCACTCGAACGGATCTGCTGGGCCCATTTCTGGTTGGTGCTTTCTGATAGCGCAGAGTGAAGCAGGTAGGACCCAAACGCAGATAACACTTGATAATACCTTTATTTCAAGGTCTCTTATCTAATACATAAACTTTCAACAAACAAAACACTCTACGGTGAACCAGGTCACAAACAAAAGAAGCACCAACACTGAACACAGCACGAGACAAGACTAAATACAGGGAGGGATAATTACAAGACAAGACACAGCCGGGCAGGGGAGGAGAAACACAAGGGCCACAGGTGAACACAATCAGCTAACGAGACACAGGTGAGGAAACTAACGACAGGAGGAAAAACACAGGGAAAAGGACCAGACAATAACCCAGGAGGAAAACATGACAGAGCAGTGAAAACACCCAAACCTAGACATAGACCCGTGACCTGACATGACAACCGTGACACTTACTCAATATGATTTTTTAGAGGATACAAAATACTAATACATAGGAGAATAAATACTTGTGTTATCGGCTAGGCCAGGCGTGGCTTTACAGCCTTCACACAGATCGCCATTACGGCAGTCTGAACATGTTCGCAAATGCCTGATAATTAAAATAAAAGACAAAGCAAAGACTGCGGAGCGTACAAAATAAAATGTTACAAGAACATATAAACACCTAACCGATTACTAGTTGGGGTTGAGGCGACATTGATACGGCTAAGCTACATGCTACCAGCTAGAGATAGCTTTATCAGGAAAAACACCGCTAAATAAAAACTTACAGCTTCAGAATTGGATGTGTCCTCACTGGCCTGGTCCCGGATGGTTGGTATTGATCCCGGGTGTAGCATTAGTTTGGAGGCATATCCGTGTTGGACTTGAGAGAAGTTCATAAACATGTCCGTGGTTTAACTGGCTTAGACATCCTGCCAAGAGCAGGCAAAAACACAGATGTGACTGGGGTTGATTTAGCCTGCCGATAGCCTATATGCGAATGAGAGGTTTGGCAATGCACGTGGCCGTGGCTCATTCCCCTGATAGGTGGAGAGTTGACCAATAAGCGGAGTACGTCTTTGTGACGTAGAAAAGTGTCGGAATGTGGATCCATTTTTTCAGATCCGTTGCAGCCCCTTTTTTAGAGATTTGGCGAAGGAGGAAAATAGAGAGGGTTGTGTTTTCTGACACTTGGTGAGTTCCCCGGAACACCGGGGACACATAATCATGTATAAAAGACGTACAAAGGTGCATTTTGCATGATAGGTGCCCTTTAAGTTGTAATCTTCTCTGCAGGAGCTGCAGGGATGTTTACTGTTGGCGTCCGTGGTGATGCCTGGACCGTTAGCCACAGTTGAAGAAGAGGCGGTTTGAGCGTTCCTCATTACCTCAGGTTTGCATGCTGACACCTCTGTGGGGTTGACAAGAACCAGGTCGAGTGTTTGGCTAATGGATGGGATGGTGTCTTATAACGGGACTTTCCTGCCCTGAGTTTGGCCTCTCAGGCTGTCTCAGTTTCTGTTATAAGCCCAAATATAAGACTGTTTAAATTTGGAAGTACATTTTGAAAGAGAGTTTAAATATAGGGCTGTGATTAGGCACAATAGGCACGTTCACACCAAGTACTTTTCCCACAAAGGTTCCTGAGAACTTAGTTCATGAGAACTCTTTTAGTTCTCATGAACTAAAGCAGATCGCGTTCACACCCTATGGTTCACACCGTAATTAGTTCCTGGGGGACGATTAGGTAAATGAAGCCGCTGACGTCACTTCTTCTTCTGCTTTGGGTTTACTGTCAGGCCGCAAACCACTTCACGGTGTATACTGCCACCCGGAGTCCCCGGCCGGAAGTCTCCGGAATTGGGGACTGGCTTCAGTAGAAGCTGCTGGGACTCCCAGCTGAAGCCTTCCGAGTAAATCGCCAGAACGCCGACACCTCCTCATCTCCACCGCTCCCATGTTTTATTTTGTGTTGCCATAAGTTAGTCTCTCTGCGTTTGTGCGCTGGGCTAATGCTAATGCTAATAATGCTAATGCGAGGATAATAAAATGGCGGCTTCACTCATTTTTTTTGGAGTTTTACGGCCGTGGTTTGCATTCCGCCCAGCCAATCAGACATAGGAACCTTTTTCTCCCACGAAAGTCCCTGCTCACTAGCAGGGACGGAAATGGGGGTAAAAAGGTTCTCTAGAACTAATTTAGTTCCTTGTGCTTTTTGGTGTGAACGCAACTAAATCGTAGTTCTCAGGAACTTTTGTGGGAAAAGTACTTGGTGTGAACGCGCCTATTGCTACTTTACGATTAACACTAACATGGTGATTTTTAGTATGTAAAATGTTTACCATTTTCACGGTAGGCTATAGCCTACTATATTATGTGAACATGGCATTAGCATGTTAGCATGCAGTGCTAATCAGGAGTAAACACACATGAGGCTGATGGGAATATCATTACATTTGCAGGTATTTAGTAACAACACAAAGGAATGGAAAAAAGACAAATTGATTTATTAAAAAGTTATTTTTCCTCCACCAAGGGATTGTTTGATTGGTTATTAATCAATATTACCGAAAAACTACTACAATTAGTCATTAAAGGTAAGGAAAGTCTATAACACAGGCAAACGAAGAACCCATACAATTTCGCAGCTCATGTGGTGGATAGACATTCATTTTCACTTATCGAAATACATTGACCGGGGCTCTGAGTGCTAGTTTTCAATCATTCTGAATGGGAATGCATGATTTTAACCTTACGACAATATTTCACACAAAACCACACATGTTAATCTGTCAGGGGAACTACAGGAAAAAAGTCACAATATCAGGTTTTTTCAATTTATTCGGGAGTGAATAAGCTACTGTAAAATGACAACAAACAAAGTTTAAATGAGCAGCAGTTTATCTATAAACCACATCAGGCGGACAAGTTGTCCCAGTTTTTCTGATCAAATATCCTATCTGCTTATTGATCGTACATTTTGGTGACACACACACACACACTGGGGTTGTAAAGGGGCAGTAGATGGAGAGGGGGAGTGTTTAACATTGATTTGATGTAATGGAAAAAATGCATGACTGCTCAACCCGGATGGATGACACACACACACACACACACACACACACACACAGTGATGTATAAACATCCTCTCAGCGGAGGAGGACCAGAGGCTCAGCTGTGAGTTCAGCTCCCTCCGGAATCCGTTATGAATAGAATTATAAGAAAATCCTCAGCAATGTTTCTTCTCTGAGGTGTAAAAGTTTTGGAGAATACTAGAGGAAAGTGATTTTAATGATTTGTATTGATAGTAAACACTACAATACTTATGCTATTATTAATTTTTTATTCCAGCATGAAGAAAAAACACATGCATTTGCGAGAAAATTCTTGTTGAAAGCAGTCTCAATTAACCTTCTGGCTAATGTCGTTAATTAGCTTAGAGCTGACAGGCATTTTAGTCTGAGATAAATGTACATTGTTAACATAATGCGTTCATTTGGGCTGGCCTTTTAGGGGCTAATCAAGAGGGTTCGAAATTGGCTCTTTAATTGGCAGACATAAATATATATATATATATATATATATATATATATATATATATATATATTAACACTAATACAGTTTATTATAATGATTAACTGTTTGATTATAAACATAGGAGGTGGAGCGTTACCAGCTAAATCTGGTTGGGCTCACCTATACGCACAGCGTCGGCTCTGGAACCTTACTTCTGGATAGGGGTTGGACTCTATTCTTCTCCGGAGTTGCTCAAGGTGTGAGGCGCCGGGCGGGTGTGGGGATACTCACAAATCCCCGGTTGGGTGCTTCGTTGTTGGAGTTTACCCCAGTGGACGAGAGGGTCGCCTCCCTACGCCTGCGGGTTATGGGGGGGAAAACTCTGACTGTTGTATGTGCTTATGCACGAGCATGAGCTGTGGTCTCAAGGTCTTAGGTGCCTCAAGGGGCGGTAACCTTGGAACCTCCTGGTGGACACCGGTGGTCAGGGAAGCCGTCCGACTGAAGAAGGAGGCCTTCAGGGATTTGTTATCCCGGGGGACTCCCGAGGCTGTTGCAAGGTACCGACAGGCCCGAAGGGCAGCAGCCTCAGCCGTGGCCGAAGCAAAGCAGCGGGTGTGGGAGAAGTTCGGAGAAGACATGGAAAAGGACTTTCGGGCGGCACCAAAGTTGTTCTGGAAAACTGTCCAACACCCCAGGAGGGGGAAGCAGGGAACCATCCAAGCTGTGTACAGTAAGGATGGGACGTTGTTGACCTCAACGGATGGAGTGTTAGGGCGTTGGAAGGAACACTTTGAGGAACTCCTGAACCCGACAACTCCGCCCTCTATGTTAGAGGCAGAGCTGGAGTATGACGGGGGATCAACACCAATCTCCCGGGGGGAGGTCACTGAGGTCGTCCAACAACTCCACAGTAGCAAAGCCCCGGGGGTGGATGAGATCCGCCCAGAAATGCTGAAGGCTCTGGGTGTTGAGGGACTGTCTTGGTTGACACGTCTCATCAACATTGCGTGGAAGTCGGAAACAGTACCGAAGGAGTGGCAGACCGGGGTGGTGGTTCCCCTTTTCAAAAAGGGGGATCAGAGGGTGTGTGCCAATTACAGAGGCATCACACTACTCAGCCTCCCCGGGAAAGTTTACGCTAAGGTACTCGAAAGGAGGGTAAGCCGATTGTCGAACCTCAGATTGAGGAGGAACAATGCGGATTCCGTCCTGGTCGTGGAACGATGGATCAGCTTTTTACTCTCGCAAGGATCCTGGAGGGGGCCTGGGAGTACGCTTATCCGGTCTACATGTGTTTTGTAGACTTGGAGAAAGGCGTATGACCGAGTTTCCCAAGGAGTTACTGTGGGAGGTGCTGCGGGAGTATGGGGTGAGGTGGTCTCTACTCAGGGCCATCCAATCTCTGTACTCCCAAAGCGAGAGCTGTGTCCGGGTCCTTGGCAGTAAGTCGGACCCATTTCCGGTGAGGGTTGGAAACCGATGGACTGTCCACTCCAAGTAGGGAATGAGTCCTTACCCCGAGTGAAGGAGTTCAAGTATCTCGGGGTCTTGTTCTCGAGTGAGGGAACAATGGAGTGTGAGATGGGCCGGAGAATCGGAGCAGCGGGAGCGGTACTGCAGTCGCTTTACCGCACTGTTGTGACGAAAACGGAGCTGAGCCAGAAGGCAAAGCTCTCTGTCTACCGGGCCATTTTCGTTCCTACCCTCACCTATGGTCATGAAGGATGGGTCATGACTGAAAGAACGACATTGCGGATACAAGCGGTCGAGATGGGTTTTCTCCGCAGGGTGGCTGGTGTCTCCCTTAGGGATAAGGTGAGAAGTTCGGTCATCCGGGAGGGACTCGGAGTTGAACCGCTCCTCCTTCACGTCGAAAGGAGCCAGTTGAGGTGGTTCGGGCACCTAGTTAGGATGCCACCTGGGCGCCTTCTAGGAGAAAGACACAACACATCGCGCAGAAAACCCTGAAGAATTATCACTGCACCCGCCTGAGTAATGTTCTGATTATGGGAGACCTATGAGACACATGGAGGAGTCTCCACTGCCCGTCACCCCCCCCCCCCCCCCCCCCCCCCTGACAACGCCTTTGAACACATGAAGGCGATACAGAGGGTTGGCACCGATTCCTTCCTGGAGTTCAATAACCAAACTAAGGCGATACGCAGGGCTGTCAGCATGTCCTTTACCCCCGCTCCTCAACGACGCCCACCAAAATCACCGCGGAGACGCACACCATCTCCCCCGTCTCCATCACCGTGCCTACGTCAACCACCTCCCCTCCCTTCAAGAAAGCATCTGCAGTCTCCGAAGCCTGATAAGGATGTGTGTGTACAAAATGCTTACTGATGTGTGCTGGGTCCAGGCTCAAGGGCGTATGGCACTCTCAACTCTTTCCAGGACATGCTGGGGCCCTGCCTGCCTATAGCTTTGCCGATATCTGTGTTGATAGGTAATAGATTAAGAGCGGTGAATCATCTTAGATACAGGAAGCGCTCAAACGTTTGTGTGAGTTTATCTAATTTAGCAGTGATTCCATGTCAGCCACAGCTTGTTACAAAAAACATGACTGATTGTGTGTTTAACAAACTTAAACTAGCTTTATTAAATGTCAGGTCTTTGGCAGGAAAAACATTTTTAATCAATGATTTTATCACTGAGCACAATCTCGATTTTATGTTTTTAACAGAAACTTGGATTGAACAAAATAACAGTGCAGCTGTTCTTATCGAATCAACCCCACCCAACTTTAGTTTTATGAGTCAGGAAAGAATGCATAGGAAAGGGGGTGGAGTTGCTATTCTGTTCAATGATTCTCTTCAATGCAGGAAGACATCTTATGAGAACTTTGCTTCTTTTGAATATGTGGCCCTTCAGCTGAAATGCTCCTCTCGAGCTCTGTTCCTAAATATCTATAGACTTCCCAAATACTGTGAAAGCTTTTATGATGACTTTACTGAACTGCTGTCTATAGTGTGTATTGACTTTGACCGTTTAGTCATTGTTGGTGATTTTAACATCCATGTTGACAACCCTCAGGACAGAAGGGCAAAAGAACTGTTTTGTGTTCTTGATAGCCATGGACTGACTCAGCATGTGACGGAGCCCACGCACAATAAGGGGCACACTCTGGACTTAATTATCTCAAAGGGTCTGAATATCTCTAAGGTTGTGGTGACTGATGTTGCGCTCTCTGATCATTCCTGTGTTTTCTTTGAGAGCTCTATTTCTGTTCACAAAAATGTTCAAAAAGAGGTAACCACAAAGCGATATTTAACTGGAAATACCAGGGAAATGTTTACTCAGAATTTTTCTTCCACACTTGCCCCTGCTAACATCTCAGTAAATGAGCTAGTAGATCATTTTAATTCAAAAAATTAAAAATATTATAGATGCCATTGCTCCAACTAAGGTAAAGGAAGTGTCTGGCAAGAAAATATCTCCATGGAGAAAGGCCATGACCGTGAGAGCAGAAAAAAGAGAGTGTCGAAAAGCTGAACGTAGGTGGCGAAAAACAAATCTCCAGGTTCACTTTGAAATCTATAAAGAGAGACTTGGCCTTTATAATTTGGAATTGAAAAACGCACGACAATCGTTCTTCTCTGACATCATTACCAAAAACAAAAACAACGCACGTGCCTTGTTTGCTACCGTCGACAGACTAACTAAACCCCCAGTGTCAGTAGCCTCTGAATTTCTATCCACCAGGGCGTGCAATGATTTTGCCTCCTTTTTCACTGACAAAATTCAGAAAATCAGACAAGCAGTCAGTGCCTCTGCATCAGGAACAGCAAATGTGTTGTCTCTGTGTTCACTTAACATCAATTCAAACACCATGACACAATTCCATCAGATTAATGATAAAAACCTAGAGGACATTATACAACTTCTGAAATCCTCCTCCTGCTGCCTTGATATTATTCCAACGGGATTTTTAAAGATGTTTTGCCTTGCATGGCCTCAGATCTACTTCATATAGTAAACAAATCTCTTCACTCAGGTATTTTTCCACAGGCCCTGAAAACTGCAGTCATTAAACCGCTCTTAAAAAAGAATAATCTAGATGCTTCAGTAATGAGGCCCATATCAAACCTCCCATTTCTAGGTAAAATCATTGAAAAAGTTGTTTTTCAACAGTTGAGTAATTTTTTGCATTTAAATGACTGTTTCGATGTGTTCCAGTCAGGCTTTCGTCCAAACCACAGCACTGAGACTGCTCTTGTAAAGGTCTTTAATGACATCCACTTAAACACAGACAGTGGCAGAACTTCAGTGTTAGTATTATTAGATCTCAGTGCTGCGTTTGACACTGTTGACCACAGCATATTACTAGACCGACTGGAAAACTGGGTGGGACTTTTCAGAAACAACTTTTTTTCTATAGTTAAATACACATCTGAGTTGACAAATATGACACTCTTTAACATCTACATGCTACCACTGGCTCAGATAATGAAAAACAACAAAATAAGTTACCATAGCTATGCAGATGACACACAAATGTACGTAACAGTTTCAACAGGAGACTATGCTCCAATTCAAACACTGAGTAAGTGCATTGAACAAATCAATGACTGGATGTGTCAGAACTTTCTCCAATTAAACAAAGATAAAACTGAGGTAATGGTTTTTGGAGCCAAGGCAGAACGTATCAAAGTTAGCGGTGAGCTTCAGTCTGCAATGTTCAAAACAACAGATAAAGCCAGAAATCTCGGTGTAGTCATGGACTCTGACCTGAGTTTCAACAGTCACATTAAAACAGTTACTAAATCAGCCTACTATCACCTAAAGAACATATCTAGGATTAAAAGACTAATGTCGCAGCAGGATTTGGAAAAACGTGTCCATGCATTTATCTTCAGTAGACTCGACTACTGCAATGGTGTCTTCACAGGTCTCACTAAAAAATCTATTAGGAAGCTGCAGCTGATTCAGAACGCTGCTGCTCGAGTCCTCACTAACACTAAGAAAGTGGATCACATCACTCCTGTTCTGAAGTCTTTACACTGGCTTCCTGTGTGTCAAAGAATAGATTTCAAAATACTGCTGCTGGTTTATAAAGCTTTGAATGATTTAGGCCCAAAATACATTTCTGATCTACTGCTAAATTATGAACCATCCAGATCTCTCAGGTCTTCAGGGACTGGTTAGCTTTCTGTCCCCAGAGTCAGAACTAAACATGGTAAAGCAGCGTTCAGTTATTATGCTCCAAATATCTGGAACAAACTCCCAGAAACCTGCAGGTCCGCTGCAACTCTGACTACTTTTAAATCCAGGCTGAAGACTTTTCTTTTTGTCACTGCTTTTAATTGAACTATTCATATCTTAGACTGCACTGTACATTTTATCCATGTATTTTTTCTTTTAATGTTTATTTTATTAGCTTTTCTTTTTAATGACTGATTTTAAATGCCATTTTCTTAATGTCTATCATTTTTTGTAAAGCACTTTGAATTGCCTTGTGTTGAAACGTGCTATATAAATAAACTTGCCTTGCCTTGCCTAGGGAGGTGTTCCAGGCACGTCAAGCTGGGAAGAAACCAAGGGGTAGACCTAGGACCAGATGGAGGGATTATATCTCTTCGCTGCGCCTTGGGATCCCCCAGTCAGAGCTGGTTGATGTGGCCAGGGAAAGGAAAGTTTGGGGCTCTCTGCTGGAACTGCTACCCCTGCGACCCGACCATGGATAAGCGGGAGAAGATGGATGGATGTTTAATTATATTTCTGTTTTAAATTTTCATTATTATCTAATAAGTTAGTGTGACTACTGTACAAAGTTAGCAACCCTTTTTGACTGACTTCACTGTACAATATTTTTCTGTAGCAATTCAACAGGTTTACGCATTATTACTGCTTTTATTAACACTCTAATATACATTTTAATGTATAATATTCTTGAATTGAATACGCTGAATGATAGATCCCATTTTCAGCAATATTATCATTCACACTGTTTTAATATATGTATACCTACTGTTATATATGAATAATGAACATACTTATTTCACATTTCTAATTTGCTCTATTTACTCTAGAATTGAAACACTTTTTTATTAAATTCAATTTCCTTAGCTGAGAACCAGTAGAAGTTTTAGCACAGGCAAAGATTTTGCAAATTAAATCTTCCCACAAAACATAAAACAATCCCTCTGAGACATGTGAACACATTGTAAGCTAATTGTTGAGCCGAATTTTAAAAAGAAGCTTCAAACTGAGTGACAAAAACAATTTGTAGCCAATCTGTGTTTGGACACACCGCCACTGACCTGCACATTATTCTAAAGAACATTTCAAACATTTCAGCCCCTTTGAGGTGCGTTTGATTTACAGAGACAGAGCAGAGAAGACAGAAATCAAACACCCCCCTGTGTTTATTTAAGGTGCAGTTTCCCCTCTGTCGGTCTCCGGTTCCGTGTAAAACCCTTAGTACTGTCTGTGACTCTGACTCTTTTTCATGCACTTACACACTCTGACGCTGCCAAAAGAGCAGGAATGTAAACTGAGGACTTTCTGCCAAATGCGTGTGTGTGCGTGCGTGTGCGTGCGTGCGTGCGTGTGTGTGGCTCTGGCTCCCCCTGCTGGATGGATGGATTTAAAAAAGAATAACAGTTAAGACCATTTCTTGTTTGAACTTCTTTATTGACATAGCATTGTTTTGTTACAGTAGCAGCAGGTCAGCAAGTTGCACAGGAGTTTCAAATAAGAAAATAAATAATAATAACGACTTTATCGATGGAATGTAGAATACACCATAGAAATACATAAGCAATAATACATTGTAATATATTACTACAACTAAAGTATATACATAGGATACTGGAAGTGTGCAAAGTAGTTGCAGTATTTTATTAATTAAAATGTAAAAGAAATAAGGTAGAGTGTGAGTATTTCAATTGAAATAAAGCAAATTCTCCAGGTCTTCCATGCAAAACAGAGTTTAGGTATTTAAAAAGAAAATAAAGAGACTATGGAGCTGGACCTTCGCTGCTAGACACATTTCAATACTTTCAACCTTCAAACACTGCTTGCTGGGAAATCCGATTAGACTCTTACTGTGTCACAGTTTCTTCAGAAACCTTTTGTTTGCCGATTGTTTGGGAACTGTAACCGCAAGTAGGCGAAGCTCAGGTGTGGGCCCTGAAGGAGAAGCTGACACCTCAGGCTGCACACACAACATCTCCTTTTCAACCCTTCATTATGCTGCATTTGGTCAAATCAATGTTAGATATCATGTTACCAAAGTATATAAGGAACTAGATATCTAGGTGGAGAGCAGAGGAACAAAAGCATTTAGAAAGACTCACAGTTTGTTTATTTTTGCGCTCAGCAAATGGACAGTGTCCTAACGCCTGTCCATGGAGTTAGGACACTTTCAACCCTAAACACAAACAATGCCAAGTAGGTCACACATACTGTACAGTACAAGGAATTTGCATTGGTGTTTTGTTGCACAATATAAACATTTAGCAGTACATTCATTAAATCTGCCTTTTTCAAGTCAAAAGACTAATACATTCTGAAGCAGGTCTGAAAATAAGATAAAATGACGATTAAACTCACTGATGTTTGACAGTGTGTGTCATAGTGTACACAGTATTAAACATTTTAAATATACTTAATATTTTATCTTAAAATAAGTAATTTGTCACTCAAATTACTTATTTTAAGTAACCCTTCGGATTGCTCTCCCGGTTTCGACCCTGCCTGTCCCTGACCAGCCTGCCTCGCCTGCTCCCTGACCCGTTCTGTACCTGCGACTCCCGTCCTGCTTTCTCCTGGAACCCTCGCCTGTCCCCGACCAGCCCTTTGCCTACTTTCTGCCGTTTTGTCTCCTACCAGCCTATTGCCTTCAATAAAGCTGGTTACCGACTATCTCTGGTTTCCCGTGTTTTGCATTTTGGTCCTCAGCTCGTTTGTGACAGAACGATCTGGCCAGAAATGGACCAAGCAAACGCCGGGTCTCCTAGAGACCGCTTTGAGAGGGTTGAGGATGCCATCCAAAGACAGGAGGTCACGATAGCTACCTTAGCTATCGAGACCCACCAGGCAACCTCAACCCAGGGACAAACGCTGGCTTACCTTACCTCCCAGATGCAACAGATGACCGCCACCGTATAACAGCTAGCCGCTACCATGGCTGCTACCGTCCCTCCGCCCGCAGCTCCGATGCTCGCTCCAGCCCCTGGGTCGACGGGATACGCTCCGGAGCCTCGTGTGGGAATGCCGGAACGCTACGCTGGTGAGCCGGAGGGATGCAGTCCTTTTCTCACAAACTGTTCCATATTGTTTTCACTGCAGCCACACACCTTCGCCTCCGAGGCGGCTCGTGTAGCTTTCACCGTTAATCATCTGACGGGGAGAGCCCGTTTATGGGGAACTGCAGAGTGGGAGCAGCAGACTCCAGCCTGCGCCTCTTTTGCTGCATTTTCCGCCGAGATGCGGAAGGTGTTCGGTTCCGTTTGTCTGTGTCCCGACGCTGCTGGAGGTCTGCTGAGTTTGAGCCAGGGTTCCGGCACGGTGGTGGATTACGCTATTGACTTCCGCACCAGCAGTCGCCGCAGCAGCTGGAACGAGCCGGTGCAGTGTGACGCATATCTGAGAGGCTTAGCGGATTATATGAGAGATGAGCTGGTTTCCTATGATCTCCCTGCTTCCTTGGATGGGTTGATTGAGCTCACCTCTCGGATTGACAGACGAATCCAGACCCGGAGAGGAGAGCAACAGACGCGAGCGGCGGGCCGCTGCTCGTGACAACAACTTCCGGTTTCCGGGAGATTTCGACTTCCGGTTTCGGCGGAGAATTCCCACTCCTACTCTGTAGGTACGAGGTCGAGCCCATGCAAGTGGGTCGTACCAGTCTTACCTCTGAGGAGAGGGAATTACGTCGAAGAGGTAATCTTTGCCTTTACTGTAGTCAGGCTGGAACACTCTGCCCCTCCATGTGAGGTCGGCCCAGACCCTAGGGGTTTTTAAATCCTATCTAAAAACACACTTCTTCTCTCAGGCTTTCTAGCTAGAGCGGAGCACGACTACTGACATTTCCCTGTGTATTGTTTTTATATTTGCTGTTGCAAAATGACTGTCTTTTTTACAATTGCACTGCAGTAAAGTGTTTTTATTACATGTACAGCACTTTGGCTCGACCAAACATCGTTTTTAAATGTGCTCTATAAATAAAATTTGATTTGATTTGATTTGATTTGGACATATGGTTTCCCGTTGTCCGGTAAAAGGCAGAGCTCATCAGTAATGGGGAGTATACTGGTGGGCCAAACCTCTTGTGCCATGCTCGACTCCTCCTGACAGGCAAATCTCAGGCTCTGGCTGTTTTTATCAACTCCGGATCAGATGTTAGCATCATTGAGGAGCTCGCACTACAGCTGGGCATCCAACAGGTTCGGCTGCTCCAGCCGGTACCGGCTAATGCTTTGGATGGTCACCTGCTGGGAACGGTGACACACCAGACGACACCGGTCCATATGCTCATGTCGGGGAACCACCATGAGACAATCCAGTTTCATGTGCTACGGTCCCCCCAAATCCCTCTGATTTTGGGTTATCCGTGGCTCCGCCGCCACAACCCGAACATTGACTGGGCAACTGGGTCCATCCTAGGTTGGAGTTCCTCCTGTCATCAGGTTTGCCTCAAGCAGGCCGCCGCACCTCAACTATCTGTGGATATGAACCTGGTTCCGGATGTCACAGGGGTTCCGGCTGAATATTTGGACTTTAAGGAGGTTTTTAGCAAGGCTAAAGCAACATCTCTCCCACCTCATCGGCCCTATGACTGCGCCATTGAGCTACATCCAGGTGCAGTCCCACCCAAGGCCCGGTTGTACTCGCTTTAGGCACCGGAGAGGAAGGCCATGGAGACTTACGTCAATGACTCTCTGGCTGCAGGAATTATTCGTCCTTCCACATCACCCGCAGGAGCAGGGTTTTTTTTTGTGGCGAAGAAGGACAAGACCCTGAGACCCTGCATTGACTATCGGGGCCTGAACGACGTCACGGTGAAGAATCGTTATCCCTTGCCACTCATCTCGTCAGCATTCGAGTTACTACAGGGGGCTACAATCTTCACTAAGCTGGATCTACGAAACGCTTATCACCTGGTACGAATCCGGGAGGGGGACGAATGGAAGACCGCCTTCAACACCTCTTCAGGACATTACGAGTACCTGGTGATGCCATTTGGACTTACCAACGCCCCTGCAGTTTTCCAAGCGTTGGTGAACGACGTACTCCGGGACATGTTGGATCGTTATGTTTTTGTTTATCTGGACGACATTTTGATTTTTTCAAAGAACCTCAAGGAACACGTCCATCATGTCCAGACAGTCCTCTAGAGACTTCTGGAGAACTCGCTGTTCGTCAAGACGGAGAAGTGTGAGTTTCACACTTCTTCGGTCGCCTTTCTTGGCTACATCGTGGGTCAAGGAAGTGTGGAGATGGATCCTTCTAAGGTTTCAGCAGTTACCTCGTGGCGGGTCCCTGATTCCTGGAAGGAGCTGCAGCGTTTCCTGGGATTCGCCAACTTTTACAGACGGTTAATCCGTGGCTACAGCACCGTGGCCGCCCCGCTCACCGCCCTGACCTCGTCCAAGGTGACGTTCCGATGGTCCCCTGCAGCCGAGGAGGCTTTTCAGGACCTCAAGGGCCGGTTTACGTTGGCTCCTATCCTGAAAGTACCAGACCCCACTGGTCAGTTGGTGGTGGAGGTGGATGCTTCTGACGTAGGGGTGGGGGCCATCCTGTCGCAACGTTCTGGTGAGAACCAGAAGCTCCACCCCTGTGCTTTCTTTTCGAGGAGATTGAGTCTGGCGGAGAGAAACTATGACGTGGGGAATCGGGAGCTTCTAGCAGTCAAGTTGGCGTTGGAGGAGTGGCGACACTGGCTTGAGGGGACAGAACAACCATTTCAGGTTTGGACCGACCATAAGAACCTGGAATACATCAGGTCGGCACAAAGACTGAATTCTCGGCAAGCCAGGTGGTTGTTATTTTTCACCCGGTTGAATTTTTTCCTCTCCTACCGCCCGGGCTCCCGCAACGTGAAGGCCGACGCTTTGTCCCGGCAGTTCGGGAGGGAGGGAGATACCTGGGGTATTACGGACACTATTCTTCCTGCTCCTCGAGTGATCGGCGTCCTCGCTTGGGAGATTGAGGAGAGGGTTAAGACCGCTTTGGTGGACCAACCCGGTCCTTAGTTCTTCCTAGTTAGAGGGTTGAGGTGCTTCAGTGGGCTCATAGCTCCAAACTTTCCTGCCACCCTGGAATTCAACGTACCAGAGGGATGGTCCTACAACGGTTCTGGTGGGCCACGCTGGAGGCTGACACCCGGGAATTTGTGAACGCCTGTCCTGTTTGCAATCGGCACAAACCATCTCACCAAGCGCCAGCTGGCCTCCTTCATCCATTACCGGTCCCACGTCGCCCTTGGTCACATATTTCATTGGACTTTGTGACTGGTCTACCACCGTCCCACGGACATACTGCCATCTTGACGGTGGTAGATCGGTTTAGTAAGATGGCTCATTTCGTACCCCTGCCTAAGATCCCGTCAGCTAAGGAGACGGCAGAACTGATTCTTCTCCACATTTTTCGCATTCACGGACTGGCGACTGATGTGGTTTCCGACCGGGGGCCCCAATTCACCTCTGTGTTTTGGAGGGAGTTTTGTGTACTGATCGGGGCAACGGTCAGTCTCACCTCCGGTTTCCACTCACAGGCCAATGGCCAGACCGAACGGAAGAATCAGGAGATGGAGACCACTCTCCGCTGCATGGCTTCCGATCATCCCACGACCTGGTCAAAACAACTCCTGTGTGTGGAGTATGCCCACAACACCCTCATCAGTTCCGCTACTGGTCTTTCCCCTTTTCAGTGTTCATACGGTTTTCAACCCCCATTGTTCTCTGCATTGGAGAAGGAGGTTACCTGTCCGTCTGTCCAGGCTTTCATCAGACGTTGTCCGAGGACTTGGAGGCAGGCTCGAACAACTCTGCTTCAGTCTGCTAAACGGTACGCCACATCAGCGAACCGCCGACGCACCAAGGCACCTGTGTACCAGGTAGACCAAAGGGTGTGGCTTTCCACTCAGAACATTCCCCTTCGGGTGGAGTCTAAGAAATTAGCGCCCAGGTTTATTGGACCCTTCAGGATTGTCAAGGTCATTAATCCTGCAGCAGTTCGACTAAGTTTGCCCCGGAACATGAAGATCCATCCCACCTTCCACGTTTCTAGGATTAAACCTGTCCGGGAGAGTCCTATGATTTCCGCCGCCCCTCCACCACCACCCCCTAGGATGATCGATGGGGGTCCTACCTACACCCTTCGTCGTTTACTCCGTTCCCGTCGCAGAGGAAGAGGGGTTCAATATTTGGTGGACTGGGAGGGCTATGGTCCTGAGGAGAGGCAGTGGGTTCCGGCTCGTCATATCCTCAACCCTCAACTCATCCGAGACTTCCACCTGCGTTAACCGGAGCAGCCGTCTAGGACCCACGCTCAACCAGGCGTTAAGCCAGGGGGCACTCGTCCGCTACGGACCAGAGGCTTCGTCGAGGAGGAGGGGGAGGCGTCATCAGTCGAGGAGGACGAGGATTTCCAGGAGGGAGAGGCCGAGAGAGCATTCTCAGATGAGTCCTAACCTTTCCCACACCTCCACCTTCCACCCTGTGTCTGTAGGGTTTTTCTTGATTCTTCTTTAATTTTTTTTCTTTTTCTCTCTCTCATAGTATTTTCTTAGACGTCTGGAGCCGTCCATTAAGGGGGGGGGTTCTGTCACAGTCTGCTTTCTCACTCACCTATTTTCTGCATTAACATTCCTTAGTCACCTGGTAGTCACACCCTGTCTCTCTCTCACTCTGTTACACCCATCAGCTCCATTAGTATTTAGGCCCACTTCACTTTCACCTCAGTGCCAGATCGTACTTTGCAGCATGCCAGTCTTTCCCGCATTACCCTTCGGATTGCTCTCCCGGTTTCGACCCTGCCTGTCCCTGACCAGCCTGCCTCGCCTGCTCCCTGACCCGTTCTGTACCTGCGACTCCCGTCCTGCTTTCTCCTGGAACCCTCGCCTGTCCCCGACCAGCCCTTTGCCTACTATCTGCCGTTTTGTCTCCTACCAGCCTATTGCCTTCAATAAAGCTGGTTACCGACTATCTCTGGTTTCCCGTGTTTTGCATTTTGGTCCTCAGCTCGTTTGTGCCAGTATGATCAAATGTGACACATTGATTGATTCAGTCTTTCTTTAAATCATTGATTGATTGTTAAGTTTGCTATCATGTATTGGGCTATACAAAAAAAAAATATGGTACACTATAATTACTTAAAATGCAAATACATAAAAAATGTAATATTACTGGTCCTCTAATACAGGCGGAAGTGATGATGCTCCCCAAGTATCAGTTGTATCTCTGATTTCTAAATAGAGTTCACGCCTCTTTTTACAGTGCTGTTCTGCTGAATTGAGAGTGGAGGGGGCGTTAAATACAATTTAAGCAGAACATATTTTTGGTGGGGCTGTTGATATAGTGAGTAAAACATTTTTTTGGGAGAAATGACCCTTAAATTAGGACTTCTGGTGATGTAGTGGCGCGTTTCCAGTGCAGCGCGGAGCTCGCTTTAATGCTGCGTTCAGACCGGACGCGATGCGAACATTCGCTTCGCTCTAAATGCTCCTATTGCATCGCTCTAGTCGCTCGGGTTTCACCGTGGCTGCCAGCTGTGTTTACTCGCATCATTCAAACAAGACGCGCTGGCTCGGGAGCTACAACTACAAAAAAATGAACATATTTTACCGTGATTAAATTGTAATACACGTTTCTAAATGATGCTGACGTAACAACATACTGATACCGGTTAGTAAAAACCATGAATTAATGCTTTGACAAGTCTGCAGACAGACGGCAGGCGAAAAACGTTTTAGAATGCTTGTTTTCTGAATGGAGATTGGGTCAACCAGGCTAAGCTACCATGAATTAACGCTTTGACAAGTCTGCAGACAGACGGCAGGCAAAAAACCCTTTTAAAATGCGTGTTTTCTAAATGGAGCTTGGCTAAGCTAACGTTATATATGCTCCGACCATCCACACTCACAACAACGGCCTATACAGACATAAATAAACCAGCGACTGTATTCTCCATGACACAGACAGTCTGTGGTTTGTACTTGTTTAACTTTTGTCTAGTTTCTGAACAGATCGTATCTCTCCCCGGCTGTTTGAAGAGCAAGCATGGGAAACAAAAAACAGCATTTACCTGTTTGCATCCAGCTAGCCATGCCTTTCTGGTGTACCAGCTACATGAGAAGCCTCATTGATACGTTTTGTCTTTTTCACGAGCTTGCTGCGATATATACAAATCGGGTTGGTCCGGTCCAATGTCTTTAAGCAACAGTTTATCTCCCAAACTTCTCCTTTCGAAAGGATTGGAGATTAGCTCTTGAACGGAATTGGGTGCGGACCGAGCAACTCCACCTGCACACGAAGCCATTCTCATCCAACTTCTGTGTCACCTTGGTCACTCGCGAGTCGAAAAAACAACTCACGTCAACGCACGTAAGCAACGTGGGCGCCAACGTGAGCGCCCTCATGACGGCGCTGATTGGCTGAAATTATGTTTCGGCGGCACAGTTTACTATTGAGACTTTTGCAACGTGCTGGTTGCTGCTGTTTGGCTCGGGGGCTCCTTGCACGGCGCCCGGTAATGATAAACTAATGCCACGGGCAAGGCCAGGCAGGAAACATGTGACTTATCAGTAACTTTAGACCAGTGGTTCTCAACTGGTCAGGCCTCGGGACCCACTTTTTACTTGGTCAATACATCGCGACCCAACATTTTGAAGCACTCAAATCTATTCAACAAAAAATCGTGCTGTAATATATACGCTTTTCAGCATACAATATTAATAAAAGTGAAGTACAGTGCATATATCCCTTATATCCCTTCACAGAACTAAAGTATGCTTTTAAAAAAGGTTTAATGAGATGATGGAATCAAAGCTGAACTATATAAAAAGGCACGCATGCTGAAAACCCAACCCCAGAAGGGGGTCTGGGGGGATTCTCCCCCATGAGATTTTTAGAAATACTAACATAAACTATGCATTCTGGTACACTGAGAAGAAAATAAATAAATCTATTACTACCCGACATATTAATAATATTTTATGCCATTGTTTGTTTTTTCACTTTGTTCTGACATCTTGCTGCGAGAAGAGTAAAGAGGAGATAGTCTGTGTGACTTACTTTAAATTGTGGGCAAGGGCAGATAGCTCCCATTGTTCTGTGACCTGTCAGTCATCAGACCGGGGGTCATATTTCATTATGTGTTCATGTATATCTGAAGTTGTAACCATGGATGTATAAAGAAGAGTTCTACCGCAAAGTTATTCTCCGTGGGGACTTCCGGCAACAATCTTGATTCTGATCAAAGGCCAGAAGACTCGAAAAAACATCAGCAAAGATATTTTATTGGGAAGATGATCACTATGTGACAGAAGTTTTCAAAACCATTTATGGTCTCCGGTACTTCCAGTCCAACGCCGACTGCATGCACAGCGTTAGAAAATCGGGCCTTCAAAATAAAAGTTTGACTTTTTCCACAAAAAAAAAAGAAGAAATTTAAAAAAAAAAAAATTCTATTTTTTTTTCTTCACTCACACATCCGCGACCCACTCGAAACGGGTCCGCGACCCACTTTTAGGTCGCGACCCACCAGTTGAGAACCACTGCTTTAGACATCGTAACACAATTTTAAACGAGATTTTATTTCAGATTATACATTTTACTGATACCAATTGTATGATATTTACCTTGTTCATTAAAAATTAAAATATATATATTTAAAAAAATTTTTTTTTTAATTTAATATTTTTTAAAATATTTTTTGTATGTGGGAAGAGGTGGGGCGGCGCCCCTAGCGCCCCTATGGGCCGGCCACCACTGGTCTTTGGCATTTTAATTTGTAAGGTAGATAAACACTGAGCAGCAGGGTGGGATTTTGGCCGTCGTAGCCCCTCGGTCTGGCCGTTATGCCCCACAAATAATTGTACGTCCTATGGCCATCATGGCCTTTGGGCCCCTCACACTGTTAAAAGTTGCTTTAAAAGCGTCAGAACAGTGCATTATGCTGCGTTCACAACGGACGCGATGCGAATATTCGCATTGCTCTTACCGCTGGAGTTTCACCCCGGCTGTCAGCTGTGTTTACTCCTGTCATTCAAACAGGACGCGCTGGATAGGGGGCGGGGCTTATATCCATGTAAATACTGTGGTGTGGTGAAACCAACTACGACCAAATTAATCTATGTTACCGTGATTTTATTGTAATACACGTTTCAAAATGATGCCGAAGTAACTAAATACTGATAACGGTTAGTAAAAACCATGCTTTAATGCTTTGACAAGTGTGCAGACAAGACGGCATGCAAAACCTTTTCAAATGCGCGTTTTGTGAATGGAGATTGGATCGATCAGGCTAAACTAACGTTGTAGCTGCTCCATCCACACTCACAACAACGTCCTAAAGACAGAATTAAAGCAGCGACTGTATTCGTCATGACAGAGACAGTCTGTGGTTTGTACTTGTTTAACTTTTGTCTAGTTTCTGAACAGATATGAGGAGCTGTGAGGAGTTGATTAAAGAGACACACACACACACACGCACACACTTTTGCATTTCAAAGTATTGCTTGTTCATACAGTTGGATGTTGGAGCTTCACTGTGCACTGCTGAATGATGTATGTGCAGAGTTTGACCCTTGAAGGCTGTTTCTTCCGCTCTGAAATGGAATATATTTGTTACATATTAATAGAATTTTTGATTTTTAGATTTCATTTCGGATTTGTGAATGGGACAAGTAGTAGTTGGAAAACATACCAAACACTAATTATTCAAAGTAAAGTATTTCATTGTATATACGGTAATACTAAGGAGGCATAGGCCTATATGATGATACGATTATTGATATTAAAAAAGTAATTTGTTTTTTGTCATTAGAAAGTGAAGTTATTTATTTGTAAGCTCCAAATCCTAATTTTTTCCCCAATGGCCTTTGTGCCCTGAAAAAACGTGTGATACCAAAGGCCAAATGGCCTTGCCCCTAAAATGACGAAAATCCAAGCCTGCTGAGCAGTACAGTCATTCAATGCACATTTTCAATTCAAAAGAGGGAGGATCTTGAATTGATTTCCCTAACTTGTTGTTTGTTGTTTTACAGCGAAGTAAAGCATTTCCAACCCTGCATCAGAATCTGGTTTATTGCAATACATGGAATGTGCGTTTGTGTATCGGTGCATTAAAAAAACACACAAATAAAATCAGGTACAAAAAGCAAGAAACGTAAATGTATTCCTGAAGACAATACAAATATGAATAAATACTATAAATGTATTAAAATGTGTTTTAGATCAATTGAAATTGCAGAGAAGTTTTAAACACAGATCAGATTCAACCAGATCAACCAGAAAGCGGTCTGATTACAGGACTTTAGCTGTCAGGATCCTAAAAGCATCCGCCTCATGTTGACCTGAGAAATATTTACCTCCGAGACATTCTGCTGCCTCGACATGTCTGTCAAATCTGCGCCTGTGGTACTGTGGTGAAGGAACAGTCTGACCTTTGATTAAACACTCATTGTTCACTGTCAGTCAGGTCGGTTTCCAGACCTGGCAACCCCATCGTCAGGACAAGAATTCAGACATGGTGCTGATCAAAATCACAACACATTCACTTTTTTTTACATTTCTTGCTTTTAAATAAATTCAGTACATGTTCTAATGTTAGGTTTGTATGTGTTCATGGTTTTTTTTATCTACTACAATCGATGGTCCAGCCCATGTGCACTCCCCTCAGTTTTGTAATCCATTCAAGGTGGGAGTGGTCGACTCGACATTCCTGTGGATCAGCGCCCTGCGGATCAGTTGCAACCGTTGCAACACATTCTCATTAAAACCGGAAATCCTTCAAATTAAGAGCCTGTAGTAATTTCAACTTTATTCCATTATTCAACCTTTATTTAAATCTGCTGGAGTTTTTGAGGGCTTTTCTTTCCAATGAATTATAAACAATACAATACAATGTCCCCTGTGTATTATAATAATATTTTTCTATTTTATATTAAAGTACTTTTTTTGTAATGCACATAACACCAAGGCATATTTAATGCACGTAATGAACTCACTTGGAATACATTTTTTTGTGATTTTCATCTGTATTATTGTGATTGTCATCTGCATTGTTGTATACAACACAACCCTACTCACCTGTATACAACAATACAGGTGAGTAGGGTTAGGTCCATATTCTACCATGTATACATGGAAGAATATGGATAGATAGATATATAGAAATATATATACTTTATTTATCCCAAATTGGGAAATTATTTTGTTCCAGTAGCAGTGTCATCCATTACACGAGTTAAACATGTTTAAAAGATACAATACACATATAATAAAAAATAAATTAACATCGGCAGTAAGTAGATATAGTAAGAATACAAATGTAATTCAAATTGACACTAGCGGCAAGTTTATACAAATTCACAATAGAAAATACCTATATCCCCAGAGTATCTAAATAATACACAATATAACGAAATATTAAATAAATTGAGTAGGCTACTATACAGTATAGTATACAGTCTAGGCTAGAGGAATATATAGAAATAAACTATTGACACAAATAGCATATCTGTAGTTGTTTCAAAATATATATCAGGCTAAATACAATAGGTAATTGTGAATAGTTAAACATATTTGTAATTTAGTAAATGGAAATGTAAAAAAAAAGAAGAAGAATCTGAGAAGTCAATTATGTGTGACTTTTATTTTCAAAGGGTGATACCGGAAGTTGTGTTGCGGTTTGTTCATTTTATGTGAGCAGCATCTTGAAGCAGGGGAGAGAAGAAACAGTGGAGAGTGTCTGCAGTTATTGACACAGTATAATAATAATAATAATAATAATAATACTGGTTAACAGCGGCAGCAGCAGCATGAGCAGCGCAGGTAAGAACAGACACAAACTCCGGGTCTCCAAACTGAGCATTATACCTCTGACCAGCTGCTGCAGGCAGGCTTTCCATTGTCCTGCAAACATTCTTAGAAACACACACCTTTTTACCGCAACTTATACTGTGTTTTATCGATTTTAAATGTATATGGTGGATTTAAACCCGGTGTCTTGAGTGTAGAGTTTTCTATAGACCTGTGCTTCTGTGATGTGTCTACACTTGTACACAATTTCGATATGCCGTTACAGTTCTATTAATAAAGTTTTTGTAGAATCTAAACAGCCTTTAAGACTTGTTTCCAATAACATATATGGAATTATTATTTTCTAAAAGGGATTTGTTTAAAAAAAAAAGACAGGTTTCCACGATGGGTGTGGAGTTGCATTTATCAGAGTCCATTTGGTGGCTCCAGATTGACGAGAGCCTATCCTCCTCTGGATGATGACTGTGCACTATATCTACTTACAACTGTATTCAGATAAAAACACTATAGTATGGACACATAGGCATAGCACATTGAAGTTAAATTGCGTGCCATTATTTATAAAACAATGTAGACAGATATGCAGCAAAGTGGATGTAAATGTGAATATGGACACCAATTAACATGCATACAGTAATCTTCTTTCCCTCCTCTACTTCCTCCTTTTCCTGAACTCGTTTCCCTTCCTCACTTTCACCATATCTTTCTTCTCTTTTTCTTTATGTCCTCTATTCGTGCCCTACCTCTCCCACATACCTTATCCCCTTACTATACCTCCTCTTTCCCTGCCCACTTACCTGTCCTCCCCCTCCTTCCCTTCTCTACCTGCTACACCACACCTTCAAAATCTCCTCCTTCCATTTTTTACTTCCTCCTCAGCTTCTCTCCCCCACCCTTTGTTATTTGTTACTTCCTCTTCTATAGCTAGTTTCTGACTTCCTCGTCTCATTGTCTACCTTTACCTCATCCTTTTTCTTAACCGGTTCTTTACTTCCTCTTTTTAAAGTATTCCTCTCATTCTCTGCCTCCTCCTCCCTTATCTAATTTCTACCTTCTGACTTCACTCCTTCTACAACAAGCCTAACATATTTCCTTCTCTACTTCTTCCTCATGCCACCTATCGTATAGCTTGTCCCTATTCTCCCATTCTCTCCTTCCTCCTCATAATTTCTCCTTCCTCTTTTCCTTTTCAAACACCTGTCCTTATCTAACGCTTCCTCTCCTACCTCTTCACTTGATTCTCTACTCTTTAACATCTCTTTATTTCCCTTCTGAGCCTGTCATATACCTCCCCTTTTCCTTACATACACATGCTGTGTTTCCTAACCCCTTGTTTCCTTCTATATGACCTCCTTTCATACTTTTTTAATCTACTTCTCTACCCCCTCTTTCCCCCCAACTTTTTTTTACAAGCATAAGTTTCACTTCACTTTTTTATTTCAATTCCAACCTTGGTGATGAATAATATATATGTTTCACTGTTTTCCACGTTCATAAAGCCCACATAAAAACATGCATTTCCAAACATTTGGACTACCTATGTTGCAAATGTATTATCTTTTCGATTTACACACGGAATCTATTGCACGCAGGGGCGCCGTAAGGGGGTAAAAAGTTAGGATGATTCTAAGGGCCCGTGACTGACAGGGGCCCCAAAAAATGTTAGAACATTAAGAAAAAATGTTTAAGTAACCTTTCATCAATCATCAATAATTAACATTAATATCACGTCATATTGATGATGTACTCACTAAACTTATGATTCATTTCACTTATTTTCTTCCAAAAGTTAATTATCCAAAGCAACGAACACCCCCCTCTATTTTCATGTAATGGTTTGGTCCTGCCTCCAAATGCTGTGCGGCACCGCCCGGTGTTCCGTATCAACTTGTTTCCCGATCAACTCGTTTCCGTGGGGTACGTGGCTTTCGACTGAAATACACATTTCGATCGCTTTCTTCTGTCGTGTACATACATCTTTTGGTATATTTGGCTTCTTAGGAACACGTTGATGCACATCCAGTACCAGTGTGTGAGGTTGTGATTACGATGGCGATATCCGGACGCGAACAGCGAGGACTACAACAAGACAAACGAGTTGCTCGAATAAATCATTTAAACCAGCTATTGTTTCCAAACTTATCACGTGATATCGTTGTTAATGTCCAAGTCCATCTGTGTATACCTTCAGACAGCCTCCAAGTGAAGCACACGGTGTTTACTCACAGTTTGAAAGCAGCGTGGAGAAGTCTTCATCTGTGTTAAACTGTGATCCTCCCACGGAACTGGGACCCGCCCACGTTAAAATGTGACCCGCCCAGGTTCAATTGTGTTACGATTTCTGTGGCTATCTACCAGCGATCATGTTTAATATGAAAGACTACCCACACATGTATCCCTTATAAAAACGGTATTGTGCAGCACTCATCCAGATAAGATGTGACGGTTACCTCGTTTTGCAAAGATAGCAGCAGAAATGTCATTGGGGATATTTAGACTTTAAAATGCTGCTTGGTCGTGAATGTTGGTGTCGGCAAACAATATTACGAATCCTCTATTCAAACATAATATTCAATGTGCATCGACATGAAAATAACAAACAAGTTCATGCTGGACTCGAACCTGAGTCCCAACAGTAAAAATCAATCATGCCCTGCGCGCTATGAGTGCGCCACGAATTATCACGTCCTAACAGATCACCACAGCTCATTTTGTTACATTAACATTATCAACAACTTCTAGAAAAATGCAACCCGACATCATATTGATAATAATATATGATACAAATGTAAGACTGACAACAATAATAGTTAGTAAAGGATTTATTGACGTGAATGTTTTCGTGGCGCACTCATAGCGCGCAGGGCATGATTGATTTTTACTGTTGGTACTCAGGTTCGAGTCTAGCATGAACTTTTTTGTTATTTTCATGTCGATGCACATTGAATATTATCTTTGAATAGAGGATTCGTAATATTGTTTGCCGACACCAACATTCACGACCAAGCAGCATTTTAAAGTCTAAATATCCCCAATGACATTTCTGCTGCTATCTTTGCAAAACGAGGTAACAGTCACATCTTATCTGGATGAGTGCTGCACAATACCGTTTTTATAAGGGATACATGTGTGGGTAGTCTTTCATATTAAACATGATCGCTGGTAGATAGCCACAGAAATCGTAACACAATTGAACCTGGGCGGATCACATTTTAACGTGGGCGGGTCCCAGTTCCGTGGGAGGATCACAGTTTAACACAGATGAAGACTTCTCCACGCTGCTTTCAAACTGTGAGTAAACACCGTGTGCTTCACTTGGAGGCGGTCTGAAGGTATACACAGATGGACTTGGACATTAACAACAATATCACGTGATAAGTTTGGAAACAATAGCTGGTTTAAATGATTTATTCGAGCAACTCGTTCGTCTTGTTGTAGTCCTCGCTGTTTGCGTCCGGATATCGCCATCGTAATCACAACCTCACACACTGGTACTGGATGTGCATCAACGTGTTCCTAAGAAGCCAAATATACCAAAACATGTATGTACACGACAGAAGAAAGCGATCGAAATGTGTATTTCAGTCGAAAGCCACGTACCCCACGGAAACGAGTTGATTGGGAAACAAGTTAATCCGGAACACCGGCCCTTTCTAGCAGAGAGACTAGTGAGAGCATGTGAGGAGGAGGGATGCTAGTACTTACGTGTGTACGATGTCTCAACGACTAACAAAGTCAGGCTTTCTAAAAGGAGAGAAATACAAGAGAGAGGGACTAAAGGGCGACAGTATGTCACACAGTTTTTCAAAAGAAAAGGTGGGTGTGGTCCATGAGTGGTGGAAATTAGTCTGTTAGCTAAGCGTAGTCCATTGTAAATAATAATTGTAATCATAGGCGGCGCGTGAGGCTCAGGTTTGGGAAGGCTAAATAACTTGTTTGTTACCTGACGCTGCCCGCCCCCGGCGTAAGGAGCGAAAAGAGATCAACTCGGTGAAAGCACCGCCTGCTGACCAATCAGAGCTCCGTGTGCGGAGTTTAAATCTATCAAGTCATATTACAGGCGTCTACTCTGCATACAGCAGAGTAGACGCCGACGTGTCGCACTTATCATTCAATATTAAACAAATATGAACTTTAAACATCCATGACTCATGATCATCGATCATATAATATCATAATATATCATTTCCTTATCTGAGTCAGCTGAGCCGTATCTGGCCGTGCAACACTTACATTGTCACATACTGTATGCAGACGTATTATTTTAAGCAACACATTAAGTTGACGAAACACTCGACTCAAATGTAATTCAAGTCAGAGCCACTCGTGTCTTAGACGGGGCAGTGATATCATAAACCTGTTGTACGCTTTCAAACACTCGGTAGTTTATTTATTCTTTAACCAGTTGTTCTCTATTCACCTTGCAGGTGCGGCTGTGGCTTGTATCCTGGACTATATGTTTAAGTCATGGATGTTTAAAGTTCATATTTGTCTAATATTAGTTTACTTTTCATTAATGAAGTATGACACTGCGCTGCGCTGTCAGTACACTTGTCCCTGTTTGTGATTGGTCAAATGTAGCTAACCCCGCCCCTTTCACGTGAACGCGCTCTCAGCTGGTGAGAGAAACCCTGGCTTGATTTACTGAGTTGATAACCAGCGTCGTAGGACCGCTTAGCGAGATCTCGTTTGTTAGGGTTAGTTAAGATAACTCAAACATATCCAGGGTCTGTTGAACTGGCTTCGTAGTGCACAGGGCAGCGCTAATGTCAAAGACACACACATTATATTTTTATTTTACCATGATGCAGTGATACAAATATTAGGGAAGGCTTAGCCTTATATTCCATGGAATGCTCTTAACATCCCGATAGCAATGAATATCTGAAGTGCTTTGACAAAAAATCCATAAAAAAATGTCCTCTGTGGAACCCGTGGCGCTGTAAAAAACACGACCAATCATCTTAGCCGGCCCGGCTAAAGTAACTGGATGGCCTACCTGCCTGTCAGCCTTCCATCTGTGCACAAACTTATCTCGTGCCCTCATTGGTCATGTGCGCGTTCGTGTGTGTTGGAGGAGGGGCTCTGTAATGAAGTGGCAGATTTTTTCCGGTTGTGTATTTTCAAATTATAGCGCACTCCAGCTGGTTTCTCCAAAATTACCTCCCCCACCTTTAAGTACTGTTAATATCTTCACAGAAAATGCTGAGGTTTCTCATTTCACTCCTCTTTTAGCTGACATTTAATAAAGGCGGGTACATTTTTAGCAGCTATTCATACTAAATCAGTTGTCCCTCCCCCTGGTGCCAGGACCAACAGATCCATCTTTAGGCTCCGCAGCCCTGACCCCCCATAATGCTTTGCAGTCTTGCCATGCTGTCCATTGAAAGCCAGTTGGCTAGAAAGCTGGACTTGATCAGTGACTTTGCCTGTAAGAAGGCTAGGCGCTGGGCTCTATTTTGTACAAACTGTGAAGTCCACTGAGACAAATGTAACATTTATGATTATATAAATAAACTTTGATTGATTGATGGTGAGTAAGGCTGGGCCAGAGCTCGTAATAACTGTTAAAGGGCAAGGCTATGGTAACGATATTGGATCACTACACACA
The DNA here is from genome assembly GCA_902827135.1 of Harpagifer antarcticus. Classification (NCBI taxonomy): domain Eukaryota; kingdom Metazoa; phylum Chordata; class Actinopteri; order Perciformes; family Harpagiferidae; genus Harpagifer; species Harpagifer antarcticus. The sequence goes on from CADEHL010001058.1 coordinate 426,108, forward strand.
AGATGCATGATGAGAAAAAGACTGAGAACAGGTAATCGGCTCTGATTTAGCACCACCATCAGGCCTTTTCATTTCCATTTCCGTGTTGTTGTCCGTTTACACTTTAATACCCGCTTATTTTGTAGTTGGTATGTATATTTAATTAGAAAATCTGCTGCTTATGTTATTGTTTTTGGTATAGCAATTTATAAATGATAATATTGGTGTTAATGTTTATTTTAATTTAAGAGGTCATGTATATTTAAGTTATTTTGATTTTTGAATGTTCCATTCAAAAATGTTATTAAAAAGGCATGTACACCATAAAAGATGACTATTGAGGTCTATTGTCAGGAATGTTAGTGTTATATCAAATAGTGAATTCTACTTCAGTAGAATGTTGCACGTCTACACAGTGTTATATGTTCACTGCTCAGTGTCAGTAAATATTGTGAAGTTAGTATTGGACTACAAGATAGATGCAAACCTGTACAGGTAGAGTTATTTGAAGCATAAATGAGTGGGTTGGGTTCTGGAGGTGTGGTTACAGCATTGTGCTTAGTTGGCGTGGCCTGGGCCTGGTGGTGGGGCGCAATGTGATATATTTTCATGGGGCCCAAAATCCCTGGCGGCGCCCCTGATTGCAGGTCTGTCCGTCCTGGGAGAGGGATCCCTCCTCTGTTGCTCTCCCTGAGGTTTCTCCCATTTTCCCCTTTAAACTGTGGGTTTTCTCTGGAAGTTTCTTCTTGTACGATGTGAGGGTCTAAGGACAGAGGGTGTCGTATTGACATACTGATATTCTGTACAAACTGATTTTTGGACAATTCGACTACAACCATAGTCTTGTCACACCTCTTTCTTTCCTTCTTTCACCTTCATTACCATCTCCTTACCTCCTCATCTCCTTTCCTTCTCGATGTCGTTCTTTCCTTTCATACCTCTTTCTCTCCTACATTTCAACCTCCTTTTCTTTCCCACACCCTTTTCTCCCTTTCTGGCCAGGCTAGTTGTCTCCCCCTGTCTGTATACTGTTATACAGACACAAAAGAGAGCAATCTTCTCATCTAACTCGTGCAGAAACAAATATGTGTAATTTTCCAAACTGTCCAAAACTATTCCTTCCCCTGCTCACTCATGCTGCATCCAGTCAGGTGTTTCCACTTTCTGATTTCCTGTTGTTTATTCCAGCGTATCCCTCCCCCTCTGCACCCCCGGCCAACATGTTTGGCACTGTGCCCGGCTATGAAGGCATGGCAGCAGCAGGAGGAGGAGGTAAGAGGAGTCCAATCCACACCATTTCTCATTAATTTCATTGTGTTGCAACTACTTACAGTGTGTTTTTGTTTGTGCAGGAGGTTACCTGCCCCCTCCTATGCCCCTGCAGCCTGTGGCCCCGCCCCAGCCCAGCCCCGAGCCTGAGGACTGGAGGTAAGACCGACACCACCAGCCAATCATATAATGCTCGTATCACTGAGCATTTGGTAGATAAAATAGTTAAAACCATGATTTACAGAATTTACAGTGCTGCTTTGGACAATAAGCTTTTTTATTAATGGCCATCAATTGAAATGTCATCACTCTTTTTACCATGATGCAAACAAATGTATCTTGATTACTTAACCCGTAAAATGAAATTACGGGCCAAAAGTTTTATTTACAAGTATTAAAAGTAAGCATAGGACACCAAACCAACTGAGACCTGTCTGTCAGCCGCATCTACGCGCACACACACACACTGACACACTGTACCACACACACACACACACACACCTACAGCTCCTAAAGCATATCATATATATCAGGCTACAGCCATTGTGTATTTTATTATGTGAAGCACTAAAGGGTCTAAGAAAAATAACGACTCTTTGATTGTAGTTATCTACTAAACTAAAGCAAATAAAGAGAGTAGGCCTGTTATACTGAGTGATATATATTTTTCACACTGCTCTGCTTTCTACACGGACCTCACAGCTGTTCTCACTGTAAACATTGCGTCGCGATGAAAGCAGTTAATAAAATAATATCCAGGGGATGCATGCAGAGCTGTCATTGGCTGAGATAAGTCCGGCCGTGCGTCACGACTCTTTGAAACATCTCTGTTGCCGGAAATGCATCTGCGGAGGAGCCGTGGAGGACCCATCAGTGTATCCTCGATTATAGCTCCTCCAGAGAGCCTCCTCGACGCTCGATCCTCGGTCCTCGGTCCTCGATGTGCATTTAGAGAAATGAGATGTCCTTCAACATGGCGCTCTGAAATCCATTTCCGGGTCACTACCGGAGGACCGAGGAGGGGGAATTAGAGAAATGAGAAACCTTCTAAGGCTGCACAATTGTTGTCAAATTGTTTCAATTGAAATGTGAGTAATGCAATATTCAAGTTGCAGGAAGCACAATATTTGTTAATGCATAAATATGTGGTAAAATAGATTATTTTGAATGATGTATTGTGGAGAAATATTCCGGCATATTAATTGTATTCTACAGATTTAACAAACCACATTAACTTACTTCCTAAAACTCACACAATGTTAATAGTAATATATTTTTCAATAAGAGATTAAATGAGAATAATAATGCAAAAATTGTCAATCCAGCAAATTGAAACTAGCTACATCCTCCATAAATAATCTCTTCTCTTTTTGAGACTAATATATATTTGTATGCATGGTCCTTGTTTAATAAATACACAATAATAATGATGTGATTCTGTGTGTGTGTGTAGCATCCCATCTCTGTCTGAGGATGATGCCCGTGATGCGTTCAAGGACTATGTGTCGTCTCACTGCTGCTACAATAAAGGTCCCGCCAGCGATGGAGTCATCACCAAAATGGAGCCGTACGACACGTACAGGGTGAAGTGATGTTCAAACTGTTTATGTTGCTGTTGACTGCTGCTATTGGTGGTGTGGTTGTTGCTTTAAGCTAAGGAAGGCAGGTTTTATTTGCAGCATTGGGCAAACTCTTCATAAAAATATTTCAGCAAATTGCAATTGTAGTGGTCTGAGAGAAAAAAGGAGTTTGACACCTCCTCTGGTTGTCAAGCTTTAGAAATGTAGCACATAATTGCAGACTTTTCCCAAACAGAGACCATTTCAAATACCAATTGGCTGTAATACAAATGCACATGCTTACTGTATAAGGAAAGCATATATGCCTGATTTGAGGGGGATTTAGGTCGGAGAGGGTGAAGATGCAGGAGGATCTTCAAAAACGGGAGTATTCTGTTGTCAGGAGTCTGACATCACTTCACAGCAGTCTGTCAACAATTTAATGATGTCACTCTGGAGACTCTCACATGACTGTCATGTGACACTTAAATATAATAAACAATAATGGTGTACATATTTTGTGATGATGAAGCCTCCTGATACCTTTTAATTTTTTTTAGCGTCCAGTAGTGTGTCTTCCAAGCACTGCCAAAACACAGGTGGTGTACACTCTACCTGTAGTGTGCCTGAATGGTAAATGGACTGTACATATAGCGCTTTATCCAATCTTTAAGACCCCTCAAAGCGCTTTACATACTACATGTTGTTCACCCATTCACACCCATTCATACAGAGCAGTGTACCTTACTATAGGAACTAAGTAACATTCATACACATTTACACACCGTTAGCCATCGGGAGCAACTCAGGGTTAAGTATCTTGCCCAAGGATGCATCGACATGTTGACTGCATGGGCTGGGATCGAACCCACAACCTTCTGGTTGAAAGACGACCGCCCTCCCTCGCAGCCACAGTTGCCCACGATGAATGCCATCGTGTGTGTCAACCAAAGAGGATTAATATGCTGCTAATCTGCTTCTTTTACGATGTAGACATTGTGTTCGACTAAAGGTTTAAAACGTCTCATAGTGGCCCCCACTATAATACCCCCACCCACCCCTCCTTATTCAACCTGTATTTGTTATTAGCAGTTCCCGGTTGGTATTAACCCTCGCATGGTTTGAAAAATATTGATTACTTTGATAATAGATAAAACTTAAAATGTAATAAATGTTATGCAAGTTCAGAAGAGTATTTTTTTATTTGTTTTAATCAAATATATGGATGTTTATATGCAGATACTGTTATAAGTATAAGTCACCCTGAATGGAAAAAAGTAAGATCATAACCAAGTAATCTGTAATAAATTTCAGTTTTGTTAAATCTATTGATAACATTGAAACCATTGCTATGATTGTTAGTAATTTGATGAGTGGTACCTTTTTTTTTTTTTGTTGCAACAATAACATCTCTGCTAAGTAAAATTGTATTGAGGTTGCACATTCAGTGTTTCTTAAAGTGTGCTTTCTGCTCTGTAGTATCGACTGGAGACGTATACTGAGTCCAGGTCAACTGAGTGGGCCACCAAACCTCATGAAGGTAAACACACACACACACACGTTTGTGCAACCTGAACATAACTCGGAGCACAAAAGGTCCACTAGTTGCTTTCCCATTTTGTTTAATTCATGTACGTTTCATTGTGTGTAAATCAGTGGGTTTCATCCGTTTTAAAGAGAAAGGCAGTTCGATTTTCTGGGATTTTCTTTCATCTTAGAAAGCAGGAAGAAAGGGTTTGGTTAATGGACATTTGTGGTGACTTTATTGGTTGGTCACACACACAAACACACACTTCGTAGTGCATCATGAGGTCACCACTTAAGATGAGCTGTTGTTCAGGATGTTTAACCACCAATTGAATTGGGTTACTTATAAACCTTAAAACCAGGTCTGAACCTTCAAACAACTCTTTGAAGAAGTGAGTTAAAGTGGCAATAAGCTAGCATTCCCATCCCCTCTATCGGTATTAATGTGACTGCCTTTATCACAAAGACAAAGGGATCACTTCCTGTTTTACCAATGGCGAAAGATGTATTTAGACTCTTGGGGAAAAAGCAAGACATTTATTTTATGCTGCAAGTGCCAGCTAGTGTCATTGGAAAATAATTGGCAACAATACACAGCGCACACACAGCATTATCTTTTCCTGGACTTTGTGCCGTAAATCAGAATACTGACCTGGTGACAGACAGCTGAAGTCGAGGGTTATAGAAATCGAATCTCAATGTTAACTTTAAGAACCATCACTCTGCCAGCAGCTGTTTTTTGATTGACAGGTTAGTATAACGTCTCTCTTGTGTGACCCACAGGTGAGCCGGCTGACTTCTACACTCAGACCGCCCCCCGACCCTGGGAGGTCCCGGCCACCGCCCCGAATCTCTTCACCAATCACACGGAGGAGATCCGCGTGCCCTACACCTCCTCCGTCAAGGTGATTGGTTAACACAAGCTGTCCTTCAAAGATAGCCATATTGCTACGTTTACCTACAAACAGCTGACCTGTGCAATACTTCATTGAGTACACACTGCCATGTCGGGTATTGTGAACATTTGTGTATGAAAAATCCACCGTATATAGTTGTCTTAATTCCATGCGGCACCTGTGCCTTCTCAGGAAGTGACGATCAGCGCTGTTGGCTCGTTTTTTCGCCTCAGAAAAAAAAAAAAAACCTCATTAGGCGGGATTCTCAGCTGAGCACTGAAGGGATGTTGCTATACCTAATGTGACAACATGATGTCAAAATGCAAACCGCAGACGAAAAGGAGAACAGTGGAATCACAGACAGGCAGATGAAGCATAGAGAAGATCAAATAAAAAGCATGCAAAACCGAAAAATAAAATGAATCTAAAATGAATGACAGTGTAAAGTCAGTGTTTGCTTATAGCAGCGGTCCGGGGCCCAACTGCGGCCCGTTGTCTATTTTTAATTGGCCCTCAGAAAATTCAAAAAGAATGCTTTTCTTATATTGTACTTCTCAAATATATATCCAAACATATATTACACATTAGTATTCACTTGTTAATAAGCCCAGTTAATACATTCAGTCAAAGTTGAAATTAGTTTCTAACAAATCTTAGTTGATACCAAAAGCCCAATAACTTATTTGCATAACAAGCTTGAAATATACTCTTCCTATTTCCCCTTATTATAATCAATTTGACGTTCCTGTTTTAAGGAATGAGCGGCCAACACTTTTTGTAACAAAATAAATGAAACCCTATTAGTACAGCGGATAAGCTCTCATATTATAACAATTGTGCATTTTATGAGAAAAGCATGACATTTCTAGCATAGTTAGTGCATACCATAAGGTTTATTTTCAGATGTGGAGGGAAGTCAGATTTGACCTGTGAGGAACGTGTGACGTCAAATCCAAGATGGCCGCCAGTCTCTTGGGTCAAATGTTCAAACACGCTTAATTTTGGAACCAAACATTGTAGACAAACATTTAAGGTGTCATATCCAACTAAATTAGGGATGCCCAATCATTTGGTGATACTTTTGAGATCGCCACAATTCCAGAAAATGCATTTAGGTGAAGATAAAGGTAGAAATTGACCAAAAATAAGCTGTCAATCAGTTGAAATCTTTCAAAATTGCAAATTATTTAGTGTGTGTGTGATATCAACTTATCATCAGCTAGATACATGACATCAAAGTAACAGTCAAATCCAAGATGGCCGCCAGTCCTCTGTGTTTAATGTCCACATTTTTTAAAATGTTGGAACCAAACGATGTGGAAAATAATGTGTTATTTAATGTGTCATTTCCACCTAAATTGGGGATGCCCATTCATCTGATGATACTTTTGAGATCGCCAGAATTAAAGACAATTAATTTAGATCAAGGAGAAGGTCAAATTACATTAAAAACTTTTGGATTCGACCTATGCAATATACAGTTGCAAGAAAAAGTATGTGAACCCTTTGGAATGACCTGGATTTCTGCATAAGTTGGTCATAAAATGTGTTCTGATCTTCATCTAAGTCACAACAATAGACAAACACAGTCTGCTTAAACTAATACCACACAAACAATTATATGTTTTCATGTTTTTGTTGAACACACCATGTAAACATTCACGGTGCAGGGTGGAAAAAGTATGTGAACCCCTAGGCTAAAGACTTCTTCAAGAGCTAATTGGAGTCAGGAGTCAGCCAACCTGGAGTCCAATCAATGAGACGAGATTGGAGGTGTTGGTTAAAGCTGCCCTGCCCTATAAAAAATACGCACCAGTTTTGAATTTGCTATTCTTAAGAAGCATTGCCAGATGTGAACTATGCCTCGCACAAAAGAGCTCTCAGAAGACCTACGATTAAGAATTGTTGACTTGCATAAAGCTGGAAAGGGTTACAAAAGTATCTCTAAAGCCTTGATGTTCATCAGTCCACGGTAAGACAAATTGTCTATAAATGGAGAAAGTTCAGCACTGTTGCTACTCTCCCTAGGAGTGGCCGTCCTGTAAAGATGACTGCAAGAGCACAGCGCAGAATGCTCAATGAGGTGAAGAAGAATCCTAGAGTGTCAGCTAGAGACTTAAATAAATCTCTGGCACATGCTAACATCTCTGTTGACGAATCTACGATACGTAAAACGCTGAACAAGAATGGAGTTCATGGGAGGACACCACGGAGGAAGCCACTGCTGTCCAGAAAAAACATTGCTGCCCGTTTGAAGTTTGGAAAAGAGCACCTGGATGTTCCACAGCACTACTGGCAAAATATTCTGTGGACAGATGAAACCAAAGTTGAGTTGTTTGGAAAGAACACGCAACGCTATGTGTGGAGAATCCAAAGGGTTCACATACTTTTTCTTGCAACTGTAGTGAAATGTGCTTCAATTTTGAAACTATAGGGATAATAATACCAAATAATAGACCCATGGTGCTAGTCTATTTAATGATGATAATAATACAGATCTAAATCTAACAGTCTCCAGAACAGAAACATAGTGCAGTGCAGCTTTGGCACACTTGCATCGTCCAGTGCATCCTTTCTGGCAGCGACAGTGGATCAATTCATGGCACGATTTTTGATGCTTCAGGTAGAGTGGTCCAAAGTGGCTGCCACCCAGTTGTTTCCTCTGTCCAGCCCCAGTCAGACGGCTCTGGCATCTCTGGATCCAGGACCAATGCCTGGTTCCAACAGTTGGCCTGGTAGCAAGTGCGCTTGATGTGCTGCTTCAGTGCTGCCTGGGTTGGAGGAATGTTCTCTAGAGATCTAGACTTCTGTGTGAAGAGCTGTTTCCTGGCATCGTTCGCCTCCATACTCTCACTGGTTCGGTCGTAGATCAGCACCACAAATCGCTCAAGCAGTAACATTGATCCTTCACTGACCTCACTTGGCATGCATAGGAGTTAATTGAAAGCACCAGTCACCTCTGGGAAAGACTTCCATGTTTCCCAGGCAGTCTTCTTCCCTCTGCCAGCGAAGGCGGAGACGGTGTCACACCCGGTGAAAGCGTGAAGGACTGGGAGAGTCAGACACTTTGTTGGATTCATTGTGGCAACAATTTCATGAACAGCTATGTAGTGAAAGCTTGATCCAACACCAAAGGCAACCCACAGCTCATCAGGAGCTATTTTGCTGAATGAAGCCACAGCCAGTACCACCACATCGATATCAACTGTACGTATGGTCACCTTCTTACACCGCATCTGCCACATGCAGAAGTAGACGAGTGTCAGCCTCCTCTTGAGAACACGGGGCAAGGCAGGCTAATGGCGCGTTTCCACTGCAACGGGTAGCTCGCTTTAAGCGTGCCGAGCCGTGCGGGGCCCGTTTTTGGTTGCGCTTCCACTTGGCCTAGTTTTGGCCCGGGGCTACTTTTTCACCTTTTTTCTGGCCCGACTAAATCGTGGTTCTAGGGCCAGGAACAACCAGGCTGAGTCGGGCTGAGTATGCTAAACTAGAGAGAGAATCGCTGGCAAGGGGGCTACAACTACAACAAGATGAACATATTTGACCGTGATTTAATTGTAATACACGTTTCTAAATGATGCCGAAGTAACAACATACTGATACCGGTTAGTAAAAACCATGAATTAATGCTTTGACAAGTCTGCAGACAGACGGCAGGCAAAAAACCCTTTTTAAAATGCGTGTTTTCAAATGGAGTTTGGCTAAGCTAACGTTATATATGCTCCGACCGTCCACACTCACAACAACGGCCTATACAGACATAAATAAACCAGCGACTGTATTCGCCATGACACAGGCAGTCTGTGGTTTGTACTTGATTAACTTTTGTCTAGTTTCTGAACAGATATGAAGAGCTGTGAGCTCTGAGTGCTAAGAGCTAACGGCTGTGTTGTTTTTCTGGGGCTCTCATTGAAGATGACGTCACGGCTCCGCCTACACTGCGTTACTATAGTAACTACCCCAGTTCCTAAACTGTAATGGAAGCGCAGCATTAAAGTGAGACGGGCCTAATAAGGCCTAACCAAATCGAGTGAGGCCTGCAGTGGAAACGCGCCATAAGTAAGACTCAGCAGGAGAGCAGAGGACTCCACTTCCATCTGTTGCATACAGTTCCTTGCCCTCTGCGAGAGGAAGATGAACAACTCTGCGAGACAGGAAAGCAAACAAGTCGGTTTTGTTCTCATCGCATCGAAGAAAGTCCTTCCAGTTCTTTGGCTTCACAGTAGAAGGAGCCACCCTTTTCCTGATGCCCTTTCCCCTCTTTTGTCTGGTTGAGGCTTTCAGGCTGGCAGGTAAGTATACATCCTAGACAAGGTCAATGTGGCTGCTTCTCAAGTTGAGCAGAGATGTATGGTGCAAACACTTTATCTCCATACTCTTGAAATGTTCTTGATGTTCCAGGATTTAACATTTGAACCACAGCTGCACCATCGAAAATTGTTGCATCAGCCATAGGTACACTACTATTTTCAAGCAGATCTGATTCTAGGCAGCGAAGTAGATCTGCTTAACACCAATCAGAATTGTGCCTCCAGTTGACAGAGCTGGTGGGGATCCCTGGTTTTCATGGGAGAAGAAATTGTCGATGTCTCCATCTCGTGTTTGACAGGAGATGTACAGCCTCAAAAAGAGACCACAGTCACTCTTCAGTGCTGCAAGCTGTGCCTTTTGTTTCGACTTCATCTTGACCGGTGGCCTACTGAACAGTGGCAACTTGTTCTTTGGAAGTGTTTGTGTGACAGGTGTTGTACACTGTTCTAGCCTCTCTTTCACAAACGTGGTGTACTGCTCCTCACCAAGGGTCTCGATCCTTCTCACAGTTTCAGCCACTTTGATGTCCATGATGTCCCTTGTGTCAATGACTAGTAAATCTTGGCTGTGTTCTAGGAATGGATTTCCCATCTCTTCCAACACTGTCACAAGTGCTTTAACTTCCTTCAGAAATGCTGCTTGTACGCCAGGTTGCTGGTCGTGATGATGGTGCCCAGTGCCACTAGCACTATGCTGTTGCTCAAACTCTAGTGATCCTGGACATTTCTGGCCCTGCTACCATCCAGCGTCTAAGTGCTCCTGGATTGCCAGTCAGTCCAATAGTCCCACCCGAACCTTTCACCATTGCATTGTTCTGCTCATGGCACTGGTCGAGTGCCATGGCAGAGAACTTGTTGCTGGTTTTGTGCACCACAAAATGTCCAAACTTGAATTCTGCTAAGACATGTGGATGTTTTTCATCATGTCACGGATGTGTACGGAAAGCCATCTGGAGTAGTGTGTGTGATCTAGGGCAAACATCCAGGGCATGATCTGTGTCAGGGATTCCACATACAGCTGGAAGTTACATTCCACGAAGTGACCTGATGTACCGCAGCAAGAGAAGCTCCAATGACAGGGACTTTAGCCAGTAGTCAAAGTGGACACTGGCCTTTGCTCGCTGTATGCACCACTCCTCAAAAGGTGGACTATCAGGTTGCATGGCATTGGAGTCATCAGGTGTGCAGTCTTCACTGTAAGCTTGTTGGAGTGTATAAAGGGCTTGCAGCTGTGAGCTGGTGCGCATGGCGGGTCTTGGTGACATGGCTGGCATGTATGAAGGAATTTGCTGTTCCGGAACTTGCAATGTCAGCCTGTACCAGGGTGTTCGTCCAGCCAGTCTCCCAGCAACTTCAACATGGCCATCTCAATGTGTAGACCACCGAACATGATCACAAAGTGATCCTCTCCATAAGTGGCTGGCCAGGTCCACTGGACTTCCTTAGCAAGAGGATACAGTGGTTGGTCAGCTGCAAGGACAGGAATCTGACCAGGGTTCACGTGCTGAACTGCTGCCTTGACGATGTCCATGGAGTGACGTATTATTGCCACGGAGTGTGCATTGTCAAGAAACGGAGACAATAGTGCGGTTATTGCTGCAGGTGGGATGACAGCTTGGTGCGCATCAGCGTGGTAGGCAGACCACGATATCCAGCCATCCATGGTAGACCTTTCAACAGCTGTCTTGACTTTGCTGAGCCATGCATACCTTCTTTGGCAGCTGCAGCAGTCAGGAGGTTGGGAGGTCTCACAGGACCTTGTACAGCCGGCGCACTCAAGACCTTTGTCTTTAGGGCTGCTGGTGGCACAATTGTGTAGGCTGAAGGCAGAGGTGTCACTGACTTGGTGGAAGAGCCACCCTGACCTGAGCTTATTTTTGTTAAATGTTTACCTTGTCCTTGTCCAATTCAGTTGGAAATGACACCTTAAATTATTTTCTACATCGTTTGGTTCCAAAATGTAAAAAGACGTGGACATTAAACACAGCGGACTGGCGGCCATCTTGGATTTGACTGTTACTTTGATGTCATTTATCTAGCTGATGATAAGTTGATATCATTGGTAAGGCGGGGACCATAAGCTACTAGGGGTGTAACGGTATCCGTATTCGTCCCGTACCGTCACGGTTCGGACGTCACGGTTCGGCACATGCAGTCACGCGGCGAATACGCCTTTTTTACGAGTGGGGAAAAAAGTCTGTCACTCAGGGCAGTATTACACTATATATAATCCAGGGGGCGGTATTGCGCCTAAAAGCCAGCCGCCCGTAAATAACAAATGAAGAACAAGAACACAACAAAACGAACACAATACATGAAGAAGAAAAGTTAGTATCTATGGCGAGTTCACACAACACACAGCTAGAAGACCCACCTGCTTCTTTTAAATCAGGTGTGTGGGAACATTTCGGGTTCCCTGTGGACTACAACAATGATGGGGTGCGAGTTGTGGATCGGACTAGGACGGTGTGTCGGCGTTGTTCGACAACGGTGCGGTATGCTAGTGGTAACACATCAAACATGCTCAATCACATCCGAGTCAGTCTCAGTCCCCAGCGAGAGGGTTTTCTCGACGGCAGGTGACATAATTACCGCCAACAGATCTGCCCTCACTGCTGACAACGTAGACAAACTCATCTTTTTGAGTAAAGCTTGAGTACCTTCATTTAGGCATAATGGCCTCACACACTCACAAGTTAATTACACATGTTAGACATTGCTCCTAAAGGTACAGATTTTATTTTTGTTTTATATTATTGTATTTATTTTATATTTTGACATCGGGAGATGTTATACAGTTCTGTATTGCCTTTTATTGATTGTGATTGAAACACTTATTATTTATTTTAATATTTTCAAGACATTCTTTTTAGTTGTACAGCTTATTTAACCTTTTTGTTTGACATCAGCCATTATAAATAATATGGCCGTGTGTGTGTGTGTGTGTGTGTGTGTGTGTGTGTGTGTGTGTGTTACTGTTTGTGGTTTGTTTTTAACTGTGTAATACAGTTAATGATTCCAAATGTTAGAGTTCCTTATTTTCATACCAAAACTTGCACGACTGTTAAAAATAAATAACAGCAAAAAAAAATTATGCATTTGTGACTTTTCTTTGCTTTTCCTTGTTATACCGAAACCGTACCGAACCGTGACCCCCAAACCGAGGTACGAACCGAACCGTGACTTCTGTGAACCGTTACACCCCTATAAGCTACATATAATTATCCAGGATTTATTTACCTGTATGGCTCAAGAAAACATAGAACTCTACAGAGAATGCATCTATACCCAGTTAGTTGAAGCATGGATATACACAATACATTACTGCGCCACATCTGCCACCAGCACACACACACACACACACGATAAATAATTTGCAATTTTGCAAATTTCAACTGACAGCTTATTTTTGGTCAATTTCTACCTTTATATTCACCTAAATGCATTTTGGTGAATTCTGGCGATCTCAAAAGTATCGCCAAATGATTGGGCATCCCTAATTTAGTTGGATATGACACCTTAAATGTTTTTCTACAATGTTTGGTTCCAAAATTAAGCGTGTTTGAACATTTGACCCGAGAGACTGGCGGCCATCTTGGATTTGATCTCTCACGGTCCTCACAGGTCAAATCTGACTTCCTTCCACATCTGAAAATAAACCTTATGGTATGCACTAACTATGCTAGAAATGTCATGCTTTTCTCATAAAATGCACAATTGTTGTGCTTATCCGCTGTAGGAGAGCTGTGATGTAGGCGGTTTGTTTTTTCAAAGCATATTCAAGTATCAAGCATAATGTACCTACATTTGATTGATTTTGCTAACTTATAACTTAACTTATGAGCTAACGGCTGTGTTGTTTTTCTGGGGCTCTCATTGAAGATGACGTCACGGCTCCGCCTACACTGCGTTACTATAGTAACTACCCCAGTTCCTAAACTGTAATGGAAGCGCAGCATTAAAGTGAGACGGGCCTAATAAGGCCTAACCAAATCGAGTGAGGCCTGCAGTGGAAACGCGCCATAAGTAAGACTCAGCAGGAGAGCAGAGGACTCCACTTCCATCTGTTGCATACAGTTCCTTGCCCTCTGCGAGAGGAAGATGAACAACTCTGCGAGACAGGAAAGCAAACAAGTCGGTTTTGTTCTCATCGCATCGAAGAAAGTCCTTCCAGTTCTTTGGCTTCACAGTAGAAGGAGCCACCCTTTTCCTGATGCCCTTTCCCCTCTTTTGTCTGGTTGAGGCTTTCAGGCTGGCAGGTAAGTATACATCCTAGACAAGGTCAATGTGGCTGCTTCTCAAGTTGAGCAGAGATGTATGGTGCAAACACTTTATCTCCATACTCTTGAAATGTTCTTGATGTTCCAGGATTTAACATTTGAACCACAGCTGCACCATCGAAAATTGTTGCATCAGCCATAGGTACACTACTATTTTCAAGCAGATCTGATTCTAGGCAGCGAAGTAGATCTGCTTTAACACCAATCAGAATTGTGCCTCCAGTTGACAGAGCTGGTGGGGATCCCTGGTTTTCATGGGAGAAGAAATTGTCGATGTCTCCATCTCGTGTTTGACAGGAGATGTACAGCCTCAAAAAGAGACCACAGTCACTCTTCAGTGCTGCAAGCTGTGCCTTTTGTTTCGACTTCATCTTGACCGGTGGCCTACTGAACAGTGGCAACTTGTTCTTTGGAAGTGTTTGTGTGACAGGTGTTGTACACTGTTCTAGCCTCTCTTTCACAAACGTGGTGTACTGCTCCTCACCAAGGGTCTCGATCCTTCTCACAGTTTCAGCCACTTTGATGTCCATGATGTCCCTTGTGTCAATGACTAGTAAATCTTGGCTGTGTTCTAGGAATGGATTTCCCATCTCTTCCAACACTGTCACAAGTGCTTTAACTTCCTTCAGAAATGCTGCTTGTACGCCAGGTTGCTGGTCGTGATGATGGTGCCCAGTGCCACTAGCACTATGCTGTTGCTCAAACTCTAGTGATCCTGGACATTTCTGGCCCTGCTACCATCCAGCGTCTAAGTGCTCCTGGATTGCCAGTCAGTCCAATAGTCCCACCCGAACCTTTCACCATTGCATTGTTCTGCTCATGGCACTGGTCGAGTGCCATGGCAGAGAACTTGTTGCTGGTTTTGTGCACCACAAAATGTCCAAACTTGAATTCTGCTAAGACATGTGGATGTTTTTCATCATGTCACGGATGTGTACGGAAAGCCATCTGGAGTAGTGTGTGTGATCTAGGGCAAACATCCAGGGCATGATCTGTGTCAGGGATTCCACATACAGCTGGAAGTTACATTCACGAAGTGACCTGATGTACCGCAGCAAGAGAAGCTCCAATGACAGGGACTTTAGCCAGTAGTCAAAGTGGACACTGGCCTTTGCTCGCTGTATGCACCACTCCTCAAAAGGTGGACTATCAGGTTGCATGGCATTGGAGTCATCAGGTGTGCAGTCTTCACTGTAAGCTTGTTGGAGTGTATAAAGGCTTGCAGCTGTGAGCTGGTGCGCATGGCGGGTCTTGGTGACATGGCTGGCATGTATGAAGGAATTTGCTGTTCCGGAACTTGCAATGTCAGCCTGTACCAGGGTGTTCGTCCAGCCAGTCTCCCAGCAACTTCAACATGGCCATCTCAATGTGTAGACCACCGAACATGATCACAAAGTGATCCTCTCCATAAGTGGCTGGCCAGGTCCACTGGACTTCCTTAGCAAGAGGATACAGTGGTTGGTCAGCTGCAAGGACAGGAATCTGACCAGGGTTCACGTGCTGAACTGCTGCCTTGACGATGTCCATGGAGTGACGTATTATTGCCACGGAGTGTGCATTGTCAAGAAACGGAGACAATAGTGCGGTTATTGCTGCAGGTGGGATGACAGCTTGGTGCGCATCAGCGTGGTAGGCAGACCACGATATCCAGCCATCCATGGTAGACCTTTCAACAGCTGTCTTGACTTTGCTGAGCCATGCATACCTTCTTTGGCAGCTGCAGCAGTCAGGAGGTTGGGAGGTCTCACAGGACCTTGTACAGCCGGCGCACTCAAGACCTTTGTCTTTAGGGCTGCTGGTGGCACAATTGTGTAGGCTGAAGGCAGAGGTGTCACTGACTTGGTGGAAGAGCCACCCTGACCTGAGCTTATTTTTGTTAAATGTTTACCTTGTCCTTGTCCAATTCAGTTGGAAATGACACCTTAAATTATTTTCTACATCGTTTGGTTCCAAAATGTAAAAAGACGTGGACATTAAACACAGCGGACTGGCGGCCATCTTGGATTTGACTGTTACTTTGATGTCATTTATCTAGCTGATGATAAGTTGATATCATTGGTAAGGCGGGACCATAAGCTACTAGGGGTGTAACGGTATCCGTATTCGTCCCGTACCGTCACGGTTCGGACGTCACGGTTCGGCACATGCAGTCACGCGGCGAATACGCCTTTTTTACGAGTGGGGAAAAAAGTCTGTCACTCAGGGCAGTATTACACTATATATAATCCAGGGGGCGGTATTGCGCCTAAAAGCCAGCCGCCCGTAAATAACAAATGAAGAACAAGAACACAACAAAACGAACACAATACATGAAGAAGAAAAGTTAGTATCTATGGCGAGTTCACACAACACACAGCTAGAAGACCCACCTGCTTCTTTTAAATCAGGTGTGTGGGAACATTTCGGGTTCCCTGTGGACTACAACAATGATGGGGTGCGAGTTGTGGATCGGACTAGGACGGTGTGTCGGCGTTGTTCGACAACGGTGCGGTATGCTAGTGGTAACACATCAAACATGCTCAATCACATCCGAGTCAGTCTCAGTCCCCAGCGAGAGGGTTTTCTCGACGGCAGGTGACATAATTACCGCCAACAGATCTGCCCTCACTGCTGACAACGTAGACAAACTCATCTTTTTGAGTAAAGCTTGAGTACCTTCATTTAGGCATAATGGCCTCACACACTCACAAGTTAATTACACATGTTAGACATTGCTCCTAAAGGTACAGATTTTATTTTTGTTTTATATTATTGTATTTATTTTATATTTTGACATCGGGAGATGTTATACAGTTCTGTATTGCCTTTTATTGATTGTGATTGAAACACTTATTATTTATTTTAATATTTTCAAGACATTCTTTTTAGTTGTACAGCTTATTTAACCTTTTTGTTTGACATCAGCCATTATAAATAATATGGCCGTGTGTGTGTGTGTGTGTGTGTGTGTGTGTGTGTTACTGTTTGTGGTTTGTTTTTAACTGTGTAATACAGTTAATGATTCCAAATGTTAGAGTTCCTTATTTTCATACCAAAACTTGCACGACTGTTAAAAATAAATAACAGCAAAAAAAAATTATGCATTTGTGACTTTTCTTTGCTTTTCCTTGTTATACCGAAACCGTACCGAACCGTGACCCCCAAACCGAGGTACGAACCGAACCGTGACTTCTGTGAACCGTTACACCCCTATAAGCTACATATAATTATCCAGGATTTATTTACCTGTATGGCTCAAGAAAACATAGAACTCTACAGAGAATGCATCTATACCCAGTTAGTTGAAGCATGGATATACACAATACATTACTGCGCCACATCTGCCACCAGCACACACACACACACACACGATAAATAATTTGCAATTTTGCAAATTTCAACTGACAGCTTATTTTTGGTCAATTTCTACCTTTATATTCACCTAAATGCATTTTGGTGAATTCTGGCGATCTCAAAAGTATCGCCAAATGATTGGGCATCCCTAATTTAGTTGGATATGACACCTTAAATGTTTTTCTACAATGTTTGGTTCCAAAATTAAGCGTGTTTGAACATTTGACCCGAGAGACTGGCGGCCATCTTGGATTTGATCTCTCACGGTCCTCACAGGTCAAATCTGACTTCCTTCCACATCTGAAAATAAACCTTATGGTATGCACTAACTATGCTAGAAATGTCATGCTTTTCTCATAAAATGCACAATTGTTGTGCTTATCCGCTGTAGGAGAGCTGTGATGTAGGCGGTTTGTTTTTTCAAAGCATATTCAAGTATCAAGCATAATGTACCTACATTTGATTGATTTTGCTAACTTATAACTTAACTTATGAGGCAATACACATCAGCTCTAGCTAGCTAGTGGCCCAGCCCTTTGCATGTTTTTCTGTCTGTGGCCCTCAGTGAAAAAACGTTGGACACCCCTGGCCTATAGTAGGCCTATATATCGGCAGTACATAGTATGCAATGGATATACTATTGGTTTTGAGTACTTAAAATATTCTTAAGCGTACTAGCTAGCATGTTGGTATGGAATTTGGTTTACAGGCCAACTGTTGACCTCAACTTAGTTTTTATGTATTTTAGCTGATAGCTGACAGCCAGAGAGCTGGATTCCGATGTGGAGAATTGTGCAGCTTCTCTGTGTCAGTGTGACTCCAACAGTAACGTTATTTTTAACTGTATGTTTGCGTGTGTGTTTTTTTATTTTTTAGGACTGCAACAGCTGCCATTCCACAGGAACGATGCCGTGTGATGAGTGTCATAGAGATGGATATGTAAGAAGCCTTCAAACCAGTCAATTATTATCCCATCAGCTACAATAAGCTACAAAGTGATTGAACTGACCTAATGTGGATTAACTGTTCATGTTAATATTTCTGTGTGTGTGCAGAAAGTCTGCTGGGTGTGTAACGGCTCTGGGAAGAGAGGCGAGGAGAGCTGCACTCAATGTGACGCTTCAGGAAAAGAAAGGTCCTGAGGGGGGGTCGGGAAGTCCAGCTGCTTGTGACACTTAACTTAAAAATCCATGCTCCCCTCTTAGATTTTTAGAGACTAAAATAGGTAGAACTATCCAGGGTTTTCAAAATGACAGATGCAAATAAACAGCTACCTTATAAATAATACAACAGCAGCCAGCTGGAGAATCTGTTGACCCTGCAGACAAATCGTGTTTTAGTCCGTGAAACCCCGGAGTCAAATGTTTAATTTGTGATATTGGCTGATATAAATACAATTTAATCAATGTTTTAAAGACAATTGCAACCATAATAATGATCTCCTATGATACCTGGAAGAGGCAAATCTCAAACACACAGTGTGAAGACAGAAAATCGCCATTTCACTATAACTTTATTTGGACAGAAATGTAAAGCTCCTTCAATTTTAATTTGTTATCCAATAAACACAAGTGAAATCAATGACTTGAAGATAATCAATCGAAAAGCGAATTTTATTTGAAAAATCTTCGGAAAGTTAGTGAACTAGGACACGAAACACAGCGGTATGGCCGCTTTAAATGACAGTCAGTACACTTTGATAAGATTGAAAAGAAGATTGTGAAACTTGTCTCATATCTGACTGTGTGTTTATGTTCGTGTGTAGGTGTGATAAGTGTGATTCTAGAGGAACAAAGGAGTGTGAAACCTGTAAAGGAAAACGACAACTGCTGACCTACATCCAGCTCAAAGTGGAGTGGTGAGTACTGATACAACTTTGATATGGGTCCTTGAACAGATTCCTGGAGTCTTGGAAGAACAGTCCTTAAAGAGCTTTGCAGCTGCCTTAAAGAGTTTCAAGGGGTCCTTGATGATGTTTCATGGTTTCTAGGAGTGACGGTGAAAGTTCAAATGGTCATTGAGGAAGATGTGAAGAGTTTTGACAGTCCTTGAGGAGGTTCCCTGAGATTGAAGATGTTCTGGTGGTCTTTGATGTAGTTCTGTGGGGTCTTAAAAAGATCCAGAGGGTTGTTGTTGGTTCCAGAGGTCCTTCATGATGTTTCATAGTCCTTTAGGACGTTTTTGATAGTTTTAAAGAGTGTTTAGCAGTTCTTTAGGAGATTGTCTAAAGTGTTGTTTTATCGGGTATAGTAGTTAGGGTTAGTTAGTGGTTGGATGTGCAGGAGGTCTTTGAGGAAGGAGGAGGTTAAGAAGACAAACTATTTAGTGTCAATAAACTGCCTTTTTAGATACTGTCTGAGCTAAATCTTTTATTTAACTTCTGTCATGATATAATAAGGAGGATGAATTGATTTTCATAGTTTGGGATATGTTCGCAAAACAATTTGAAATCATCAGTTTAAAACGAGTACAGGAGCATGTATTTGCCCTATTAGGTAAACATGAGAAAATGCCTCGCTATGATGGAAAATATTTAAATGTGCTTTGGCTCAAGTTTAAACCCTGATTTTAAAGAATGCGTGATTTTTGCCGTTTCAGACACATTATCAAGAGTCGGAGTGTCTGAGATTTGGCTTAACAGTCTATTATAAACATATTACAGCAGCCGAGATTACACTTCTAAATGTATGCCATATGGATGAACACAGATGAAAAAGACACACTTTTTACGAGTAAGACACGTGGGTTAAGAGGGTCTAATTGGTCCTGATGAGCTTCCCTGTTTGAAAGGCAGCACAGACAGATTGTTTAATGCCATACATTCTGACCCAAGGTAGCTTCACTGTAGTTTGAAATTCAAATAATTTGTAGGCAGTTGTGTGCGGCTCTTTAGTGACCTCTGGCTGCGTAAAGACAAACCTACACCATGTGAATTTAAATGAATACATACTGTACTCTGTATCCGTTTCAAATAACTGATAACATCATGTGTACAAAGCATATAGCTCCCTGCGTGTGTGTGCGTGCATGTGTGTTTGTGTGTGGAAACATGTTTGTTTATATATGTGTATCTGTGTTCAGGACTAACAATGTGGAGGACCACGTGGTGCGGCAGGACTCTGGTCTGGAGGCCGATGATCTTCGTTCAGTGACCGGGAAGGAGCTGTTTAAGAACAACCAGTACCTGGTACGCAACACACACTCATACACATTTACACGCATTACAGCATATTTCACAATATCCTGAAGGAAACTCTGACTCCATATCTGACTTCCTTCATTATGGTGTTCAGAAGATAAATATAAAGACATGGTACGGTGTTTTTTTCCTCTGTAAGTTTACCGTGTTTTTGCACAATACATCTTATACTACATTATGCTCACACATTAACATCTACATTTCTGATGTTACTGACGTATGCACTATATATTCGTTGTTATTTCTTTACTTTATTACAATAAATACTTTAAATACTTTAATTTACCAGCATCTTTTTTGTCGTTTCCCTTTTTTGTCGTTTCCCTAGGAGCAGCGTTATGAAACATGTACATCATAAACAAAAGTGCAGTTATCTCTTCAGACAGGTGTAGCAGAGCTAAAAGGAAATGTTTCCTTTAGATTGTGCTACAGGAATGTTCATGTGTTAATTAAAGAATGTTGCTATTGTTAGCTGTGTGTTTTATTGTCAGTGTGTTAACCTCTCTCTCTGGCTCCTCTCAGCTCTACCCGCTGCTCGGCTTCCCCAACCCGGCCATCTCTGAGGCCTCTGAGAAAATGATCCGAGAACACCAAAGCAAGTATGCTCAGAACGCCAGGATCCTGCAGCAGGTAAGTCATCAGACTGCGAGAACAAATATAATCTCTTTTCTTTAGAGTCAGGTGAAAATATGGATATCCGTGTCATCATGTGTGTCCAGAGCAGAGATGGGCATTGCCATTTATATCATAGATTGTCATTATTTTCTACTGTCATCTTTTAACCAACATCATTACCAGATCATAACTACTAAATTTTCATTCTTTTTTTAAGGTTTTAACCTTTTTTTAAATGTCCATATGTTTAAATAATGTCACTCTTTGACTAAAAGGAAACACAACAATTTATTAAAGCTATAGTTACCTGCTAGTGTATGCATTGTCATTGGTGTATTACATATTTACTTTTTTAAATATATATTCATATCTGTAAGGTTGATGAAAGTTTATTTATACAGAACATTTATACAAGGCAATTCAAAGTGCTTTAGAAAAATAATGTACAAGCGTGAAAACATATTAGGCGCATTCACACCGCAGTACTTTTCCCACAAAGGTTCATGCGAACTTAGTTCATGCAAACTCTTTAGTTCGCATGAACTAAGTACAGATCGCGTTCACACCGGAAAAAGTCTCTGGGGGTGGATTAGGCAAATGAAGCCGCTGACTTCACTTCTTCTTCTTCTGCTTTGGGTTTACTGGCAGGCTACAAACAACTTCACGGCGTATACTGCCGCCCACGGTCCCCGGCCGGAAGTCCCCGGAGTTGGGGAAGGCTTCAGTAGAAGCTGCTGGGACTCCCAGCAGCTTCTACTGAAGCCTTCCGAGTAAATCGCCAGAACGCCGACACCTCCTCATCTCCACCGCTCCCATGTTTTATTTTGTGTTGCCATAAGTTAGTCTCTCTGCGTTTCTGCGCTGGGCTAATGCTAATGCTAATAATGCTAATGCGAGGATAATAAAATGGCGGCTTCACAAAACTTTTTGGAAGTTTTACGGGGCGTGGTTTGCAATCCGCCCAGCCAATCAGAAATATAGCTCTTTTCTCACAAAAGAGCCGCTCGAAAGTCCCTGCTCTCTAGCAGGGACTTACGAGCGGCTCTTTTGTGAGAAAAGAGCTATATTTAGTACCGGCTCTTTTTGGTGTGAACGCGATAAAAGAGTTCACTGAACTAAGTTCGCATGAACCTTTGTGGGAAAAGTACCGCAGTGTGAATGCGCCTATTGTAAAAGGAACAAATGATAAAATTACAATTTAAATGCATTTTAAAACTTTCATTTAGAACCCAAAACAAGATACAATAAAATAAGAAAGATATAAGTTAGAGTGTAATTAAAGATATGAAAAACCTTTTGTTCACCTATTATGCAAAATCTACTTTTTCATTTATTGTATACATCAACATGTGTCTCCCTCTGTGTTAAGAGATTCAGGAAAAAAATGTTTCTCTGTTTGCCCTGATCCATTTATATAAAAACCTGTCTGAAAATGAGCTGGTCAGGTTTTGGCCACTTTATGATGTCATCTCGCAGAGGGGCGTGGCCTGCAGCATCATTAGCCTTTAAAGCTACAGACACTGAATCAGCACTTTTGAAACAGGGCTGAAACAGAGGGGTTTATGGCATGCTACAATGATCTGTTTGGTATCTCAGCCAAACACTTCAGTGACATCTTGTTTATACATCTGAGACCTGTAATATATTGTTGAAAAAAGAGTATAATATGGTAACTTTTTAATAAATATGAATGAATACAGATTCCTTGTATGTGTACACAAACTTTCGGAAGTTCAACATTTTAATTCTCAGTTTAGAGAATTTTAAGTTTACCATATTCAGACTTTTGCTTTAACATCTCTGTCTCTACCTGTCTCTCTCCGTCTCAGAGGCAGACAGTGGAGCTGATCCCCATCACTAAGGTGAAGTACAAGTGGAAAAGTGACTCTCACAAGTACTACGTCTACGGCAACGAGCGTACGGTGGACTGCGACAAATACCCTGCAACCTGCTGCTGTGTCATCCAGTAGACGCACACACACACTGTAACAAACTGTTATTCTGTTTCTTTTTAAACCTTTAACAAATCTCTCCTCAAACGTTCAAGATTTTTCTGGTGGTTCCCACATGTGGCCGAGTCCCACTTTTGCATAAACCTGTATTTTGTGTATGCTTAAACACACACAAATGTTTTCCTGCAATAAAGAATGAATTTTTAAAATATTATCTCAAATTAATTCAATAGTTAAACTTCAGTATGTAACGTTTTACACAAAAAGGAAGGGATAATTAACCTTATCGGTATGGCATTGAGTATTTACATTTGTGTTCTAGTTAATATTAAAAAGTACTCAACACTAACTTAATACTCCTGTAGGGACTCCATTTATTAGTTTTTTTGTGTTTCCATAACTATTCTGACTCTACCTCCTGCTCAGAGTTAGTGGTGCTCCACCAGGTGTTCTAATAAGAAAACAAACATAATTTAATCATTTATATTGAGATTTTATTTATAGAGATTTTAAAACGATAACTAAATTGTCGATAACAAATAAAATAATTGTTCTATCTATTCAAACCACACTTTGGTATCCCTTTTTGTCCCTGTATGGATACCTGTGTGGACCAACAGGACCACCAACCAAAGACATGCCAGTATGTACCATGTAGTGTCCTCAGTATTGCATTGAAAGCGCATATGTCCAAATCATTGCTGTTTCAAGAACAATCGACAGTTTTGACCAAAAAAAGACTGCATCATATTTACACGTGTGGGATCTATGTATTTTAACAACAGAAACCGGCTCACCTGGTCTCTACTTCTCTTTTTCTACCTGTGGGTTAATGTTTCATGAAAGTAAAAAGGTGTTAATGGCCAAATGTATCTGCATGTGCTCATGAATATTTGATGCTTTGTGATATACTTGTAGCTTATTTTGAGAGCAAGCATGGTGTTATGTTTACAGCTGAATGTCTGTCTTGTCTTCAGCTGACATTCACTACAGGATGAAATGTACAAGTTGTCCCTTTTTTAAACTGCCTTCCTGTCTTACACCAGAGCTCCTGCAGAGGGTGCTTTGATGATGTATCTGTGACAAATAGGACAATGCCACTTCATGTTTACAGCTGCAACCAGGCTTATGCAAAAAAACTGCAATTCTTTACATGACCTCCATGCTAAGATGCTTACCTTTACAGCAGTAGTAAAAATGTTAACAGCCTGGAACAAAAAAAGTGTTGGTCTCTATAGCTCATTTCCCCCTTCATGATAACTGTTCTTGGGGTATCTTTTTATATCATCCGTTTAAATTATATTAAGGCTTAAAATGAGAAATCATGTCAAACCACAAACTTTATTTCAGGCATCTAACCAAAAACACAACAGAAGCCGTAGAATGCTAACTTGTTTCCAGCTTTTAGGACTCCTAGATACCTGCACCTCTCTATTAGGGGTGTGGATGCTTTGAGTGACAGGTGCTATCTCAGGTCGCTAACCGCTAGCTGTCCACTGTGCTGTGTGACCCGGGCTGCCTTAATACACCAACAATGCCCGGTTTTAAATTAGCCTTGCAGTTAGAGGTGGTGGCACTGCCAAGATGGCTACCTCAGAAACCAATTGGTGACGTTGCAGGGACTACGTCCATTTTTATGCAGTCTATGGTTTTAATCTTAATCTATCGTTGAAATATATGTTAATTTACTAAATATAATCAATTCCTTCCATCTTGCATTTTATAATATCAATGTTGCTTATTGTTTATCGTTAAGGGTTTAAGTTATACTCCTTCTTTTCAATAGAAAAACACTTCAGCAGTCGACTGTTTATTTCATGAAGACAACCTTAATGTGACTTTGTCTAAACTCAAATGCTGGTGTGATGTGACAAACTTTTTATTGCGTGTAATGTTAATGCCTTAAACATTACTGTGACTAACACACAGCTCTGCTTCTAACCTGATGGACCTGATATAGCTATAACTCTTGTGAGTACTCAATAATACTCTGTTACAGTAGATTATTAATCGTCGGTGACTGTTAAAGCTGAAAGAAACTCTAAGAATCACCTGCTTCTCTTGCATCTTTTTACATATGGAGCCCCAAAACTTGTTCAAGTTAAAGTACTTATCTGAGAAATAAAAATTATAACAAATAACTTAAATCTCGATATTAGAGTAGTAATTTTTTACATACAAGAAATTTGCAACGACAAATTACAATAACATTTTGAAACAATACTAGTATATAACATATTTACAGTATATCTGAATTCAAATGAAAGTGCTCTGCAGTGTTATTACTGTAAGTTGTCATGTGCAGAAATGTTTAACATTGATCGAAGAATGTGGAAAGGTTCACAGTACGAAGTATGAAAAGAATATAGAACTCACCTCACTGATATAGTGTCAAATATGTTCATTAATATATTGCATAAAGAAAAATGGGAATGCATTACAGCAACGTGTACAGTAACTATGTGAAATACAACGCAAAGGGTTTTGTTTTTACTCAACTCCATTTAGAATGTAAGAAATAGCTTCACATTAGCTTGAACTGAATTGTTCTCTTTCTGGCTGGGTTATTACAAATTATCTATTTTTAAAAGAGGAAGCTTCAGACACCTTCTGTAGTTATTCTTTAAGAAGAACTACCGATTTCTTTGAAAAATAGATTACTAAAGAACTTAATCATACTCAAGAGGGGGAAAAAGTAGTTAGCTCGTCCTACATTTCATTAAAGGGGCCCTTTTATGCTCATTTTCAGGTTCATATTTTTATTTTGTCTCTCTACTGTGACATGTTTACATGCTTTAATGTTCAAAAAGCCCTTTATTTTTCTCATACTGCCTGTAGTGCAGCACCTCTTTTCACCCTCTGTCTGAAACCAGAGCCCAGTCTGCTCTGATTGGTTAGCTTGCCTATCACGTACAATGTGTTGCGGTATCAAATAGAGGTATTACTGTTACACAGTGATGTCACTATGTTTCGGAAGTAAACAAAGGAGTCCAATGGAGGCGTTTAAGGCAGGGGGGGGGGGGGGGGGGGGGAGTGTCTGGGAGAGAAACTCTCTCTGGAGGGAGCTTTGGGATTGCAGCCATACATGCACAAAAACCTATATTATACATGACAGGAAATTAAAAAAACTCAAAAAAGCACAACATGGCCTCTTTAAAACATCAAAATATTCACACGTACCACATAATAACACTGGTATAAACACTGTTCTGTTAACTGGGTCAAAGTGTAAGAATATTCCTAGTAATCTTGACCTATTCATACCAAAAGAATATATCTATGATAAACAAAAACGCCAAGACATTGGTTTTGATTGGTCTGATGTTTTTAAATCTTGTAAGGATATACTTTGTATCTATTACAATCTTGATATTTTTAGCTCACATGAAAAATCCCACTTTTATCAAAAGCACAAATGTATTGTACAATTTAAATGATTCAATAAATATTCGTAATTTTCCTGCATGTGTGCATATATTCTAACCGCAACCCAAAGACTAAAGAATAAGTGTAATATATTTGAGCAACTGCATATGAGTAGTTATAAGGATGCCGCTTTTGTCTCATTAGTATGCATGAAAAAGTGACAGATGACACGCCCCTAATTATGCAAATACACTAAGTCCCGCCTCCCATTGTTTCGAGATCCTTTGATGTGAGTGGGTACAATTATGTTAATGAGCTAAGTCCCGCCTCCCATTGTTCGAGATCCTTTGATGTGAGGGGTGAGGTGTTATAACAGGTAGGTGTGAAAAGCCCCCCTGTGGAGTGCCTTTGTTGTCTAATTCTTTGATGTGTTGATTAAGGCAGTCTCTTTGAAGTTATGTTGTCTGGCCCCTGCCCCCTCAAACCCCTTTGTAGTCTAAGCCTTTGATGTGAGTTGTTATAACAGGTAGGTGTGAAAAGCCCCCCTTGTGTAGTGCCTTTGTTGTCTAATTCTTTGATGTGTTGATTACGGCAGTCTCTTTGAAGTTATGCTGTCTGGTCCCTGTCCCCTCAGGGTTGTCTAATTGAATTAGCCTTTGATGTTTTGCCCTTTGATGTGAGGTGTTATAACAGGCAGGTGTGATTTCACACTGGTGTGTTATAAGCCTTTGATGTTAATCTAGGTGTCTCTTTGAAGTTATGCGTGAGACGGTCTAGCCCCCCGCCCCCTCCCAGCCTAGGCCTCTCCCCCCTTTCTCCAACCCCTTCCTTTTTGCTATGAGGCTAGCAGATAGTGGGGGGTGGAATTAGGTGAAAATAGAAATATGCAGACTATTTAAAAAGACAGTAATTTCCACTTACCAAGTCACCTTTCAAAAAAGAAAAATGGCCAAGAGACGCCTGTGACAACTTACCGCCATCAGTTCGGAGCACCAGTCAAGAAACGAATGCCGCATCTGTGCGGGGTTCAGACGCCTACAGCCGAAGATCTGTGCACAAACTTATCTCGTGCCCTCTTTTGGTCATGTGCGCGCGTTCATGTGTGCTGGAGGAGGGGCTCTTTGAGGAAGTGGCAGATTTTCCCCCTGGTTGTGTACTTTTCAAATACGTAAAGGGGGAAATAACATGAAAAAACATGATCTTTGTCTTTTTTGTAATTACTTTACACAACTATAAGGAAACCCCATATGAAGTCATATGAGGATGTATGGGTGTAATATTAGAATTTGCTGTATGCAACAAAAAAGGTTTGACTGGTGAAGACTCTCACTTTTACAGAGGGCTCCTCATGTTTCTTTTTAAGTTTTTGTGAAACTGTTAACTACAAGGAAGTATATGTTTGCAAAGAGGGTATTCATATTCATTTAAAAAGATCTTATTTAGGTTTTTAATAGTGATACCTAAGGATATTCTCTTTAGTTGTATGGATTGTGAACTAATTTGTAATTACTTTATTAACAATAAGAAAGTCTCTCTGAAGAGGGAAATAATAATTTAAAATATACTATTGCCCCCATGATCTTTGTCTTTTTTATAATTACTTTACACAACTATAAGGAAGCCCAATATGAAGTTATGTGAAGGTGTATAGGGGTAATAATAGAATTTTGCTGTATGCAACAAAAAAAAGGTGTGACTGGTGAAAAAGACTCTCACTTTTACAGAGGGCTCCGCCTCCCACTCAACATAACAAGTCCCGCCCTCCTCATCAGATCATTTAAAAGTAAGGGGGTGGAAATAGATGAAAAAAGAAATACGCTCAAACTAAATAACAAGACAGTCATTTCCACTAACCAAGTCACCTTTCAAAAAAGAAAAATGTCCAAGAGACGCCTCGACATGGGTTTAATCTGCGAGACGCCTGTGACAACTTACAGCCATCCGTCCGGCGCACCAATCAAGAAATGAATACAGCATCTGTGCCGGGTTCGGACGCCTCCAGCTGAAGAACTTCATGAAGAATGGACTGAAAAATGGCGATGTTTGGGGTTATGTATTCAACTATATGGCGAATGTACTGCATTTCTACAATCTGAAGAATGGAGAAATGTATGGAGCCCGTAGTGTTAAAGCGACACTGACCTCAACAGATTGGGCTGTGTTAACTCTGGTTTCTTCCAGAGAGCTCCACGCAACCACTGTATCGGAAGAAGTAGTGCATCAAGAAACCATAGTGGAACCAGCGGTGTACAAGATATTTACAAAGAAAAGCAAAGAAACGCAGACAGCATGCAAGATCAAAGAAGAGTTTTCACCGCTGCCCCTCAATGTGAAGGAAGAAGAAGAAGGAGATATCCCCCCTGCCGCCAGAAGTGAGAAGAGTCCTGACAAGCACCGTCTGGGAAACTAAAAGCGGACCATCGGGGCGGTGGTATTACCGCGCAAGCCGTTTGGTGACGCTGGGGATGGACCCCTCTGATGATTTTGTTTTGTAGTATTTCAACTCTACATGCAGGGTTTTTCAGACATCCTTGCGGGTGCCTCTGACTGCTTGGCTGAAAATGATTGATGGAAAAGCTACAAAGCTTAAAGAACTTTTTAAACAGAGTCAGACATCGATGGACATTATACTGGTGAAAAAGACTCTCACTTTTGCAGAGGATTCCGCCTCCCACTCAACATAACAAGTCACATCCTCCTCACCAGATCATCTAAAAATAAGGACCCCTCAAAGAAAAGCATTGTGTTTTCTAACTATGTAAAAGGTCTTACGAAAATGTGTTATCTCTGTATCAAGATGATGTGTTTAAAAATGAATTTTGTGAAAAATACCAACGGTGTGAGAGACGTCATAAAGACAGTCCACAGTATTTGTTCTCTACAAATGTTTAAAGATTGTTACAAAATGTAAAAAATAAAAAAGGTATGGAGACCAAATTAATTCAGGTGACTCTGTCTTTATTAGGAAAACAAAAATATAATACAAATGGTTTAGGGGGTCAAATGTAACCATCTTGGACTTAATATTCTAACAAAATACTTTATCTGAATACATTTTCTTTTAAATGCACTTTTTGAAATTATTTATTTTATTATTTCAGTGGATCAATCCAGTTTCTGTTAACATCAATGCTTTTTTCTCTTTTCTTGTGTTACTAAGATACTTTTAGACACACTTGGGCGTATGCAACACTTCACAACTGGTAGAATATGAAGTACTTCATATCTCAAAGGGTCTGAATATCTCTAAGGTTGTGGTGACTGATGTTGCACTCTCTGATCATTCCTGTGTGTTCTTTGAGAGCTCTATTTCTGTTCACAAAAATGTTCAAAAAGAGGTAACCACAAAGCGATATTTAACTGAAAACACTAGGGAAATGTTTACTCAGAATTTTTCTTCCACACTTGCCCCTGCTAACATCTCAGTAAATGAGCTAGTAGATCATTTTAATTCAAAAATTAAAAATGTTATAGATGCCATTGCTCCAACTAAGGTAAAGGAAGTGACTGGCAAGAAAATATCTCCATGGAGAAAGGCCATGGCCGTGAGAGCAGAAAAAAGAGAATGTCGAAAAGCTGAACGCAGGTGGCGAAAAACAAATCTCCAGGTTCACTTTGAAATCTATAAAGAGAGACTTGGCCTTTATAATTTGGAATTGAAAAATGCACGACAGTCTTTCTTCTCTGACATCATTACCAAAAACAAAAACAATGCACGTGCCATGTTTGCTACCGTCGACAGACTAACTAACCCCCCTGTGTCAGTAGCCTCTGAATTTCTACCCACCAGGGCGTGCAATGATTTTGCCTCCTTTTTCACTGACAAAATTCAGAAAATCAGACAAGCAGTCAGTGCCTCTGCATCAGGTACAGTAAATGTGTTGTCCCTATGTCCACCTAATATCAATTCAAACACCATGACATAATTCCATCAGATTAATGATAAAAACCTAGAGGACATTATTCAACTTCTGAAATCTTCCTCATGCTGCCTTGATATTATTCCAACAGGATTTTTCAAAGATGTTTTTCGTTGCATGGCCTCAGATCTACTTCATATAGTAAACAAATCTCTTCACTCAGGTATTTTTCCACAGGCCCTGAAAACTGCAGTCATTAAACCACTCTTAAAAAAGAATAATCTAGATGCTTTAGTAATGAACAATTACAGGCCATATCAAACCTGCCATTTCTAGGTAAAATCATTGAAAAAGTTGTTTTTCAACAGTTGAGTAATTTCTTGCATTTAAATAGTTGTTTCGATGTGTTCCAGTCAGGCTTTCGTCCAAACCACAGCACTGAGACTGCTCTTGTAAAGGTCTTCAATGACATCCACTTAAACACAGACAGTGGCAGAACTTCAGTGTTAGTATTATTAGATCTCAGTGCTGCGTTTGACACTGTTGACCACAACATATTACTCGACCGACTAGAAAAGTGGGTGGGACTTTCTAAAACAGTTCTAAATTGGTTTGAATCCTACTTAAAGGACAGAAACCACTTTGTTTCTATAGGTAAATACACCACTGAGTTGACAAATATGACATGTGGGGTACCTCAAGGCTCCATCTTGGGGCCTCTTCTCTTTAACATCTACATGCTACCACTGGCTCAGATAATAAAAAACAACAACATAAGTTACCATAGCTATGCGGATGACACACACATTTACATAACAATTTCACCAGGAGACTATGCTCCAATTCAAACACTGAGTAAGTGCATTGAACAAATCAATGACTGGATGTGTCAGAACTTTCTCCAATTAAACAAAGATAAAACTGAGGTAATGGTTTTTGGAGCCAAGGCAGAACGTATCAAAGTTAGCGCTGAGCTTCAGTCTGCAATGCTCAAAACAATAGATAAAGCCAGAAATCTAGGTGTAGTCATAGACTCTGATCTGAATTTCAATGGTCACATTAAAACAGTTACCAAATCAGCCTACTATCACCTAAAGAATATATCTAGGATTAAAAGACTAATGTCACAGCAGGATTTGGAAAAACTTGTCCATGCTTTTATCTTCAGTAGACTGGACTACTGCAATGGTGTCTTCACAGGTCTCACTAAAAAATCTATTAGAAAGCTGCAGCTAATTCAGAACGCTGCTGCTCGAGTCCTCACTAACACTAAGAAAGTCGATCACATCACTCCTGTTCTGAAGTCTTTACACTGGCTTCCTGTGTGTCAAAGAATAGATTTCAAAATACTGCTGCTGGTTATAAAGCTTTGAATGGTTTAGGCCCAAAATACATTTCTGACCTACTGTTAAATTATGAACCATCCAGATCTCTCAGGTCTTCAGGGACTGGTCAGCTTTCTGTCCCCAGAGTCAGAACTAAACATGGTAAAGCAGCGTTCAGTTATTATGCTCCAAATATCTGGAACAAACTCCCAGAAACCTGCAGGTCCGCTGCAACTCTGACTACTTTTAAATCCAGACTAAAGACTTTTCTTTTTGCCGCTGCTTTTAATTGAACTATTCACATCTTAAACTGCACTGTAACTTTTATCCATGTTTTTTTTTTTTTTTTTATGTTTATTTTATTATCTTTTCTTTTTAATGACTGATTTTAAATGCCATTGTATTAATGTCTTTCGTTTTTTGTAAAGCACTTTGAATTGCCTTGTGTTGAAAAGTGCTATATAAATAAACTTGCCTTGCCTTGCCTTGCCTTGGCTGCCTTACTTTGTAAGGAATTTGGTTTTCTTTTAATGGCAGGGTTTTTTTTTTGTAAAAACACTTGTTCAGTTAAACAAGGTTTTTCTTTTCTGATAAACTTACATATTTTAGTTATTCTCTGCTACCAAGATACTTTAAGATACACCTTGATGTTCGCAACACTTAACAAAAGGGTATAATATGAAGTACTTGGTAAGGAATGGGGTTTTCTTTAAAGGTGACCTATCATGCTATATTTAAATGATATAGTGTATGACCATACCTATATAAGGTATATTTATACATTTTATTTTTCAAAATACCAAACAGATCATTTTTTAGCCATGCCTCGTTTCGCTCATTTTCGCTTTATTCCAAACCTGCCTATGAAAATTCTGAGCAGCAGCTGACCACGCCCCCAGCAGAAGAGCCGGCGAGAGTCACGTTACCATGCTTGCTGTGATTACGAGTGTGGAATACACATGTCATCTCAGAGCAATGCATGTGTTCAAGCATATTATCAATTTGATCCAGAAACTGAAGCAGCGGAGGTTTTGGTGGAGGTGCAAACATCTCGGTTGCAGCATGACGTTTCTGAATGGTTAGTTGACAAGCTGTTGTCCCTATTTATTTTTACTCTGTTACGATGCTTGCTACTTATTCCATTCATATTTTGGCTAATTAGCAAGAATGCAATGTGTACAGTTTGTAACTTAGAGTTTGTAACGCAAACACAGCGATACATATATATATTTATAAAGGGAGACATTCATATTTTCAGCATATATACAATGGCCTCATTGCGTTTAATAGTTTACAGTCCTTTTCTTCCAACATCGTGCAACAACCGTTGGAAAGTTCAATAACTTAGGGTGATAAAAAGTATAACTCCAACACCTCAGTTGTCAGCATTATGTGTTTCATGTGTTTTAAAAGCTCAGTTATTGACTTCTTTCTAAAGGGGTACATGTGCAACTTGCGCCACGATGCCTTCTGAACCGGAGCATGTGCTGCATGGAGATACCACACGTAACATTAGCTTCACTAAGTTGTCTGTTTAGAGAATACATTTTTCACATGTCATTCAATATATGTTTATCACACTAGGTGTAAAGACGGATGCAGGAACATGAGGACTCTGTAACCTGTGTGGTGGACCATCCTGGATTTGGTTTTGACTGAAATTGTAAAACGAATGCTAATATTGTTCTTGGAAATAAATACTGGTGTATATGGCTTTATGCAATCTTTCATTCTGTCATTGTACATATACTATTATATACTACACAGCAATGGCAAAACGCACCCATGTGTACGACAACAAGTCCACACACAACCTTATGCTTTTGAAATCAGAATATTCTTTACCCATCCAAACATGAATAATCACGACACATTTGATATCAACTCGGAACTTTATTGTCAAAATCAACGGTTATTTGAATCAGGATCAGAGTGGTGATTCCGGCCTGCGTTGTCCTCTGATCCGTGAAATGTCTATGTTGGGTTCAGACAGCAGCCAAATTGAACCGTGTAGCATACCCGGCGATGACCTCCTCCCTGTCAGGTTGCTCATAATGGTGCAGGGTCCACAAAGACTTGGTCGAAGATGAGGTCCATCAAGTTGGCCACGTAGCCTGTGCAATGTTAAAAAAAGCACAACAAAAAAAGTGGTTTAGATTAGAATATGCATGTTCAAATGTTACCTATTGCTGCTTGGTTGGAAATGATAGATGAAAAAGCTACAACGCTTAAAGAACTTTTTTTAAAACTCTCAATTCTATAAATGAGTCCCACCCTCCAATCGGCAAATCATCTCAAACGAGGGACCCCACTAAGACGACCGTTGTAAACTAGCCATGGATCTGGGGAAAAACCAAGACTCCCCCTGCGAGTTGCAGCCAGGAACAGACTCCTGGACTACCATTATCACCACCATTTTGGACACCCGAATCCTGCAATACTACTGCTGCTGATTTTGCTCCTTGGTCCAAGACCTCTCTGTTTGTGGACACAGTGAAATCGGTGTTGGTTGATATTGTGGAGAGGGTGATACATCGGTACAGAGAAGAAATCTGCAACAGGTGCCGAGTCAGTCACCCCGGCCAGAGGCAACACGATTCTCTGAATGACATGTCCGATTTTTACTTCAGAAACAATTGCAACGCGTTAATGAAAAGACTCTGGCTCACCGACTTCATTACTGAGATCGACCAGACTCTTATTGATAAAGACATTTTCACGGATGAATGGAGGATCCAAGGCGCTTCGGAGGCTTTTCTTCACAATCTCAAAAATTGCAGACGCCTCAAGGAGAGACTTGAAAAGATCCATGCCGAGTTGGATGGAGAAGAAGAAGACTAGTAACCAGCAGTTGACTGAAGCCAGGGATTTGTTCGATACATTGACTTTTCTCTTTAAAGTAAAAATAAAAATGGGAAACTACTATGCAAAACGCTCTGTATATATTGATCACAATGTAGTCAATACCCTTTTAATAAGTGTGGTGATGAGAACGATTGAAAACAGAATGAGTAGTGACCCCTGTGTAAAAAGAGCGGCTGAAGTTTGTAAACTGGAAGACATTTTGGATATCGTTCGTTCTGGCAGTACTATTCCGGGTCATTGGGAAACAATTGTAAACGAAACATTTAAAGTGGTCCTGGAATCTTCATTTTCCGAAACATTCTGTAACATTACCGCAGAAATAAAACAAACATCAAAAGTGTATCATGTGCTCTCACTGTATGCTCTGTTTGTAGATGTAATGCATCTTTGTGTCGAAAAATAGCATACACATGAATATTTTGACTGAAGTGAAAAACCTCCACCATGATATTTCCAGTAATATGGGGAATTCTAAGCTGGAGACGGTCCTGGGGATGTTACAATCAGTATAACTATTGATTTTTGTGTGTGAAAAAATAAATGTAAATAGGACATTTTTTAAAAATAAAAAAAGTGTTTTTTTACATTTAAAAACTGTTGTCTTCATTATAGCAAGGGGAGTGTGTCTGATACATGTGTATTACAGTCCTTCACATGCACAGTTGTCTTCATTAGTAGTTATAAGGATGTCCCTTTCATCTCATTAGTATGCATACAAAAGTGACAGGTGACACGCCCCCAATTATGCAAATGAGCTAAGTCCCGCCTCCCATTGGTCGAGATCCTTTGATCTGAGCAAAGTCCCGCCTCCCATTGTTCGAGACCCTTTGATGTGAGGGGGTGAGGTGTTATAACGGGTAGGTGTGAAAAGACCCCCTGTGGAGTGCCTTTGTTGTCTAATTCTTTGATGTGTTGATTAAGGCAGTCTCTTTGAAGTTATGTTGTCTGGCCCCTGTCCCCTCACCCCTTTGTTGTCTAAGCCTTTGATGTGTTGATTAGGCAGTCTCTTTGAAGTTATGTTGTCTGGCCCCCTCAGGGTTATCTAATCTAATTAGCCTTTGATGTTTTGCCCTTTGATGTGGTGTGTTATAAGCCTTTGATGTTAATCTAGGTGTCTCTTTGAAGTTATGCGTGAGACGGTCTAGCCTCCCGCCCCCTCCCAGCCCAGGCCTCTCCCCCCTTTCTCCACCCCCTTCCTCTGGCTATGAGGCTGGCAGATTGTGGGGGTGGAATTAGATGAAAATAGAAATATGCTCAAAACTAAATAAAAGACAGTAATTTCCACTTGCCAAGTCACCTTTCAAAAAAGAAAAAATCACTAAGAGATGCCTGTGACAATTTACCGCCATCCGTTCGGAGAGCCAGTCAAGAAACGAATGCCGCAGCTGTGCGGGGTTCAGACGTCTACAGCCGAGGATCTGTCTACAGCCGAGGATCTGTGCACAAACTTATCTCGTGCCCTCTTTTGGTCATGCCCGCGCCTTCATGTATACTGGAGGAGGCGCGGGCATGACCAAAAGAGGGCACGAGATAAGTTTGTGCACAGATCCTCGGCTGTAGACGTCTGAACCCCGCACAGCTGCGGCATTCGTTTCTGTGAAGAAGTGGCAGATTTTTCCCGATTGTGTATTTTCTAATTCTAGCTCACTCGAGCTGGTTTCTCCAAAATGACCTCCCCCTACCTTTAAGAACAATTAACACACACACACACACGTTGGAGTTGGCCTTTGATGTGAGGGTTAGAGATAAGCCTGGGATGTTAATCTATATGTTGATTAAGACACTCTCTGTGAGGTGAGAAGTGAGGGGATGGAGTTAGTTTTTAAAAAAGAAATACGCTCAAACTAAATAAAACAGCCATTAATTTTCACTCACTAAGACACCTAAAAACGTTATTGTCCTCTCTAGATTTGATTCAGGGTTTTGTTTTAAATGATTTGTGCTTGCTAAGGATGTTTCTTCTCAAGTTTTTGTGAAACTGTTAACTAAAAGGAAGTATCTGTTTGCAAAGAGGGTATTCGTATTAATTTAAAAAAGATCTTATTTAGGTTTTAATAGTGATAACTAAGTTTCACTCTGTGGGGGGCAAAAGACGCATCGTTAAGCACCTGGATAAAGGAGTCTTTAAAGCAGAGACATGGCGACCAGCATACCTGATTATCAGCAGGAGAGGACTCTTTTAAGTAAATAGATTATAGGGTTAAAATAAGATATATATGTGGTGGAATTAGTTTAAAACAGCCACCTTACACTTTTTAGTTGTCATCTCTAAATTAGATGTAAGGGTTTTTAAATGATTAGTGTTAATTAAGGGCTATTGTTATTTTGGTTTATAAGGGGATAGGAGTTCAACTTTTAAAAATTGCACAGGATCATTCTAAGAAGAGTGAGAGGGCTAATGAGCCAGCACCATACCTCCTCTATGCATTTTCTTGACCTGTATCTGATCTTGAAAAACTCTGGTAAGTACATTTTTTATTTTTGTTTATAATATCATGTAATTATTAAATGTTGTTTTTTTGGTTGGGGTTAAACTAGTATATTATGTAGATAGTATATTATTAGATACTTAAAAATGTTATGTTTTTTCTGTTTACAGTAGAGACCCTGTGTGCTGAAATCTACTCAACCAGAGTACTTCATGGTATTGGTCAGCTTTTAAACACAAAAGTCTATCTTTCAGTAACTTTCTCAGAGAATTTAAGCATAAATCTGTCAAATGTTCAAAACACCCTTGTTTCACTGAAATAGCGTAAAAATCACAAACTGGCTGAAACTGTACAGTGAATTGGAGAAATTACAGCACAGAGTGTTCTACTACGACACAGATAGTATAATCTATGTGACAAGACAGGGGCAGTCTCCAGTACTTTCATGGTAGTGGTCAGCTTTTTTAAATACAAAAGTGTATCTTTCAGTAACCTTTTGAGAGAATTGAGCATACATCTGTCAAATGTTCAAAACAGCCTTCAATGAAATAGCCTCAAAATCACAAACTGCCATTAAGAGTCAGATGCTTGACGAAATCTACTCAAACAGAGTACTTCATGGTAGTGGGCAGCTTTTAAACACAAAAGTGTATCTTTCAGTAACTTTCTCAGAGAATTTAAGCATAAATCTGTCAAATGTTCAAAACAGCCTTGTTTTTCACTAAAATAGCGTCAAAATCACAAACTGGCTGAAACTATACAGTGAATTGGAGAAATTACAGCACAGAGTT
Organism: Harpagifer antarcticus; assembly: GCA_902827135.1. Classification (NCBI taxonomy): domain Eukaryota; kingdom Metazoa; phylum Chordata; class Actinopteri; order Perciformes; family Harpagiferidae; genus Harpagifer; species Harpagifer antarcticus. The sequence goes on from CADEHL010001058.1 coordinate 463,663, forward strand.
TTCTACTACGACACAGATAGTATAATCTATGTGACAAGACAGGGGCAGTCTCCAGTACTTTCATGGTAGTGGTCAGCTTTTTTAAATACAAAAGTGTATCTTTCAGTAACCTTTTGAGAGAATTGAGCATAAATCTGTCAAATGTTCAAAACAGCCTTCAATGAAATAGCCTCAAATTCACAAACTGCCATTAAGAGTCAGATGCTTGACGAAATCTACTCAAACAGAGTACTTCATGGTAGTGGGCAGCTTTTAAACACAAAAGTGTATCTTTCAGTAACTTTCTCAGAGAATTTAAGCATAAATCTGTCAAATGTTCAAAACAGCCTTGTTTCACTGAAATAACCTCAAAATCACAAACTGCCATTAAGAGTCAGAATCCTAACGAAATCTAATAAAACAGAGTACTTTCATGGTAGTGGTCTTTGTGTCAAAAACAGAGCATACAATGAGAGCACATGATACACTTTAAATGTTTCGTTTACAATACTATTACTGTATATGAAAGCAAAAATAAAACACATTTTCATTTTGTAATGGTTGTTTAATTGAAAACACATCATTCAACACATTTTCATAAAAACACATTACATTTTACCAAGTTAATGTCGTAGTGCATACAAGGTAATAGACTTAACGATTTGCACTGCTGCTTCTCTCCGCGTTTCATTTACAGTGATCGGTTTATCCTTCAATTCACACTGCCCAAGTAGATGTTTAGGAGTCTCTTGGAAGTATACGAATGCATTTCTTATATCAGATAAATGCATTAACATCACATGCAAATTCTCTATCATTTCACCCGCTACGATTATAATCTGCTTTGCTTCTTCTTCGGTTTCACCATTATTAGCTCTGAATCTAATCCTTTCTGGGGCTTCTTGTGCTTCTTGTGGTCTGTTGAATACCTGGCGTAGGATTTGTTTAGCTGTAAGGGCAGGTACCATATAATTGTCTTCAAAAGCTTTGTCTTTGTCGTCACACGTTTTGGCGTATCCTTCGATGTAATGATAACTGATACTAGAATAGAGATCCTCCAACAGTCTTTTAATACATGTTCTGGCACTGTCGCCAATTAGGGCAATTCCACAGTATCGCGCGTTTTCTCTCATTATATTGAAGCAAAGCTCTGCCATTGCTTTTGGTATTTGCTCAACACATTCGCAGCAGTCGGTTAGCGGTAGATGATCTATAAGATTATTATGATCCGGTAATGGCTCTACAACACCATCCTCTAGTTGACATTTCTTCACTTTGTTCCTTTTTCTTTTCACCTTCCTTCTTTTTGTCTTTTTCGTTTTCCGTCCTTTTACCCCTTTTCTTTTCATTCGCATTCTGCGTCTGCTTTTCATTTTTCTTCTCCTTTTCATTTTGCTTTTTCTTCGTTTTTCTTTACTTTTTCTTTTCTTTTCTGCTAATTGTTGTTTGCGATCTTGGCGAGTGGTATGAGATATACTGTTTCTAGAAAGGTTATCTATAATACCATCTTTTAAAGAAAGATATTCTTCATATGTCATGTTATCATGGTCCTCTTTTGTCCTAAAGACCTTACATGGATATGATATAGAGGAGAGCTCTTCTTCAGTAACATCCAGTCATTAAGCCCATATCGGTTATCCTGGTGATAATAAGGGGAGGCTACATCGGACTTGGTTTTTCTCAGATCCATGGCTAGTTTTCAACGGTCGTCTTAGTGGGATCCATAGTTTTATATGATTTGCTGAGTGGGGTGGGACTTATTGCCCCAGAGTGGGAGGAGTCATCTGTAGAAAGTACTCTGTTTGAGTAGATTTCGTTAAGATTCTGACTCTTAATGGCAGTTTGTGATTTTGAGGCTATTTCAGTGAAGGCTGTTTTGAACATTTGACAGATTTATGCTTAATTCTCTCAAAACGTTACTGAAAGATACACTTTTGTGTATAAAAGCTGACCACTACCATGAAGTACTCTGAGTAGCTTTCGTCAAGCATCTGACTCTTAATGGCAGTTTGTGATTTTGAGGTTATTTCAGTGAAGGCTGTTTTGAACATTTGACAGATTTATGCTTAATTCTCTCAGAAAGTTACTGAAAGATACACTTTTGTGTTTAAAAGCTGAAAAGGTAGATAATGAAATACTCTGTTTTATTAGATTTCGTCAAGCATCTGACTCTTAATGGCAGTTTGTGATTTTGAGGCAATTTCTTTGAAGGCTGTTTTGAACATTTGACAGATTTATGTTTAATTCTCTCAAAAGGTTACTGAAAGATACACTTTGTTTTGCTGACCACTACCATGAAAGTACTGGAGACTGCCCTTGTCTTGTCACATAGATTATACTATCTGTGTCGTAGTAGAAAACTCTGTGCTGTAATTTCTCCAATTCACTGTACAGTTTCAGCCAGTTTGTGATGTTGACGCTATTTCAGTGAAAAACAAAGCTGTTTTGAACATTTGACAGATTTATGCTTAATTCTCTCAAAAAGTTACCGAAAGATACACTTTTGTGTTTAAAAGCTGACCACTACCATGAAGTACTCTGTTTGAGTAGATTTCGTCAAGCATCTGACTCTTAATGGCAGTTGGTGATTTTGAGGCTGTTTCATTGAAGGCTGTTTTGAACATTTGACAGATGTATGCTTAATTCTCTCAAAAATGTTACCGAAAGATACACTTTTGTTTTTAAAAGCAGACCACTACCATGAAAGTACTGGAGACTGCCCCTGTCTTGTCACATAGATTATACTATCTGTGTCATAGTAGAAAACTCTGTGCTGTAATTTCTCCAATTCACTGTATAGTTTCAGCCAGTTTGTGATTTTGAGGCTATTTCAGTGAAAAACAAGGCTGTTTTGAACATTTGACAGATTTATGCTTAATTCTCTCAAAAAGTTACAGAAAGATACACTTTTCTTTTTAAAAAAGCTGACCACTACCATGAAAGTACTGGAGACTGCCCCTGTCTTGTCACATAGATTATACTATCTGTGTCGTAGTAGAAAACTCTGTGCTGTAATTTCTCCAATTCACTGTACAGTTTCAGCCAGTTTGTGATTTTGAGGTTATTTCAGTGAAACAAGGCTGTTTTGAACATTTGACAGATTTATGCTTAATTCTCTGAGAAAGTTACTGAAAGATACACTTTTGTGTTTAAAAGCTGACCACTACCATGAAGTACTCTGAATAGATTTCTTTAGGATTCTGACTCTTAATGGCAGTTTGTGATTTTGAGGTTATTTCAGTGAAACAAGGCTGTTTTGAACACTTGACAGATGTATGCTTACATTCTCTGAGAAAGTTACTGAAAGATAGACTTTTGTGTTTAAAAGCTGACCACTACCATGAAGTACTTTGTTTGAGTAGATTTCAGCACACAGGGTCTCTACTGTAAATGGAAACAACATAACATTTTTAAGTATCTAATAATATACTATCCACATAATATACTAGTTTAACCCCTACCAAAAAAAACAACATTTAATAATTACATGATATTATAAAATAAAATAAAAAAAGTACTGAATTTGCGTTTTGTGTAACCCATTTCACACGCATCCCCACCTTTTTTGATTTTTGGTCTGGTAAGCATAACTTTTAGGGATCCCTCAGATAAACCTCCATGGGCAGTGGAGTCTCCCCCCTGTCTTGTCAGGTAGATTATACTATCTGTGTCGTAGTAGAAAACTCTGTGCTGTAATTTCTCCAATTCACTGTACAGTTTCAGCCAGTTTGTGATTTTGACGCTATTTCAGTGAAAACCAAGGCTGTTTTCAACATTTGACAGATTTATGCTTAATTCTCTCAAAGTTACCGAAAGATACACTTTTCTTTTTAAAAAGCTAGCCACTACCAAGAAAATACTCTGTTTTATTAGATTTTGTCAAGCATCTGACTCTTAAGGGCAGTTTGTCATTTTGAGGCTATTTCAGCGAAGGCTGTTTTGAACATTTGACAGATTTATGTTTAAATTCTCTAAGAAAGTTACTGAAAAGATACACTTTTGTGTATAAAAGCTGAAAAAGTAGATAATGAAGTACTTTGTTTTAGTAGATTTCGTCAAGCATCTGACTCTTAATGGTCCTCTCTAGATTTGATTCAGGGTTTGTTTTAAATGATTTGTGCTTTGGGTGTACAGACACACAGAAAACACTGAAAACACAAAAACCATACTAGTGTTTTCTGTGTGTCTGTGTTTCTGTGTGTTTCTGTGTTTCTGTGGGTGTATAATACGCACGTTTCAATACACATTTATCTTACATATTTCCTGTTATCCTCCCCTTGTTATAATGAAGACAACAGTGCAGGTGAAGGACTGTAATACACATGTATCAGACACGCTCCCCTTGCTATAATGAAGACAACAGTTTTTAAATGTAAAAAAACACTCTTTTTATTTTTTTAAAATGTCCTATTTGTCACGATCTGTCCGTGTTATGTTTTGTCTGTCTGTTTCTGTCTTTAGTTTCCTGTTTTATTTTGTAAAGTGTTCACCCCCCGTTTCCTGCCTGTTGTAATCTGTCTGTGATTCCCTGTCAGTTTCCCTGGTGTGTCTAATTTACCCGATTGTGTTCACCTGGTGTTCCTGTGTTTTCTCCTCCCTCCTCACCTGTGTCTTGTTTGTGTGATTAGTCTTGTGTGTATTTAAGTTCTGGTTTTTCTGTCTGTCTTTGTCGGTTCGTCTTGTGTTATGACCTGGTCTGCGGTGAGTGTTCTGTTCTGTCGTTATGAGTATGTAGCCTTGAAATAAAGGAGTCATTTTGTCACTATAATCTGCATTTGGGTCCTACTTCCCACACACACACCGTAACATTACGAACCGACCAAATATGGGCCCAGCAGATCCGTTTGAGCAGGAACTTTTGGATTTGACCTTTTCTTTGTCTGTCTGCGCTCATCGATGGATGGGAGCGTCCAGTGTTCGGCAGAAGAGGGCCGCTCTGGTAGAGGCGCACCGGTTGGCAGCAGAGAGACTATGTTTTGTGGAGTTCTTACCTGACTGGATTTTGGACTTCCTTGAAACATGTGATTCCCGGCCTGCTAGCCCCAGGCATGCTAACTCCATGTCTCTCAATTCCCAACCTGGCACCATACGCCTTGGTGGGTTCCGCCTGAAGTCAACCCGTGCTTCTGCCCCAGTTCCTGCTCCGGTCCAGGAGTTGTATTCCGGAACTCGTCTGGCTTCTGGAGGTCCACGGAGTATTCAGGCGGCTGCTAAGAGGAGTCGTCGCAAGGCCAGGTTAGCCCGAGCCCCAGCAGCCATGGTTCCGGCTACAGAACCGGCCCACACAGCCATGGTTCCGGCCCCAGTTCTGGACCCAGCAGTGATGGTTCCGGCCCCAGTTCTGGCCCCTGCAGCCATGGCTCCATGCTCCAGTACCGGCCCACGCAGCTTTGCTTCCATACTCAATTACCTGGCTTACACAGCCAGGGTCCAGGCTTCCGCTCCGCCCCCAACAGCCATGGTTCCGGCTCCAGTGCCGGACCCAGCAGCCATGGTTCCGTGCCCCAGTACCATCCCACATAGCCATGGTACCGTGCTCCAGTACCATCCCACACAGCCATGGATCCGTGTTCCGGTTCCTTGCCCAGCAGCCATGGTTCCGGCTCCAGTGCCGGCCCCAGCAGCCATGGTCCCTGCTCCACAACCGGACCTTAGAGCCATGTTTCCGGCTCCAAAACCGGCCCACACAGCCATGATCCAGGCTTCAGCTCCGGACCTTACAGCCATGTTTCCGGCTCCAGAACTGGATCTTACAGCCATGTTTCCGGCTCCAGAACTTGCCCATACAGCCATGGTTCCGGCCCCAGTTCCAGCCATGGTTCTGGCTCCAGTACCGGCTCCAGTACCCCTGGTCCCGACTCCAGTTTCGGCTCCAGGACTGGCTTACCGGCCAACGCCAGCTCCCCGTGTCCTGTCGGCATACCGGCCGACGCCAGCACCCCGTGTCCTGTCGGCGTACCGGCCGACTCCAGCACCTCGTCTGCTGCTGGCTCCCCAGCCGACGCCAGCTCCTCGAGTCCTGTCAGCATACCGGCCAACACCAGCTCCCCAAGTCCTGTCGGCGTACCGGCCGACTCCAGCACCTCGTCTCTTGTTGGCTCCCCAGCCAACACCAGCTCCTCGTGTCCTGTCGGCGTACCGGCCGACTCCAGCACCCCGTGTTCTGTTGGCGAACCAACTCTCTCAAGTTTCCCCTCCAGACACTTCTCAAGTCCCCTCTCAAGTTCCTACCGGAGTCCCCTCTCCAGTTCCCTCTCGAGTCACCTCTCGAGTTCCTTCTCAAGTCAACTCTCCAGTGTCCTCTCGAGTCACCTCTCAAGTCAACTCTCCAGTGTCCTCTCGAGTCACCTCTCAAGTTTCCCCTCAAGTCTCCTCTCGAGTTCCCTCTCAAGCCCTCTCTCGAGTCTCCTCTCGAGTTCCCTCTCAAGTCCCCTCTCAGGTCCCCTCTCGAATTCCCTCTCTAGTCTCCTCTCGAATTCCCTCTCTAGTCTCCTCTCGAGTTCCCTCTCCAGTCTCCTCTCGAGTTCCCTCTCCAGTCTCCTCTCAAGTGCCCTCTCAGGTCCCCTCTCGAATTCCCTCTCTAGTCTCCTCTCGAATTCCCTCTCTAGTCTCCTCTCGAGTTCCCTCTCGAGTCACTTCTCGAGTTCCTTCTCAAGTCAACTCTCCAGTGTCCTCTCGAGTCACCTCTCAAGTCAACTCTCCAGTGTCCTCTCGAGTCACCTCTCAAGTTTCCCCTCAGGTCTCCTCTCGAGTTCCCTCTCAAGTCCCCTCTCAGGTCCCCTCTCGAGTTACCTCTCGAGTCACCTCTCGAGTTCCTTCTCAAGTCAACTCTCCAGTGTCCTCTCGAGTCACCTCTCAAGTCAACTCTCCAGTGTCCTCTCGAGTCACCTCTCAAGTTTCCCCTCAGGTCTCCTCTCGAGTTCCCTCTCAAGTCCCCTCTCAGGTCCCCTCTCGAGTTACCTCTCGAGTCACCTCTCGAGTTCCTTCTCGAGTCCACTCTCCAGTTTCCTCTCAAGTTCCCTCTCAAGTCCTCTCTCGAGTCCCCACTCAAGCCCCATGTCTTGTCCAGTTGGAGGTCCCGCAGACTAGTCTTCTGCCGGGGGTCCTGCCAACCCCATGTCCTGTCCAGTTGGAGGTCCCGCAGACTAGTCTCCTGCCGGGGGTCCTGCCAACCCCATGTCCTGTCCAGTTGGAGGTCCCGCAGACTAGCCCTCTGCCGGGGGTCCTGCCAACCCCATGTCCTGTCCAGTTGGAGGTCCCGCAGACTAGCCCTCTGCCGGGGGTCCTGCCAACCCCATGTCTTGTCCAGTTGGAGGTCCCGCCGACTACGCTCCTGCCGGGGGTCCTGCCAACCCTATGTCCTGTGCCGTTGGAGGTCCCGCCGTCTACTCTCCTGCCGGGGGTCCTGCCAATCCTATGTCCTGTGCTGTTGGAGGCCCCGCCGACTACTCTCCTGCCGGGGGTCCTGCCAACCCTGTGTCCTGTCCCGTTGGAGGCCCCGCCGACTACTCTCCTGCCGGGGGTCCTGCCAACCCTTTGTCCTGTCTCGTTGGAGGTCCCGTCGTCTACTCCCCTGCCGGGGGTCCTGCCAATCCTTTGTCCTGTCTCGTTGGAGGTCCCGTCGTCCACTCTCCTGCTGGGGGTCCTGCCAACTCCTGGTCCTCTTCCGTGGGGGATCCTGCCGAAGCCTGTCCCGCCGGCTCCGGTTCCTGTCCGGCCGACACCGGGTCCTGCCCGGCCTCCGGAGTTGTCTGGTCTTCGCCCTCATGCTCGGCTCCCTGAGTTCGCCCGCTGTGGCCTTCGCCCCACTATGGACTCTGCCTTGCCCCCGGGCCGTCCGCCCGAGACCCCCACCTTGGACTCTGCCTTGCCCCCGGGTCGTCCGCCCGAGACCCCCACCTTGGACTCTGCCTTGCCCCCGGGTCGTCCGCCCGAGTTCCTCACCTTGGACTCTGCCTTGCCCCCGGGCCGTCCGCCCGAGTTCCCCACTTTAGACTCTGCCTTGCCCCCGGGCCGTCCGCCCGAGACCCCCACCTTGGACTCTGCCTTGCCCCCGGGCCGTCCGCCCGAGTTCCCCACTTTAGACTCTGCCTTGCCCCCGGGCCGTCCGCCCGAGATCCCTTCCTGGTCCCCTACTAGGCTCCTGGGTGGTCAGCTTAGTCCCGTCCTCCGGACCCCCTCCACCCACCCTGCTGGACTGTGTGGGATTTTTGTTTTTGGGGTTTAGGGACGTCTGGGATCCGCCCCTTGAGGGGGGGGTTCTGTCACGATCTGTCCGTGTTATGTTTTGTCTGTCTGTTTCTGTCTTTAGTTTCCTGTTTTATTTTGTAAAGTGTTCACCCCCCGTTTCCTGCCTGTTGTAATCTGTCTGTGATTCCCTGTCAGTTTCCCTGGTGTGTCTAATTTACCCGATTGTGTTCACCTGGTGTTCCTGTGTTTTCTCCTCCCTCCTCACCTGTGTCTTGTTTGTGTGATTAGTCTTGTGTGTATTTAAGTTCTGGTTTTTCTGTCTGTCTTTGTCGGTTCGTCTTGTGTTATGACCTGGTCTGCGGTGAGTGTTCTGTTCTGTCGTTATGAGTATGTAGCCTTGAAATAAAGGAGTCATTTTGTCACTATAATCTGCATTTGGGTCCTACTTCCCACACACACCGTAACACTATTTACAATTTTTATTTTTTCACACACAAAAATCAATAGTTATACTGATTGTAACATCCCCAGGACTGTCTCCAGCTTAGAATTCCCCAGATTACTGGAAATATCATGGTGGAGTTTTTTCACTTCAGTCAAAATATTCATGTGTATGCTATTTTTCGACACAAAGATGCATTACATCTACAAACAGAGCATACAGTGAGAGCACATGATACACTTTTGATGTTTGTTTCTTTTCTTTGGTAATGTTACAGAATGTTTCGGAAAATGAAGATTCCAGGACCACTTTAAATGTTTCGTTTACAATTGTTTCCCAATGACCCGGAATAGTACTGCCAGAACGAACGATATCCAAAATGTCTTCCAGTTTACAAACTTCAGCCGTTCTTTTTACACAGGGGTCACTACTCATTCTGTTTTCAATTGTCCTCATCTCCACACTTATTAAAAGGGTATTGACTACATTGTGATCAATATATACAGAGCGTTTTGCATAGTATTTTCCCATTTTACTTTAAAGAGAAAAGTCAATGTATCGAACAAATCACTGGCTTCAGTCAACTGCTGGTTAATAGTCTTCTTCTTCTCCATCCAACTCGGCATGGATCTTTTCAAGTCTCTCCTTGAGGCGTCTGCAATTTTTGAGATTGTGAAGAAAAGCCTCCGAAGCGCCTTGGATCCTCCAATCATCCGTGAAAATGTCTTTATCAATAAGAGTCTGGTCGATCTCAGTAATGAAATCGGTGTGCCAGAGTCTTTTCATTAACGCGTTGTAATTGTTTCTGAAGTAAAAATCGGACATGTATCCGTTGCAGATTTCTTCTCTGAACCGATGTATCACCCTCTCCACAATATCAACCAACACCGATTTCACTGTGTCCACAAACAGAGACGTCTTGGCCCAAGGAGCAAAATCAGCAGCAGTAGTATTGCAGGATTCGGGTGTCCAAAATGGTGGTGATGATGGTAGTCCAGGAGTCTGTTCCTGGCTGCAACTCACAGGGGGAGTCTTGGTTTTTCTCAGATCCATGGCTAGTTTACAACGGTCGTCTTAGTGGGGTCCTTCGTTTTAGATGATTTACCGATTGGAGGGTGGGACTTATTGCGTTGAATGAGGGGGGGGGAGGGTTTTAAAAAAGTTCTTTAAGCGTTGTAGCTTTTTCATCTATCATTTCCAACCAAGCAGCAATAGGTCAAATTTAAGAATAAGTAATAGTTTTGTCAAGATTTTACGGAAAAAGTCAAAAAGTATAGTTTGTCAGAAATATGGAAAACAGTCATTGTGTACAAATAGTATGTTGAAAATCAAAAGAAATAAAACTCAATTCATTACAATTAATGAATATTTTACCCAGTTCTAAAGTTTTGCACCCCTTAAAGAAAACCCCATTCCTTACCAAGTACTTCATATTATACCCTTTTGTTAAGTGTTGCATACATCAAGGTGTCTTTTAAAGTATCTTGGTAGCAGAAAATAACTAAAATATGTAAGGTTATCAGAAAAGAAAAACCTTGTTTAACTGAACAAGTGTTTTTACAAAATAAAAAACCCTGCCATTAAAAGAAAACCAAATTCCTTACAAAGGACTTTATATTCTACCAGTTGTTAAGTGTTGCATATGCCCAAGTGTGTCTAAAAGTATCTTAGTAACACAAGAAAAGAGAAAAAAAAGCATTGATGTTAACAAAAAAACTGTATTGTTCCACTGAAATAATAAAATAAATAATTTCAAAATGTGCGTTTAAAAGAAAATGTATTCAGATAAAGTATTTTGTTAGAATATTAAGTCCAAGATGGTTACATTTTACCTCCTAAACCATTTGTATTATATTTTTGTTTTCCTAATAAAGACAGAGTCACCTGAATTAATTTTGTCTCCATACCTTTTTTATTTTCTACATTTTGTAACAATCTTTAAACATTTGTAGAGAACAAACACTGTGGTTAAAATGAGTGTCTTTATGACGTCTCTCACACCGTTGGTATTTTTCACAAAATTCATTTTTAAACACATCATCTTGATACAGAGATAACACATTTTCGTAAGACCTTTTACATAGTTAGAAAACAATGCTTTTCTTTGAGGGGTCCTTTTTTTTAAATGATCTGGTGAGGAGGGTGTGACTTGTTATGTTGCAAGGATGTCTGAAAAACCCCCCATGTAGAGTTGAAATACTCAAACAAAATCATCAGATGGGTCCTTCCCCAGCGTCACCAAACGGCTTGCGCGGTAATACCACCGCCCCGATGGTCCGCTTTTAGTTTCCCAGACGGTGATTGTCAGGACTCTTCTCACTTCTGGCGGCGGGGGAATATCTCCTTCTTCTTCCTTCACATTGGGGGCAGCGGTGAAAACTCTTCTTTGATCTCGCATGCTGTCTGCGTTTCTTTGCAAATATCTTGTACACCGCTGGTTCCACTATGGTTTCTTGATGCACTACTTCTTCCGATACAGTGGTTGCGTGGAGCTCTCTGGAAGACACCAGAGTTAACAAAGCCCAATCTGTTGAGGTCAGTGTCGCTTTAACACTACGGGGTCCATACGTTTCTCCATTCTTCAGATTGTAGAAATGCAGTTCATTCGCCATATAGTTGAATACATAACCCCAAACATCGCCATTTTTCAGAGTTCATTCTTCATGAAGTTCTTAGGCTGGAGGCGTCTGAACCCGGCACAGATGCTGTATTCGTTTCTCGATTGGTGCTCCGGACGGATGGCTGTAAATTGTCACAGGCGTCTCGCAGATTAAACCCATGTCGAGGCGTCTCTTGGCCATTTTTCTTTTTTGAAAGGTGACTTGGTTCGTGGAAATGACCGTCTTGTTATTTAGTTTGAGGCCAGACAACATAACTTCAAAGAGACTGCCGTAATCAACACATCAAAGAATTAGACAACAAAGGCACTCCACAGGGGGGCTTTTCACACCTACCTGTTATAACCACTCACATCAAAGGATCTCTAACAATTGGAGGTGGGACTTAGTGCATTTGCATAATTGGGGGCGTGTTACCGGTCACTTTTTCATGCATACTAATGAGACGAAAGCGGCATCCTTATAACTACTCATATGTGTTGTTATCACTTAGAAACACTGAGAGCCAATAAGCATACATAGATTTTACACATTAGTAACTTATAGGTTCTATAATTTTCAGTGATAGAGACGTATATATTGTTATCTATTTTAACCCGTTAAACCCCGAGCCTGTTTTTCAGGTTTCAGGCTCGAAAATGACATTCCCAGAACAAATGACTAACTTCACTTCTAAAAGTTTATATGAATAATTGTTGTTATCAAAGCAAGGTTACATCTGTGAGTTGGATGTAGAAGTGTCAGAATCAATATAGATTTTTCTGTGTCAGAGTAAATTCAGATGGAACATAGCAAAAAAAAAATGTAAATTCCTGTCTCCGCCTAAAGAAAACCCATTACTTATAGTGAAGACCAACCTTGAATGATGGGTTAGTAGCCTAAAAGCTTTAGGAATCCAAAGTATAACATAATAAGTAACCTGTATCAAGATTGAGGCAAAACAAGTGATATTTGACCTTTTTAGAGAGGTTTATGAAAATAAAGTCCAGGCGGAATAAGCTTTGGGCACATATGGTTCCATCAGTGCCATTTGACCTTTTTCCAGGTACCAGACTATAAAAATCATTGTATTACATTGAATCACTATAGGTATTCATTCCAACCAAAACAAAATTATTATTATTTTTAAAAATATTTTTCTGTGTGAGTGTAGGTGTGTGTAGGTGTATGTGTGTATGTGTAAGTGTAGCTGTGTGGGTATGTGTAGGTGTGTAAGTGTAGCTGTGTGGGTATGTGTAGGTGTGTAGGTGTAAGTGTAGCTGTGTGTGTATGTAACTGTACCAACGCACTATACAATAAAACTACACTGTAGGTCATTGTGTGTAGGTGTACTTGCACAATAACAAAAAAAAACGGAAACATAGGTAACATTTGACTCCAACTGGGGCAGATTTATTTCAAACATTTTACCAACACACTATAGGCATGTAAAAACAAACATTTTACCAACGTACTATACAATAAAGCCACACTGTAGGTTTGTAAAAACAACAAATATTTTACCAACACACTATACAATAAAAGTATTTCTTTTTAAATAAACACTCTCAAAACGTTATACCTATCTGAACTTTATACCTACCTGAATGTTCCAGTATTTAGGTCGTGCCACTCCCTGAAACAGTTCCTTTTGACAGTGAAGCACAGAGGGACCTGGCACTTCCTGCAGTACACAGGTGTCTTCACTCTTTTGAGTCCAGCATCTAGGCACCTCCTGCAGTTCTTCCTGACCTTGGTGGCATCTTCCCCATAATACTCGGGCATGCATATGAGTGGTGGAGGAGGGAGTGGTGGAGGTGCAGGGCCTTCAGCAGGGCCTTCAGCAAACTCCAACAATTCTGCAGCAAGCCGCTCGCTGAAAGTCTTCTGGGTGTGTGAATATTCATTCACTGGCCATTCATTTAGAAAATGTAACTCCAAAAAGACAAGTAACACTATTTAGCATTTTGCCTAATCATTCCTGTAGCTTCTTGGCTAAGCTAACACTGTGATGCAGTTCCACCAAACACAAAAGTAATATATAAAAAGGATAATATTGGACTATAAATGAATAATATTACACCAAATAAATAAGTAAACACATATATATATTCATTCACTGGCCATTCATTTAGAAAATGTAACTCCAAAAAGAGAAGTAACACTATTTAGCATTTTGGCTAATCATTCCTGTAGCTTCTTGGCTAAACTAGCACGGTGACGCAGTTCCACCAAACACATAAGTAATATATAAAAACAGAGAGACTACATACCTTTCCCGTGGTGGAAGTTCAACATCCGAGTCACTACTGTCCGGATCCAGGTCTGGCTGGAGGAGATCATCATCCGACGAAGAGTCATCTGGTATGATCATAGCCCCGCTAGCATCTCTAGCACCTGCTCGGTGGTGAAGCTCTCCCTTCTGGCTGCATAATGGGTAATGGAGCCGGAGCGGGCGTAGTTTATACTACGCAGGATCATATCTTTGGAACCCAATGGTCGATTTGGGTGATTGACACCTTTTCTGAACCGTTAGAGCCAATAGAATCGAGTGACAGTTATTAAGTCCCGCTAAACACTTACGTCAAGTAGAGAGAGGTTTGCGTAAACAGCACGTGAGACAGCATTAGCTCGGGACTGCAAAACTTTATACCTACTCTGCTGCCATGAATGTAATGATAGATTATCAGGAACAATTCTAAAGTGACTAAGAGACATTGGATTAACCTTAAGCAGCGTTTTCATTCCCTTGAACAAGAGCTTTGATCACAAAACAGCAACGTTAAGACATAATTATTGTTATGGTTTTGAAAAATGTTGTTTTTTTTCTTCTCTGTTCTGGCTGCTAGCTCAGTGAGTTTGTATCCTACAGTGATGATACTTATAACAACAATAATCTGTGGAGTATCAGCTTTCAGATGATATGTAGTTTGTGCAGAACATATTACGTTTTAAAGATCGTTTTTGCTAGTTTGCACCGGAAGTAGCATCTGCCCGTTTTAGCTAAGGGATAACGCTTCTTGTGAGACTTGTGTTTTGTTTCGGTAAAAATGGTTCGACTGACGAGACTGCCGAGATGAGAAAGACAGAGAGAGTCCAGAGAGGATCAAAGAGTAGAGGAGAGTTTCTGCAGCAGAGTTTGGAGGCAGAAGTTGGAACGAGTCAGATGAAGGGAGGGCTGAGAGCACAGATGAGGCAAAGGTAGAGGGGGAGAGGGAACGAAGGTTACGGCGGACAGGTGCAGGATGAGAAGAGATTAGTTCGTTATGTTTGGAAAGGGGTAGAGAGAATGAGAAGAAGTGATCGGATGTGTGGAGAGGGTTTACAGAGAGGTTAGAAGTCGAGCAGTTCCTTGAGAATATGACATCAAGGACATTGCCAGCTTTATGAGTTGGTGGGGATGGAGACAATGAGAAAGCATAGCTGGTTAACAGAGATGTTAGTTTGTCTATCTTCCCTGTCTGGAGGTTGAAGTCTCCGAGAAGTACAGCGGGAGGGCCAGTTTCAGGGATGTGTGAGAGGAGATTATCTAATTCCTCCAAGAAGTCCCCCAAGGCGCCTGGTGGACGGTAGAGAACAACAATGGTTAATTGTATAGGATGGGTTACTGTCAAGTTCCGCTAGTTTTTTGCAGACTCCCCACTTGAAAAGGGACTCGAGGCATCTACTGGACGTTAATAACAGGATTCCACTCCGCAGCTTTTCTTTTAGACTTTTTATTTAGTAGATTATGCAGCAGCTTTATTCAGCTTCAGTCAGCAGCTTTATTCAGCAGCTTTATTCAGGTGAAAAACCTTTAAACAAGAAAGGTGCATTTTAGTGATCAAAACAAACAAAACATGTAAATAAACCTCACTATCAAATGCTTCTAACAAACAAAATTAACATGAATGAATAACTTTCTTCCCTTTTTAGCAGGACTCTTCAGTGGGTCAAAACAACAGGATTCTAAGTAAATCAAACTTTCCAAATATAAATCCCTCTCTCTCCCACCTATCCCGCCGAAGATAACCAACAGAGCGTCCAAGCACAGAATTCCCCCCACTACCAGCGCACCACACTGAAACCTACTCTCTGAGCAATGCTGCGCAGAGTTTTGACGAGACACGTGACACACACGCAAACAATCCAAACAGAACATAACATCAGCTGCTCTGCGGAGCTCACACAACATTTTGATCTGCTCTTACCGGCTGCCTGTCCTGACTTAGCAGAAAAATGCCTCCCGTCTGCATGCTTCCGTCTCCCTGGATCGCACACAGCAACTATTTAAATACCTTCTTCCTACTGCAGCTGGGGCTCTCTGATTAGGGTGATTGCACCCAGCTTGCTAGAGGAGGCAGGACTGCCTGCGATCATTTACACCTGTTGACTATCCCTACTAATTGGTGACTTGTTTTCTGACTACTTGTAGTCTGTTTTTACTCTTGTATTTATTAAAGCCTTAGGCTCTGTTTGACCTTACAGTTACTGTGACGGCATGGAATTCAAAAGTGGAAGGAGTGAAGTTAGGTAGCTTGAAGAGGGAAAAGCTCCATTTGGGAGAGAGCAGGAGACCAGTGCCACCTCCTCTGCCAGTGGGTCTGGGTGTATGGGAGAAGGAATATGCTGTGGAGAGAGCTGCTGGGGTGGATGTGTTGGATGGAGTAATCCAGGTCTCAGTGAGAGCAAGGAAATCCAGAGACTGCAGGGAAGCGTAGCCAGAGATTAAGTCAGAATTAGGAACAGCTGACTGGCAGTTCCACAGGCCACCTGAAAAGATGTTGGATCTAAGTAATAAACATATGGACATGGGTTACTATTTAAAAAAAATGTGCAAATCTATTTAGGAACCTATTCATGTGAAGATATTTTCAGTGGGGGTGGACCTTAAATCCTATAGGGGGGTCCGGGGGCATGCTCCCCCGGTAAGATTTGTTTTAAATTGTTGGACTTAAATGCATCAATCTGGTGCATTTTGAGGGGGAAATAAAGAGCCGGCCCGACCCATTAAGCGACATATGCGGCCGCTTAGGGCCCCGCAGCCACTAAGGGGCCCCCTATTTAAAAAAAAAATCTCAGTACACAGTCGCCGTGATAAGTATGTTTAACTAATTGTGTTAATATTCCTAGACTGCCTACTCTCAAAGTCAAGTATTATATTATTGAGTCAATAATATAATACATTAACCGTGCTTTACCTGAACCTCATCATGACACAAGAGAGAACGGAAGGATTGTAATTTCCCGTGTTCAGTGAATGCAACAGAGGCAAGACACCAGACCAACCAGAGAGTTGAATAGAAATACACATCTGTCTTATTGGCTGACAGGTACTTATCCTGTGAGCTGTGACAATGTTTAAAATAAACTGTCAGTCGGACTCAGAGTTTTTGAAGATGGACATAAGAAAACATTTTCTTAAAAAAGACGCCAATTCATGGTGGCTCACACAACAACCCCAGAGTCACCACTTGAGCCAGGTAAACAAGGTATGTAAATGTCAGTAAACTTCCAAGTTATGCGAACATGTAAGCAAAGCATAAATTACAGCTACGTTGACGTTACTTTGAATCGCGGGGGTAAGCTAAACCGTTTGCAAGTAGCTATAGCTAGCCAGATATATTAAATAAATAAACACTTTGTCATACAATCTAAATGTTATGTTTTTTAGCGTTACCTGGTGAGTTCAAAGAAAGCTCTCTGGGAAATGTTGACTTACTGTTCGACATGAAGCTAGAAGCTACCTTACAGTACACAGTTGATCCGGAGTCCTGTCAGTTAAAGTGTTTCATAGTTAGCTTACCTAAGCATCAACCTAGCACTGAAATATATGGATGTTATGTGACAGTATTTCTGAGAAAAAGTCAGCTGAAATGGTGGCATAGTTGCCACTGCTTTACGTGTCAACAGCATGTTTGAACGTATTTGCAGCAGTAAATGTGGCTGTTTGGCCACTGACGTTGCCATAACAACACCTGAATTTAAATGTGCAACCTCTTTTTGTGACAGATATTTGCAAGAAATTATAATTCTTCTGAATGATATTCCTATTGACAGCTAGTTTCTATGTGAACATTATGAGATGGACAGCCAGAGAGAATGCATGAAAAACAGTTATGAAATACAAATACTATTTGACAAAACAAGAATACAGTTTAAGTGATTTGTAAAATATCCATAAAGAAAAATCTGTTTACAGTTCTGTTTTATATGGGTGTTGAGAGATGTATCCATATATCTCTTAATCTTGCTCTCAAAGTGCACCAGATTGATGCTTTTAACTTCAATATTTAAAAAAACTAAATCCTGTGGGAGCATGCCCCCGGACCCCCCTAGAGGAGGTTAGGTCCACGGTGTTTACATGCTTATTTATACAATATGTGTGCTTATGCTAACATCAGAAGACAAAAGTTGGTTCCATGTTGTGTGTAGTGAGAACGCGCTAGAGTGAGGGGGGCCCCCAAGCCAAAGCTCGCTTAGGGCCCCCAAAAGTCTAGGGCCGGCCCTGACTACACCCATATGAAACAGAACTGTATACATTTAAATAATCATAAAATCATAAGAACATGGCCATAACCAATAACATACCATATCCAATATGAAAAAACATTGAAACTTATATATTTATTTGTTTTTGGTTTATTTATATGTGTGAGTGTGTCCGGGCTCCTGAATCAGCCTCTCCTGTCTCCATCCTCTCCCTCCTCTCCCCCCTGCTCCTCTTTGCGGCTTTCACACCAGCACTTTTCCCTTTCTAGCTCCGAGCTAGAGCTTTTCTGGTTCAGCTCCGGTTTCCCTTTTCTGCTCCCGCTCTGTTCACACCGCCCAGAGCCCGAGTTCTGGTGCTGCCGCTGCTGCGTCATGACGTCACCGTTTACATCGCTGATTTGCTCCCCAATGGCGTTACGGCGCTCACAACAACGGGGAACTGCGTCGGGTTGATGATCATGTTGCTTTTAATCACACGAAGCCAGATTAAATTAAATAACGACTTCTCCAACCTTATGCTTTTCTCCAGAGTGCCGTGGTTCATTGTTTATTAATGTGTTTCTGCGGCATTTACCGATCGCTGCAGTGTTGGTTACTCTTCCACGGGAGTTTATTCTCCCGTTAGCTCCCGGTTAGCTCACACTGCAGCGGCCGCTCTAAAGTATTCACTGTCCGACTCGCACAAGCAGCTGATAAATATCCCCAGTTCCCCTTAAGTGAATGTGTGTCAGTCTGAATTGACGCTGTTTGGCATCACAACGCTGTTATGAAAGTTTCTCTGGTATAAAATGGGTGATGTTAGCATAGCAACCGAAGCTAAACTGACTACTTGCTATTGCTATCCTATTGTGGCATAAACCGTTTTCTACAGGCACATTTTACCGGCGTATTTTTATTATGATTCTACTTGTGATAGTCGGACACGACAACCTGTACAGCCCATGTATTGATTCCATCCGATAGCTGCTATAATACAAAACAAAACGTCTGCCTCTCTCCACAATGATCAGTGAACGGATGGTCAAAGTAAGGTACAAATAAACAGAATCACACGAAGCCTGGTTAGTGTTGCTGCCTGACTTTATAAAGTGTGTTTATAAGCACTACTGCTTGTAGGCAGGCATGACAGTCGACCCATGTTCAGGGGAGGTGGGTTTAGTTTCCTGCACGCCTCGACGTAAGGGAGACGTAAGCGACGCCACCTCTTAGCTCCGAAGCTCTTGCCTCTAGACCAGGGATGGGCAACTTTGATGGTGGTGGGGGCCACATCATTGATGTACTGGCCACCAGGGGGCCGCAGATTCACTTGGAACACACACACAAAAATTCCATGTGTTGTATGTAATTATTAACAAATATACTAAGTCTGACATCTTCATTGACATTTTACAATCAAAGGGATCATCCCCAAAAAATGGGAACATCCTCTAATAAGCTCACTAAACAAATATCAGTTCACAGAAATGTGTTAGAACGGGGTACAAAAATACTGGACTCAATTGCGACGGCTCAGATTTTAATGAAAAAATAAAACAAAGTTTTAACAAAAAAATCACTCAAGCGAGGACAAAACAAAACTTCTCGATTTCAAACAAACAAAACTCTTCTCTCTGGTTTTAACGCTGGGTCTCTGGACATGGAAGCACACTGAAACAAGACGAACTGGCACAAGACAAAGGGAGACAAGGACTATTTATACATGAGGGAATAGGGACCAGGTGGAAACAATCAGGGGCGGGGCAGACGCTGACGATGACGGAAAATCACCCAAAGTGAGGAATTAACAGGGCCTGAAAGGAAAGACAAGAGGTAAGTACAAAATAAAACAGGAAATGGGAAAACGAGACATGACATGAAATAGACAGACAAGACATGAAGTAACAAGAAACGTGACTCTACATAGAAACCTGACTAGACTTGGAATGACATACCTGACTAAACATGAAGTGACAGACATAAAACAAACACGACTAACACAATTGACGAGACACCACAGTACCCCCCCCTCTAGGGACTGCTCCGGAAGTCCCAGACCCTCCTGGATGATCCTGATAAAAGTCAGTGATCAAACTCCGATCTACAATGAAGCTTGCAGGGACCCATTGTCTTTCTTCGGGACCGTAACCAACCCAGTCCACGAGGAATTGTTTCCCTCGACCACGGTTACGGACTCCAAGCAGTTTCTTAACAGTGTAGACAGGACCACCATCAACCATCCGGGGAGGCGGTGGGGGCTTAGAGGCGGGCACCAGAGGACTCTCTCTTACAGGCTTGACCTTCCCCACATGAAACGTCGGATGGACTTTGAGCGCCCTGGGTAGACGTAAGCGCACAGACACTGGGTTAATCACCTTAGACACCTGGAAAGGACCCACGAACCTTGGGGCTAGCTTTCTGGACATGACATGAAGGGGTAAGTCTTTGGTAGCCAGCCAAACGCTTTGTCCAGGCCTATAGGATGGAGCAGGTCTGCGATGCCGATCCACCACCTTCTTCATCTGGCTGGCACTGCGCAGGAGAGCACGACGAGCACCTGCCCAGATCCGGCGGCACCGACGGACCATGGCATGTGCCGACGGGACCGTGACCTCACCTTCATTGGCAGGGAACAAGGGTGGCTGATAACCATAAACACACTGGAAAGGAGTAAGTCTAGTAGCTGCGGTGGGCAGTGTGTTGTGAGCATACTCGACCCACACCAGGTGCTTGCTCCACGATGCCTGGTTCTGGTTCAAACCCATGCACAGCACTGAAACAGCCCTTTTAAGAGTTTTTAACGATCTGCTCCTAGCCGCCGACTCAGGTAGCCCAGCTGTCTTGGTGCTGTTGGACCTGACAGCTGCCTTCGACACCGTGGACCATGGCATCCTGCTGTCACGGCTTGAACAGTCCGCTGGCATCACAGGCTCTGCCCTCGCGTGGTTCAGGTCCTACCTTAAGGACCGTAGCTTCTCAGTGCAGCTAGGTGCCTTCTCCTCTGCCAAAGCCCCTCTTACCTGTGGGGTCCCCCAAGGCTCGATTCTGGACCCCATCCTGTTCCTACTGTACATACTGCCCCTAGGTTCTATTCTAACAAAACATAATATTCCCTTCCACTGCTACGCTGACGACGTCCAGATATATCTCCCGCTCAAAGCAAACATTAAACAGTCACTACAGCAGCTGATGGACTGCTTAACGGAGATCAAATCCTGGCTGAGCAACAATTTCCTGAATCTTAACGAGGGCAAGACGGAGGTCATCTTTTTTGGACCACAACCCCCAGCCTCTCAGGTTGATATTCTGGGCTCCCTCCAACAAAACATCCTCCCCTCGGTCATGAACCTTGGCGTGACCTTGACGAACACTTTTAAATTCGATAAGCAGGTCAGCAGCGTAGTCAAATCCTGCTTTTTTAAAATAAGACTATTGGCCAAAACCAAGTCCTATTTATCTTTTAAAGACATGGAGAGGGTCATCAACGCCTTTGTTACCTCAAGGCTGGACTATTGTAACGCTCTGTATGTGGGTATGGACCACGCGTCAATTAAACGCCTGCAGCTGGTCCAAAATGCAGCTGCACGTTTGCTGACTGGCCATAAAAAGCGTGACCACATCACCCCAATTCTGGCCTCACTGCACTGGCTTCCAGTTCGGTTCAGAATTGATTTTAAAATCCTTTTATTTGTTTTTAAAGCTCTAAATGGGCTGGCTCCTTCCTATATAGTTGAACTCCTCCAGCGCTACACCCCAGCCAGAGCTTTAAGGTCTGCTGACCATCTGCTGCTGGTAGTGCCCAAGACCAGGCTCAAAACCCAAGGGCACCGAGCCTTCGCAGCAGCTGGCCCCAGGCTCTGGAACACTCTGCCCCTCCACGTGAGGTCGGCCCAGACCCTAGGGGTTTTTAAATCCTCACTAAAAACTCACTTCTTCTCTCTGGCCTTCTAGTCAGAGCGGAGCACGACTCCTGACTATTCCCTGTGTTTGCTATATATCTGTTGTAAATTATTGTCTTTTATTGTGATTATAAGTGTTTTTTATTGCATGTACAGCACTTTGGCTCGACCAAAAATCGCTTTTAAATGTGCTATATAAATAAAACTTGATTTGATTTGATTTGATTCTGGGAAACGAGACAACGCAAACAGGTCTCCAGCTCCTGGTTGATCCGCTCTGATTGGCCATTGGACTGCGGGTGGTAACCCGAAGACAAGCTGACGGTGGCACCCAGGAGATGGCAGAACTCCTTCCAAAAACCTGAGATGAACTGGGGGCCTCGGTCCGATACGATATCCCTGGGAAAACCATGAATGCGGAAAACTTCACGTAACATGACCTCTGCCATTTCTTTGGCAGAGGGGAGCTTGGGTAATGCAATGAAATGTGCCATCTTACTGAATCTGTCCACCACCGTCAGGACAGTGGTGTTTCCCTCGGAAACGGGTAATCCAGTGACGAAGTCCATGGAGAGGTGTGACCATGGACGATGTGGAACAGGAAGAGGCTGCAGCAGACCCATCTGAGCTTGTTTGGAGGTCTTGTTTCTGGCACAAACGGTGCAGGCTGCCACATACTCTGCCACCTGTTTCTCCATAGCCGGCCACCAGAAACGTTGCTTTATCATAAAGATTGTGCGTTTAACCCCCGGATGACAGGTGAGCAAAGACGTGTGAGCCCAGTGAATTACCTGTGAGCGAACTGAAACAGGTACAAACAACCTATTTTGCGGGCAACCACTAGGAGCCGGGCTCTCACCATGTGCTTGCTTCACCACAGATTCTATTTGCCATGAAACTGCCCCAACCACACAATGAAGTGGAAGGATGCTTTCAGGTTTTTTGGCAGCAGGTTCAGGCTCGTACATGCGTGACAAAGCATCTGGTTTCACATTTTGAGAGCCTGGTCTGTATGACAAGGTGAAGTTAAAGCGACTAAAAAATGGCGCCGCAATAGTGCTAAAGTTTCTTATGAACCTTCTGTAGAAATTGGCAAAGCCTAAGAATTGTTGGATCTGTTTCCTGTTTGTGGGAGTTGGCCAATCTTCCACAGCACTAACCTTTACTGGATCCATCTGAACATGGTTAGCGGTGACGATATAACCCAGGAAGGAGACCGTCTTGACATGAAACTCACATTTCTCAGCTTTGCAGTACAGTTGATTCTCCAACAGTTTCTGGAGTACTTGGCGGACATGTTGAATGTGAGTTTCCTCATCCGGTGAGAAAATTAAGATGTCGTCAAGGTAGACGAAGACAAACTTGTTGAGAAAGTTCCTCAACACATCATTGATCATACCCTGAAAAACACCTGGAGCATTGCATAAACCAAAAGGCATAACAAGATATTCGTAGTGGCCACTCGGAGTGTTGAACCCTGTTTTCCACTCATCCCCCTCCCGAATTCTGACGAGATGATAGGCGTTTCTGAGGTCCAGTTTGATGAATACTTGGGCATCCTGCAACAGTTCAAACGCTGTAGACATTAGTGGAAGGGGGTATTTATTCTTGACAGTTATTCCATTGAGTGGACTATAGTCTATGCATGGACGGAGAGAACCATCTTTCTTGCCCACAAAGAAAAAGCCTGCAGCCGCAGGTGATGACGATGGTCTAATGCAGTGTTTCCCAACCGGGGGTACGCGTACCCCTAGTGGTACGTGGGTGGTCCCCAGGGGGTATGTGAAAAGATTTTGAAAAGTAAAAAAAAAAAAATTTGATTTTAGATTTTTTTTTATTAAACATTTTACAGGAAAACTGTACCCAAATAATGAATAATGCATAATCTGTAATAATGTAACTAAAATTGGGGGCATTCAAATTAAGTAATAATTTGCTGGCTATATATTGTTATTGGCGTGGCGTTCAGCTTCCCGCTGGACTGTCAGGTGTTACATCATCATCATCATTGTAGTGGCGCACTGGTTAGCAAAATATCAACTTCCTATTAAGTGAATGCGCTGGTGTTTATTGAGATCAAAATTTCTGTTAACATAATCATTATGGATCAATGGCTGAGTCGAGCTGGTTCATCCAGAAACAACAGCACAGGTGATACTGCTGAATCAGGAGAACCCGTTCTCAATAAAATGAAAACAGAGAAGGTGAAGAATCGTCAGTTTGGTGAACATTATGTGCTCTCCGGGTTTACGGTCACAACTACAGAGCCACCGCAGCCAGGAAAAACTAAAGAAAGCGACATCGGTCTCAACCAAGGCCTTGGAGGCATCTTATGCCGCGTCGCTACTCGTTGCTAAATGGAAAAAGCCATTTACCATAGCCGAAGAGCTAATCTTGCCTGCTGCTATAATTCTCGCAGAAACTATGCTCGATAAGAAAGCAGCTGATGTCCTGAAGAAAGTGCTGTTGTCAAATAATACTGTGTGCCATCGGATCGACGACATGGGAATTGACATTATTGACCAAGTGGTGGAAAAATGTAAAGCGTCTGGTACGTTCGCTTTGCAGTTGGACGAATCAACGGATGTCAGTGGGGAAGCACAACTGATTGCGTTGGTGCGTTACAAAGACACTTTGGAGATGAACGAGCACATTCTCTTTTGCAAGAAACTCACGGGGAGAACTACCGGACGGGACGTTTTTAACGTTATTGACAATTTTTTCTCTCAACACAAGCTGGATTGGAAATCCTGTTCTCATGTGTGCACAGACGGCGCTGCGGCGATGACCGGCAGAGTAAATGGATTAATGGCCCACATAAAAAAGGTAAACCCTGACGTTACATGGACGCACTGCATGATTCACAGAGAAGCATTAGCTAGCAAGAAAATGAGTCCAGAGTTAAACGATGTTTTGAATGATGCCGTAAAAGTGATCAACTTCATACAGTCCAGGCCTTTGAATCATAGACTGTTTCAGTCACTTTGTGAAGACGGTGGGTCAGAACATAAACAGCTCCTGCTTCACACTGACGTCCGCTGGTTATCCCAAGGGAAGACGTTACAGCGGCTGTTCGAGCTACGCAATGAAGTGAGAGCATTTCTGTCGGAGCACACACACCCACTTGTGGCTATGTTCGACGACGCTGACTGGGTAGCTCGGCTGGGATACCTCTCTGATATTTTCAGCAAACTCAACCAGCTGAATCTCTCTCTTCAAGGTAAATACACAAATGTTCTTAGCTTGCTTGTATGACAAAGTGTGTGGATTCATGGAGAAGATCAAGCTCTGGCAGAACAAATGTGAAAAAGGGGATACAAGTTGTTTCCTGCAGCTGAACGCATACATTGCTACCGGTGAATGTGACAGAGCTCCAATTGTGAAAATAGTACACACACATTTGTCCAAGCTCAAGAATGAGTTCAACTCCTACTTCTCTGATATTGACAACAAGTCATCCATGTTATGGAAATAATTGTCCTCGACTCCTAGATATGACGTACATGACCAACCCTGACGTCTGTTTATCTCCTTTAAGGACATAGGCTGCTTCAGCCATAAAGTTATTGTTCCCATTCTGTGACCGGTCAACACTAGGTCACAGATGGTCTGTTGTTGTGGGTGCACTGGGACACTTCCTTCTTTGTTGTTTGTGGACTCCAACGTATGAAATCTTCGAGGCCATAAGTGACGGATGCAAGTGACTCAGTGTGCCCAACTGTCTAAGCTATCTTATCAAAATATGTTGATCACTCTCTGTGAAACCAGTTAAATGGGCTAACGAGAGAGAGGTGCGGGAGAATTGACGTGGCAACCCACCCGTGCAGTCTCACCGTGACTGCTGTGACTTGTGATGTGAATCTCTCCGGCCGTAACTCCAAATAAACCATCAGTGTTTGACATCAAAAGCTCCTGCTCTACCGTGTCTCCTTCCTGAGTCGGTGACTCCTAATTGCAATTGCTACACAGAAGTTTCCTCCACAAATTGGCGTTGTCGGCAGGATACCAACAAATCTTCAGAACTGGTAAGTGTGATTTCAAATTTACATTTGGACATTGCCTTACCAGAATCTGTGATTGACGGTATCCTAAAATTACCTGTGAAACTGAGCGGCTGTGGTTCATTTTTGGTTAATAAACATTTGGGGATAATAGACCCAGGGGATCAGTGTTTGGCTGATTTTCCTCTGTGTGTGCTGCTCTGGACTGAAGTGCCATACAAGCATACACAGCTCATGTTTAGAGAGACCTTAAAAGAAAGGCATCAGTAAAGTGGAGCTTCTGTGTGAAAGCAATGTAAAGATTTGTATTGAACAAATCGCCGAATTCTGGGGGTTTCAGCGGCCAAGCACAGCAGTTGAAAATAAGCAGCCAGAGATATTACTGCTATCGCCTCTATAAACACTTGCTCCAGCTGCAGCCGTGGGTGTGTGTGTGTAAACCTCCCCGTGCTTGTGGAGCTGGAGAAGTGCAGCTGAGAGGGAGAAAGTCACATGTTTTTGCCTATAAAAGTTTGAACTCACACCACCGCCATCTCTTTTGAATAAAAATGAAAAAAGAAATGGTCTAAAAGCACCCGTTGCATGGCAAGACGGACCAGCGCGAGGTGCGTGCATCGCCCGATGCGCCACAGTTCCCAGGGACATTGAGGAGCTGATGGTGGTCCGGGGTGCATACATAAAATTATAGGCTAATTGATCACAGGTGGGTAGTGGCACGCAAACATAGAGCAAACTGTGTTTCATCATTGGATGAGCTCGATAGCAAGTGAATAGGCTGGTCGTGTCGGACTACAGTCAACTGGGCTGTCGTTTGGAGAGAAAGGGAGAGGAAAAAAGTCTGTGGGCTCCGGTCGGGGGGGCACAGCGCCACTAGAAACGGATAGTGGTGTCGCAAGAGGATAAGCTAGTTATCGCTCTTGGACGGCTTTCGGGCACCGATCTAGGACTTGTATACAAGGGTGGGTGCGTGAGTTAAGGCGCCCCATCTGCAATTCCCCTCCCCCTCTGAAACCTCCTAATTCGGACTAAGTTGAGCTGGATGAGCTTTGCTGTCACGCTGGTGTTTATTACGAGTTCATGTTTTGTTTGTCTGATTGTTTGTGTGGGGGTCTATATTGGTTTGTCCCGCCGTCTTGTGTATGTTTTGTAACAACTAATAATGAATCAGTCCATAGACAGGGTAAAATGAACTAAACATTAGTTATCCCACCAAAAGTAAATGACTTGAGAAAAATAAATAATATAAAGATGTAAAGCAAAATTCTGGTCGTATAAATGTGCTGCAAAATGAAAATAAATAGCAAAAGAGTGTTTTTATGTCCTGCATCTGAGTGTGCAGAGGAAAAAGTAAACAAGAAGCCCACTGTTCAGGGTGTGCGCTGTGTAAGAAGAAAATAAGATTATATTGCTTTAAGAATCCATTCTTAAATGGTATTGCTGGTATGTTAAGATATGTTTGTGACCTTGTATAAACCCTATGCCCCGTCCTGCGCCCCGAGACCCTCAGAGACCTGCTTGAGGAGACCAGGGTTGCAAAATCTGTTTTTTTAGGTCAATGTTGTATTATTTGTTTAATTTATTCTTAAATCTATGTATTGTATGGTAATAATGAATAAAAACGTAATGTATTGAACACATTCCGAAAAGCAGATAAGACAGAACAAGACTCAGACATAATACTAATTGTTGTTGAAACCTTTTGCGCTGTTGCTGCAAAATGGAAACTTTGCTGATTATCTGTTCCAACTGGCCACTGGAATCAGATAATTAATATAAGTTGAAGTTCAATTACAGTTTTAAAAATAGTTTAACATTCTTTATTAAACTGCTTCAAATTATTTCTCGTATCAACCAATTGGTCTCCATAGACATTACTAAAATTAAAATAGTTGTTAAACTACTGACAAGTTTTCTGAAACCGAGCTTATGAACAACAGAGTAAAGGTCGCTGGTTAAGCCAGGATCAATATATTTGTTGAAGTTTTTATTGTGTGATTATTGTGTGCATAATAAATGTGTTTAAATGAATTGAGCAATTCTTTAAAAAGTATAATGTTGCAATCTTTTTAAAATAAGTAATTACAGTTAAAAAAAATAGATGTTGTTTTCCAAGGGCCTGTCTTTCACAGGCCCACACTTTGAATCATGACACTTCCAAGTCCTACAGAGATCAGTATCACTTTGTGTTGCAAGCCAAATCCAGGGGTTCTACTCAAGCCCAATTTTAAATACCATGAAGAAAAGTATTGAACCCAGCTCGAGCTAAATGTCAAATGTATTTAATTAATGTGCAAGTGTTTTGATTTAGTTAAAATGCTCCAGTCTAGCTTCCTTCGAGTTTAGTCTCATAACATTCTCACTGCTGTGCTGTCTCCCCCCCCCCCCCCCCCCCCCCCACACACACACACACACACACACACACACACACACACACACACACACACACACACACACACACACACACACACACACACACACACACACACACACACACACACACACACACTTTTGATAAGTATTCACCTTATCCAAATTGTAAATTGTTGATTAGTAATTCAAGATTAATTATTAAATTAAATGTGGTACATAACATAGAATAAATAAAATAACTTTGACTTGATCATTTTGTTCACAAAATTAGACCTTGTCCTCTAATCTCTACTAGAATAAGATAAGTGTGCATGTTTGGGTGTTTTAACACTCCTGTAATGTACCTAGTCTTGTTATCCTTTTTGTTACAGAGCTGGGAAAATGGTGTATTGATTAGATTCTGATCCGTGCAAGTCCAATTTTGACTGACTTTAGTTCTAATGTTAATGTTAATTTGATTTCAACCCATAAGTAATTATTTAGATTAATTCAACATTTCACATGATGATGGATTAGTGTTCCACATTTTTTTCCACTCATTTGTTGTGCAATTAGGCCAATGGTAAAGAGAGACATTGATGACCTTGTGTCCCTTTTGTTGGTACGTGGTTCCATTTTGTCTGGCCTTGGACGGCTTCACTAAGAGTCACCCAGTTCTACCCTGCTACAATCCGGCTGAGTGCAGTCACAGAGATGCTATGGCTGCTCTACATGAAATGACATTAATGGTCTGGTCCGAGAATGGACACCATTTCCTGCTCTCAGAGAGAATGACGCTCCTCAAACTGAACATTACAGCCGTTGATACTGTCTCACGTGGGTCTGCTCCCCCCACCGAGCCATGAACTGAAAGCTTGACATCTGCTTTGAACACCTGGAAGCCTCCCTGTCACACCAGCACCAACCCTTGGGTCAGTCAGATGGGATTAACGGCTTCACTTAGGGCATTTGGTTCAGAAATATGACTCTCGTTACCGCAGAGTGGGTTTTTTTTTTTAAGGCTATTCATACTGCTATGCAGAGGATGCCTGTAAATTGGCAAGCTGTTAAAAGCCCCTACTATTTTTAAAATAGGCCTAATGTCAGGGGCCTCTTAGTTCTACATGTATTCACATTATATAGAACAATGTGTCCACCTGGTAAAAACTAGAGGCTGCACGAAACTCAGGCTACAATACGACCATTCTGTTCTGCTCTAACGATTCAATTGATAGATTCTACGTCAAAACAATTAGCTTTCATTGTTTCCAATGATAACTTCACCTTAAGTGGAGGAATGCAAACCTGTTTTCAAATGTAAGGTTTTGAATTTGTTTGACATTTCTCAGTAATGACACCCTCAGACACCCACTATCATTCATGCTATAACTCAGATGTTAAGGGGGTTGAAGCTTTTCCTCCCAAATCAGATATGCTTTGTTTTTCAACAAAGGTATACATTTCCTGCATAATATATGTTTCTCACAATTGTTTTTTTGCAAGCTGCACACAGGTGATACTGAGTCTTCTCGAGTAATAGATTATAAACTACACCATGCTTAAATAGACTCCTAAGTTATTATTTCATATGTGACATATGTAAGAAAAGGGAGGGAAGAGTCAATTATATTGAGTAATTGATTTTATATTGGAACATTTATTACTCAAACCTATTGTATGGAAGAGGAAGAATATATATTTCTGATAAACTAATATTTTATCAAATGGTGAATTAATATAACATTTAGAATCATTGAGAAGGGGTTATATTCAGGGACTAGCTCACCTTTACATTACAATAACATTTCTCTGCTTTGGACTGATGAGTATATGATTCTTGTATGTTAAATGACTAACACAAACCTTACATTTATGCATGTGCATGTGTCAGGAAGGCTCCCAAATAATTCTGAGGGGCCTATCCTATTTTTGTAATTAAATGATAATGTGCTAATCCATTACTTTGAGTTGTCTGCACTCAGGAAAACATCCCTATCAGGTGTTAACCCAATAGCTAGGACAGCTCTGAAGGCCAAGGGTCAGAGAGAGAGGGTCACACTCTCCGGCTGCAGAGGGCACCCCCATCCACGGGCAAGGAGGCACGAGGTCGTTCGAGATGAGAGGATTCTAATCTTCAACTATCTGAGGAGATTTGATGCTTCTTCACCATTCTGCTCTGTGGGCTCAGGCAGACAACCCTGCGGGACGAGCGAGGGCGTCAGAGGCTTCATACAAGGTTCCTTGTTTCTTGGAGGAGCAGATGTCTTCATAACCTCTCCCATCCACGGGGGGAGACCTGGATGCACCATTTGGAATACGCAGTTGCACTGCTCTCAAGCAGATAGCAGAAGGAATGCAGGCAGATGAGCCTCCGTTTCACTGGGGGATCATACAGTGCTCACTGAATTGAGCCACACAAAAGCAGAGCAATTGGGGGGGTTGAAATATGGCGCTCTGATGACGAAGAGTTTGAGCCAATCAGCACAGCAGTGCTAATCTACAGTATCAGGATGCCTTTACACACACCAGACACTCTTTGTCATAAAGAGAGGAGGAGAACGAGTCAGAAAGACTGAAGGACATGTTCTTCCAGCTCTCGTACAAAGATGAACTTTGAATTGATTTTATATCTTGGATGTTTACAGATGTACAATTAATGACTGTTTTTATATTTCCAATGAACAGACATGTGTTGAATAGTGGTGATTCATATATTTTTGCTGGATCAGATTACACTTTCGCACTAAACAAAATTAATGAATTAATATTTTCAGATATTTCTACTATTATCACAGATAATGTTAATATCCTTAATCGTCCAGCAATCAGGCTTAACAACACTACTCTTTAATGTATTATCCATGCACAGAAAGACCTACAATGATGTTTCAAGTACTGGATTAATTTCAGTTTTGGCCCAAAACAAATATTTAGCTATTTATGCATCTGTGTTTTATGTGTGTTCATTATTGTGCTTTTGACGAAAGATGATCAAACACTGATGAGAGATGATTTTTCCTATTATGATTGAATGTTTCAATCTTATTCTACTTGGTGATGTAATTGATGTAAGTCCACACTCAAATCTGAAGATTCCCATTGAGTTAAGTATTGACCAAATTATTATTAGACTAATGTTTTTAGGTTATCATAAATGATAAAAAGAGAGGACTGTTATGGAAATAATTGTCCTCGACTCCTAGATATGACGTACATGACCAACCCTGACGTCTGTTTATCTCCTTTAAGGACATAGGCTGCTTCAGCCATAAAGTTATTGTTCCCATTCTGTGACCGGTCAACACTAGGTCACAGATGGTCTGTTGTTGTGGGTGCACTGGGACACTTCCTTCTTTGTTGTTTGTGGACTCCAACGTATGAAATCTTCGAGGCCATAAGTGACGGATGCAAGTGACTCAGTGTGCCCAACTGTCTAAGCTATCTTATCAAAATATGTTGATCACTCTCTGTGAAACCAGTTAAATGGGCTAACGAGAGAGAGGTGCGGGAGAATTGACGTGGCAACCCACCCGTGCAGTCTCACCGTGACTGCTGTGACTTGTGATGTGAATCTCTCCGGCCGTAACTCCAAATAAACCATCAGTGTTTGACATCAAAAGCTCCTGCTCTACCGTGTCTCCTTCCTGAGTCGGTGACTCCTAATTGCAATTGCTACACAGAAGTTTCCTCCACAATCCACACTGGACTGGGTGTGTAATCCATTTGTGACGTGCATTAACAGCAGCATTCCCGCCAGACTGCAAGAAGACCTCATAGATGTGTCCTCAGATAGGAGTCTGAAGATGAGGTACTCAAGCACACCACTGACATAGTTCTGGTGTGGTGTGGAGAAGGAGTATCCTGAATTGGGGAAACATGCCCTGAATGAACTGTTGCCTTTTGGGTCCACATACCTGTGTGAGGTGACATTCTCCGCCATGACCCACATCAAGACTAAACACAGGAACAGACTCAACTTGGAGAATAACCTGGTCACAGCTGTTGCAACAATCTCCCCCAGACTCACAAAACTGATGAGGGAGAAACAGGCTCAAGTGCCAATTTTAATGTGGGCCGCCGTGCCAATTTGACTATACACTGCTCTGTCATCTCATGGTGGCTGGTGGCTATCCATGGTGAATGGTGTGTCAGAAATGTAGTCATATTATTAGGCTATGTTTTCGTTGTCCTTGTGGTTTGTTGGACTTTATGTCATATTATATTATTATCTGATATATATTTCGTTTCTATACCCTTTGTAGAAACGAAATCTTAAATAATACACCTTTTCTTTGGTTACTTTTCTTTCAAACATTGTTTTGAATTGTAATCTTGACTGAGCGACTTTTTACGCACGAGCGTCAGATTACCACCCCGGACTCCCGATATAATGTCAAGCTTTATTGGGTTTAAAGGGCCCGGTCATGTGGCCCCGCCCCCCGGCCCGGGTCTGATATGTGCTGCCACTGCACGCACACTTGATTATTACGGTATATGGTTATTATATCCCTCTCACATTTTTCTCATCTTTTTATATTCAGATCTAATTCTATATTTTTCTTTCTGCTATTACCCTGCCTATACCTATACCCCCCTCTCCCATGCTGCTATGACACCCACATTTACCCAATGGGATCAATAAAGGAATATCTCATCTGATTGTATTATATCGCATCTCATCTCATCGTTTTGTAGCAGATTATTCAGTGCTTTGTTAACTTAATGTTACAATGGGAATGAAGTGATGATGTCAGACTTCAGAACTAAAGCTTTACTCCAATAAACTGCCAACCTGTGTGACACACACACACACACACACTTACTTTACAATCAGAGCCCCAGTTCATAATGTTTCCCGACCGCCAGTCAATATTCGGATTGTGCCTGAGGAGCCATGGAAGTCCCAAAACTATAGGGTGAAGTGCAGAGTCAAATAAGTGGAATCTTAATGTTTCTGTGTGAATGTCATCTATGGTTACTTGAACGGGTTCAGTTATATGGGTTACTCTGAATAACAGCTTGCCATCTAAGGCACTGGCATCTACAGGAGAAGTCAAAGGAACAGTAGTAATGCCCAGTCTTTTAACAAGACCCCAGTCCATCAGACTTTCGTCTGCCCCTGAATCCACTAGTACCCCCTGAGTCATGGTGTGGTCACGTAACTGTAATTTTACCTTGGTCAATGACCGTGGAGGAAAGTCAGCTGCAGAAAATCGGCTCACCAGCGCCCTCCGTCGCACCGATGAGCCTGTCCTTTTAACGGGCAGGAAGATGCAGCATGGCCATGTTGTCCACAGTAGAAGCAGCATCCTTCACGGAAACGGCGCCGTCTCTCCTCTGCCGTGATCCTGGCTCCGCCCAGCTGCATTGGTTCCTCGGATGATGTTGTCAGAGGTGTATTGTTTATCCATGGGCGTTGTGGGGCAGATGGGCGCACGCTGGTCCTTAACCTTTCACTGTTCCTTTCATTAAGTCTAATATCAATGCGGGTAGACATTGCAATGATAGAGTTAAGATCTGTTGGTAGCTCCAGGGGTGCCAATTGATCCTTAATAGAATCCTTTAATCCATTCATAAAGGCATCAATAAGGGCTGGGG
This sequence comes from Harpagifer antarcticus, assembly GCA_902827135.1. Taxonomy (NCBI): domain Eukaryota; kingdom Metazoa; phylum Chordata; class Actinopteri; order Perciformes; family Harpagiferidae; genus Harpagifer; species Harpagifer antarcticus. The sequence goes on from CADEHL010001058.1 coordinate 497,165, forward strand.
TGTTCCACCCGCTATCTGCTGCTAAAGTGCGAAATTGTATCGCATAATCTGCCACTCTTCTGGGTCCCTGTTTAATCTGCATTAACACTCGGCTGGCCTCTCTGGCTGGTGAAGAGTGATCAAAAACATGCCTTAGAGTCTCTGAGAACATGTTCACTGACTGGCTCACTGGACAATTAGAAGACCATTCGGCCGTAGCCCAGGCAGCAGCTCGCCCGGTTAAATGGGACAGCATAAAGGCTACTCTAGCTTGGTCTGAGATAAAGGCTGAGGGATTATGGGTGAAATGCAGTTCACACTGTACCAGAAAGGGGCGACAGTCCCCAGAGTCCCCGGAAAACTTTTCTGGAGATGCAAGGCGAAGCGACGTTCCAGAAGAGGGAATGTGGTCTGCAGCAGCACCAGCGGATGCAACGGATGGGCTTGGCATAGTAGGAGACCGTGTAGATCAGTGGTTCTCAACTGGTTAGGCCTCGGGACCCACTTTTTACTTGGTCAATACATCGCGACCCAACATTTTGAAGCACTCAAATCTATTCAACAAAAAACGTGCTATAATATATACGCTTTTCATCATACAATATTAATACAAGTGAAGTACAGTGCATATATCCCTTATATCCCTTCACAGAACTAAAGTATGCTTTTAAAAAAGGTTTAATGAGATGATGGAATCAAAGCTGAACTGTATAAAAAGGCACGCATGCTGAAAACCCAACCCCAGCAGGGGGTCTGGGGGGATTTTCCCCCAGGAGATTTTTATAAATACTAACATAAACTATGCATTCTGGTACACTCTGAGAAGAAAATAAATAAATCTATTACTACCCGACATATTAATAATATTTTATGCCATTGTTTGTTTTTCACTTTGTTCTGACATCTTGCTGCGAGAAGAGCAAAGAGGAGATAGTCTGTGACTTTAAATTGTGGGTAAGGGTAGATAGCTCCCATTGTTCTGTGACCTGTCAATCATCGAACCGGGGGTCATATTTCATTATGTGTTCATTTCTATCTGAAGTTGTACCCATGGATGTATAAAGAATAGTTCTACCGCAAAGTTATTCTCTGTGGGGACAATCTTGATTCTGATCAAAGGCCAGAAGACTCGAAAAAACATCAGCAAAGATATTTTATTGAGAAGATGATCACTACGTGACAGAAGTTTTCAAAACCGTTTATGGTCTCCGGTACTTCCAGTCAAACACCGACTGCATGCACAGCGTTAGAAAATCGGGCCTTCAAAATAGAAGTTTGACTTTTTCTCCCAAAAAAAAATAATTCCAATTTTTATTTTTTTCAATTTTTTTTTCTTCACTCACACATCCGCGACCCACTGGAAACGGGTCCGCGACCCACTTTTGGGTCGCGACCCACCAGTTGAGAACCACTGCTCTAAACAGACAACTTAGTGAAGCTATCAAAAATGTTACCTGTGGTATCTCCATGCAGCACACATTCTCCGGTTCAGAAGGCATCGTGGCGCAATTTGCACATGAACACTTGTAGAAAGAAGTAAATAACTGAGTTTTTAAAAACACATGAAACTACACACATTGCTGACAACTGAGGTGTTGTTGGAGTCATACTTTTTATCACCCTAAGTTATTGAACTTTCCAACGGTTGTTGCACGATGTTGGAAGAAAAGGACTGTAAACTATTAATAAACGCAATGAGTCCATTGTATATATGCTGAAAATATGAATGTCTCCCTTTATAAATATATACAGGACTGTCTCAGAAAATTAGAATATTGTGATAAAGTTCTTTATTTTCTGTAATGCAATTAAAAAAACAAAAATGTCATACATTCTGGATTCATTACAAATCAACTGAAATATTGCAAGCCTTTTATTATTTTAATATTGCTGATTATGGCATACAGCTTAAGAAAACTCAAATATCCTATCTCTAAATATTAGAATATCATGAAAAAGTATACTAGTAGGGTGTTCAACGAATCACTTGAATCGTCTAATTAACTCGAAACACCTGCAAGGGTTTCCTGAGCCTTGAAAAACACTCAGCTTGGTTCAGTAAACTAAATCACAAGTATGGGGAAGACTGCTGATCTGACTGCTGTCCAGAGGACCGTCATTGACACCCTCCATCAGGAGGGTAAGACACAAAAAGAAATTTCTCAAAGAGCAAGCTGTTCACAGAGTGCAGTTTCAAAGCACATCCACAAAAAGTCTGTTGGAAGGGGGAAATGTGGCAGGAAACGCTGCACAACCAAGAGAGATAACCGCAGCCTTAACAGCATTGTGAAGAAGAGTCGCTTCCAGAATTTGGGGGAGCTTCAAAGACAGTGGACTGAAGCTGGAGTCCAGGTATCAAAAGTCACTGTTCACAGACGTGTCCGGGAAATGGGCTACAATAGCCGTATTCCCATGGTCAAGCCACTTCTGAACTCAAGACAACGGAAGAGGCGTCTGACTTGGGCTAAGGAAAAGAAGCACTGGACAGTTGCACAGTGGTCCAAAGTCCTCTTTTCAGACGAAAGCAAGTTTTGTATTTCATTTGGAAGTCAAGGCGCCAGAGTCTGGAGAAAGGCTGGAGAGGAGCAAAATCCAAGTTGCTTGAAATCCAGTGTGAAGTTCCCACAGTCAGCGATGGTTTGGGGAGCCATGTCAGCTGCTGGTGTTGGTCCACTGTGTTTCATCAAGCCCAGAGTAAATGCAGCTGTGTACCAAGAGATTTTAGAGCACTACATGCTTCCGTCTGCTGAAAAGCTCTATGGAGATGAGGAATTCATTTTCCAGCATGATCTGGCACCTGCCCACAGTGCCAAAACCACCAGTAACTGGTGTACTGACCATGGCATTACTGTCCTCGATTGGCCTGCAAATTCCCCTGACCTGAACCCCATGGAGAATATGTGGGGTATTGTGAAGAAGAAGCTGAAAGACACCAGACCCAACAATGCTAATGAGCTAAAGGCTGCTATTGAAGCATCCTGGGCATCCATAACACCTCAGCAATGCCACAGGCTCATTGCCTCCATGCCACGCCGCATTGATGCAGTAATCCGTGCAAAAGGATTCCCAACCAAGTACTGAGTGCATTAATGGACATTTTCAAATGTTTGATTGTGTTTTGCTGTTATAAATCTTTTTTTTTTACTTGGTCTGAGGAACTATTCTAATTTTTTGAGATAGGATTTTTGAGTTTTCTTAAGCTGTATGCCATAATCAGCAATATTAAAATAATAAAAGGCTTGCAATATTTCAGTTGATTTGTAATGAATCCAGAATGTATGACATTTTTGTTTTTTTAATTGCATTACAGAAAATAAAGAACTTTATCACAATATTCTAATTTTCTGAGACAGTCCTGTATATGCATCGCTGTTTTTGCGTTACAAACTCTAAGTTACAAACTGTACACATTGCATTCTTGCTAATTAGCCAAAATATGAACGGAATAAGTAGCAAGCATCGTAACAAACAGAGTAAAAATAAATAGGGACAACAGCTTGTCAACTAACCATTCAGAAACGTCCTGCTGCAACCGAGATGTTTGCACCTCCACCAAAACCTCCGCTGCTTCAAGGTCAGTTTCTGGATCAAATTGATAATATGCTTGAACACATGCATTGCTCTGAGATGGCATGTTTATTCCAAACTCGTAATCACAGCAAGCATGGTAACGTGACTCTTGCCGGCTCATGCCCCCCTCTTCTGCAGGGGGGCGTGGTCAGCTGCTGCTCAGAATTTTCAAAGACAGGTTTGGAATAGAGCGAAAATGAGCGAAACGAGGCATGGATAAAAAATGATCTGTTTGGTATTTTGAAAAATAAAATGTATAAATATACCTTACATAGGTATGATCATACACTATATCATTTAAATATAGCATGATAGGTCTCCTTTAAACTATTGGAAAGCACGGAAAATGTGTGTGTATTGAGATTAACCATTAGATGACATACACATGAACGAAGTCATGAACACTAACCCAGACATTAATTGTCTAACTTGAACCTAAAACCCTTGTAGCCAGTCTCTGCATTCCCCTTATTCCACAATAAGGGGAATGTCAACACAGACACCTGTCAGCCCGCACTCTGCTGTTCCTCAGCGCCACTCCCCCTCCCTCCCGCTGAAATTATGAATGAAAAGCGTGGTAATCATAGATAACACGGCAGGGTCCGTGACAGTTTGTTTTCATCTGATTTCAAATAAACAAAGTCTTGGTTTTAAGAACATTAAACTTGTTTCGCCAAATTCAGATGATAAAAACAACTTTTAAGCTTGTAACGGCATAATTAACGTCACAGCAGGCATAACAACAGCCGGTGTTCTTGTGAGTGTTTCCCCGGGAAACAAACACAATACACACAAATGCGTCACAGATTATTTTGCGGTATTTGAAATCATCTACGCAGCTCGCGACGTAACTAGGAGTCTAGTGGACGGTATCAGTACTACAAGTACAACATTTTTTATTAATTACGTTGTTTATAAATTAATCTGAGGGCCGCAAAAACAGGAGGTGGGGGCCGCATGTGGCCCGCGGGCCGCCATTTGCCCATCCCTGCTCTAGACCGACCATTTTTTGGAGCTGGAAGTGAACCGGATTCCGGAGCTAATGCGGCTTTCATACCAGCGCTTTCCCTTTCTAGCTCCGAGCGGGAGCTTTTCTGGTTCAGCTCCGGTTTCCCTTTTCTGCTCCCGCTCTGTTCACACCGCCCAGAGCTGCCGCTGCTGCGTCATGACGTCACCGTTTACGTGCCTGCTTCATAAAATCCAAACCGCGCGGAAATCCCTCACATCGACAACAACAACAATGGCCGATTGTATTGAAGCGCTGTTCGCTTTGGTTATCCTCTTACGAAACAAAATGGAAGGCATCGGACGACTTTACAAGGGATGACTTTACTTGGAACTTTACAAACATCACATGCGAAATGCAAGACTTCTTTGTGGTCTTCAGCATCTACTTCAATGACGAATCTGCCCCTGGCCCCACTTCGATGTAAGAGAGACGTAAGCGACACCGCCTCTTAGCTCCGAAGCTCTTGCCTCTAGACCGACAATTTTTTGGAGCTGGAAGTGAACCGGATTCCGGAACTAAGAGGCGGAGCCACTGCGGTGTGAACAGGAAAAACCGGTACTTTTCAGCATAGCCGCGGGAAGTAGGGGTGCTGGGGGTGCTGTAGCACCCCCTGTTGGCGAGTGGTGTACATTTGAAAAACTGAGTGACCACCTAAATAAAAATGATTAAACTACATAAAATAGTTATGATTTTACTTAAAATAAAATTAGCTTTATACAGTAGCATATAATAGTCATAGTATATATTTGTATCAGTCAGATGGCTTGAATCTATTTTCTAAATAAAATCAGAGTCATCTAGGTCGTAGGTCGTGGGTTAGTGACGTAATTGACGCGACACACACACTGCAGAGTGACGACTTTCTAGAATGGCGCAAAAAACGATTTTGGATTTTTTTTTCAACAAACAACCCAATAAAAAGAGTGGACCACCAGCTACTCCTCAGCTCACCACCTCTACAACTAGAGTAATATGAGTTGTGTGAAACCCCAACACAAGGTAAGACGATATTTTCCTTTAATGCTGCTGCCGCTGTGCAGTGTTTTGCTTTGTCAATCAGTTAAAATTGAATTCATAGTTTTATTAATATTGTAAATAATATTTTCGTCTGTCTATTTGTAATGTACGGAAGAGGATTAGGGCCAAATGAATTTTTTTTTGGGAGGATTTGAAAAAAAACGTTTTTGTTTTTTTCTGACTTTAATCTCAGAATTCTGACTTTAATCTCAGAATTCTGACTTTTTTCTCAGAATTCTGAGATTAAAGTCAGAATTCTGACTTTTTTCTCCAAACAAAAACAATTTTTTTTTTTTTGAAATCCTCACAAAAATTTTTTTATGTGGCCCTAATCCTCTTCCGTAGTAATGTTACGTAGGTTTGTAAGACCCATAGTTAGCATGTGGGCATGTGCAGCTGTTGCTAAGTGATGTAGGTCACTTAAAACATACAATTTATGCGGCTCGTATCGCTGACAGCCGGGCCCGGCCCCTCACCACCTTTTTATTTATTTTTTTTAAGCGGCCCTCCCCACTTTTGGCAGCACCCCCTGAGCAAAATGACTTCCCGCGGCTATGCTTTTCAGGCTCCAGCTCCGAGCCGGAGCTGAAAACGCGTTGGTGTGAAAGGGGCAGGCAGCAGCAAAGACTAGTTTTAGCTCTCAACAAGTTTTAAAAGTTTATCTTACCTTTTTTTACCTAGTTAACATTATATTTGTATTAAGCATATTTGACTAATCACTCCCCCCTTAAATGGAAATATGTGTTTACATAAATGGTGACCAAACCGTTTGAGACCCACTGAAAACTTAGACTAAGTTAACTATCTAAACACTCAGAGAGTCCTTTACCTCACCAGAGCTGTAGATATCTCTCAGTCTGACTGTAGAGGACTCTCCTCCAACTTGTTGTTGAAACAGCTCCTTATATCCGTTAGCGCAGCTAGCTAGCACCAGATGCTAACAACAACAATACACGTAACAGGTGCGTGCGCTTTCTCTCTCTTGCTCGCTCGCACCACACATACACACACACACACACCCTCCCGAGCTTGAATGAGACACAGAGACCAATCGAGGGCATTAGTGTATGATCTGTATGAAAGTGGCCATGTCGGCAGGCCACATCATGTAGACAGCCAGTCACCCTCTGTGAGGCAGAGTCAGACCCACATTTGCGCAGCGTTGTGTTCACAATACTAAAAAAAATCCTCAGGCCAGCAGGCCACTTAACAGGCCAGGCCATCGGGAAACCTCACGGTCCTCCCGATGGCCAGTCTGGGCCTGCCTGGACTCATATGGCGCATTTCCACTGCAGCGGGTAGCCCCGTTTAAGCATCCTTAATCGTCCTCAAGCGCCCAGGTCAGTTTTTGGTGGCCTTTCCATATAGCGTTTCCATTCATGTCAATTGCAGAATGTTTAGTCTTCTCAAGCACCAACAATCAAATATCTCTCCTGATTGTTGGCACTTGACAATCACCTTCCCTGAATTTTACTCAGGTGTAACTAAAGTCTGATTTAAGGGTTGTTTATATTTCACATCATTAATCAGAATCTACAAAGTAACTCAAATAAGTGTAGTGGAGTAAAAATACCAGGTTAACCTCTGAATTGTAGTGGAGTAGAATTACAAAGTAACAATGAACTGTCATGTGGGTTATGGACACAGGCGATTTTCACCCATTTATTAATGATATGTTTTACATTTGATAACACCAATGTGTTTAATACTGGCAACTTCTAATTGTGGGAAAAACGAAAACGTTCAGTAGAGACGTCACATAGAACATTTTGCAAAACACAATAGCCAGCATGTGTAGTTCTGGGGGGGCGTTCGATTCCAGTTTTGGATAGTCTGGCGTGGTTTCGTTCCATTTCAAACAGCTGTTTGACGCTCCTTGTAACCTTGGCCCACTGCCACTCCAACATCCAATCCCAGAGCTTGAAGATTAATCACGGGACTGTAGTCCTAAACGATAGCTGGGGATTATGGGTAGTGTAGTGTCTTCGGCCATCCCAAACTCCTAGAGGCCTACGTCTGTTTCCGGTTATTTTTATTTTGAAATTCAGTTCCTGACGGACGCCAAAAAAGCCCGAAATTATGGAATTAAACCAATAAATAAAAGCAAGGATAATTGTGTGTTATTGGTGAGTAAATAACAGTGTGTTATTTTGAAAAGAATAACAAATTAGAAGGAAAAAAAGATTTAAAAAATACAGATTTCAGTATTCTGAGGCTCTGAGCCCCATTTATTTTCCTCACAGACGGCAACAAAACTCCGAAATTATACGATTTAAAATAAAAGCAATAATTGTGGCTTGATATTGAGTAAGAACATGTTTTTATGAACCACACAGCTTCCGGTCTTCCACGACCGGACCGGAGATAAAGACATGCTGCAGGCACGAAACACATTACCAGTAGAAATACATTGCTTTTAAAATCGTGCTGTGCAACACGAAAAAAAGGGGAACATCGTGTTGGTGAACACGAATCAATAGATTAAAAATCGTGTTGGTGAACACGAAATGCCATGAGACTGGAACCTTGTTATTTTAGAGATACACTCATTGCTACGAAATACACGCACACACACGCACAATAGGTGTGTTGAAAACCCCGCACGCCCCAAAAAAATCTCCCTTCCTCTGTCTTTTCTCCCCATCTCCTCCCCCTTTGGTGGGCGGGGCATCATTATGCCCCTCAACTGTGCAGCAGCTTCACAAAGAGAAGAAGAAACACCATCCGGACGGCTTCTCCTTCATGTGAGTCCTCCTCGGTTGGTTCTTACCAGAGCTTTGTGCCGTTAAACCGGCTGCTTTTTCCCGTGTCAGTGTGTGTCTAAACCCGGGTACAGCCCCATGTGTGTGTGCGCGCGCGCGTGTGTGTGTGTGGGGGGGGGGGGGGGGGTGGGTGGCAGCGTGCCTGGTGTGTAACTTCGTCTCGAAAGTTTTCAGCAAACTTCATGCAGATTCAGCCGCTGTAGCTGCGGGCTGTTCCAAGGCTGCTTGTGTCCGATAAGAAAAGAGAGAGTCAGGGAGGAGGAGGGGAGGTCAAGGGGGGACAAACTGTCTTCAGACTTTCTGTCTCTTAACAACTTCCTTTGATACTCTTGTCATGCTCGCATAGTGTTCATACAGTGGGGCTGTGGTGACCTTTTAGTAATGTCGTTAGCTGGTAGCTTCTCTCATTGTAGGCCGACTTAATTATAGCGTGTATTACCGTTATAACCCGGGTTACACTTAGTGTCGCCTACGCATCCTGTTCTAGCTTTAAATTACTACTCCACTCTTGTGATTCTTAAATTGGTGTGTACGTTTTGTCGATCGATACATTTGGTCATATTGAAAATCTGTAATGACAGAACAATAACATTCAACTTCTTGACAATCGATTATTCGTTAAATAATGTAAAGCAAACATTTAAGGAACATCTTTGTTCAGCTCTGAACTATGGAGATAAAACATTAAACTGAATATATATATTTTTTTTAATTTGGTTTGGGTTTCATTTAATGATAGCACCTTGAATATGTATTGGACACAAATGATTGATTTGTCAGTTGTTCCAATATCTGTACTATACTGTAGCCTACTGTTCTGTACTAATACCTAACTGTATCTTGTACAATTCTGTAGCTGGTAGCATAGGCCTACAGTCAATTTTGTAAATCTCGTAAAATTAACTTGTAATGCTAACAATTGCAGAACATGCTGTTTTCAGCCTCTAAAACATGGAGATTTCCTGTTTTATGTAATTTATGTATATTATTTCATGTTGAACTGAAATGGATATTTGAACTAGCCTATTATGACATTCTAAAGAACAATGTATTAGTTTGTCTGTTTTTCTTCATGGTGAACTATATTATATATAATATAATATATATATTATTTGTGTAGTTTTTTTGTGGGTCTACTTTATTGTATACTAGCGTAGCGTATCCCTCTAAATATCTGTTTTGCTTTTATCGTATTGGAATGTAGTGTAACCTCCACCTTACCATATACATTCCTACAATATATTGTATAGTATTTAGTTATGACTTAATACCAGTGTCATCTCATAACATTACTGTAATATTTGTTGTTTCCATGATAGACCATTTCTATCATATTTAAAACATGTGTGAAAGGTAATTGGCCTGTTTCAATGTTAATGTACTACATTTTAATCTCTGATAATATTATTACAACAGTTTATCTAAAGTATCTGAGTCTGCAGTTCACATTCTAGTATGTTTTTAAACACAACTGTACTCATCTCTGTTATTACCTCTTAGGTTGAACCCGTAATATTCCACTAGTAGACTGTAGTTATTCATTGAGGTTAAGTGAACTATTATTTTCTCTAACCGTTTTCTGCTATTACTTCATGTGTTGTGTTGGACTCTACTGTATTATTACATCTCATGATATCCGTGTTTTGCCTATTCTAGTTTATCGTGTGGCTGATGTGCCACCCTCATTTCCCTGTACAGAGATTAACAAGGTTTTGTATGATCTTACATTATCCCTATTACTACATTATTATTCTTGCAGCCTGTAGTCAGTAAAACATCCCCAGAGATCTTTCTGTGTGTTGTGCTGATTGTATTGCACACGTCAGTATTTTACCTCACTTTTTCCTACGGAAACACTTAAGATGAGAACAAACTATTGATCGTCTGGAAGTAATTCAACATTAGAGCAGCACAAAAAACAGAGCAGTTTTACTAAATACCTTTTATAGAGATTTGTAGAATATATATTTTCATTTCAAAACTTTATTTAACCAGGTGAATCCCATTGAGATCATCGATCTCTTTTTCAAGGGAGACCTGCATTCTGTGTATTCTGCACAACTGCTCTATTGTCAGAACAGTGGTACTCTTACAATACCAGTTTATGTTTTATAAATCCAATATGATCTTAATCTAATAAGTGTTTAGTCTATAACATTTCAGAAAATAATACAAATAATGCATCCACACCTGTTTCTCTTTTTTTGGCCCAAAACTTAAAGGTGGGGTAGGTAATTTTGGAGAAACCAGCTCGAGTGCGCTAGAATTTGAAATATACAGCCGGAAACAATCTGCCACTTCCTCACAGAGCCCCTCCTCCAACACACACGAACGCACACATGACCAATGAGGGCACGAGATAAGTTTGTGCACAGATGGAAGGCTGACAGGCAGGTAGGCCATCCAGTTATTTTAGCCGGGCCGGCTAAAATGATTGGTCGTGCTTTTTACAGCGCTACGGCTTCCAGAGATGAACGTTTTTTTTATGGATTCTTTGTCAAAGCACTTCAGATATTCATTGCTATCGGGATTTCAAGAGCATTCCATGGAATATAACAACAAGTGTATCTCGAGCCGGTTTCTCAAACTTACCTACCCCACCTTTAAGGATATTAAGTTTATTATGATATAAAAAAGAGAAAAGCAGGACATCTCCTTATCTGCAATTTATTTTCATCAAAAGTCAGCTTTACAGTTCATTATTTATAGAATTAGAAGGTGATTATTTTCTAGTGTTGTAGCTCTAAAATGTTTGAACACATACCTTGTTCTGTATATACTCACTTTACTGTATTCTACAATAATCATAATCGCATAGTATTTCTATAATATTCAGATTTATTTAATGTTTTTTATTTATTTAATCCCTGTAGTCTGTAAGTATTAATATTCTTAAACCGTATAGAATTACCTTAGATCAAACAGAGTTAGCATTTGTCTCATAATACTCCTACTACTATACTATAATAGTTTCTGGAACATTGTGTCCTTTTCCCCCTAGTACTTCACTGTATTCTCCCATTGTAATCCTGTAATATATCTGTAGTTTCTCGTGGATCTCGAACTTGTTGACCCTATTTTCTTCTTTTGTAGTGTTCTTACAGATTTGTTTCCTGTATTATTTCTTCCATATAATGCAACAAACATAATTGAATTCATTTAGTATCTTATGCTTTTATCTAACTGTTGCTTCTAATATACACATACAATGACATTTTGCTTATTTTTGAAAGTCCTGTAATATTCATGAGGAAGTTTTAAGTGTTTCTTTTCTTCAATGATGAATTCAGTCTTATATGATGATGTGTGACTCTTTATGATATTTAGCTTGATGTGACGACTGAAACCAGATACATAACATAATTATAGAGAGACATGCTGGGAGGCCGGCAAACCTTCTGCTCTGTATTTGGAGAGATGTAATTATAGAGGCCTGATTCTAAATCTGACCTGCAGATTGTCACAGACTTGAGCACGTTTTATTTCTAAAGCTCACAATCCCAGATGACTTACCATATGACTGGTTTAAAGGGAATGAAAAGTCCACAATAAAAATGTTTTTTAAGAGGGAAAAAAAGAGCAGCAGAGGAGGAGTCCTAAGGCGGGGAAATGGGAGACGTCTTTACAGAATAGACAGCTGGACCACACAAATAATTATTACATGAAAGGTACAATAAAGTAGTACAAATATATGTAATATATACAGTGTCTCAGACAGAGCGTTGAGTCTGTCTGTGAGTCAGAATTGTACCGGGAAGTGAGCGTGTTTCTCAGCAGCATATGAGCTCACTATTCAAGGAATTGTGTGTGTGTGTGTGTGTGTGTGTGTGTGTGTGTGTGACTTTTTTCCTCCTGTTTAAATAGGATTTTCCATCCTGCTTCTGGTCAGTGACACTTGACACAAAAATAACAATGTCCTGTACCGTTTCTGCCGTCTTTGTGGAAACTGAAACACACATGCAGAGTATTCAGTCTCAAGTCTAAAGAGAAGGATGGAGGATTTTACTTTTATGTCTTTCAAATGTAGAGTTCATTGTTGGATAGGGTTGAGCAGTCGCCATAAGATAAATCTGAGTTTTATTTACACCAATCCATCTCTCCCTTATAACATATAAGTGATTGTGCCTGAGCTCTTGTCCCTGTGTATGCTATACAGATTGTACTGCCCCTTGAGAAATATACTTAATAAATTCCAAAAAACTTAGCATAAACAGTATTTTCAGTTTATTTAAGATATGCAAATACTATGTTGGTTTTGCTGGTGATATTTTGGGGTGCTGTTTGGTTTCATTGCATATTTTAGCATTTCAAATATCCTTTAACCATAAAACATAACTTACATCACTCAATATCACCCCAATAAAATAAAAAATAATAAAACTTCACATATAGAACATCATAATCGTCATTAAGGAGGTCAATTTTTAATTGATTCATTTTTTTTTAAATAAAATACCAAACAATTGAAGTATCTTATCAGGCAATGCCACTAGTCAATTCAAGTCAACTTTATTTATGAAATACACATTGACTTCCATTGGCTCGCAACATAGCAATGCTATCAGTTTGTTGTTCCACCCCTTTGGTTTTACAGTGAATATGTCAGCAACTGTTTTCCATCACATGTTGTACCGAAACTAATGTTCCCCAGAGCATGAATCCTAATTATTGGGGTGATAGCCTGTTGATGAAGGAGGCTTCTTTTATTCGATTATTCCTCTCTGCCTACTTTATTAACACATTTTGAAAAAATGTAATGAAGATTTACTATTCTACGAAGTAATAGTAATGTAAATTATCTTATATGGTGAAAGCATATTAAAAACGCTTAAATAATGCAATAAACCCAAACGACACCCTAAACTGCCACCACCTGACAGCTTACAATTGACATATCTCAAACTAAATATAACTTTGCTAGATAATGCTTTATTGCAGGGCTGTTTAATTAAACTGTGTTTATTATAACAATGTGTACCTAATAATAGTAAACTGTGCACTAAGCGTATCTTTTTCAGGACATACTGTAAACCGTAACATGATGTTGGACCAGCTGAATACACTTCAGAACATTTTTAGACGTAATCATTACATCCGGTACAAAATTCTATTGAAATTGGAATATTGACTATATCTCAGTCTACAAATCATATTCTACAGACGAGACCAGAGATCCAGAGCGCGTCTCCCCGTTACCTGCAGAAGGAAGCCATGCACGCAACGCAGCCCTGCTCTCTTTAACTCCTGTCGACTTGCTGCTACTTTTCCTCCAATTATTTAAATGTGTTCAAACCGCATCATGTAAGTTGCGCTGACAGGTGAAAGAGGTCCACACACTGCTTCCCCGCAGCGAAGCTCCTCCTGTTGACAGTTCACGAGCGTCGAGCTCCCTGATAACTTTTACATATTTGTCAATGATAATAAGAATAATGATGCAAAAATTATGAATGCCTTCAATATTGTGAATCAAAGCGCAATTAAAATATCAGTCAAAAAAAACAATTATCTTTTTCCAAATTGTTGAGCTCTTGTTCCTCAATTCAGTTTCTAACTACTTTTATTTTTCTAGCTGTTAAGTTTGACTGTCCTGTTTCTGCTTCAAGACTGGTCAAATGTGTTTAACCTATCTCTGTTTGTGTTTAACACATCGGCGTGTGTCGGTATGTCCAGACACCCAAGAAGAGATTTATGTTCGTTGTGAATCTTCAGTGACTTTTAGCTGAAGCGTTGTTGCTCTTTTTCTTGAATTGTTGTTCAGCTGCACATTTTCTGACAACGGTGACTTCCCCTGAAGACTTTGAGTTGATTTTATCGTTAATCTTCATCACTGTGGCAGTCTGTTTGGGACTGACACCATTCTTCTTCTGTGGTGTCATTGTTTAGCAACTCTTTGCTGTACTCCCATCAGTGGAGCAGCTGGCTTCCATTCTGGTGTCGACATTATGGTGAGAGAGAGAGAGGGAGACAGGAAGTTGTGCTTTCTCTTGAGTTCCTCCGTACAGGAAAGCATGTGACCTTTAAACCCTGTCACCCCCTTCCCTCCAAACCCTAACATAACACACTCAGCTGATAATCAGTAACCCTCCACTTCGTCCTTTAACTCTATCAATAATAACAGTCAGTCTGAACTAAGCCTTTAATGTTTTCCTTCGTTCACCATTATGGTCTCATTTTCAGTTTGAATAACATACGGATATCTTTACTGGGATCCAGCGATATCAGTTTTTATTCTGTCAGTTTGGTAAAAATACCATAAGTAGTATTTTCAACAACATTCATACAATTAAACCTATCTTTTTCTACTACTTCCCCTTCTTTAAACACATTTCACTCAGCAATTGAGTGTAGCATTATTTTTTTCAACAAACAACCTAAATACTCTACATAATTTATACACTACTGGTCATATTAAACAAAGACAATCATATCATACCCATTCCAACTTTGTGAACTAATTATACTTTTTCACATCTCTTACACATTGAAGCCAGCAATTCAGTCCAGCATCAGCTTTTAAACATACTCGATTTCTTCAGGAAACATGTAACGGTTCTCAGATCGTCCACAGGATGCCACCGCGGCTGCTTCCTGCTAACGATACGAGGCAGAGCTCTAACCTTGGCCTACTGTATATAAAAATCAGTTTGCATTTCATTTTGTAATTTGACTTGGAAAAAGTGAATTCTCTGCAAAGTGTAGACTTAATTGCGTTAATGGGGGTGAATGACTATGGCTCTACAATGTATGAACATTTGATCAAAATAGCAATATGGATTAGTGCAATACTCAAATCGCAGGAGGCCCAATATTTATATCAAGGCTAAATAAATATGTGTTAAAAGTCTAAACAGCTACAGACCAACAACAACAACACACAGCACAGGAACTACAGGGGTTAGATGTGTATGGCATGTGCTAAATGATTTTGAGCCCACATACGAGACAATGATGTGCACAATAATATGTGGAACAATAACTTAGGGTTGGCCTTTTAGCCTTTATTACCGGCCCCAACATTGTCTTGTTTTAAGTTTGAAAAGATCTTAATATAAACTTAAAGGGCCCCTATTTGTGTGCATGTAAATGGTCTGCAAAGGCTAACATCCAAAGTTCCTTATTATACTATAAATATTATATTCACTTACTTACTTTAATAATATCATTGTGTGATTCTTATTTGCTAATGTTTATCTATATTTACTGGCTTTCACTTCTTTACTAAGCTTGGGAAATGTTCTTATTAAGAAGATGTGTTGCAGTGTTGTTAGTTACATTCTGTGTGCACCAACAGTGTGACCTTTACCTTCTGTTGAACTGAGAACATCCTGATACGGCCTCCCTAACTCCCTAAACTTCCAGAATGCTCCTTTCATTATCACCAAGCTCAACCCCTCCCTCTCTCTTCTCTCTGTGTTTAAATATGCAACCCAAACTCTACTCTTCGTCTTTCACTCTGCAGACAGAATGCTCTCACGGGAAGTATGAGAAAAATAAAGAGCTTTTTGAACATGACAGCATGGAGACATGTTTGAGCAGAGTCACAAAATACAAATAGGATCCTGAAAATGAGGGATAGGGCCCCTTTAACAAGACTCTCACTTACTCATCAAATAACTCCTAAGCAAACATGTTTTGTAAAGGACTTCATCCCAATCATGAATATTTTACAGGTATTGATCCGTGTCCCTGCTTTCTGTGTGGACTTTGAAATCCAGCCCGGGCTTGCAGCAGGTCACTTTGTTCTGAGCTGCTTCTGTGTCAAAGCCCTTTGCTCCAGGACAAGTTTGCACAATGAACATGCACATGACTAACACGTATGCTAATGCAGCAGCTTAGCTTCCTGATAGGAACGTTTCCCTCCTACCTTTCTCCTGGGAATGTTGCCCTTTCTCGCCTGGGGAGGATATAAAAAACATTAACAAATATACCCCTGAGCCTGTTGTTGATCAGCAAAGAAGAGTGCACTGGCCACAACAGACTAGAAGATCTCCAGCATCTTGCTGCACACATGGAAGGATCTCAGCTTCCTCAGAAAATAGAGTCTGCTCATCCCCTTCTTGCGTCAGTGTTGGTCCTCCAGTTCAGCCCACAAACCTGGTTTCATATTTGTATGTGGTGCTTCTACTGTGACATGTCTCCATGTTTTAAAGCTCTTTATTTTCCTCATACTGCCTGTGCTGCAGCACCTGTTTTCACCCTCTGTCTGAAACCAGAGCCCAGTCTGCTCTGATTGGTTAGCTGGCTCTGTTGTGATTGGTCAAACACTAAGAGATGTCCCGCCCTTTAAGCAAGTAATTTCATTGGACGAGAGGCATACTATGAGAGCTGGTCAGACAGATGCGTTCAAATGTAGTCAGTCATTTGAGGAACTGTCTAAATGGCGAACGCAGATAAAGTTGAGCTCGAAAATCCTCCAGCATCATTGAAGTCTCCGGTTTGGGAACATTTTGGTTTCGCAGTTACGTACAAGGATGACGGACAAAGACAGGTGGACTGAACCAACGCTGTTTGTCGGCATTGTTCAACTAGAATTGGTTACGCGGCTGGCAATACATCAAACTTGCACACTCATTTGAAAAGGCATCACCCGAACGTGAATATCACCGGTACCAAAAGAAAAGAGACTGAAGTGCAAACCCAACTCCCGCTAGCATTTAAGCCTCCACCACTCTCAAAAAGTTCAGACCGAGCCAAAGCTATTACAAACGCCAAATATCCTTATGTTGCCATGTTAGCAAAGCGTTACCTGGCTGTATCTGCTACCTCTGTTCCTAGCGAGAGGGTGTTCTCCACAGCAGGAGACATTGTAAGTGCCAGCAGATCTGCCCTTTCGGCAAGCAATGTGGACAAGTTAATTTTTCTTTAAAAAAACATGAAAATACAATGACAAGCAAGTCATAATGTCAAACTGGCTGATTGGGTACTAGTACAGTTCAAATACAGGTTATTTCAGTTCATCGAAATGCTGTACCTTAATGTTTATTTGATTATATTTTGTATTTATTTGAGTGAATATTCACAGTTTAATAATAATTAAAAAAATATATATATATTTTATGTTTTGTGATAATTTTTTCTGCTGTACCGAAAACGTACCGAACCGAACCGTGACCTAAAAACCGAGGTACGTACCGAACCGAAATGTTTGTGAACCGTTACACCCCTACTAGGTATGTTATTGAATTACAGTTTCCAGAGAAGAGGCTAATCGTCTCTTTGCTAATTATTAGGCTATATTTAGATTAGAATAAAGTTAAGTCTTTGTTAATTGCGTAATTAATATCCTGCAAGACTCCTAAAGACGTCATGAGATGATGACCTTTCTACATCTGGAACATGTCCAAGTTTAGGAGACCTGACAATGTGTGTGCGTTAAACATAATTAGGGAACATGTTCGTGTGTCATTTAGAAAACGTATATCTGCCCTGTGTTTCTTGTATTCGTGGGAGCATTGCTGTATGATTGCTTGAGGGCAGGTAATGTTTCCCCATTGTTGTTTGGTGTTTCGCAACTAAATAATAATGATTAATTATCTTTGTTTGTGTTTTATTGATTCCTCCCTGTTTCATTCTTTCCTGTTGTGAGGGTTGATTTCTTCTTAAAGTCTCTTAAGTGATTCATTGATTGTGTGTGTCAGGCTGAATGTACACTGATCAAAAATATAAATGCAACACTTTTGTTTTTGCTCCCATTTTTCCTGAGATGAACTCAAAGATCTAAAACATTTTCTATATACACAAAATAACCATTTCTCTCAAATATTGTTCACAAATCTGAAAAAATCTGTGATAGTGAGCACTTGTCCTTTGCCGAGATAATCCATCCCACCTCACAGGTGTGGCATATCAAGATGCTGATTAGACAGCATGATTATTGCACAGGTGTGCCTTAGGCTGGCCACAATAAAAGGCCACTCTGAAATGTTCAGTTTTATCACACAGCACAATGCCACAGATGTCGCAAGTTTTGAGGGAGCGTGCAATTAGCATGCTGACAGCAGGAATGTCCACCAGAGCTGTTGCCCGTGAATTGAATGTTCATTTCTCTACCATAAACCGTCTCCAAAGGCGTTTCAGAGAATTTGGCAGTACATCCAACCGGCCTCACAACCGCAGACCACGTGTAACCACACCAGCCCAGGACCTCCACATCCAGCATGTTCACCTCCAAGATCGTCTGAGACCAGCCACTCGGACAGCTGCTGCAACAATCGGTTTGCATAACCAAAGAATTTCTGCACAAACTGTCAGAAAGCGTCTCAGGGAAGCTCATCTGCATGCTCGTCGTCCTCATCGGGGTCTCGACCTGACTCCGGTTCGTCGTCGTAGCAGACTTGACTGGGCAAATGCTCACATTCGATGGTGTCTGGCACGTTGGAGAGGTGTTCTCTTCACGGATGAATCCCGGTTTTCACTGTTCAGGGCAGATGGCAGACAGAGTGTGCGGCGTTGTGTGGGTGAGCGGTTTTCTGATGTCAATGTTGTGAATCGAGTGGCCCATGGTGGTGGGGGGGTTATGGTATGGGCAGGTGTATGTTATGGACGACGAACACAGGTGCATTTTATTGATGGCATTGTGAATGCACAGAGATACCGTGACGAGATCCTGAGGCCCATTGTTGTGCCATTCATCCACGACCATCACCTCATGTTGCAGCATGATAATGCACGGCGCCATGTTGCAAGGATCTGTACACAATTCCTGGAGGCTGAAAACATCCCAGTTCTTGCATGGCCAGCATACTCACCGGACATGTCACCCATTGAGCATGTTTGGGATGATCTGGATCGGCGTATACGTTCCAGTTCCTGCCAATATCCAGCAACTTGGCACAGCCATTGAAGAGGAGTGGACCAACATTCCACAGGCCACAATCAACAACCTGATCAACTCTATGCGAAGGAGAAGTGTTGCACTGCGTGAGGCAAATGGTGGTCACACCAGATACTGACTGGTTTTCGGACCCCCCCAGACCCCCCCAATAAAGCAAAACTGCACGTTTCAGAGTGGCCTTTTATTGTGGCCAGCCTAAGGCACACCTGTGCAATAATCATGCTGTCTAATCAGCATCTTGATATGCCACACCTGTGAGGTGGGATGGATTATCTCGGCAAAGGAGAAGTGCTCACTATCACAGATTTTTTCAGATTTGTGAACAATATTTGAGAGAAATGGTTATTTTGTGTATATAGAAAATGTTTTAGATCTTTGAGTTCATCTCATGAAAAATGGGAGCAAAAACAAAAGTGTTGCATTTATATTTTTGTTCAGTGTATTTAATTTCTCTTTCAGTCTTGAACTTCTTGTTACTGAAGCCTTTGAATAAGCGTGGCTTTTACACTTAATTGTGTCCTACCTCGTCAGATTTATGTCTTGAAATCAATGTGGATGTTTTGGTCCTGATACAAATATGTGAAATTGGCCTCACATTTATGCAACAAGCAGGTGCAGGTTTGAAAGGAGCTTTAGACAGTACAAGGAATGTAATGCTATTGTGTGTGTGTGTGTGTGTGTGTGTGTGTGTGTGTGTGTGTGTGTGTGTGTGTGTGTGTGTGTGTGTGTGTGTGTGTGTGTGTGTGTGTGTGTGTGTGTGTGTGTGTGTGTGTGTGTGTGTGTGTGTGTGTGTGTGTGTGTGTGTGTGTGTGTGTGTGTGTGTGTGTGTGTGTGTGTGTGTGTGTAATCTGCTACACACACAGTGAGAGCTGAAACAGGAGAGGCTGAACTGAATCCAGATCCGATTGGTATTCAGAGAGCGACTCTGTGTGTGGGGAGACATTCCTGCCTGAGGAGGATGTGTGGGAGGAAGAGGGGGAATCCATTCATCAGCAAACATTTAAAAGCTGACCTATCTCCCGTCCTTTTGCCTGTGAGGTAGAAGTTGAGGCATTGTTAGAAAATCATGACTACCATGTCCGGTTATAGTACCGACCTCATGTTGTCTGTGTTGAACCTCAAGGCTTTTGGTGAAGTGAACTCGTGATTTCATCAGTGCTTTAGCAAAGAGATTGTTATGGATGATTAATTTGTTATAAATCATTTGTATGTTTCTCGTGTGTTATGGATGGTTTGCTATGTATAACTCGTTTATTTTTGAATAGTTTATTAAGCAAAATATATTTGTTATAAATTGTTTGTTTTAAATAGTTTGACATGGATGATTAATTTGTTATAAATAGTTTGTATGTTTCTACCATTCAAACGTTGTTATGGATATTATTTTATCTATAAAAACAAGAAAAAACGTATATATACAAATATAATGTTCTGCATCAAATAGTTTAAAATGTATTTTCTAATGTTGACTTTTATATTCTGAATCGACATTGAGTGCTGTGGAGCTTCTCCAGTGTTCAATTCAGTGTTGGCTGTGTTGGCTAACTCCAGAGTGTATTAAAGTCTTAAGTAAAAATGTTTGGGAAAAAAAAAGATTTAAAATGTTCCTACAATTTTGCATTTATCTACTAAATAGTGTGCTTTTATTTCAAAAATGTAATTTGCAGTCGGACACCTGTTTAAAAGCAGCAGCTTTCTAATGGAACCATCAATGATATTTATAAAATCTCAATAACAAAAAATCTGCATTTTCTCTTTTTTTTTGGGTGATCACATCATAAAATATCACGACAGACATATGTAACTTTCTCTGAAA
The DNA here is from genome assembly GCA_902827135.1 of Harpagifer antarcticus. Taxonomy (NCBI): domain Eukaryota; kingdom Metazoa; phylum Chordata; class Actinopteri; order Perciformes; family Harpagiferidae; genus Harpagifer; species Harpagifer antarcticus. Next base: position 518,152 of record CADEHL010001058.1, read on the forward strand.
ACCTTTAATAAAACATTTGAATGAAAACCCCGAAATAATTATTTACTTTGAGCAAATGTAAATTAGTTTCCTCTTAATACTCAGAATGAACACCACTGAGAGATAACTGTGCTATGTGCACTACACATTTTACTCTCAATTAATGTTGTCACTTGCAGCTACCTCATTACTTTTATATTTTCACTTTTATAATTCTGTTAATTATTTCTTTATACCATGGATGTGTACTTATTTATTTATTCATGTGCTTGCCTCTTGTGTTACTCTACTCCTCTACCATTTCTAACTGGACAAATACAGTATTTCTCTGTTATTTTGGATGATGCTGATGTCTCTGTGCTTTTCTGCCTTACCCAGGTGGGACCTTTGATCTCTCTAACCAATCCGAGAGCAGCGAGGACCAGAGGACGGAGGGTACAGACTTTGTGGAGATGAAGCTGAGGGAAGACACAACAGAATGGACTGACATGTCCAGATGACAGGGTCCAAATATGCTGACGTAGCAGCAGTTCTGACAGCTCACAACCAAACCCACCTTCCTCCCACCACCACACACTCATCCTCCGTCCAGCCATGTTGTTGAGGAAGAAGCTGTGCGTTGCCTTGATGATCACTGCCCTCTTCTTCCTCATGCTCGCCAGTCAGGGCATTCCAAAGAGACACTTCCCATCTCTGCCATTAACCCTGCAACTAATCAGCTGGACCACGCCCACCTACAGGGAGACAGGTGAGGAGTTTGTCAAAAAGTAAATCCACAATATTTCGGTACAATTGGTTTTCAAATTGGTCTAAATGAGGCCTTCTTGTTTCCCAGAACACTGCCACAATGTATTGTATTGTATTGTGCTTCTGCAGGGCTCTATCCCTCCCTTAAATTGCAGATTTACACAAAAAAAAACGTAATGCGGAAGTTGTTGAATGCAATGTCTGTAACATTGTAAGCATTTTCCAGCCTAAACTATGCTGCTTTGTGTTGGTGTCATTCACACGCTAACTTCTGTCTCCACCAGATGTTTCAGAAGGGTCCTATAAGTGGCGTGCGGCTAAGTCTATTTTTATCACAGGACCAAATGACTACTATAAGTCGAGAGATTTTTGTCGCACTGAATTCATTATTATATTTCTTATATAATTGCTAATGTGTATTTATCTATCAAAGGATTAAACACTTTCTGAGGAAAAACTGACCTTATGTTGTAAATGTTTTGAACTTCAACCAAAGTTGGACAAAAATTAAAACAGTTTTCATACCATTGTAAACTGTACAAAAATAGCATTTGTTGTACAAATAATATAATCAAAAGCTATAGTAGTAGCAGCAGCTTTAGTTGTGTTATCCAAATATTTACTCAAGTAAAATTATAAAAGTATTGCCGACAAATTATACTCAAAGTACAAAAAGTAAAAGTACCTATTGTGTAGAATAGCACATTTCAGAATAATATTTAATATTAACATTATAATATTATTAGCAGCATCTTAGTAGTAGCAGAAGTACAGCAGCAGATGGTAATGATGTTAGCAGATCTCCCATGATGCACTGTTCTCTGACTCTCTGTCTGTTTGTGTTTGCAGTAGTTGAGCACACGGTGCCTCCTGCTGATCCGACCCCTGACCCTTCAATGACCCCCCCAGCTCCCATCATCACCCAACCTAAAGCCAAGGAGAGGCCTTTAAAAATGTCCAAAAGTAACACAAGGTAAGACGTACAAGGTCACAGATTCCGTATCCCATGATTCCCTGTTTTGTCCCTGTCTGACTCCTCTGTGCCCTCCTCTGTCAGGTTGTGTGGTTGTACTGAGTCCTGTATTTCAGAGCTGGGGAGGTCGGACTGGTTCAGCCGACGCTACGACCCCAAACAGCAGGCCGTCCTCCGGGACACCGACAACAACCTGGACCCCCAGGCGCTCGCATGGTGGCTGGTGAGGGACAAAAGCAGTCAAATGCAATTGCTAATAATGGAAACATCTGAGAAAATGTGTACTTTACATTCTTTAAATGTTTTTAAAACTATATTTTACATTTCATTACGCTGCTGGTTTTATTTATTTTTAAAAAGTACAATAAGTGCAATAAACCATGAAGAGTTTTAGAACAGGAAGAATCGTGCAAGCACATTAGCTACGAAGAAGCCAAACAATTATGTTACACACAGAAATTAAGGATTTGAATGAAAGGTGCAGTCAAAGCTTGAATGTTGGGTTCCTATCACCAATCACTTGAAGCATGGCATGATCACAGCTCATCATGTCTATTTGAAGAAATGTATCTGCAGCATTCAACTCTATTTTTGTTCTAATTCTAAAATTCAATCTAAAATTTGTAGCCACATTTCTAGTTTCTTTGCACGTTTGTGCGTCTGTAACAATTTGGTCACAAGTTCACAACTGATAGAAAAGTCAAGCAGAAGTGATAGTAGACCAGACAGGCGCCATAACTATCTGCAACAGCAAGTTTCCCATGGTTTGTGCTTGTGTGTTCAGCTGTGTTGCTCAAAGCTAATTAAAGAGCATCCTATTACTATGATTACTATTTAGATTGGAAATCAGCCGATAATTAGTGGCCGAGCACTTTGGGAACCTTTTATGACATTTAATCTAAAGTGCATAGTTTTATACCACAAGCACCGAATAAATGAAAGATAACTAAAATATTTATCTTGATGTTTTACACTAACAGTTAAGCTAATCCGATAAATATAACTGCACGTTAGAGCAATAACACACAGAATGATTGCAGGCTGTACACTGGAAGCATTGAATTGATGCACCAACACTGCTATGGGTTATATCAGCTGATCACAGATCAAAGATGTGTGATTAGAATGCCAAAGACCAATGTATAATGTCCTGCATGATGGTTTTACAGAGCTTATCAGTACAAAGTCATTCTTTTCAAAATATAAAACGTCTTAAATTGGCTTTTCTAAAAGACAGCCACAGTCTGAAGAGACAGATGAGTCTGTGTCCTGCATTTATAGGTCACGTCCTGCTGCAGAAACCATTAGTAGATTAAAGGGGGGCAGTGGGGGGGGGGGGTTCAGACTGCTAACATCATCTCTGTGTGTGTGTGTGTGTGTGTGTGTGTGTGTGTGTGTGTGTGTGTGTGTGTGTGTGTGTGTGTGTGTGTGTGTGTGTGTGTGTGTGTCTAAATCAAATAACTATTCATATCTAACACTGTAACTTTTGGAATTGTATTTCTTTAATCTATTTTTGGTTAATTGTATTTATATTTTCTTGGCTTTTAAATGACTATATTTCTTCTGAATTTTGTCTAGAACAGTGGTTCTCAACTGGTCAGGCCTCGGGACCCACTTTTTACTTGGTCAATACATCGCGACCCAACATTTTGAAGCACTCAAATCTATTTAACAAAAAATCGTGCTGTAATATACGCTTTTCAGCATACAATATTAATAAAAGTGAAGTACAGTGCATATATCCCTTATATCCTTTTACAGAACTAAAGTATGCTTTTAAAAAAGGTTTAATGAGATGATGGAATCAAAGCTGAACTATATAAAAAGGCACGCATGCTGAAAACCCAAGCCCAGCAGGGGGGTCTGGGGGGATTCTCTCCCAGGAGATTTTTAGAAATACTAACATAAACTATGCATTCTGGTTCTCTGAGAAGAAAATAAATAAATGTATTAATACCCGACATATTAATAATATTTTATGCCATTGTTTGTTTTTCACTTTGTTCTGACATCTTGCTGCGAGAAGAGTAAAGAGGAGATTAGTCTGTGTGACTTACTTTAAATTGTGGGTTAGGGTAGATAGCTCCCATTGTTCTGTGACATGTCAGTCATCAGACCGGGGGTCATATTTCATTATGTGTTCATTGTTATCTGAAGTTGTACCCATGGAAGTATAAAGAAGAGTTCTACCGCAAAGTTATTCTCCGTGGGGACTTTCGGCAACTATCGTTATTCTGATTGGCCAGAAGACTCGAAAAAACATCAGCAAAGATATTTTATTGAGAAGATGATCACTATGTGACAGAAGTTTTCAAAACCGTTTATGGTCTCCGGTACTTCCAGTCCAACGCCGACTGCATGCACAGCGTTAGAAAATCGGGCCTTCAAAATAAAAGTTTGACTTTTCCCCCAAAAAAAAAAAAAAAAAAAATTCCAATTTTTTTTTTTTCACTCACTCATCCGCGACCCACTCGAAACGGGTCCGCGACCCACTTTTGGGTCGCGACCCACCAGTTGAGAACCACTGGTCTAGATGCTTTTAACTTATAATGTAAAGCACTTCAATCTATATTCATCAATTTGCTTGCCTCACCTTAACATCATAAAACAAAAACATGAATGAAGAAAAAACGTTTTTAGAGATGTTGAGTGTATTTTGAGAAAAGCTATATATTAATAAAATATTGCAACATGCTGTATTTCTCCACAGAGTCTCCAGAGGGCCGGCAATGATCAGACGTTCGAGAAGGTGATGTCCGACATGTTTAAGGTCATCTCCCCACCCACTGTGGACTTCAGGCCCCTCCCCTCCAGTTGCCGTCGTTGTGCGGTAGTCGGAAACTCCGGCAACCTGCGGGACTCAGGAAACGGAGACCTGATCAATTCCCACAACTCTGTAATCCGGTACGTCCTAACTTATCCTCTTTATCCTCTGCTCCTCATCCTCTGCCTCCTCATCCTCTCCTCCACATCTTCTTCTTCTTTCTCAACATCCTTCATCAGTCTCATCCTCCTCCTTCATCAGTCTCATCCAGCCTATTTATTTTCCTCCTTACTTGTCTCCTCAACAGGATGAACAAGGCGGTGACTCGAGGGTTTGAGAAAGACGTTGGGAATCGGACCACGCATCACTTCCTGTACCCGGAGAGTGCGGTGGACGTGGCGCGCGGCGTCAGCCTCGTCCTGCTGCCGTTCAAACTGCGAGACATGGAGTGGCTGACCAGCGCACTGTCCACCGGAGAAGTCAAAACGTACCAAATATGAATACACTCAAAATGTTCACATGTTTTCCTATCTAGTCATAGCAAGATGTGAACTTTCAGACTTGCATGCAAATATCTAGGGCTGTACCCGAATATTCGTTCGTTGGGAGTACTATTCGGGTTTCAATTTCGTTATTCATCTTTTTTTTATTTATTGAAATCTCCAATATCAACGTAAGAGCTTGTGCCTCTTCGGGGGGTGCTAACACTTAACCCTAAACGCTATCGTTTACTTTCTGTCTTTATATGTAGATATTACTTTTTCTCCATTCATCTCCGTCACGTTGTTTCCATAGCAACAACAACTTCCTGTCAACTGCGCTAACTCTCCTTCAAAATAAAAGCATGTCCATACAAAATAGAAAGCCAAGCCAAATTACACTTAAGACATATACAACTGCAACGAAAGTAACAAACACAATGCAATATCCTTTTCAATTTCAAAGAACATAAATTGGGTTATATACATTAACAAATAACTATAAAACAACACTACTGTAGAATAACAAAAAGAATGCCGTGAATAAACCGAAATACACGTGTTGAAGCGGTTCGCTGCTGATTACTACGCACCCCCCCTCCCCCCGCGCACGCAGAACGAATATTCGCTGCTGATTACTACCGAATATCCGAGCCCGAAAAATGCGGGACACCCCTACAAATATCTAATCTTGATCTTAATTAAAAAAACATTCAAATATACAAACATTGTAGAAACAATGTTTAATAATGGTTACAAAATATACAATTAGTAAGTAAACTTCAATAATATATAATTATAATAACAGAAGAGAAATTACCATACAGTTTGACTTTTTAGTTCTTAGTTTTGTGTTTATACATTTGAGAATACATAAGCATCAAAATGAGGGCTAACTTTTATTGTTTAGCATTGTTGTACATACAATGTTCCATATCTTTTATATGGTGCTGTATTTTCTAAAATACAGTCCTGACATAAACTCTGACCGGTATTTATTTGTGTGTCTGTGTGTCCAGGACCTACATGAGGGTTAAAGAACGAGTGGAGGCTGATAAAGACAAGGTAAAATAAATGTTCCATCATGCTCTCTGATTACACTCTGTTGTTGTTTGTACTACTTCCGCCCTCAAGAAGAAGTTTTGATTTCTGCTTTTAAGTATCACGCTTTTATTTTATTTTTCACTTCTGGTTTCAATAACTGAAAAATATGTTCATACATGTGGGCGTTTCCAAAATGTCACCCAGAACACCCTATCATCTGTATAATCACACAGATGATACTGCAAGTTTAAGAAAAGATGTGATAAACACCAGAAAGCCTGTGAACACTCTCATATGTATCATAATGGTAACACTGTGTGCAGGTTCTGGTGGTGAACCCGGTGTTCTTCAAGTACGCTCACGAGCGTTGGACCGAGGGTCACGGGCGCTACCCGTCCACCGGCATGCTGGCCCTCATCTTCGCTCTGCACACCTGCGACCAGGTAGGAGGGTCGAGGGCTTCAGGGGGCTATGAACCACACAACTGTGTTATAGCATTTAAAAGATAAAGAACCTCAATATGCCCTGCCCTAAGATGACCACTTTCCTCAACAACAACAACAACAACAAAATATAATGTACTTTTCCCCAAAAATAAACCAAATGCACTCCAACATCCAATAAGGGACAATTACTACTCATGCAGCAATTACATACATGGCTTAACTACATATCCTGAATTTAGATACATGTTACATGAGATGCAAAAAATATAAGTAGCACATTATACAAAATGTTTCCCTCAACAAATGTACTCACAGATTATGCCTTGTCAAGGGTGAAAATAACCGGATGGAGATAGATAGATAGAGTCAGGGACCTGTTCCCCATGCGGCTCTCAAACAAAATGGCAGAACGGAAGCCTAACACAGACATTTTACTAGGAACGCACTTGCCTGTCCCTAGAGGCCACTAAGGATATAGCAGTCAAGGAGATAGATGTCAGTCATTAGAAGGACAGAACAGTAATGCCATACCATTCATAACTTTTTATTGCATACTATACCATGACATTTACAATAAAGTTACTACTATATGTCATATATATCATGATGTCATGACATCACTTCCTGTCTTCGTTCAGGTGTCCGTGTTTGGTTACGGCGCCGACAAGCAGGGGAACTGGCACCATTACTGGGAAGAGAACCGCAACGCTGGAGCCTTCAGGATGACCGGCGTCCACAGCGCCGACTTCGAGACAGAGATCATCCAACAGCTGGTCAAAGAGGGCAAGATCAGTCTGCACCTGTGACCCCTGACCCCCAGACCCACTGACCCACTGACCCCCAGACCACAGCCTGATGGACTGACATGAATAAAGACTGAAAGACGTGCTGACTGATGGACTGACCAACATAAAACTGGAGTTCATTGTCTTGATTGATTGGTTCACAAAATAACAATATTTATAGTGAAATTCTGTCCATGGTGATAACTTTACCTGTCTTATCAGTACAAACCCAAAGATATTCTGTTTAATATTAAATATAAAACTCTTAATTAATTAATATTTGGCATTAAAGAGAGGATTAATTGATTATCTAAAAATGTAGCTATTATTTTTAATTGACCTATTTTTGCAGCTCTAGTGCTGACTGACCCACAGAGACCTGCTGACTGAAGGATCCTCTGCTCACTCAGCAGATCATTCTTCACTCAATTGACAGAGAACCAGCTACATCTCGTCTGGTATCCAGTCTAGTTGAAAGTGTCTTTGCATTCCCAGCTGTGCTAAAATCGGAGTCAACTCTGGACCTTATGTGCCTGCCAGATGTGTCTGTTGGGATTCGGACAGGAGTCAGACCTGTACTTCTTGCACATCAATCACCACGTCTGCCTTGAGTCAGAAATCCATTAATGCCGGATTGAAGCCGCTGTTGGGTATTGACATACCTGGATTACCTGTGGATGGAGCCTTTCAGGATGGAGGAGCTAAACCTGCCACTTCCACTTGAAGGATGCAGCTTAGATCTCCTCCCTCTGCCTACTCGCTGGTTTAATTGAAATCCAGCTTAACATGAACATAAATACAGATTTGTGGCACCTTCCACTGCTTAAACAGACCTTATGTTGCTGTCTGGGACTGCGAGGATGGACCACACAAGTTGTGCTCTAAGCGGGGAAACAACCACAGACTTTTTATATATTTGATTTGATTTTATAGATATTATACAGGGATAACCTCTTTTTATTTTGTATTAAAGCACTTTGCCCTTAAGAAGAAAAGGCACAAAAGGGCCATGGTGTTGCTTTCTCTGTCCAACAAAGACTTTCTTTTCTATTTGATCTAATTTATAATCCACCCATTTATTCTGAATGAAACAAACCGTCCTGATCCGGAGTATTTACGTGTTTTTAAACATCTACATTTTTGGAATGTAAGCCAATGATGCTTCCTGTCTCGACCATATATGGAACTGGAGACAATGAGTGGGAGGAGCCTGTGTGAGGTTCTCAGCCTGTTTAAACTCCTTCATGATGATTCAACAGTCTGCAGTTTTCAGTGGTTTCACTCACAAAACAGAAGTTTCATGTTTTAAGGGACTACTTTTTTAGATCCACTAGCTGAACAAGTTATTGAAAAGCGACAATGTTAAACTCTGCAGCTTTACATAACTTCCTTTGTTGTTGAAGACTGTTTCACTTTGTGATGTAACTCTTCTGAGTCAAAGACGAGGAGACAGTGCAAGACTAAATGAAAGATTTATTAAACCAAACGTAACAAAGTCAAACAATCAGTAACACCACCAGTGTGGGTGGTGCATGGACGAGAGGGAGATGTAGTCCAATGTAAGTCCAACCAAAAAAACACCAACCTGAAGACGGACCGACCGGTCCAGCAGGAAACAGCTGGACTTCCTGTTTAAAGGGAGACGACAGCGCGCTGTCACACCTGTGCTGTGAATGTACAAAAACTGTTGCTGTTTTTCAATCACAGTCGTCTGAATGTTTGTGGCTTCGTTTACACTATGAGAAGTTTCAGGACCGTTCACACTGGGGAAGTTTGAGTCTGAATCTGAGTTCCATTGTCCGTCTCGAATAGATAATGGACTTTTTCTTTGCATCTCTGTTTTGTATGATGGGCAAAATTCAGTTTTTGGTGTACCTTCTAAGCATAATATGCAGAACATTTAAGTAATTTGCATCCAGCAGCCATCCATATTAAGTATAATTTGGACAGAATATATATCAAACTGTTATAAATTTATTTGTCAATTTGTCAGTCTTCCACGTTATCATTTAGATTGTATGTGTTTTTAATGGTCACTTTTAAATTGGTGTTTTCACTTTGTTTTTGTTGTGGGAAAAAGTAATTAACAGATATTTTGTCATATATTTGTTTTATTTTTATTGACACAGATGTTGACTTTTTAAAGAGAGATATCACAAACTGTAACTCTTAATTTAGCTAATGTTAGGCTTTTTGTGTTGTTTTGGGAAGGAACAGAAACACATTTATCGTGTATATGCATCTCAATGAACGTTTGATTTGGGTTTAAATTGAGCATTTGCATTTAAAATATGTGTCTTTCTTTTTAAAAAGGCAGCTAAATGATGAGCAACTAGCGTTGACCAGCCATACATTAGTATCCCCCTAAAGTCAGTACTCTGCCTTTAGTTCTGTTCTGTTAGCAGTATTCATCAAACTTCAGTGTTTTAATCTCTTGTTTTATGCTTAAAATGGCACAAATGTGGACAATAGGTTTCCTGGCTGAGACTCAGGTTGACCATGTATTGGATTGGGAAAAATGTAAATATTATAGTTTTTCTGGCGCTCCATTTCCAGATTCAGACCAACTTGCCAGTGTGAAATGGTTTAAAAGCTCAGTCTGCTTCAAACTAACTTGTTGATGCAACGTCTAAAGGTCAGCAGGATGTGTGGTGTGCAAATCCTGCCGTCATATATTCCTCCTGGCAGCATCTCACTGCGTCCTTAGGCGCATTCACACCGCAGTACTTTTCCCACAAAGGTTCATAAGAACTTAGTTCATGCGAACTCTTTAGTTCTCATGAACTAAGTACAGATCGTGTTCACACCGGAATAAGTCCCTGGGGGTGGATTAGGCAAATGAAGCCGCAGACGTCACTTCTTCTGCTTTGGGTTTACTGGCAGGCCGCAAACCACTTCACGGCGTATACTGCCGCCCACAGTCCCCGGAGTTGGGGACTGGCTTCAGTAGAAGCTGCTGGGACTCCCAGCAGCTTCTACTGAAGCCTTCCGAGTAAATCGCCAGAACGCAGACACCTCCTCATCTCCACCGCTCCCATGTTTTATTTTGTGTTGCCATAAGTTAGTCTCTCTGCGTTTCTGCGCTGGGCTAATGCTAATAATGCTAATGCGAGGATAATAAAATGGCGGCTTCACAAAACTTTTTGGGAGTGTTACGGGGCGTGGTTTGCAATCCGCCCAGCCAATCAGAAATATAGCTCTTTTCTCACAAAAGAGCCCCTCGAAAGTCCCTGCTCTCTAGCAGGGACTTTCGAGGGGGTAAAAAGGTTCTCATGAACTAATTTTAGTACCGGCTCTTTTTGGTGTGAACGCGATAAAAGAGTTCTCATGAACCTTTGTGGGAAAAGTACCGCAGTGTGAATGCGCCTTGAATGCCGTCCAAAATATCTGAGTCTGTGTAAAATGCAGCTGTTGGAGAGTGGGTTTTTAGACGATCCAACAAGCACTTTAAAGCAGACTGAGGGCTCTATATGATCATGGATGCTGAATTATTATCTGGAGGCTCTGCTGGCTGCTCTGCTGCTAACTTTGGCTGCAATTAAATGCTCTATTAAAAACCATCTGCTGAGTCATCTCAAGCTGGGGTTTAATCTGAAACATCTGCTGCTTTTTTTATAGTTTTTCCAGAGATGTAACATTTTGATGGCTCCCCGATTTTATGAGGGACGTTCAGCAGCTAAATGACAGAGCAGTAGCCCTCCAGAGTCCTGAGCTGGACTTCACATCCGGAGGGAAGGTTTTGGAGTTTGCTGACTTTAGTTGTAGTAAAAAGATATACTTCCTCAAACAAAAAAAAGACAAGTTTGCTGTGAGTATAAATCCAAAGTTGTGCTTATTAGTAGTCTTCCTGCAGTCTGGGAATTTAGATTTTCGGAATTGGAAGGTGCCGATTAATTCAAATAAACCAATCATGATGTATGTTCACTTATCATAGCTTTAATCAGTGCTTCATGTTTAAACTGACTGTTTGATAAAAGGACTTTTCAGTTTCATTTAACAAACAACCTACTGATCATTGATTCATTCGTAGTTGCAGGCAGAAGCACTGTGATTTTTCAAAACAACACCGCTGTCACTTTGAATAAAATGAAACAAAAGTACGTGTGTTTTGTTCTTCCAAAGGCTCTGGAGGTACATGTTGGCACAATCTAACTCTGATGATGTCTATAAAAGTCCCCTTGGCAGTTTATTTCTGCCGCCATGATAAAAATAAACATTTGCTCAGTTTCCAGTACAAGATGTTGACTTTTTAATTGTTATCACTAGATACCAAATAATAAATGTGGTTTTCATCATATCAATCAATTCTATATTTTTCTCTGATGAAACGTCTTGTAACTTTACTACAAACATATGTTGCTTTAACACAATACTTGTTCTAGTTGTATATGTTTTGACACACTTGTGTTTTTTTTATCTGCATCGTTTCTGAAACTAGCGTGTTTCTCGTGATGGAAGAGTTTTAGGCTGTTGTAGCGCGTTTGCACCAGTCGACCACCTTATTAATGTGTATACTGTACTATTTAAAAAAAATCTTATTTCAATGTGAAAAGATCGCATTTTATGAGAAACTGAGCAGATATTTTTGAAATGATAGCAGTACCTGCTGTGCTTACTGGTGTTTGGAATCTTCAGACATCGAGAATCAGCTGAGTCTCTTTTCACTATCCCACAATCCTTTGTGCTCTGGTCACTTGTCAAGTAGAGGGTCTAGACCAATTTTAGACCACTGCTCCCAGAACCGCCCTGGCCCTTGTCAGACCTGATAAACCCTGCCCCTCGAAGGTGACAAAGCCTGAGACAGGACAGAAGAGCTGCACAGGATGAAAAACCATGGAGTGGTGCAGTGATACACTTTGTAAGCCCACCCAGAAGTTAGCATCGCAAGAGCTCCTGCGGCAAAAAGCCAATTGGATTTATCCAACCAACGTCTTTAAGACACATTTAGGTTTCAGACATTCAACAGTGGGGTGACGTATTTTATTTTGGAGAAATAAATGTGGAAACCTAATTAGCCTGTGCTAACCACTTGCCTTACTTCAGGCAGCTAACAAGGAACACGTTATAAACCCATTGAATTTGTGACGAGGGAACCTGAACTGTTGCTAACTCATTTCTGATGTTTAGGACTTATTCCTGCACCACTACATGAATATATTAAAATAAGTAAATAACAGAAAAAAGTCGTTCAGTTGCACTTCAAAATAAAAGTCCAGTGGATTGTTTTATTTTGAAGTGTAGTACCTATGTGCTTAATAAAAATATTATTTTATAATAAAAATAAATAAATAATAGCACGGTCAACACTAGACTTAAATCGTCGCTGACCTGTTTGTGCGACATTATTACATGACCCGAGCTACATACTGTATTGTCTCCATGGCAACAAAAGCCGCTGGTTGCTGTGACAACATGAACTGTGCCTGGACCATTGGTCATCACAGGAAGCAGTCCGGTCCTGGGAGAAGCAGAGGGACACAATCCTGGGGTTCTGCTGCCTTGGTTCCCCTGGGTTCCAGGTTCTGGTTCTCCAGGCTGACTGGATCTGTACGGGTCCAGGTTCTGGTTCTCCAGGCTGACTGGATATGTACGGGTCCAGGTTCTGGTTCTCCAGGCTGACTGTATCTGTACGGGTCCAGGTTCTGGTTCTCCAGGCTGACTGGATCTGTACGGGTCCAGGTTCTGGTTCTCCAGGCGGACTGGATCTATACGGATCCAGGTTCTGGTTCTCCAGGCGGACTGGATCTGTACGGGTCCAGGTTCTGTTGGTTTGGTCCAGGTCAGTCTGAGAGCAGCTGGACGAAGGAGGACGGGAACAAACCCCTCTGGTCCGGTTCTTCCTCTATGTAACCATGCTGCATACACATTCACACACGTGATTACAATTTGAACATGGACTCCATACAACAATGTTCATTTTGACACCAAATTTAGATTATTATAAAAATATATTAGTTTTAGGCATTTTTGATTGGATTAGATTGGAATATAATCATATAAAAACAAACTAAGTAAGAAAAAAAAGCAATAACAGGAGAAATTAACACTTTTAAAGGTTTGGTCATTAAGTATTTTTCTTTAAAGAAATCTGAGCTGTTGCCATCTTTGTTGTGTACTTTACCATAGTGACATGTTGGGTGCTTCTCAATGTCGAGGAAGGCTGCTCCAGAGCCACTATTTCAAGCACACTGTCCAGCATACTTGGAATTCTACCGAGTCCGGCGTACTTCGTAGCGAGATATTTCGAGGCTGCACATATGTAGACAATGCGGTCTTAAAATCCCCACAATGCTTTGCGCACGGACCAATTTCCAAATCTTTGGCGGAAATCGCGCTCCATTTAAGGTCGGGCCTCGCATATGACGCACACCTGCACACAATTCTTCGTTTTCCGAGGCTAGGAAGGATTCTTGCCTCGCTTCTGAAGCAACTGACTCGGAAGACATGTGCTACCAAGCAAGCGTCCTCGACATTGAACACCCGTTAGAAGTTGTAGAAGTAGGCCAATGGGAGTACCAATCAGAGTCGGGTTTCTGATACTTACCCACCAATCACTGTCCTCTTTGCCCAGGACCACCAGCACCTGACCCTCAAAGAAGCTCAGCTCATCGTGGTGGTCGGCCTGGCAGTCGTACAGCGCCTCCACCCGGCGGCTCGTCGCACCCCGAGGCTGGTGGAGGTAAGCAAAAAACACGATAATAATAAATATGTCCCGATAATAATAAATATGACTTAAAATAAATGTTCATCATGATTGCTTAGGCATCAGTAGGAGGTGTAACCTTTGTCTTTCATTTGGGGCTGATCAGCTGTTGACGGCGGTTTCTAAGGCACTGCTGGAGTGTTGCTATGTGGTTTCAATGGTGAATCTAACTGAGTCACATAATAGTAAAACCTATTTAACATTTTTGTTTAGTTTTTAACCATTTTTATATTGTAGTACTACTACAACATAAATAAAAAGATTGGGCATCTTCTGCCACTACTGAGAACAGGAAATACAGACATAAACCTGTGTATAATCTTATAGTATTAACCTGATCAAAAAGTGACTAGATACATATTAAATGTATAGAGTGCCTTCAATACAGAGTATTGGGACATCTAAGCACAGCGAATAATTGCTATGCAACTGTAGAAAAGACACTATGTACAACATTCAAAACATCAAGTTTCCTTTTTGTTCTTTCTTGCCCATTTGTCCCCCATATGTAGCCCCCCAGGGGAACTCTTGATTATAAGTGCTTTGAAGGGAGTTTACGGTTATGAAGATTTAAGTTAATTGTTTTTGAAGATCTCACCAATGATCTGCGAGGAAGCGGCTGGGGGGCGGGGCGGTTGTCGTTCTCAAAGCTCTGAGAGCGGTGATTGGTGGGAGAGCCGTTGGGCGAGGCTTTCCTGGCAGGGTGCAGGAAGTGGGAGGAGCTACCGACACTGTCTGCCCTCCGAAAACCTCCGAAAGAGAGAGAAAATGTCATTGTTAATATATCAATGAGGAACCGGAAGACGTTTAGTTCTAACAGCAACTCTTTTTTTTAACTTGTTAAATTTGTTCATATAGAAATTATAAAGCAATATACATAGCATTGAAATAAAAATAAAAACAGAGGAGAGAAGAGTAAGAACAATTTTGAAACAATGCAAAATATATGTTAACTGGAAATATAACTTGCTCATTGAATGAAAGTAGGACAGTTAACATTTTGTTTCCTTATCGCTATGCAAGAAATGCATTTTAAATCATATAAATGTTTTCACAACGACGTATTAAAATCTAGGCAATATAAGTATAATGTCAAACCAGGAAAATCCACAACAATTGAATTACATGATAAACAATTTGTGGATACAAAGAATTGCTGCAGCTTTAAAATAAAGTATTACAAAATAAAGCAAACAAAATACCATAATAACTACTTAAAGTAATGAATGTAAAGATTATGTTTTACAGTCTAACCAGCAGTAGAGAAATTCCAGGAGCCAATACAAATGAAATCTCCTGTGCCGATACACACATAGCTACGTTCATCACAGTGACATATGATAGATCCACCAGACTGCAGACTAATACAACAGACGTGGATGTTTCCGAACAGGAAGTACCTCTCTCTGGACGTTTGTCAGCGAGGCTGAGGGAGAAGATGGGCTGGAGGAGAGAGAGAGAGAGAGAGACGAGAGAGACGAGAGAGGGAGAGGATGAGAGAGAGACGAGAGAGGAGAGATGAGAGAGAGAGGAGAGAGAGAGAGAGAGAGGAGAGAGAGAGAGACGAGAGAGAGAGAGGAGAGAGAGAGAGAGAGAGTGAGAGAGAGAGGAGAGAGATGAGAGAGAGAGAGAGAGAGATAGAGAGAGAGAGAGAGAGAGGATGAGAGAGAGAGAGAGACAGACAGACAGACAGACAGACATAAACAAAACATTATTTCAATCTGAACGTCAACAACAAGTGTAATTCTCCTTCAGTCCAGCAGGGGGCGGCACAGTCTCCCTAAAAAAAAATTAATCCTCTCTTTTTGCCAAAAAAAAAACACTAATGAGGGAAAAACCTCTCACTTTAAAATATTGTATCCACTACGGCTGGTGTTATTTTACATTTAGTAGCTAATTTACATGCTTTTGTTTAATATTTTAATCATCAAAATGATAATTGAAATCTGATAGTAACAAAAGCATGCTTTTATTATTACAGACTTTTTTACAAGATGTATGAAGCAATGTATATAAAGCATTAAATTGAAGGGGGACAAAGGAAAGAAGAATGAGAAAAATGTTGCTGTAAAATAAAAAATGCAAAATAAATAGAACAATTAAAAACTTGAACGTTTGAATTAAAGTAATCATTTTCTATATAAATCTGCAAGAAACAACATTTTTGAATAATTGTTTAGTCTATGATATGCCTGGATTTTAACACATAATAGTAAAAATAGTAATAATAAAAATAATTGTACATGTAACCATGATATTTGAGATTTTATGGTAATGTGAAAACTCATGGTGTTACATTCCTGTCATCGGCATGTCAAGTTCTAATGTTTTCATTTCAGTTGGATTAAAACTGGATCATATTTAATACTACTCTGTTAGAATAAAACAAACTTAGACAGTTTAGCTCCTGTTCCAACAGGACATCATTTATTTTACATATTCAATCAGATGCCTCACTCCCCCTTCTGTGTTTGTTGTAATGAAATGTACATGTATGTTTAAATTCAGTGTCATTATGTTTCAGATACTCACACACACTTCTTAAAGGAGGAGTCTGGACCGCTGTAGATCTTCGGGCTGGTTGGCAACCCGTAATCTACACACCCACACCCACACACACACACAGAAACACACACACAGAAACACACACACACACACACACACACACAGAAACACACACACAGTTAATTACACAGTATTACAGTAATTGGCCGACTAATTGCAGCCTGTCTCTCGGATGTTACCGTGCTTGCTGGACTCGGAGCAGCTCCTCTTGTGTCGGACGGCGATGGGAGGGGGGGGCGTTGACTTTCTATTTCCTGTCAGCGAGAAGAAGACCTCCCCCTCTTCCTCCTCTTCATCCCGAGCTCCTTCTCCCCCAGCGGGAGGGGGAGGGGGAGGAACATTTGGGGCTAGGGGACGGCACAATTAATAAATGTTGAGTACATTTGATTAGGTTTTAGTATGAATCCTTCCCGTCTTCTGATCTGATGTTTTAATTTGTGTTGATACACATTTAATACGTTGTTCCTGTTTATCTATTTTTGTATATTGTTTGTTTGTTATTATACTGAATTGACCATAGTACAAGTAAATCCAACCTCCTCAAATAGTTTTAAATCAGGCCTTTATTTGCGAATAAATCTTATGGTCAATAGACAGCTTTATACTTACTTTTTACAATTATAAGAGAATACTACAAAATAATATATTATTAAATAAACACCAACATATATTTACAGGTTACGATATTTGGCAAGTGTATACAGCGTTATTAAAATTAGCTCCACTTTTATTAGCTGGGACACAATAATGTATCAATAATCATAATTCGGTAATTATATATATATATATAATTCTGAAATGGGTAGTTACACTTACAATGTTCGTTTATTTTGGTTATTAATTTTGAAACCATAAATGTTGTTCTAATACGATATATAAATGTAGGACTTTAACTAGTACCAGAGTATTTGTACAATTTGGTTTTGCCACTAATCACAAACAATAAAATGTGAAAGAGAGGTAGAAATGTGCATTGTTTTTCCATTCAAGTTGCAGATGAAGGCAGATAAGCTCCTGGAAAGATAACAACATATTAATAAAACTCAAAACATTCAGAGTCTGAGCTCACCTTTGACCCGGGGGGGCAGTGGAGGTGCAGGGGAGGACGGAGGAGGCGGAGGGGGGCTGGAGGCACAGCCAGAGGGCCGGCTGTGGAGCTCCATCGCCATGGCGAGCCTCCTTCCCACGCTCAGCAGACCTCCTCCGGACCCTCCGGACCCTCCCACTCCTCCCCCTCCTCCCGATCCTCCTGATCCTCCCGCTTCTCCAGAGGAAGGCGGGGGGATGGAGGCAGGCTGACTGAAGCTGAAGGCTCGGGAGGTGAAGGAGAAGGAGGAGGTGAAGGAGGAGGATGAGAAGGAGCGCTCCTTCTTCACAGGACCGTTCTGAAACAGAAGAGGAGGAGCGAAAAAAGGTCACATCTCTAAAAGAGCAACAAATTGATTAACCTCAATGTCAAGTCTGTACATAGTTTGGCAAATATGTTAAACATTAAAGACATATAGAATACAGAAATATGAAAATACAAAAACTCTCCTCTGTCATGATGAAGGTGATTGATCAAGTTTGTGGTGTTTAGACATTTATGTTAAGTTAATTCATTTAGTTCAATCCTTTGTGTTTTGCCTTGTCTTGTGACTTCCTGTTTTATTTTGTAGTAACCTTTCACTCTCGTTTCAGAGCCCTTCCTGCCCTTGTGTGTTTTCCCTCCAGTGTGATTGTCAGCCTTAACCGGTTAAGCCCCGAGCCTGTTTTTCAGGTCTCAGGCTCGAAAATGACATTCCCAGAATAAATGACTATATCTTCCCTTCTAAAAGGGTTAAATTAATAATCTTTTTTCTCAGAGCAAGGATAAACCCGTGAGTTGGATGTAGAAAAGTCAGAATCAATATAGATTTTTTTATTTTAAAGTAAAAAAAAAAACCCATTACTTATAGTGAAAACCACCCATGAATGATGGGTTAGTAGACTAAAAGCTTTAGGAATCCAAACTACAACATATAATAAGTACCCTGTATCAAGATTGATGCAAAACAAGTGACATTTGACCTTTTTAGAGAGGTTTAGCAAAAGAAAACCCACCTCTGGGGTCATTTGGGTGTATTTGCATATCTCTGGAACCCATTGGTCGATGTTGGTGATTGACACCACTTTTGAACCATTAGAGCCAATAGAATCGAGGGGAGGTTCCTAAATCCACCTACACATTACCATTGAGGAGTGAGATTGATGCAGTTTGCCCAAACCGAAAGCTATGTTACGCTCTGAAAACTAGGCTTATTGCCATAAATGTTATGATGGATTATCAGTAATCATTTCAAAGTCACACAGAGACATTGGATTAACCTTCAGCAGGGTTTATATGCGTTGTAATGCCCTTGAACATAACTTTTGATCAGAAAACAGCAAAGGTAAGACGTATTTGCCGTTTGGGCCCCGTAAAGTGAAGTTGTGTGTTGTCTTTGCTGGCTGCCGCGACTTTTGGTCACACAGTGATGATACTTATAACATTGGAATCTGTGGAATCTCAAGTTTGTGCAGATCCGATGAAGAATAACATATTTCTACCGTGAGTTATGTGCAGTACGTTAGCACTCTTTCGCTTAGTGCTAATTCAGAGGCTCAGCGTTAGACTTTTGTTTTGTTTCGGTACAAATGTTTCATATCGTCAGGTAGCTGAGTTTCTTCTCGTTAAGTCGCTATGACACATTCATAGTAAATGTTAAGAAGCCCTCAGATGCTGTTTCTTGCAAGATGTCGCTTGTTGCCCCGGGGGCGGGGGCTCCCGGGCTTAACAGGTTAATTGTTGCCACCTGTGTCTCCTTACCTTGTGTGTATATATAGTCTGTGTCTCCCCTTGTCCTGTGCCAGTTCGTCTTGTCTCACCAAGTCTGCCAGTCATTCCTTGACCTTGTTAAGTATATTTTTGATAGACTCTTTGTGTTACGTTTTTGATAATCCAAGCAGATCTTTTGTTTAGTGTTTTTGATCTTATAGTTTCTCAGTTTTGATCCTCCTAGTGAGCGTTTTGTGTTTTTGCCTTTTTATTAAATACTTTGTTAATCCTGACCTGTTTCTGGTGTTGTGCGTTTGGGTCCTCCTGAGCCTCGTGACATTCATAACAGTATTTTCTGTTTTCTTTAATTGTAAGATCTCAGACTTTTCATTAAAATAACAAGCTTGGAGCTTTCAGACACTAAATCTTAAAACCATAAAGCATCAAGAAATGGCAAATAATAGTATAAATAATAATAAATAATATAATTTTAAGAATGATTAACCAATCTACTCTCAAGAAAATGCAGGGTGAGCTCTAGCAATAGACTATAATTATACAAAAAGAAAGAAAGAAGCAGTGCAATGTGCTTGTTGCCATAGTTACCCTCTCTTCAAAGTCGTCGTCACTGTCGTAGAGGTCGTCATGACGAAGCCTCCACTCGTACTCCACGTTCACATGATGGTCGAATTGGTTGGACTGGGCCTGCTGCAGCTGCAAGGACACAACGTGGTTCAGATTTATAATATAAAGAGTAACGCTCAACAGCCACATGTAGAGACATGCAGAGGAGCGACGCCTCACCAGCGCCTCACAGTGGCCGTGCTTCAACCTGCGGCTCACGTCCAGAACGGTCTCCCCTAACTCGTTTTCTGTACACACACAAACAAATAAAATGTTACTCAGAAGTTCTCTGTCATATCAACAGGAAAACTATGGGCTCAGAACAGTCTCATAATACACACGTGCACACAGAAGGATTCACACTTGTGTTTCATGATCCACACTTGTGTTTTTCAATGCACACACACATGTGTTCCGTTTCATATACATGTAAATAAAATCCAAATACAGAAAAAAGTTTTACAGATGTATTTTTGATCCTCACATATTTGTTTTCCGTTTAAAACCGCTGCACCTGCAAACACAAACCGCTTTCTGTGCACGGATCGCTGTGCATTCGTGTGTGTTTTTTTTTAGACTCCCCTGACGGTCAGCCGATTCGTACTTGTAATTGTTTCTATCTATAGCCAATCAGATGTCTCCTGAATTCTAAGCCAATCACATGAGCGCGTCCCCACGAGGGTAGATTTCTTGCGTTCATGACGTAGCGCTTCATGTACGCATTTTGCGCAGTCCGGAGCTGACAGGTCCATGAAGCCTGCTGCCTGTGTACACAAAAACGGCAGGCAAAACCGTTTTAAATGTGTGTTTCCTGTGTGGCGAATACAGCTGCTTTATTTATGTCTGTATGAAGTTGTTGTGAGTGTGGAGGGAGCAGCTACAAGTTAGCTTAGCCTAATCGATCAGTGCACTACGAAGCCAGTGCTAGACAGTGAACTGTCAACGGGGGGGGGAGCCCCGCCGGTCATTATCGGCCGATACTCACTCTTAATAGTTTGATCGGTGCTCTCTATAAAGGCCGATCAGGAGAGCTGGATCTGATCAATATGGACATAAACACGAGTGAAGTATAACCGGACGCGAGAGAGAGATCAGATCAGCTGCTGAGTCTGACAGAGACACCAGCTCTGCATGATCACCTGAAGCCCCGCCCACTGTTTAGCGAGCTGAATACGCAAAATGCGTATATGAAGTGTCATGAACGCAAGAAATCATACCCTCGTGGGGGCGCGCTCATGTGATTGGCTTAGAATGAAGGAGACATCTGATTGGTTATAGATAGAAAAAATTACAAGTACGAATCGGCTGACCGTCAGGGGAGTCTCAAAAAACCATCCGTGCACAGAAAGTGGTTTGTGTTTGCAGGTGCAGAGGTTTTAAACGGAAAACAAATATGTGAGGATCAAAAATACATATGTAAAACTTTTTTCTGTATTTGGATTTTATTTACATGTATATGAAACGGAACACATTTGTGTGTGCAATGAAAAACACAAGTGTGGATCCGGAAACACAAGTGTGAATCCTTTTGTGGATCATGAAACACAAGTGTGAATCCTTCTGTGTGCACGTGTGTATTATGAGACTGTTCTGAGCCCATAGAAAACGTGTGTGTGTGCTTCTACATTTGTGAGGACCAGTTGAGAGTAGAGATATTTTTTTAAGAAACTTAGACTTACAATAAATCAATTCCCCAATTAACAAAATGATCCACACTTATCTAAAATATTGAATGTCTCAAAACATTTTTTAAATGTCCATGTTTTCTTAATATATCTTCACTTTCTGTATCAGTTCTCACTTTGAAAACTTGTCCTCACTTTTCAATTAGTTTTCTGTTGGTCCTCACATGTACTGTGTATAAATATATATGTGTGTGTGTTTGTTTTCATTACTGGTGTGTGTGTTGGCCCTGGCTCTCAGCAGCAGCCTCACACAGTCACTCTTGTTGTGCAGACAGCTGTAGTGCAGCGCTGTGTTTCCTGCGGATGTCTGTGCGTCCACATTTGAGCTGAAGACAAAAAAAAACACACACACACAGGTGGACACAGGTAGACACAGGTAAACATATGAACACACACTGAGAGGACACTACTCGAAATTGTCAGCAGAAATCACTGACCAGTTCTGAGCTAAGAAGTCCAGGATGTGCAGGGACGTCCTGTCAGCCAATAGGACGGCGAGATGGAGCGCTGTCTCCCCTCTCTCCTGTTGGCATGGAAACAAAATGCTGAGTTTATGTGGGTGTTGTGTGTTGGTTAGTTGAGTTTACCTGTGTGTTTACTGTTGTGTGTGTACCTGTATGTGTGCGTGCAGTGGCTGGCTCAGCTCGGTCCTCTGGGCGTGCAGCTGGATCAGACTGTAGATGTCGCAGCTCTTGGTCGCCTCCTGCAGGCCAAACCGCTGCGCTGCATTCGAGCAGTGGTTCCGCCTCACAAAATAACCGTCCTGATACTTTGACAGGATGAAGTCTTTACGCTCTCCCCTGCACACACATAACATGAATATACAGGTCAACTTTATTAAAATGATGTAAATGGGTTTGTGTTTTTCATGAGGTGAAGCAGTTATCATTTCAACATAAGACATGCCTTTATCAAAATTAAAGCAAAAAGAAAATTGTTCAGCCTGTTTTTCAGGTCTCAGGCTCGAAAATGACATTCCCAGAACAAATGACCATATCTTCCCTTCTAAAAGGGTTAAATTAATAATCTTTTTTCTCAAAGCAAGGTTACACCTGTGAGTTGGATGTAGAAGTGTCAGAATCAATATAGATGTTTTATTTTAAAGTAAATTCATATTGAACACAGTAAAAAAAAAGGTAAATGATTGTGTCCGTCCAACAATAAAAAATTACTTATAGTGAAAACCACCCTTGAATGATGGGATGGTAGACTAAAAGCTTTAGGAATCCAAACTACAACATATAATAAGTACCCTGTATCAAGATTGATGCAAAACAAGTTAAATATGACCTTTTTAGAGAGATTTAGCAACAAAAAAAACACTTCTGGTCATTTGGGTGGATTTGACCTAACAATAATAATGATAATAATAATAATAATAATAATAATAATAATAATAATAATAATAATAATAATAATAATAATAATGATAATAATAATGCATTTTATTTATATAGCGCTTTTCACAACTCAAAGACGCTTTACAGAATGAGGGAGGGTAGACAAACAAGGACAGGCAAACAAGTAAGTATAGTAAAATAAAAAAAATAAAAAGGCAGTCAAGAGGAAGTTGATTGAGAGGGGGGGGGGCTTATGGGTAGACAGAGTTGAAAAGATGTGTTTTGAGGCGGGACTGAAAGACTGCGAGGGACTCAGAGTCACGGAGATCTTGGGGGAGGGAATTCCATAGCCTAGGAGCTGCCACTGAGAAGGCTCTGTCCCCAAAGCTGCAGTGTGGATGTGGGAATGGATAGGAGTCCGGCTGCGGTGGATCTGAGGGACCGTGGTGGTTGATAAGGAGTGAGAAGGTTTGTGAGATAAGGGGGGGCCAGATGGTGCCGGGCTTTGTAGGTGAGGACCAGAATTTTGTAGTTGATGCGATGGGAGACAGGAAGCCAGTGGAGGTCTTTGAGGACTGGGGTGATGTGATGCCATGATTTAGTATGCGTGAGGACCTATCTCTGGCCCCCCTTGCTCGATTTTGCTGATTGACATCTCTTTCTAACCGTCAGAGCCAATGGAATCGAGGGGAACTCCCACATACTCCTTATTTGGTAATGTGTGTGTGTGTGAGACTGACGCATAGCCAAAACCGGAAGCTGCGATAACTCTGGTGGCTACCATTAGCAGCTAACTTTTACACTCCAATTTTTACATAAAAATGGAATTATGGATTATAAATAAATAAATCCACAGAAACATTATCAACCTATGGATTAACCGATTCAGCCGCGTTTTTTCTCGTTTTAATGCCATTGAACACGTCTTTTGATCAGATTGACAGCTACGGTGAGACGATCTCCCGTAAAAGCTACGTAAAGGTACGTGTTGTGATGTCTGTGTTTGCTTCCCCTGTTGCGAGTTTGGATCACTCAGTGATGATATATATTCCTAAATAATCTGTGGAACCTCAGCTTTAATCGGATATCTTGTATGTGCAGCTACGATAAGT
The DNA here is from genome assembly GCA_902827135.1 of Harpagifer antarcticus. Taxonomy (NCBI): domain Eukaryota; kingdom Metazoa; phylum Chordata; class Actinopteri; order Perciformes; family Harpagiferidae; genus Harpagifer; species Harpagifer antarcticus. The sequence goes on from CADEHL010001058.1 coordinate 542,174, forward strand.
AATAAGGTTATCTTTTATCTTGAGTTCTGTGCTAAAGTGCGTTAGCATTTTTCGCTCAGGGGTCATTTAGATGCTTCTTATGAGACTTGTGTTTTGTTTTGGTAAAAATGGTTTGTATCGTAAATTAGCTGAGATTATTCGTGTTAATCTGGTATAACACATTAATAGGTTCTTAAATATTAAGATGCCCTGAGACACAGTGTTGTGAAAAAAAAGGGCTTAACAGGCTATGCTACACCTTATTAAAACTGTGACTATGATTTTAATTCATTCCCACTCATTCTCAGTGTGTGTATGATGTGTGTCTTACATGTGGCTCTCCTGGGACGGCTTCATTGATGGACTCAGCAGGTTTGCCTCCAGTATTTCATTAAAACCAGAGTTACCAACATTCCTGGCCAACTGAAAGAAAGTGGAAATATATAATTGCATCACCACACTACAGAATACATTTAATAACATTAAAGCCTTGGTTCTGAGAAAACAATTGTTTGTGTTTGTAAATGTTCATGGGATGCAATTGTTTTTTCTGGTTTGCTTTTTTGTTTGTCTTCCCTTTTTGGAAGTTTATATGGAAAAGTTGAATTTGATATTATCGACAATATAAGACATTTATGAGGCATATAAATAACCCGAAGAAAACCAACGGTTAGATGTCAACTAGGACTTCCATGGCATTAATGAAGATATATACAATCATACAGGTGGACGTACCAGAAGGTCTGAGGTCCCCAGACTGTCCAGACTCAGAGACTGGATCCTGGAGACGTGGACCCCCATCTCCCTGTGGATCCCCGAACACTCGATACAGGTCAGGATGCCCAGGTTGGTGGAGAGCCATCCAGGATCTACAGAGACAGGAGATTAGATGTTGTCGCCATTGTTAAATATATATATCATATAAGTTTCTCTGAAATATAATTAGCGCTGCATCTAACAATTATTTTCGCCATTGTAGAATCTACCTTTTATTTATTTGATTAATTAAAGGGAAAAATGCAATTAGGAAAATAAATTAAACAATAAGAGAGTACAATAAAGTGAAGACCCTTTAAATAGTGCTACAGTGTTTATGTTATGCATGCTTAAAATATGGGAATTTATCTTTTTCAGCAGCTTTTACTGATTCATTATTATGTCTAGTCTCTATGTATTCCATTCATTTTATGTTTATCATGTGTGTTTCTACAGTATTTTCCAAAAATGGAAGCATTCCAACCCTGTTTTCATGCTCAGTATATTTATTTTAATCCTTTTTGCAAAGCATTTTGTGCTGCTATTCTTGAATGAAAGGTGTCATACAAATACGGTTTTACTATTATTGATTATTTTGGGTTTTCTTTAAACAGCTTACAAACAGGAAACAAAAACACAAACTTGTTTTGTAATGGTAATTAAACAAAGGGCTTATGCTTTACTCAATTGACAGGACATGTTTCACTTTTGAAATGGTATTATACTGATACATTGATAGATAGATAACCTGGAGTTCCGCAGTCACAGCAGTTGTTGTTTCCGGGCATCCGCCGGATGTCTTCAGTGATGGCCCGGGTCAGATCCTCTATGCTGCTCTCCCCTCCTCCCCCCCCTTTAAAGCCCCCGTCCAGGGCTGCACTCAGAGCCTCCTGCTTACTGTTACTGAGCACCGAGATCCAGCTGCAGACACACAACATTTAAAACTTTTTAACGATATTTATCATTCAAACCAGATGAAGCCATGTATCAAACTTATCAAAAAAAAAAGTATTTTATTTTTGACTCACGCCACACACTCAGCGTCCTCCTCTGCCATGAAATGGTAGGTCCGATTATCTGGAGGAAAAGGTTAGATATTATGAAATCAAACACATAATTGTGTTTTGTGCATGTACACCACAGCCAATAACAATTCTGGTTTCTGATAGTTCTGGAGTGATATAACTTCTTAAAACTGAACACTATAATCGGACATCTATAATGTACCTAAATGTAGGTTTCTAAAAAGGGCTTAGGGGAAACGTCCACCCCAAAATGTAAAACATGCAGTTGTTGTCCCGGAACTGCAAGAATGCAACCTGTCGACATAAGAATGGTTGCAATCTAACATAAAATGTACAGAAAAATAAGCGTTGTCGTGATTTCGAGTCTTGGAGGCGGCCTGTAATAAATCACGGCAAAAGCAGCTTTAATACATCTGAAATAGCTTGATTCACATTATGATAGATTATATTTATTATGTAGAAATGTATTGTGTGTGTGTGTGTGTGTGTGTGTGTGTGTGTGTGTGTGTGTGTGTGTGTGTGTGTGTGTGTGTGTGTGTGTGTGTGTGTGTGTGTCTTACGGGAGATGAGGTCAAAGCATTTCTTGTCCTCCACACTGGGTTTGACCTGACAGGTGAGCAGGTTTAGTCTGGTAGGAGGTTTATTGGGCTGAGAGAGAGAATGTGATCACTTTGATAACTAAGCTCAAGAGTTAAAATGTATAATCACACAAACACACTTACACACAGACAAACTCACAGTGGCGTGTGCGATGGTCAGGTAACAGTTGTGAACTGAACATTTCCTCTTCTGCCACATCTTTCTCAAGCTGAAACACAAAGACACACAGGATTAGTCCTACCATTATTACTACTTATACTGATGGTCCGTGTATTGCGCCAGTTTTTAATGATTTTATTAAAATAAATGTATTTATAAATATGTATACATGTGCATTTTCCTGTAATAAATAAATGAGCAAAACGAACTATGACTTCCAATACTTTAGTATTGTTACAGCCTAAGTTTGAAGCTTGAATCATTTTAACATTTTATCCCTGATCTTTATTTTATTTTATGGATTTATTAATAAACTTATTTACATTGTATTATTTTATTGTTCCGAGTACAAAAGTGTATTTATTGTGGTTTTCATTTTCATTTGATATGTATAGCATAGCTGGATGTGTGTTTGTATGAAGGGTGTGTTTTAATTACCCGTCACTCTTCTTGTAGAGGAATCCTGCCCTCTCTGTTCCGTACTGTTTGTCTCCGAGCAGCTGATGCATGCTGTACACCTGCTTAGGTAAAGAGTCCTACAAACACACACACACACACACACACACACACACACATATTAACCACCTGTTGAACATTATTACAGTGTTACCACATCAGTGTTTGTGTCTCAGACCTGCTCTGAGTTGACGACCGGCCTCAGCTGATCTCTGAGGGTCACCAGCTGTTTCTTCTCCTCCTCCTGACGCTGCTTCACCTGCACACACACAACAGATCACCTGAGCCAAATTCATCTTAGTTTACCCTAAAAACCTTGATTTATGTACAGAAATAATCAAATCAAGCAGACATGATATTTGCATACTTTGACTCCAAATGATAAACTCAATATACGTGTATACCGTGATAAGGACTCCATTCAACTCCTCCATGTACTGCTTCAACTTCTGAGTGGTGGAAACACACTCCTGCAGGAAGCTACACACACAGATACAGAACAAACGGACATATTTAGGACACGTATGTGTGTGTGTGTGTGTGTGTGTGTGTGTGTGTGTGTGTGTGTGTGTGTGTGTGTGTGTGTGTGTGGTGTGTGTGTGTGTGTTCTTACTTATTGTGGCTGTGGTAGTGTTTGATGAGGTTCTGCAGAAGGTCGACGCCTCTCTTCGTCTTTATCTCGTTGACCTTAATCAGATACTAACAGAGAGAGAGAGAGAGGAGTGTTTTTATTTGGCAGACCATTTTTAGAGTATAAAAGTCAAAAGGATGAAAGGAGAAGGAGGAAGAAGGCAAGGATGAGAAGGAGTAGAAGAAGAAGAGAAAAGGGAGCAGAGATTATAGTAGAAAGACAAAAGGGTTGGGTAGATGAGAAGTAGGAAGAGGAAGAAGAAGAAGAATAAACAACAACAAAGCACAAGGAGGTGAAGGAGGAGGCGGGGTTAAAGATGGAGGCTGAGTCACTGACCTCACACATGCTCAGTTGGAAGGAGCGTCTCTCCTTCTCGAGTTCCTCTGCGATCTCTCCTCCGCTGACCTCGGTCCTCACCATCCCATACTGACGAGCCAGCTCCCTCTTCTCCTTCTCCACCTGCTTACTGCACACACACACACACACACACACACACACACACACACACACACACACACACACACACACACACACACACACACACACACACACACACACACACACGGTTGGCAGATCCTAAATGTGCGACTGCAGGTAAGATACCATTACTATTCCCAGGAAAGTTAAACAAAAGTGAACTCCTGTCCACTCCAACATATTTGCCTCTTTGCTCACGTAGAACGAGTGGAACGTGAGGTGTCTCTGCTTTATTCATCCACTATTTACGTCTGTCTGTTTTTAAATAGGTCATTTTTGTAATAGAAATAGATCCTGACCCCAGAATTAGGATCCTTAACACAGGACTATCCACATCAAGACGCTTGATCGGGTTTCTCTAAACCTCGTAACAAACTTAACAAGGTTCCTGAAACCGTAGCAGTGATGTTAACTGTCTCAAAACTAAGAAAACAGACTAACTAAGCATTTAAACCCTTTTGGTGTTCTTCATTTTGTTTTATCATCACTCACAATCTGCTCTCATAGTCCCTCCACGCTTTGTCAAAAGGTTTCTTCAGATCCTACAAAGAGACAGAAGAGGAGACAGGATGTTAGGTTCTCTTTTGAGAGGAGGCTGTACACATTTCAGTTAGGAAGCACCATCCTGAGGCTATAAGAAGTCACAATTGTAAAAAACGAAACTGTGTTGAAAGGTTTTTTCAGTCAAGTGATATGTACATTAAAATGAAGTTCTCACCCCCTTCACCTCCCTCAGGTCTCCTTTAACCAGAGAGTCCAGGAAGAAGTTGATGTTGTGGAGCATGCTCTTTAACTGCACACCAAAACACAAAAATACAATTAAGTAACTTCCCCTGTCAACAAAAATAAAAACATGCTAGACAGACCTTGGTAATAAAAGATAACTCCCGGCATGTTGTTAATTGAAAGGTAATATTGAGTGGTTAGGAGACAAATAACCACAACCAGTTCGATTTCTCAATGGAGTGTTGAATGGACCAGGTAAAAACTCATTGACAAATTGGGATCAAAATGGTTTTGAATCAGATGTTTTTCCAATTGACGTTCGGAAAGGACCAAAGCCAAATACCTTTGAAGAGGGTCAAGGTTTCCAATTTGATTTTGAATGACTTTCCAAAGTGAAGTAATTAGGTGTTTGAATTGGTGGATTTTCCAGGGAAGTCTACATGGGACTGGAAGGACACAGCTGGTGTTCATGTGTAATCAGAGGTTATTCCAATAGAAATTGGAATGTAGCCATTAAGAGCCCATTGGCTTTAATAGTGGGCTTTAATGTAGTATTGAATAGACAATGAAGGATTAATCAAAGGTTTTTTAAACAAGGGGGTTTCTCAAAAGAGTTAAGAATAGACTAGCTAAAAGAGCACTGATCATTGATAAAAATGTCCAAATCAAATGTTTGAATCCAACTGTTAAACTATAATTGTTTTTAACAATAGGTATACCCAATATAGGATGGAAATGAGCAATTAAGAGTTTTTTTGTTAAAAAGGGCTGGTCCATGCCAGACTCCTTTGAGAAAACATCCAACTAAAACCTTCTGATTGGATCTTAAATTAGGAGCTCTTAAGCTCTTAAGAATTGTTTAGGGAGGGAATCTTTGTTTGTGAGTCTTCCTTTGGGGGAAAAAACCCATTACCTGCTTTTTTGGTAATACCTCCTTTATCTAAAGGGAAAACATTGTGTTCTGACGATTATAATAATCGAGCAAGCCAAGCCTGAGTTGTTTAGCTTTAGATACTGTCTGGTCAATTGGATTCCTTCCTCTTTTGTTGAATAATGCAACAGGTATGTTGTTTTCTAAGTAAATTGTGTTTGGGCATACATTGAAATGCCCAGTAAGTGTAATCCTTTGTTGTGGGGGTTTAATTAGAAGCCAAATTGTGAGACTATCCTCTTTTAGCCAACCAAGCGTACCACAGAAGCTCCAGGACTACACTTGCTTCTTAGTTTAAAATGTAAGCTGATGTTAAACTGTATACCGTTTTATATCTTACCAGGTTCTTCATGGGAGATAGGAGGTCTTTAGAGAAGTCGGCCAGACGGCAGAAAGCTGATCCGACCTCCGTCTCTCCGTTTGAGTGACAGTTCACCGACAGCTTCTCCATCGAGTTAATGTACTGCTCCAGGTGAGAGACATGGTCTGCAGAGAGAGCGTGTTAGTGCAGGAGGTAACAGGTGTGTGTGTGTGTGTGCGTGCGCGTGTGTGTGTGCATGCGTGCGTGTGTGTGTACCTTGTCCTGAGGCATATTTGGCTTTAGCAGCTTTCTTCATCTTCTGCAACACCAAGCGGTCACTGTCCAATACCTGAACACACACACACGTACATGAATATTTAACAGTTTCATACATTCATGTTTTAATCATCACTCTGGAAAATCTGCTGAACGTGTGTTTGTGTGTATGTGTATGTGTGTATGCGTGTGTTCATGTAGAAGCCCTAATTCATCTGCTGACTCAACACACACACACACACACACACACACACACACACACACACACACCCACACACAGAGGACAAGCTTTGTTCTCTGACACAGGCAGCTGCATTCCTGCGTTACACCGAGAGCTCTGTCTTTCTGCGTGAATCAGACTACACACACACCTTTTTCACAGGGGAGATGTTGCCTTGTCATGGTAGGAAAAAGCAAAGGACAAGTATTGCAGTATGCCGTGACAGTGTGACAGTGAGACGATATTACATTTACCAGGGAATAGCATGACCTGAAGCAGCTACATGGGATCTAGCAATCATTAGTTACAAATAAACAATCTGGATTGTTTTATGATGTTAATGTCATCTGTGCATCAATGAGATGATTTCATTTCATTTTAGGTATTTCATTCACAGGATTAGAAAGCTCTGTGTGGTTTATCCATAAACCGTTTTTAAAAGGGATAATTCACCCCGAAATGCAAACAAATGCATATTCTGTCCCACACACTCCCACGGGGATGTTAGCCTTTGCAGAACATTTAAATGCACAGAAACCTAGGCTATACAACACACTACAGGAACGGGAAAACACCAAAACCATAACAGGGCCAAAGAGAAGATTTGAAAAAAACTTGTTCATGCATTTCTTTTCTCCCTAAAAATAAATCAATTAGACAGCTGCTGCTTGAGTCCTTGCTAACACCAAGAATGTGGATCACATCACTCTGAGGACTTCACTGGCTTCCTCTCTGTGAAATAATTTATTTTAAAATACTGCTACCGGTTTACCAAGCACTCTCGTGTCTGCCTTCTGTCCCCAGTCAATACTAAATATAGCGTCAGTTAGTTATGGTCCATATATCTGGAAGAAACTCAGGTCTGCTCCAACTCTCACATTTTTTTAATCAAGGCTAGAGACTCTTTGTTTACTGCTGCCTTTTACTCCATCCATCCATCTTCTCCCGCTTATCCGTGGTCGGGTCGCGGGGGTAGCAGTTCCAGAGCCCCAAACTTCCTTTTCCCTGGCGACATCAACCAGCTCTGACTGGGGGATCCCAAGGCGCTCCCAGGCCAGCGAAGAGATATAATCCCTCCACCTGGTCCTAGGTCTACCCCATGGTCTCTTCCCAGCTGGACGTGCCTGGAACACCTCCCTAGGGAGGCGCCCAGGTGGCATCCTAACTAGGTGCCCGAACCACCTCAACTGGCTCTGCGATTCCATAGCTGTCTTTCTTGTAAAAGTGGTAGATATTCTTTGATCCATCTGGTCCAAAACAAATTAGCTATGTACTGCACTTGTCGCCAGCGGCGTCTTGAGTATGTATCTTGCTGGTGGAATAAGCCTGGGGGCAACGAAGGTTTGACCTTGAGCTGCAGCAAATGGTTTGGTGTGAGAGGTTCCAAGTCATTTGGATCATTTGACACTGTAGTTATTAGTCGGCTGTTGAGAATTCCTTCAACTTCACACAGAACTGTTAAAAGGCTTTCGTCATCAAGTGTTTGTTGCTTTGTGATGGATAGCAGAATTTTCTTTACAAGCCGGATTAGTCTTTCCCATACTCCGCCATGATGTGCTCCGTAAGGAGGATTGAAGGTCCATTTCACATCCTTTTGCTGGAGGGCTTGTTCTATTTTGCTCAGATTCCACTCTTTTATAGATTCCTTCAGCTCTCTTTCAGTGGCAACGAAATTAGTCCCATTGTCTGACCTCATCTCCAATACTTGTCCTCTTCTGCTGATGAAACGTCTGCAGGCATTAATGCATGAATCTGTATCTAACGAATGAGCTACTTCCAAGTGCACCGCTCTGGTTGTTAGACAGGTAAAGATAACTCCATATCGTTTCACAATGCTTCGTCCTCTTTTCACTTCCAGTTGGCCAAAGTAATCCACTCCAACATATGTGAATGGTGGTAGGTCTGGTGTAGTTCTGTCTTTTGGAAGATCTGACATTTTTTGTTCTCCTGCATTTCCATGCATGCGTCTGCACACGGTACATTCAGATATTATTTTTCTGGCTAATGCATTGGCACATGGTATCCAGTATTTTTGTCTTAACCTGGATAACATATGATTCCTTCCACTGTGACCAACTTGTTGATGAATATCTCGAAGTATGGTTTTAGAGACATGGTGGTGTTTTCCACGAATGGTTGGGTGCTTTGCTTCCTCAGGCATTGCCATTTTATTTAGCCTTCCTCCAACCTTTATCAGTTCCTTCTTGTACACTGGGTCCAATTTATACAGTGTGCTACTTCCTTTGATAGGTTTTCCCCTTTTCAAAGTTTCCACTTCCTCTGGAAAAGACTATTTTTGACAGAAACACAACAATGCTGCTTCAGCCTTATCCAAGTTATCCTTAGAGAGTGTGAGACCTCTCGTAGAGTCTTTAAACACTCTCATCTCCTTCTCAATCAGCTTTATTCGATTTGGTTCTTTTGCTTGAGTAGAAGTAACTTCCTTCCTCTTCTTACTTGAAAGCAGCAAGAGATGTTTTACTTGAAGGAACCATGCAACATCTCTTTTCAGTTTCCTCCAATCAGAGTAGTGATGCACTAGCTTGCTTGTGGCATTTAGGTCAGTTGCAATGGTTGGGTTCACGTTGAATTTGTCCTTCTTCACCTCTGGATCATCAGGATAGCTGTCATTGACCATTTTAAGTGCGTCCGGAAACTCAGGCCATTGTTCCTCAGGTTTTTTCAGAAACAATGGACCATTTATCCAAGTCTCACATTTCAAGAACGATTCTGCTGCTGGATTCAGTTTAGTGTTGATGTATTTCCACTGTGATGTTGCTGTTGATTCTCTGATCAGACATATTCGGTTGGCTACAAATGTCTGAAACCTTAGCGTTTCATTCATGATGTATCTCAGAACAGATGTACTGTCAGTCCAGAAGACAGATTTGCATAATGGGATTTGCAGCTCGGTTCTGATCATCTTGTCCATGCGTACTGCCAGTACTGCTGCTGTGAGCTCCAATCTTGGGACAGTGACTTTTTTCAGAGGCACGACACGTGACTTTCCTGACATGAAGGATATGTGAACGTCTTCATCTTCATTTGTCATCTTAAGGTAGGTGACAACACCGTATACAATCTCGCTTGCATCACTGAAATGGTGCAATTGTGCAGATTTAATTTGTCCATAATTCTTTGGTTTGATACATCGATCAATCTTGAAGCTTTCTATCTGCTTTAATCCCATGAGCCATCTTTGCCACTGTTTCTTGAGAGCCTCCGGGATTTCTTCGTCCCACCCACAATTTAGTTTACACAACTCTTGTAAGACATGCTTTGCAGTGAAGATAAATGGTGAAAGAAATCCAAGTGGGTCATACACAGAGCAGGCTGTTGAAAGGATGCCTCTCCTTGTGGCTGGTTGAGATTTTAAGCAGACTTGAAACTTGAAAACATCTTCATCCACATGCCACTGTATCCCTAGGGCTCTTTCTATTGGAAGATTGTCTTGGGTCTGTAAGTCCAGGTTTTTTACCTCTTTGGGGTTTTCACTCTTTAGGATGGAGGCCAGCACAGTTTTACTGTTGCTTGTCCACTTTGTCAGATTAAAACCTCCCTTTGCTCAAAGATCCTTGAGTTCTTCACATAACTTCACAGCTTGATCAGCAGAAGCGACAGATTTTAAGCAGTCATCAACATAGAAATGTCTTCGGACAGTGTCAACAGCTTCTGCAGAGAAATCATCTTTGTTGTCTTCAGCGGTTTTAGTGAGAGCATAGGTTGCACAACTTGCTGATGAAGTGGCACCAAATAGTTGTACTGTCATCCTGTACTCGGCGAGAGGTAAACTGACATCTCCTCCTGGCCACCAAAGAAAGCGAAGATAATCTTGATTGGCAGGAGCAGCCTTGACCTGATGGTACATCCCCTCGACATCAGCCATGAAAGCTATCTGTTCTTGTCTGAATCGAATGAGCACACCAAGTAGCGTGTTGGTAAGATTGGGACCCTGAATAAGCTTGATAAGATGCGGAACAATCGAACACTACACGAATCTTGCCCTTCTTTGGGTGATGAACCCCATGATGTGGTATGTATCACACCTTTCCACTCTCAGGTTTGAGCTGCTCTTGGGGCAGTAGACCCCCGTCGAGACCCTCTGCTTTCACTGCCACCCTTCTGGCAGCGCACCCGACCCCATCGCTGTTTCCCGTAGGTGGTGGGCCCACGGGATGGAGAAGCGGAGGTGTTGCCCACGTTGCCTTTTCGGGCTGGGCCCGGCCGGGCTCCGTGGCAAGCCTTTTACTCTATAAAAGTTATTCATTTCTTACAACGCACTGTAACTATTATTGTTGTGATTCGAATTTTGGAATCTTACTACACCATAAACATAAGCCATGAATAACAATATTGTCTTGATATTTACAGAACAAGGGAAAAATCCTGCCAATCATATTCTCATTTATTTTTTTATATTGTGCACTAATATTTGATATTTTAATATAAATTGTTGTCGATATACCAGTATATAACAACATACCTTTAGGCTCTTTAATGACTGCTCTTATTGTATTTGAATAAAACCCTTTTGAATTGCCTGGATGCTGAAAAAAGCTACAGTATACAAATACATGTGGCATTCCCTTTTAGTGTAATTCTTCTTATTTTTTAAAGCAAATTGTAATTCCCAACTTTCTATGCTCCCATGAATCAGCATGCGGGTTAGCAGATGATCTGATATCCTCATTAATAACCGTCTCTCTGGCTCCTCCTCATTACCATTAAATACAAAGACAATGAATACTAATGAGGGATAATCTGTTTCCGTGGTTACATATGCCAACACTGTTGGGGGTGAGAAAAAAAAGCGGGGAGGGGCAGTTGTAGGTTCTTCTTTTTCTTAGGGCAGTCGAGGATCAAAAGTCTTCGGGTCAATGACTCCACTGACCAATTGTGTGTTGTGTGTGTGTGTTTGTTTGTGTGTGTGTGTGTGTGTGTGTGTGTGTGTGCGTGCGTGCGTGCGTGTGATCTGAGGGGCACCTTGCTCAAAACAATGGGTCTAATTTAATTGTAAAACTAATACAAATAGTGTTTTCTGGATCAGATATTGTAGGAAATCAATTAAAATACAGTTAAAACTATTAACGTTTGTTTTGGTCATTGCAGTTTGGAGATTTCCTTTAATTATGCAACTGTTTATTTCAGAGTTTTAGGTTATCTTTAAATATGTTGGTTGTTTGTTTTTTGGGACCTGTTATATTTTTTGTTTTATATTCAAAAGAAGATGGAATTATTTACAGGAACTAAATATTTTTTGATAAAAAAATTCAAATAAGATAAATCTCAAATGTTACTAAAATCCAAATATTACATATAAAACATATACGTACGAGTTCTCCTTTGCAGAAACTGTGTACAGTTAGCACATTTTTTATTTTAAATGTTTCTTATATTGCATTTAATAATTGTGTGTATACTCATGACGCTACAAATTGACCGGCAGTGACAAAAACGGGACGTTTTGAAATTGAATTAAAAATATGAATTAATTAAAATGTTTTGTTTTGTGAGTATGCAAACTGTACATAAACAGAAATGTAATTGATGATAACAAATCAGCAGAATATTAACTACATTTTAAGAGATTTGAAAATGCAACAGTGCTGATTTTAATCTATAAATGTGTGCACATTTTGCACAAAGAAAAGGGGCCCTCAGGTAACTTTTGCCCCAGGGCCCCCGAGCATTTCACCCCCCCCCTGTCAGTACTGACCTCCTCCAGCAGGTAGACGGTGTTCCTGCAGCTGATCATCTTGGAGGTGAAGGAGGAGGTGGTGGGGGAGCTCCAGTCCTCCTGGACCTCCTGCACGAAGTCTGACACTGACACGCACTCCGGCATGGTGCTGCTGAGCCCGGGACACACCGGGACCACCCGGGCCTCTCAAGTCCGGGACTGGCGGATCAATTCCACACAAAAGACCCGTGGAACCAGGAGAAAACCTGTTATTGTAAATAATAAAATAATGTGAATTTAAAAACCCACTGTGCAAAGGCGAAATAATCCCATTAGTGATGTCCCCACAGTCCCGTGAAGAACGATTAGCATTAAGAAGCTGATGTAAAATCGGAAATTAAAGACCTGATCCGGTGCTTCCTTCCTCAGTGTGACTTCACCGCAGCATCAGCCTCCTCTTCCTCCAGACAAAAGGTGATCAGATCCAGCAGCAAATAAACATTAACAGCAGATTCCGCAGAAAAGCGATGACATTAAAGACAGTCCCGGGTCATAAGAGTGTTAAACCCAACGATGTTTCCCCTGTAGAGCCGCTTTATCCAGGGAAGAACCCATGAAACCCGCCCGGGTCTCTCGGTGTGTGAACCAGCTGACAAAGAGCGGAGCAGCTGAGAGGAGAACCGGAACCCTGTGCACCTTGACCGGGTTCAGAGGAGGGAATCAAACCCGTGTCTTCTCTCCGCTCCTGTAACAGCTTTATGTCTTTTCATCATCAGCTGATTTCTTTTCATGCTTTTTTTTCTTCTTTATTCAAACCGCATGGAGAGGCGCGTTCACGTTGATCGACGGTGGCGGGGCTCTTTGCCGCGGGAGCGCGCAGTGCTGACCGAGCACAGAGGTAAACCCCATTACATCAGTGTGTTGTCAACTCATTCATTATTCATGTCAAACCTGCTGAAAAACACATTTCTACTATAATAGGAAAATCGAGGCTGTTATTGAAATGTGTCTTTTTATAAAAAAATATATATATTTAACCAAAAAAGAAAAAGAACAAACAAATAAATAAAAATAGGATTAATTTGATAATATTTTAAATTTTATTTTTGAATAATTATTTAGTTTTTTGCTTTGAAAAAAAACATTTTATATTCATTTTATATATTAAAAAATAAATAAAAGTCTGCACTACAGCAGCATTTGTGAGGCTGAACTTGGACGGAGATTTTAGCTAAATGCTATGCCGATATTAATCAGGTTATGTCCACCTTCTTGCTTTATATATAAATATATTTCCAACAAATAATATATTGTTCCTATTTTTGAAGTTATGGATCATAACATGTTTATGTTGTTTACTTGTGTGATATTCTTTTAAACATAATGATAATTTTTTTATTCTGCTTCCCTGGAATCATGCAAATAAAAAAACATTAATCTCGAACTTTACCATGTAACATTTGTATAAGGCAATAAACCAAAAGTAGAGCAGAGGATGATGAGAATGATATTAGTTTTGCAGGTGTTTGGATGTCAATAAAAGGTATAGACACAAGATGAAAAGTTACTACGTATCCTTTTTGTAATAAAGTCATACAGACTCATCACTAACATGGAAATCCTCTTTTGCATCTAAGTAAATTGAGCTATAATCTTATTTATTTATATGAATAGCTTTCCTTTTTCTCATCAAATGTGCAATACTAACGAATAAACTTACTTGCACTTCATACACACAATCATCTTCTTCATAAATGTATTTAATTCATGTCATGCCATCTTATATCCTATACCAGGGATGCAGATTCACTTGGAACACACACACACACAAATTCCATGTGTTGTATGCAATTATTAACAAATATACTAAGTCTGACATCTTCATTGACATTTTACAATCAAAGGGAATATCCCCAAAAAATGGGAACATCCTCTAATAAGCTCACTAAACAAATATCAGTCCACAGAAATGTTATTTCATTTTTACAAGTGGCATGTTTGTATTGAACAGGTTATTAAACAGTGGAATAAAACTATTTTAAACTATTGGAAAGCACGGAAAATGTGTGTGTATTGAGATTAACCATTAGATGACATACACATTAAGTCATGAACACTAACCCAGACATTAGTTGTCTAACTTGAACCTAAAACACTTGTAGCCAGTCTCTGCATTCCCCTTATTCCACAATAAGGGGAATGTCAACACAGACACCTGTCAGCCCGCACTCTGCTGTTCCTCAGCACCACTCCCCCTCCCTCCCGCTGAAATTATGAATGAAAAGCGTAGTAATCATAGATAACACGGCAGGGTCCGTGACAGTTTGTTTTCATCTGATTTCAAATAAACAAAGTCTAGGTTTTAAGAATATTACACTTGTTTCGCCAAATTCAGATGATAAAAACAACTTTTAAGCTTGTAAAGGCATAATTACAAGAGGCAACTTAACGTCACAGCAGGCATAACAACAGCCGGTGTTTCTTGTGAGGGTTTCCCCGGGAAACAAACACAATACACACATTACATTGCATTTAGCTGACGCTTTTATCCAAAGCGACTTACAATAAGTACATTCGACCAGGAAGACACAACCTTGAAGAAAACAGAATCATATAAGTACATCAGGTTTCATAGAGCCATACATTTCAAGTGCTACTCAACTGGCTATAGATAAGCCAGTCCTTTATTAGTATATAAGTGCTCTGTTAGCAGTACTTTGTTAATAATTCTATCGCTCGAGGTGGAGTCGAAAGAGACGAGTTTTCAGTCTGCGCCGGAAGATGTGCAGGCTTTCTGCTGTCCTGATGTCAATGGGGAGCTCATTCCACCATTTTGGAGCCAGGATAGCAAACCCACGTGTTTTTGCTGATGGGAACTGAGGGTGCAGCGAGTCGTTTGGCTGATGCAGAGCGTAGTGCACGCGCTGGGGTGTACAGTTTAACCATGTCCTGGATGTAGGAAGGGCCAGATCCATTCGCAGCATGGTATGCAAGTACCAGTGTCTTGAAGTGGATTCTAGCAGTTACTGGGAGCCAGTGAAGGGAGCGGAGGAGCGGAGTGGTGTGGGAACATTTTGGAAGGTTGAAGACCAGACGAGCCGCTGCATTCTGGATGAGCTGCAGAGGTCGGATGGCACATGCAGGTAGACCAGCCAGGAGGGAGTTGCAGTAGTCTAGGCGTGAGGTGACGAGAGCCTGGACCAGAACCTGCGTGGCTTTCTGGGTCAGCCGAGGACAAATCTTCCTGATGTTGTAAAGCGTGTATCTGCAGCAACGGGTTGTAGCAGCAATGTTTGCAGTGAAGGACAGGTTGTGATCTAGGATCACACCCAGATTCCTTGCAGTCTGAGTCGGGGAAACAACAGAGGTACCGATGTTGATTGTCAGGTCAAGAGTGGGACAATCTTTTCCCGGAAGGAAAAGGAGTTCAGTCTTGTCAAGGTTGAGCTTGAGGTGATGAGCAGACATCCACTGAGAGATGTCAGCTAGACAAGCAGAGATGCGTGCAACGACCTGGGTCTCTGAGCGGGGAAAGGACAGAATTAATTGGGTGTCGTCAGCGTAGCAGTGGTATGAAAAACCATGCGGGCTAATGACTGATCCGAGCGAGTTTGTGTACAGGGAGAAGAGGAGGGGACCAAGAACAGAGCCCTGAGGGACCCCTGTAGTTAATTGACAAGGGTCGGACTCGGACCCTCTCCAAGTTACCCTGTAGGTACGGTCTTTGAGGTATGAGGTGAGGAGGGAAAGTGCAGAGCCTGAAACTCCAAGTTCTTGGAGAGTGCGAAGGAGTTCACCATGTCGAATGCAGCTGACAGGTCCAACAGGATAATGACAGAGGAGAGGGATGCTGCTTTGGCAGTGTGCAGTTCCTCAGTGAAAGCAATGAGAGCAGTTTCTGTGGAGTGACCTGCCTTGAAACCAGACTGGTGCGGATCCAGAAGGTTGTTCTGATGGAGATAACAGGAGAGTTGTTTAAAGACAGCGCGTTCAAGTGTTTTAGACAGGAACGGGAGGAGAGAGACAGGCCTGTAGTTTATAACATCAGACGGGTTGAGAGTGGGTTTCTTTAGGAGAGGGTTTACGCTTGCCTCCTTAAGACTATTTGGAAAGTGACCAGAAGTTAGAGAAGTGTTGATGAAATGGGTGAGAAACGGTAGAATATCAGGAGCGATAGTCTGAAGGAGGTTTGAAGGGATAGGGTCCAGAGGACAGGTGGTAGGGCGGGCAGAGGTAATGAGGGTAAGAACCTCACTTGGAGAGAGAGGGGAAAAGGAGGTTAGTGTGTGGGTGAAAGGAGGGTCTGGTGAGTAAAGGTGAGTCAGAAAAAGAAGAGCGAATATCATCAACCTTTTTTTCAAAATGGTTAACAAAGTCGCTTGACAGAAGTGAGGAGGGGGGAGGGGCTTTGGGAGGGTCCAAGGGTGGAGAAGATGGAAAATAGTTTTTTGGGATTGGAATAGGAAGATTGGATCTTATCTTGAAAGAAAGTGCTTTTTGCCTGAGAGATCGAAGCAGAGAAAGAGGAGAGGAGAGCCTGATAGGTTAGGAGGTCGTCATGGTGTTTGGATTTCCACCGTTTCCGCTCTGCTGCCCGAAGGACGGTTCTATTAGCACGCAGTGCCTCATTTAGCCAGGGAGCAGGAGGGGACTGACGAGCCTGCCGAGATGTGAGAGGACAGAGAGAGTCCAGAGAGGATGAGAGAGTAGAGAGGAGAGTTTCTGCAGCAGAGTTTGGAGGTAGGAGTTGGAACGAGTCAGAGGAAGGGAGGGCTGAGAGCACCGATGAGGCAAAGGTAGAGGGGGAGAGGGAACGAAGGTTACGGCGGACAGGTGCAGGATGAGAAGAGATTAGTTTGTTATGTTTGGAAAGGGGTAGAGAGAATGAAATGAAGAAGTGATCGGATGTGTGGAGCGGGTTAACAGAGAGGTTAGAAGTAGTGCATTTCCTTGAGAATATGAGATCAAGGACATTGCCAGCTTTATGAGTTGGTGGGGATGGAGACAGTGAGAAAGCAAAGGCGGTTAACAGAGATGTTAGTTTGTCTATCTTCCCTGTCTGGAGGTTGAAGTCTCCGAGAAGTACAGTGGGAGGGCCAGTTTCAGGGATGTGTGAGAGGAGATTATCTAATTCCTCCAAGAAGTCCCCCAAGGCACCTGGCGGACGGTAGAGAACAACAATGGTTAATTGTATAGGATGGGTTACTGTGACGGCATAGAATTCAAAGGTGGAAGGAGTGAAGTTAGGTAGCTTGAAGAGGGAAAAGCTCCATTTTGGAGAGAGCAGGAGACCAGTGCCACCTCCTCTGCCAGTGGGTCTGGGTGTATGGGAGAAGGAATATGCTGTGGAGAGAGCTGCTGGGGTGGATGTGTTGGATGGAGTAATCCAGGTCTCAGTGAGAGCAAGGAAATCCAGGGACTGCAGGGAGGCGTAGCCAGAGATGAAGTCAGCCATAGGAACAGCTGACTGGCAGTTCCACAGGCCCCCTGAAACTAGATGTTGGATCTCAGTGGAGCATGTGGGATAGACGAGAGCAGGCCGGTTATATCGATTACGAGATACACGGGGCCAGTGATAATTGCGAGAGGACACGTGAACAGGAATGGAGAAAATACACATGATTATAGCATGAGGGGTTAAACAACCAAATGAAATAAAACACAAGCGATACTTAGCTCAATCAAAGTAGGATTTGCCTCCTCTTTGCCACCCTCGGGACTCCAGCAGGACTCCAATGTCTTTGTCAGTCTTAGAGACTCCAGCAGGACTCCAATGTCTTCGGCTGTCTGACGCTCCAGGAAATAGCTACCTAAAATGGAGCTTTATTGCGGAGTTCTCACAGCTGTGGGGCCATGCCCCTCTAATTAGTTAACTCTCTACAGCTGATAGGCGACAGCAGAGTGTCCCTGCCTATATTGTAATGCAGGCTTGAGTGCCCGACTGAGACCTGTGTTACAGGTTCCCTTGAGCAGATCTGAGATTTAAAATCTCTCAAAAGCGCCGTTATAGCTACAATAACTGCAGAACAATTATACAGAGTAGAATAAATGAAACAGAGAAGTCTAATTAAACAAGAATATAACTTACAGTGGTTGCTGCGTCAATAGGTAGTGTCGTCACCCGGTCGAGATGCACACTGAGTCACAAATGCATCACAGATTATTTCGCGGTATTTGAAATCATCTACACAGCTCGAGACGTAACTAGGAGTCTAGTGGACGGTATCAGTACTACAAGTACAAATTAATTACGTTGTTAATAAATTAATCTGAGGGCCGCAAAAAGAGGAGTTGGGGGCCGCATGCGGCCCGCGGGCCGCCATTTGCCCATCCCTGTCCTATACTGTCATTTTATACTATTTATTTTACATCTAGGGGTCACACTTATGACGCCTTGAGCTCTGGCCCAATACATTTGAGTTTTATTTACCAACATTTGTTCAATACATAGAAATACTGAATGTCGTTTTTGAGACATTTCATCTAATTCCCCAAATGTAAACCTTATGGCACCCTTAGACAAAAGGTCAGAGGGTTTATCCTCTGGGGAACATGAATGTCTGTATAGAAATATAACGTAATCCATCCAAAAGTTGTTGAGGCATTTTGGTTTGGATGGGGGTCAATCGTCTGATATTATTTCCCCTCTAGTCTCTGAGGCAATGACCCAGAGTTTGTTTCAATGTTATCTGGCATCATCAGAGGAAACATTTAGAGCACTTTTCTATAAACAAACCCTTTCTAACTTCCTGTTCATTAGCCTGAAGACCATTTCTCTCAAAATGTATTTTATTAGGAGAAGTTAGTTTGTTGGCTCTGCTTCCATGAAATATCTTGATTTCTTGACATCAATTAAACATGTGATTTAACTAAGTGTTGTACGCAGGAGGTAAGTACCTAATATGAATATTAAAGAGAACTGCTCTTAAATTGAATTGTTCTTGAACCTAGCAAAAAATAAAACGCTTTTGAAATGAAGTCCCACTACAGAGAAGTGGAGGGACCTAGTGGACAAGTCAAATAAATGGTGCAATTTACATAGAAAATTAGGGGCATACGAACTTTCAATGTGGCAAATAATAATAAAATATTACATTGTATCTGGTCAACAGGCTCAAGAGGGAGCACAGTTTGATTTTCTTTCTTTTCTGTGTGGTTTTTCTCTGTTGTCTAATAATTCTAATAATATTCAGCTAACGTTCATATTGAACAAACTGGTAGAGATTAGAATATGAAATTCAGTCTGAGTCAGTGCAAAGTTAAACAGAAAATATTCATTTTTATGAACTTATTTACCATCAATATATAAAATGTAATCAACAAAAATAGAGTTTTATACAAGATAATTATATTTATTTATTGTTGAGTGCACACTGTCTTCAATTTACATGATATAAATATGTGTATTACAATTTTCAGTAATTTGTGTCTATATAAATGAGGATGCTGGGTAATGTAGTGCAGCGTAAACATAATAAATCATGAGTTTGACTGATCAGACTAAGTAGTGAATGCGATGTACAAGTAACATGTAAAAGTAACATGTAATGTAGATCAGTCCAGGAAACCTGAGACAGTCTTCTTCATCCTTTGATGATGATGGAGGCGATCTGCTGCGGCAGCGTGTAGATGATGAGCCCGAGGAAGAGTGTGAGTATGGCGAGGATGACCAGGGTGATGATGAACTTCTTAAACTTCTTCCAGATGAGGAAGATAAAGGTCTTCATCGGGTTGATGAACCAGGTGAAGGTGATCGAGGGACGACTGCAGGAGAGGACAGGAAACAGTTTAACAGTTTTATTATTATTATTAATGTGTGTGTGTGTGTGTGTGTGTGGTGTGTGTGTGTGTGTGTGTGTGGTGTGTGTGTGTGTGTGTGTGTGTGTGTGTGTGTGTGTGTGTGTGTGTTGTGTGTGTGTGTGTGCATGCGTGCGTGCGTGTGTGTCTCATACTTTGGCTTGTCCAGAGGCTCTGGCTCTTTGCGGGCCCGTCCCACAGGGTTAGCCTCCGCCTGCTCCAATGTTACCAGCTGCAACTCTGCCTCCACCTTCCCCTAAACACACACAAAAACAATTTTATATATAAATTACATTATGTGAGTGGAAAACCTGATCAAATCAAGAATTCTGATTCAAATCCGTACTGCTAATTTTAAGTGACTGCATCCTGCCTTTGTGGAATAGCATTAGCATTATTAGCATATTGTTGTTTTCTCGTACCATTAGCAGGAACGTGCTGCCGCTGCTGTCGGTGAACTGGATGTCCTCCTGTCTCATGGCACTCCTCTTGTCCTTCTTCTTCTTCTTTCCTTTTTTCTTGGCCTCCTCCTTCTCCTTCTCCTCTCTCTCGAAGTCCTCGGCTGTCTTCTGGCGGATCAGCGGCCACCAGCCCTTCATCTTCTTGGCGCGGAAGATGGAGAATCGAGGGCTGGCCCGATCCTTCGCCAACGCGATCGTACACTTAGTGGAGGACTTTGCCGCCCGCACCATGTCGTTCAGACGCAACTCTATGGAGCCTGAAGGAGAAAGGATGATGAGGATAAGTTGTAGTTTTTTAGAAGACATGGTTGTCATATCAAAATAATTAGCTCTGTAATGATGAAAATGTTTTTAACCAACTTTTCCACTGAAAATGAAGAAAAGACTCAGTCTATGTAAAGAACGCACTGAAATGAATTCAAAGGGTCAGTCCACCACAAATAAAAAAATATTTTAATTGTATTTTAGAGATCTTTGTGTTGCTCACAGAGTTAGTTTTTGTTTACATTCATTTAACCTGTCCTTCATTATAAGCCTATTTCAGGAAAGGTTTTAAAACATTCTAGACATTATAGTCTTTTCCGTTGGTGTTTCTCACCCAGAAAGTCATTGGCAGCGATGCGGTCGTAGTCCCAGACCTGCAGCGTCAGAACGGCCGGCTGTCGAAACTCTGACGCCTCCAGAGAGAAGAAGGACTCCTTCTTCTTAAACACCACCTCTTTCTGCCGGGTGAGAGGAGGAGATGTACTCATCATAACGCCCAGATCAGTTTGTTTTTTCTTACAGGGACCACTTTGGAAATATGTCTTAAGTTTTGCTTGAAATTGCGAAGTGTCAAGCATCCTCTTCACTGAGTGGAATATGATCATAACATGTATTGGATATCTTGAACAAACATTGATATTTTGCGTGGACGATGGAAACGTGACCCTAAAGCTCTAGGATAAACTGGTAAATTCATTATTAAATAATCAAACCAAAGAGGAAACAAGTGTTTTTGTTTCAGCTTATTTAATGGTTTGTTTGTTTAATGCATTTTTCATTTAAAATCATTGTTAACCTAATGCCGTTGGGTTGTGGACTGTCCTGATAAAACAGCACATACGAAAACATGCCCTTGGATACTGTGAAATTATTATGGATGATTTCACAATTCTTTGACTTTAAATAGATAATGTATTTACGCCAGAGCAGGTTGTTATAATCATCAGATTCAGAAGAGAAGTCCTCCATCAGCAGGTGCATCATGTATATCATATATTTTGTACCTCTGTAGGAAGGTAGTCGAAGCGAAAGACAAATCTCCAGTTGAAGTTTCCTTCTCCAGTCAGAGAGCTAAAGTGGACGTCAGTCTCCTGTTTTTCCCCGTCGAGTCCTTTTATCCAGCTGCACACAGAACAGATCACAATAAAGCACTGAGGGGGGAATTCACCAAGACTGGATTGCCAACGCTGATAGTACAATTCAAACCGCAATGTCCCAAGGTCTGATTCACAAGGCATATTGTGTGAGTTGTCTTACAGCGCAAACACACCATACATTTTTGCAGCTGAGTGCAATTTTCCCTTTCTTTTGCTTGATAGCAATTATCCATGTGACAAAACATAAATGTTTCCTTTACACAAAGAACACGTTACGCAGGACAATGGTAATTACATTATTGGAGTGCAAGCTAAATGTCCTGTCCACTGAGGTAGATAGACATTCTTCAAAATGTAAGAAAATAATTTAAATGTGAAAGAGAATATTCATTTATAATATTAACAAATGAATATCCCAGTCGTACACCTTTAAACTTTTAAAAACATGGCATGATTTAAAGAGCACATATTATTATGCTCATTTTCAGGTTCATATTTGTATTTTGTGCCTCTACTGTGACATATGTCCTTGATTTAATGTTCAAAAAGGTCTCCCTCTGGAGGGAACTCTAGGATTTTAGCCTTTGCAGACCATTTACATGCACAAAAACATATAACACATTACAGTAATAGGGCCCCTTGAAAGCAGGAGGACATCAAATATATACCATTATCAGTTCAAAGTCAGGGCATGAGAGCCATTATAACTGCTCTTTAGTTACCAACAACACTCTGAAGTCACTAATAATCTCACTGCCCATTTTTTATGAAGCACTTTTGCAAATTTTAAACAATAATATCTGATTTAAATATAGGCTTATGCACTCTAAAAACGAATTCAGGCGACCTTTCGCCTGAATTTTGTGTCCTGTGGCTCTCTGTTTGATTCTGTCACTGACTGTACTTCTGCTTCTGTGAACGCTCCAATCCTTGACTCTGAACAATGTGGTCTGGAAAACCCTTTCGGTTTTACTCCTTTAACTATTGGTATTGTTCATGAAGCATTATCCAAGTTAGATCCTAGGAAACCGGCCGGCCCGGACAACTTAGAACCTTTCTTTTTAAAGATAGCTGCAGATTTTATTGCTCCTCCTCTTACTTCTCTTTTTAACCTCTCCCTCAGCACAAATACAATCCCAAAAGTATGGAAGTCTGCTTATGTCTTGCCTTTACTGAAAGGAGGGGAGGCAACTATTTTAAATAACTATAGGCCAATCTCAAAATTGTCAGTTCTGGCTAAGGTGCTCGAACGACTTGTGAGTGAACAAGTAAAGGAGTTTTTATGTTTAAATGATATCCTGACTAAACACCAGTCAGGATTCAGAAAGAAACACAGCACCATCACTGCGACAATGAAAGTGGTAAATGACATTACTAGTATTTTAGATAATAGGCAGAGTTGTGCAGCTCTGTTTATTGACCTTTCCAAAGCGTTTGACACCGTTGATCATCACATTTTAAAGCAGAGGCTACTCAGTATAGGCATATCCAGCCATGCAGTGGGGTGGTTTGTGAACTACCTCTCTGAAAGGTCCCAATGTGTTCATTTTGATGGACTGTCTTCTGAGTGGTTAAACATTTCTAATGGTGTACCACAAGGTTCTGTTTTAGGACCACTTTTATTCTCCATATATATTAACAGCGTAGGTGAGAATGTGGATGAAGCTACTTTACATTTTTATGCGGATGATACTGTGATGTATTGTGCAGGTCCCTCCATTAATGAGGCTGTTGTTAAATTACAGGCTGTTTTTAACACTATTCAGACTCAGTTCTCTGAATTAAAGCTTCTTTTAAATGTGGATAAAACAAAGGTAATGCTCTTTTCAAAAGCTAAAAAGACACCAGAGCCTGTTTCGGATATTGTAACTACGCAAGGAACAAAACTTGAAGTTGTTGCCTGTTACAAATACCTTGGTATCTGGCTTGATGATTGTCTCGCTTTTAAACATCATGTCAATAACCTGCTTAAAAAATTGAGGGTTAGGTTAGGGTTCTTTTACAGAAACAAGTCCTGTTTCTCGCTTGAGGCCAGGAAAAGGCTAGTCACTGTGACCTTTTTACCTGTGCTGGACTATGGTGATTTGATTTATATGAATGCACCTGCCAATTACCTGAGCAAATTGGATGCTGCATATCACAGCGCTCTGAGATTTGTCACTCATTGTAAAACGCTTACTCATCACTGTACCCTGTATACCAAGGCAGGTTTACCATCACTCTCTGTACGGAGGCTCAGTCACTGGTACACTTTTATTTATAAAGCTATGTTGGGCAAACTCCCGTATTACATCTGTTCTCTGGTAAAGCAGAAAGTTGCAAGCAGCTATTGTCTGAGATCACAGGATGTAGTCTTATTAGATGTACCAAGAGTGAGGACTGTCTTAGGTAAAACAGCTTTTATGTGCGCAGCTCCACTTGCTTGGAACAGCCTACAGTCCAAATTGAAATTATTCACCCTTGTTTCTCTGAATGTTTTTAAGGCACGTCTGCACGAAATGCTTTATGACACTATGGGCGTTTGTAAGTGTTGGTGAATATGTAAATATGATGTCCTCTATTGTTTGTTTTTATGTTTCATGTGGAACAAATTGATGCAGGTCTCCCTTGTAAAAGAGATCCATGATCTCAAGGGACCTATCTGTTTAAATAAAGGTTTGAAATGAAATGAAATTTCACCTCCACTTAATTAAATGCATGGTTGCAAGATAAAAATGTGAGTTAATTGATTTAGATAAACATTTTAAGTTGCAAACATTAATTTATAAGTTGTGTTGACGTAATAATGTTGGTAATTACATCAACTTAATATTGTGTGTAATTTGAACTCTGATTTCTGCGTTAATTGACTTCATACTAAAGTAATGCAATTGGCTTGATAACTTAATTGTTCTACACCTTGAGTTAAGGAGTTCAAGTCCACTCCCACTTAACATGCCTGGACAAGCTCCCACAGTTAAGACAAATAGAAATATACAAAGGACATTTTAAGGTGAGTGTCATCTTTTGTCATTGAAATACAGTAGATAGCCTTGTAGTTGCACTGTATAGGCAAATTGCTGTTTGACCAACATTAGCAGCCTTTGAACTGTGAATAGTTCTGTGAGAGGATACAAAGTAGTAGAGGCTACTGTGAGAGTAAAAATACTTTGGTAACTATTGTGATGTCGCTTTTTATTCAAAATGAATCTCGGTGAAGCAGATCAAGGACATGCTTCTTGAGGTAGGATCCTTATTTAGAGTTGTCATTGAAATGCAAGTTGTTGGCAGTCACCCATTCAGAATATATTCATTTAGGTCATTTCTCTTTTTTCCCTTTTTCAAAAATAGCACAATACAATTGAAGTACGCAGAGAACTATAGCCATCCGCTGCCTTGTCGTGTACCTTGGAAGAAAAGGAAGAGGACCTTTTCAAGGAGTTTAGCGAAGTAATTAAAAATCTTAAAATAAAATCCATGGGCCCAGTGTAAAAACACAGGACAAAAGCACTGCTCTCTGTCAGCTACATTTTGAAGCATATTCCACTTTTGGCCACACCCCAATAAATAATATCCTAGCAACGTTCAGCATGGATAGGTGTTGACAGCAATGGCATGGGAAAAGGATTGTGTAACATTTCAAAAGTGGCTTCTGCTCTTCACAGTTCAAATATTGTATGGAACCTGCTAAACAGATGAGAAGGGACACTAAAACTTGCACGGTTGGGATTGACACAATCTGTCCACATGCATTGAAACACTAGGCAAAGTACTCAAAAGCACCTCTGTGTGTCTTCAGGACCACATTGCCATGACGACACACACATGCAGACTCAATAGGTGAAAACAATACCAGCGTTGCTTTAGCAGCTGGTAATAATGGCTCTGAATTCGCTAAGAGTGACAGTTTGAAAAGTATGCAATTACCTAATTCATTATCTCTTATGCTCTAACCTATTATTTAATGTGCTTCAAAAGGACATGAATATCTCCTTCATCAGTGACCGGTCCACCCAGGATCTGACCATATGATGGCAACCATCGTGGTGGAGGGAAACAAATGAATGAGCATTCTGCGTTAAATGTGTTCATACTGTTTGAAGTAATGACTGTCGGCAGTGTAAACATCTTTGTTACATCTCTTGTAAAATGGATGTGTGTGATCTGCAGATTGGTGGCCATTGAGAGTTTGTTTCTGTAGTTTTACAAAAACTTTACAGATTTGACATATTAGGCACTGGTTTTAAATATGCAAAGGCCTCTAACTTCGTTGTGATGGCAGCATGTATTTGCTGTGTCCCCATGTCCCATGGTAATATGGCTAATGTGTTTATTTATTATTTGTGGGGCAATTTCAATTTGTGTTATTTATCTTTTTTATCAAGATTGAAATGAAGCTCAGCGCAAGTTCTTTCAGGAAGACTGGGTGTATATACATTCACTCCGCAGCTGCATATAATCAGCTCATCACAGGCATTCTCTTTAACCTATTACATTTCACCTCATTCTCCAGCAGCCAATCAACGTGCTGCAGCCAAACTATAAAATGGTTCTCCTCTCTCCTGCAGTCAGCTGTGATTTCAGGTGTTCATGCACCTTATCATATGGCATGTATCAATAAATGTTCAAACTAAATGAATTCTCTCCTGTTTGAAACTCATGTGTTGAAATAATCAACTGCAGTTCAAAATAAAAAGTGAATTCCCTAATATTTTTGTTGTGGAATTAATTAATTTCTTTCTTTAAAGGCAAAAACATGAACAAGCTAAGAAAAAAAACTATTGAATACAATATATTTGGAGCAACTTATAAATGGCTGTCAACTTAAAAATGTGTGTTCACAATGAGGGTAATTAAGTACATACAACTTAAAATTCCTTTTAAATCATGTGGTAAAACTAGTCGAACAACTTAATCGTTTGAGTAATCAACTTCAAAACTTGTGTTTATAATACCAATTATTAAGTAAGTGCCGTGGTAATTAAAAACACCTCTGATTGTAGAGGAAAAGCCTTCTCTCCTAACTCAAATAACTTTAAGACAATTTCATTAGAAGTTGTCTTAACTCAATAAACATTGATGCAAACTGTTGCGTTGATTTTCTTTGTTGAGCCAAGGCATTTGTTTTTAGAGTGTAGAACAGGAGCACCAACACAGCAATTGCTTCGCAGTACAGTAAGTACTTTTCTTTTTTGTAGTATTTGTGCAGTTTAAGTGGCAGCAAAAGCCGCACATTTGAGAACTGTCATAAAAAATATATCCTTGACAACCCTTCAGAATGATCTTGTGTGTGAATCTAACCCTTTCACGTAGATGTCGGAGGACGGGACGCCGGTGAACGGGTTCACATCGTCCAGAAAGACGTCGTCGGTGTTCCATATGATCACTCGCAGCTCGTACCTGTCGCCAGGAAACAACAAGAGAGGTTAAACACTGTATCTCCTTCTCAACTCATTCAGACTCTATTTGACTTTACTGTGTTGACTTACTGTTCAGATAGGCGTGGTTTGATGTCAACAGTGGGCGGAGTAGGGACATCATTAGGAAACATGTCCACCCACATATGAAGGTAACCCTGCAACACACACACACACATTGGCTATTAAGTATATTAATTACATGTTAATAATTGTGTTTGTTGTGACTGTAGTTCTGGTTGTTTACCTGTGGCAGTCCAGGTTTATCTTGGCTCAGCAGAGACCTGATCTCCACGTGCTCTGGCACCAGAGGGACGGCTCCAGGGAGGAACTCGTTCATCTCCCCCCAGCGCTGCAGCACGCTCAGGGCCACGTGCTCCTCTATCTCTGCCTCCTCCTCTGGAGACCGCTGGTTCTTCTTCAGCAGACCTGACAACAACAACAGCAACAACAACAACAACAGCTGCTATGTAAGACTCTACTGTTACTGGAGGCTGCTGCAGAATGAGGGAAGCAGTAGAAGTAGCTGCTCCAGGAATAAATCCTAATAAATCCAAAATATGCTTTTGCAAGACATACAGTTTTTTTAATGGATGCCTGATTAGATTCCTGAAATAAGGACTGTGGTTAACACAAGATTAAGATTTTCATGTTTTGCTCTAAGACATAAAGCATAACAGTTAACTAGCTAGCTAGCTAATTCTAAAGCTTCTACCGGCCCTCTTAAAGTTCCCATATTATACTATATTAGGTATATTATGGGGCCATATCTATACAAAACATGTCTATGAAGTATTTTGCTAAAAATACCAAACAGATCACCCATTGTAGCATGCCTCATACCCCTCTATTTCAGCCCTGTTACTAAAGTGCTGATTCTGGGTCTGGCCCTTTAAATGTAACCAAGCTGCTGCTGGCCACACCCCTTTGGATCTGCTGCTGGCCACGCCCCTTTGGAGCGTCCACATGCAGGCAGTGAGCTCTGTGAAGAGAAGGCTGATAACTCAACAGATTCTTAGCTAAATGCTGCCGTGATTGAACGCCATATTAAGCTCCAAACCACATCAAGGTTTATTTCTGAAACAGTATGGAGCTCAAAGGCTTCCTCTCCTGCGGGTTTACCACAAGGTGACTTTTACATCCGGCTTCTTTACACATACTCTCTCCAGTACAGCGTTTGCTCCGAGTTTTAGCGATGTTTGCTAATGTAAACACAGACCTATGTGACCTGTTCCATCGAAATCAGTCGCATTAGGTGATTTCACACTGGAGTACTTTTCCCCGTACTTTTCCCGTTTAGTTCCGATAGTTTTTGGGATTTTGTGTTCACACCAAAAAGAAAACCCCGTTTTTAGTGCCTGCTAGAGAGGTGGGACTTTCCTGGGGAGAAAAAAGTTCCAATTTCTGATTGGCTGGGCGAATTGCAAACCAGGCCCCGTAAAACTCGGAAAGGTTTTTTGAAGCCGCCATTGTATTTGCTGGCATTAGCAGTATTAGCATTAGCCCCGCGCACCATTGGATTACTGGTCTGGGGGAAGCTCGCGAGTGTTTGTGTGTGTATACTTGTGTGTTTGTGTCATTTTGCGTTTGTGTGTATTGTGTTTGTTTTCCGGGGGAAAACACTCACGAGAAACACCGGCTGTTGTTATGCCTGGTGTGACGTAAAGTTACTTCGTTCTCCGCTTGTAAATATGCCGTTACAAGCTTCAAAGTTGTATTTATCATCTGAATTTGCCGAAACAAGTTTAATATTCTGAAAGCCCTCGCTAATTGAGTGGTGAGGGAGAGCTGTCATCGTCCCTTTACAAGCTTCAAACATTTATTTATCGTGTGATTTTGGAAATAAAAGTTTCATATTCTAAAAGACAAGACTTTGTTTATTTAAAATCAAACACAGAAAAACTATTTTTTTTACGCAAATCCACGTTTAATTTCAAATGAGCCGTTGCGACTTCCGACTGATTTCGATAGAAAATTGCAACAGGGGGGTCCCCGCCAGATGATAATGCTATATGGGGTCCTTGGCATGGCAAAGTTTGGGAACCCCTGGTCTAGGGCATTAAACGCCATCACAACTTTGCAGCCTGGTGAATTTACTATTTTATTTTACTATTCAAGATTCAAGATAAAAAGGCTTTATTGTCATGTGCACAGTAGCTATACAGTGTAGTTATGGCAATGACAATCTTAAGTCCCAAGCCCCTCCAACAATGCAAAATAGTATAGGACAGTGTAGTAGTTATGGTCTGTCTGTCTGTCTGTCTGTCTGTCCTACCTTCAGGTATTGCGTCAGATGGGATCTTGAAGATTTTGTTGAGGACTTTGACCTCTGAGGTCCTGTACTCTGGAGACAGGATGCCGTTCTTGCTGCAGAGCTCAGCCAAAACAGCGGACGGCCTTTTAGCATCGCGCCACACATTGTAACCATGACTGCAGAGAGATAGTCCAGAAGAGGGACACACAGACATTTACACTTTCCCAAGGGGATAGTTGAAGTACAGTATATCCTTTCTTTTATAAGAGACAGGTATACTGATGTTAATCAACTTTTAAATTGTTATGTGCAGCCCTTAGCTAATGTGGTTATACCTAATTTCACCCCCCAAGAGAAATAAAGTATTCTTATTCCGATTGGTAGTACGGTACCACTTTACAATAAGACTACCCTTATAAAGGATTCATAAAGGGTTTATAATTAGATTAATAATTAGGTTGTAAACACTTTATTAATCATTAAGAACCATTTATAACATAGTTTTCATACATCGACACAGGCTCACTATTTGGCAAGATGACTAAGCCTTATATTGGCTACCTAGCTTACTTCGTCTTCTTCATCAGCCAGCATCCTTGGTATCTGTTGTTCACTGAGTCAATTCCCCCCCCCCCCCCATCCATCTTGATGTTTCTTGGCATCTCTTTATGACCATTTATTTATGAGTTACTAACATTTATAACTGCCAAAAGGGAGCCTTGTAAAGTGTTACACAAATCACCATTTATTAATGAGTTACTACCATTTATAATTAGTTTAAGTTATATTAAGCCTTAAAGTTATGCATCAATTAGGGCGTGGTCACATTGAGTGACAGGTTTGTCCAGTGACTGCTGTTGTTAGCTTCCTGTCTCTCTGCTAGCAGCTCTGTGATGCTACAGGGGCTCAGCCTGCTCAGCTCATCCGGGGAACATAACTTGAACTCGGCCGTGTTTGTTGTGCTGGTGCCTTGTGGACTATTCTTCATGCTTAGATCGGACTATTGTGACTCGCTCTGCGTTTAAAACACACGGTGCATGAATGCAGTTTTATGGCGAGTGAAATTCGAGTACTTTATTTATGTGTTGCTTATGTTTTAAGTCAGCTAACGTGAATGAATGTTAAGGCTTGGGTTAGCGTGTAGTAAGCAAGTGGTAGCTACATCTGTGCTGACAATGCTAATCGTAGCCTCCAAGTTAAAACGTAATAGAGAAGTGTTAAGCATTAAGTGGGATAATACTGTAGAACAAACGGCTTCTGTTTATTAATATGTTAATGTTAATAATATATAATATGTTTATAATAATAACATTTATATTTATAAATATCAGTCATAAACAGTCATTACTTTGAGTCCTAATTTTCTTCATGTGTGAATAAAATGTTTTGCTTGGCTCTTACTTTGCATTTCATGTGAAAAATGTGTATTAGGTCAGCGTGAATGTTATAACTCATTCATAAATGGACATGTGTTTTAAACTTAAAAACAACGCACCCTTTCAGGAGTTATAAATGTTAGTAACTCATCAGTAGATGGTGATGTGTTTCACACTTTACAATAAGGCTCCCTTTTGGCAGATATAAATGTTAGTAACTCATTCATAAATGGTCATAAGAGATGTCAAGAAACATCAAGGTGGATGGGGGGGAATCAACTCAGTGAACAACAGATACCAAGGATGCTGGCTGATGAAGAACACGAAGTAAGCTAAGTAGCCAATATAAGGCTTAGCAGTATAGATAAATGTGGGCTCACTATTTGGCAAGCAACCGGTCATAGTTGCCCTGTTTATCTCATGTCTTATAAAAGCTTATTAATGATTTATAAAGTGTTCACAACCTAATTAATAAATGAATTACAAACTATTCGTAAACCCTTTATAAGGGTAGTCTTATTGTAAAGTGGTACCGGTAGTACTGTACTCCAATGTTTTTTTAGTATAAATATTCCTACTATTGGTACCTATTGGTTGACATTTCACAGTTTTTACACCAACATTGTTTATGTTGCAGTTCTGAGAAAACTGTGGTGCAGTTGTGGTGCTCACGTGTCGTAATAAAGAGCGAGGCCGCAGGACGGCCGGTGGCGGCTGTAGAACCGGTTCTCCAGGTCCACCCGCGTCTCACCAATCATGTCATCAGCGCCGATAAGATCGTGGTCCATCACCGTGATGACCAACTCCGTCTCCAGCGGGAAAGACACTGTGAGCTCAAACACCCTGAAAGACAGTTTCAGACAGATTTTGGTAAAATGAACTGCGACACAGTCAAGTGGACTCCACTACTTAACCTCAAACTAACCACACACTTTGACGTTACAAACTTAAACAGCCTTTTTTTATGACACTAGCCAGAGTATTACAATATTTTCAGTTACCTAAAACAACAGTTGGGTGAACACAAAAAGCCAGTGTCCATGTTGACTACGCCTCAAAATAAATGTTTTCATTGAATGAAACTAAACGTAATTGTTTTCAATCAACTTATAGTCCACTAAGACTTGACTAAAAGGAAACTAAGACCTTTGGCAGAGAACTAAGACTAAATAACATAATGAACACAACGACAGACAGTCAGAACGTAAAGCACAGGTGCAGGTGGACAGACAGGTACAGGTGGACAGACAGGGACGGGTGGACAGACAGGTTCAGGTGGACAGACAGGGACAAGTGGACAGACAGGTGCAGGTGGACAGACAGGGACAGGTGGACAGACAGGTGGACAGACAGGTACTGACTCTCCGAACGTTGGGTTCAGCTGTTTGGGGATGTATCGATCGACGGTGTCCAGACTCTGCTTTCCGACTCGGACCACCAGATACGGGTCGGCCTTACCGTTGGGGTCGGTGGGAGCCAGAGTGGTGGCCTGGAGGACAGGAACAGAGACGGTAAAACACTAACATCTCCTTTTTAACAATAACTACCAGATAATACATTGGTCAAGGACGAGATGATGACATCTCAGACGTTCCTATCTATATTTACAAGCAATACTGTTGACAAAAAAATATGGGACTTTAATTTTGTCTACAAATAAAAGAGAAAGAGAAAAAAAATATTAAAAGAAAAAACCGTATCCTGTTTCATTTGCAAACTATTCAGTGTGAGACTTTGTCTGCAAAAACTGTTGCTGTTCTGTATGCAGTAGATGCAGCGTCTTGAATACTGACCCAGAGATATTAATTGATGATAACAACTATAAAGCTTATGTAGTTCATACAGAGGCATCCGTATTAAGTTGAGACTGCTTAAATCTCCTTGAATTGATCTCAAAGTCTGTGTAAAGGAGATTTTCAAGTGAATTAGAGACAGAGACATAATAAGGACATGCAGAGAGACCTGCAGTTACCTTGACGATGTAGACTCGGACCAGGACTTTGATCGGAGAGTTTTTGGGGATCCCGTTAGTGATCTGACATGTTGTGTCTTCTTCATCTCCTGAATCAATCGGGTAAACCAGGAAGGAGCCCTGGGAATGGAAAGCATGGGGAAATGAACACTTCTCTGCAGGGCTATTTGGAAAAAAGAATGCTAATGTTGAAATCGAACCTTACATCACCATTTGAATGCTGCGTTGCTTTGCTTTTTTATTTTTGAACACATTGATTCTGCAGAGTTACAAATTAAGATTAAGATTATATTAATAATATTTTACTATTTGTATAATTACATTTAAGTTTTGGCATTTGCAGGATGCCTCTGACTTTTCTTTTCCAAACATTTGCAATAACTCCGGAGTATGGTGAAGTCAGAGTCGAACATATTGAAAATTAACTGATGTAATAATTTCCCCATTTTACAACATGTCGGTCAATAAAGAAAATATTCAGTTTCTTTCCATATTTGTCGGTGTTTATCCTTTCAGAAACATTCTCACTGCAGTCAAAATCTGTTAGCGCTCCTGCTTGCCGCACAAAGGGATGCACTAGGTTACAAGTTATGCTACTGAAGAAAGTTGATTTAAAGCTAACCAGTTTTATCTGAATGAATGACATTAGGATTTTGTTTGAATATGATTACAGACACTCAAAGCTTCATTCATAAAAAAATATGACATTCAGTTGAGCCCTACTTCTCTGTAAAGTGACAGTCAGAAACACAGCTATACAACCACAGTACCTTGTATTTTCCCATCAGCCTCTCCTCTTCATCCTCCTCGTCATCCTCGATGTTCGCTCTGCCTTTATACAGCGGGAAGATCTGCAGCCAGTCCTGAAACTGACTGAAATCTGACTCCAGATCACCTCCGTACAGCTGAACACAAACAGAGGCAGCGTTTAATAATGAGTACTCAAGTCCTGTCTTTAACTAAAGGAAGGTAACTAAATTGAGGATAAGTAGCAGAAAATGGTTTTGGATTTGGATTGTCTTTCCATGGTCCATTTTGGCTCATATCCTAACGTTTTCTCAACAGCAAATATTTTTGTCTTGGCAGCTTCTTTGAGTAGGAAACCGTGCAATGGTTTTTGTGGATATATAGAAAGCTTTCTAGCTGTTTTTTGGCTCATTTTGAAAGGTGATGTTTAGGAGAGGTATGAACTTCCACAATACCTTGCAACATAAAAACATTCCAACATAGTCACTCACGATTATCACTACAGTTGTAGTGTGGACTCAGAATACCTTTATTCTTCCCACAGAGGGGAAATTGACTCCTTTATTCACATGATTTAGAACAATGTATAAAACAGTGTATTTAAAATGATCTTTATGGTTATAGTTCTTCAGGTAGGCAGCCATTAAAGGTGGCCTATTATGGTTTTTGTGGTTTTCCCTTTCCTGTAGTGTGTTAGAAAGGTTTCTGTGCATGTAAATGGTCTACAAAGGCTAAAATCCCAAAGTGCCCTCCAGTTGGAGTTTTTCTCCCACACACTCCCCCCCTGCCTGAAACACCTTCATTGGACTCCTTTGTTTTCTTCCGTAACATAGTGACATCACTATATATAATTCACGCTTCTATTGGCAGGCACTCCAACACATTGAAACGCTAAGCACAAATTCCAAATATGAGCCTGATATGAACATAAGATGTCCTCTTTAAGACCAAGATTAACTCCCTTTCGAGCTCTATTTTGGTCTCCACCGACACCTTAGAAAACTTTTCTTGTTAGTAACTTAATGTTTGATTTTCTTCATTAGGGTTAATCTTTAACTATATAACTTTATCCGTCTGCAACTTAGTTCCTGACAGGTAGTAAACATTAACTGTATAAAATAGGTTATGTAAGTGGAGTTTATCCGAGCTTATTTAATGAAAACACCTGCCTGTTGCTGCTGACACACTGACACACTGCCGCTTACACAGTAAATTCCAATGTTAATAAAAGCTGTATACGTTTTTTGGGAGTTTGATTTATTTTAAATTAACACAAATACAAAATTAAAACCTATAATTGCACACTAAAACCATTGTTTACTGGGGCTGGGGCAGTTGAACTTGATTTTGGGGGGGGGTGTGCGTCATAGTTTATGGGCGCTGTACGCAATATAGACGTGGTTCTGTTAGTATAAGATAATAAGATGTACTTTGCTGATCCAAAATCGGGAAATTGTGTTGTTATGAAATAACAACACCATTTTTTTTTTTGGTTGCAATACATTGTGTTTTATTGCTGACAGACTGAACTTTAAACTGTGAATCTCAGTAACCTCCCACCTTTAATGTGGCAATGTTTTTTCGTTTCGGAGGCTCGATCTCCACCACCACCATATCTTCCTCCTCCTCTTCTTCGATGTTTGCCATGGTCAGATTGCCTGCCTCTGAACCAAAAGAAAACAACACAATCAACACTAACAAAGACAACTCTATTAACATTGTTTACAGAATTATTTTTGGGTTGTTCATTTTGTAGTTTGCTATCTTATTGTTCAGAATTTTGCTCAGCTATATGTGCTTCAAAATATTTCATACAAATGAGCAAAATACACTTGAATTGTGACTATATTAATAAGTAGGAGTTAAAACTGTACCGTTCTCTGCATGTTCCTCCATCTCCTCCTCCTCCC
Organism: Harpagifer antarcticus; assembly: GCA_902827135.1. Lineage (NCBI taxonomy): Eukaryota > Metazoa > Chordata > Actinopteri > Perciformes > Harpagiferidae > Harpagifer > Harpagifer antarcticus. Next base: position 577,662 of record CADEHL010001058.1, read on the forward strand.
TCTTAGCAGCCTGCACACAGAAAACACATCAGACATGATGAGTATAACTCAACAAGTCCTCCAACTCATACGACCAAATGGGCCGATTGTTCAGGCCCTTATTACGACCAAATATGTTGTTTGTTCAAGCGCTTAATACGTCCTATAATTACGTTTTAAAGTTTTCGCCCTCTAGTGCTCCCGTTGAATGCAAACGTTACAGATGGTCGTTTATTCACAAATAACCCTCTTTGTAAAATCCTAAATTGTAAGATAGCTTGGTTAGATTTTTGATAAGATTTCTAGCGAGAAGTCTATATTGTACTTTTAGAATCCACGTCGTCCAGTCGATATGTAGGATCTATAGATTGATAGATATTACGAAGATGATTTGAGGTATGCGGCAGCCTCCATGTAAAGTTACGGGTTGAAAACAGTATTTCCTCAAATCATCTTCGTAATATCTATCAAACTATAGATCCTACACATCGACTGGACGTGGATTCTAAGAGTACAATATACACTTCTCGCCAGAAATCGAATGAAAAGGCATTTTAATGGCCAAACTATTCCACAATTTAGGATTATTTGTGAATAAACGTCCCTCCGGAGCGTTTGCAATGAACGGGCCAGGAGCATGTTGTTTCTTACACGACCACTAGAGCACCTCTAGTGGTCGTGTAAGAAACAACACACTTTAAAACCTGTCTCTGGGTCGTAATAAGGGCATGAACAATCGGCCTATATGGTCGTTTTTTGTAGAAGGACAGGCTGGTATAACTACGAATTTTTTTCTTAAAGTGTGTCATTTAATAGATACATGTATTCAATGTAATAAAACAAAAAAAACTTTGTTGTAATTTTCCTAATTCTGCTTTATTGATCTGTCTTGTTTTTAGACAGTTGTTAAAAAATGTTAGTTATGTAATTTGATCGTTTTATTGTAACAATGCGGTCACATAACCAAAAAAAAATCTAACTTGTTTTATCTTTTGTTGTCTGAATTCAGGTTATCTCATCATATTAACTCATATTTAAAAGAACCACAACAAAATTAAGTTTTGACTACGTCCATTCTCCGTGCACATTGCATATTTAATTATACAGGAGTTGCTTGCATTTTGACTTCCTTACTAAAGTTACATCTTAAATGTATTCTATATTTTATTCAGCTGACGCTTTTATTCAATGCCTGTGTGAAGTCAAAACAGGTGTGTTTTTATTCTACAACGGAATATGTGTATATCTTCTGAAGTCCTGACTAACCCATGTTTTCACACAGGTAAATAATGTCTCACCTCTCTCTCCATCTCCTCCACAGAAGCGTAGTATTTGGACCACCAGTCCAGCTCCTCCTTCTCCGGCGTCTCCTCCTCCAGCTCCTCGCCTTTCTTCATCAGCTTCTTCAGAGGAGCCTGAAGGGGTTTATTCAAATGAACTCATTCTTTAATCCTTTATGGCTGAATCTAGCTAGAAATGTGTCTTGGTTCCATGTCATTAAACACAAAGACGAGGAGATTATTATACGTACATTTACCAGCTTCATGGGGTTTAAGGAGATCTTTGACTGTTTGATTGACAGGTTGCTGAGTCCCATACGGGACACAGCATTCAGAGGATCCATCTTCCTCGTATTCTGCCTCACTGGAGAGAGAATAAGATAAATGATGTTGATAAATGTTTCAATAAAAACTTTCAATTGACTATGAACGCTAAAGAGCATAGCTTGAGAAACATCCAATCACAGAGCTTCAGAAGTAGTCTTGTGGCTGATGGTGGGGGGAAGTAATACATAAATGTTTGTAGAAATTAATACTAGAACTTGGCGATAAAATACAATGCAAGGAAAAAAAGAAATATAACTAATATGATAAACAGACTACACAATTAAACATTGGCACAATAATGTCATTAAGAAAAACGTAGAACTTGGAATCAATACATGTTAAGGTCAATTTCGGATCAATTCCACTGAAAATAACCATGTTCCAACACAACATAATTGGTGAATTGCAGAATAATGAGCATTTTAAGGGACAGCAGTCCTGTGAAACTGTGATTATCTCCACATATTGTACATTAAACAATGTGATTAAACAAATAACTCCTACTATTTAGTTGACACTACTATTGTATTATGAATATTTATTTGACAGACACAGAGCACAGATTGGAAGCTGTACAAAAGTTAGCTATAATGTAATTTAGTCGCTGGGCAGCAAACAACAAATTAAATTAGGTAAACGTACAGTGTAAAAGCACAAATAAAAGGCGTTACATACAATTTGTTACGTATACAACACATTTTAAACCAAATTGTGTTCAAAACCAATGGCTCCAATCATCTCATGGACTTCCTCTATTAGTTCTTTCACAGCTCTCACCTTTTGGTTTTGGCTCGTCATCTTCCTCCTCTTCCTCCCCCCCAAGCTCTCGCGGGGCATAGTCCATGAGGCTCTGGACCACGTGGGTCCCCACCAGAGCCATCCGACCGAAGGCCCGATGCTCCACCACGAACACCGTCAGAGGGGGGTGGAGGTAGGTCTGCTCCGGCAGCTCCTGGATGGAATATTTACAGGAAGAGGAAGGAGGAGGTTAGCTCTGCTCTGTACGGACTGGATACACTAGGGCAGCGGTCCAATATTAAAACATTTAAAATAAATCACATCCCATGTATTTTGCAAACCACTTTTCCTTGACCTCATGGACAACCCAAATAATAGTTAATTGCCAAGGATGGTATTTAAATACACAACTGAATATAAGAAGGAAATGTTTGTAACATCGAGAATGGTGTCTCTACTCCAGTCCTCTCATATTTTGAGACATGCATCCAAATAATGAGCATGATTTTCTGGAAATTATTGTCATAACGTGTTGTCAGTTGTTCGTGTGTTTTCAAGAATGACGGAATGGTGTGTTAATGGTTACTTTGAATGTCGCTACTACAAGGAATTGTGGGACATCATTATCTCTAGAGTTACTGCAGGGGGCCACAACATATTAGTTTTAGGTTTTGAAAGTTGTTCTTTCTTTAAAAAAATGTAATATGTCCAAAAATATGCATGAACAAGGATCTGACATATTATTAGTGAAGACGAATCAAGCTATTGTTTATAAAAACTCAGGAACAAGAATGGCCAATAAATACCTCATTGTAGGCGTAATTCAAAATGCTTCCGGGTCATTTCAACTCAGTAATGAACCTTTCTAAACAAAATACATTATTGGAGTGTGAAATGCTTAAACAGTTTTCAGTAACCATCACTACTTTGACTGACCACGTCGATATAGCGGACCAGCTCTTTGAAGTTGGGGTGAGTGCTGTAGCTCTCGATCTCCTCAGATTCCAGCTGTCGCCCTGCACACTCCACGCTCACCAGGGGGCGCTCCACCTCAAAAAGCTGAACTCGCTTCAGGTCCCGCAGACCCCAGAACAGCACCTGAACACACACACACACACAAACAAACACAGTGACTTCACAGATCAAAGTCAGAAAAACACTTGAATATAATCGATGTCTGTCTGTCCGTCCGTGTGTGTGTGTTACCTCAATCCTAAAGGTCTTCAGAACAGGCCGGACCCCCTCTGGGATGTTGTAATATCTCTGCTCCTGCAGGTAGGTCAACTCCTGAGGGTCCACGCTGCTGGGGATGCAGGGCTGCAGGGGGGATATGTTTCACCAGTTCACTATCTAGATTAATTCATGCACACTACTTTTTTGTTTTTTTGTTAAAGGATCATTCCAGGTTTTGTACAACTCTTCATCGTGCCTATCCCACTAATTTAATAGCAGCAGGTTTTGTTATTATCTTAACCACTTTAATTGGAGGTCAAACTTATAATTGGTGAAAACGTTCATATCCCTAAATGCACAGGAAAATGTAAGGACAGTAGGCTAAAGTTAAAACAGAATGTGGGTCTGTACACATCGAGAGATGTTTAGGACTCTTTGGGTTTCCAACATTTTCCATTCACCTTCCTTTTCTCTTCCAAATACGTTTGATTAACCTGAGAGACACAGTCATTTGGAAAACTTTTTATTAACCAAAAAAGTACTTTCAAAATTATTCAATTAATTCCTCCAAACAAGCATTTATAACTTGAATTGCCTCAATTAGTAGGGTCTACTTATGGGGGCAAAGTCAAATCTCACAGATTCTTTGCTTAAACTCTGTTGAACTTTGACACAGGAACATGTAACAAAATCATTGTGTCCTCAGCATAAAAGCGAGAGGCCAAGAGTCCGAGAGGGGTCTGCCTGCCGGCCTCCACCCTCAGGACAGTTCCGGTGTAGGCTCCACTGTTAGGACGATTCTGACCAACACGTTTTTTTCTCGTCTGATGGAAGTTTTCAAATCACAATGGAGACTCACCAAGCACTTTGGGTCAGCCTTGGTCAACCCCTTTTGACCCCCCAAGCCTGGTTCTCGTAAAAGTTGACTTAGCAATTTTTCCCTCAAATTACACCATGGAGGAATGTAACGGGAGTTGACAGGGGACTCTGCCCGCCTCACGACACAAGTGCCTATTTTCACTTTTCCCCGGTTTTATTAATTGTAATACCCGGTTCCTTCTACCGGGGACACCATGGGAGCCTGCCTGCAGGCGCCAGTCTCAGGACACCTCCACTCTGAGGACACCTCCATTCTCAGGCCAGGAAGTGCATGCAAGCTAAGAATTACAAAATAAAATCGCCACTATCAGTACAGCGCCACTTTCCGAACAGGAAATGCACGCAAATACAAAATAAAATCGTACTGACACTTATTATATACAATATATATAAATAACGACATCTTGTATTTTAGACAACAGTGGAGGGTTCGAGAAACAACCGTGTTTGCCGGGTGCACCGCGGAGGTGGGGAGGTTCCAGCCGGGAACCTCCACCCCGGACACAGGCTGGACACAGGCCGTGGGGACACACCTGAGACCGGGCAGTGTCCCTGGTAGAAGGAACTGGGTGAAATAGCCCAAAAAAGAAAAATTTATAAAACTGGGGAAAATAGGGGGAGGGAAAAAAAGTACGAAGAAAAGTACGAAAATAGGCACTCGTGAGGCAGGCAGAGTCCCTTGTCAACTCCCGTTACATTCCTCCATGGTGTCATTTGGGCGAAAAATGGCTCAGTCAACTTTTACGAGAACCAGGCTGGGGGGGTCAAAAGGGCTTAACCAAGGCCGACCCAAAGTGCTTGGTGAGCGGACTCATCACCTCCGTAATGAGTCTCCATTGTGATTTGAAAACTTCCATCAGACGAGTCCTTCGGGGGGCGGGGAAAAAAACGTGTTCGTCAGAATCGTCACTTCCTGTACTGACAGTGGAGGTGTCCTGACAGTGGAGCCTACACCTTTACTGAGCTGTGTTTGTTCAACTTTTAAAAGATGTTTGAATGGTGATATACACAGTGATAGATGTTAAGGACTAACGTTTATAATAAATACATTTGTATTGATTTTAAGATATTTTCATAGTTCATACAATCATACGTGTTGGGATCATTTGTATTAATGTAGACCGGAGGGAGAGGGTGATGAGCATACGTTTCACTTTCCTTTTTTATTTCAATTCCAACTTTGGTCATGAAGAATATGTTTCTCCGTTGTCCACGTTCAAAACAACAGCATCAGAGCACGGTGCAGAGTCTCTAGATGAGTTTACAGTAGTCCCTCCTTCTTATTAAACATCCATGTTGTAGTCCGTATAGAAAACTGTAGTTTCCATAGTTTCCCCACAGCAGCAGACGCACAAAATGACGTCCGCTGGCGCATCATAAACACGTCGGATAGTGGAAGTGCATTCGGATTCTCTAAAGTACCGCAGTCTCTTCTCCTAAATCCTTTTGAATTCTCCTATCCACTATCCCTTAACCCTGTGACGTTTCACTCAGAGGTCAAGGGATAGACGATAGGGATAGACGTTAGGAGCTGATTTTTGGACTATTCGACCGCAACCCTAGTGTACAGAAAGAAGGCTGAGGGGTGTGGGGGGGAGGTACCAGGCTCAATCCTCTCAATTTCATCAAGAAGGAGCAACTCTTCAGGTGTGAACCTCCTTTAAGTGTGTTCCCAGATACTAGTTAAAACAGTGTAATTATCACTGATAGAAATGATGGTCGATTAAGGAGGTCAGAAAGATATTGATAGATTGACAGGTGTCACCTCTCCAAAGCTGGAGTAGTCCAGCTCGATGAGCTCGAAGGCAGCCAGCAGCTCTCCGGCGGGGGCTCTGCCCATGCTGATGTCAAAGAAACGGAGGTGGGGCTTCTTATAGTACTGCTCCACAGTTTTAAACTCCGGCTCCGCAAACGCACGACCCAGAGGCTTTGGACTGCCCTGCACACACACACACACACACACACACACACACACACACACACACACACACACACACACACACACACACACACACACACACACACACACACACACACACACACACACACACACACACACACACACACACACACACACACACACACACACACGTTGTTATGGTATTACTTCCTGAAGGTGCAGAAGAATTAAGAGACAAAGTCCCACCCCTTCTGTTGGTCCACATGGGAACTTGTTTTGTTAGAAATATGTACAAAATTATTTTTTATATTTGAAATATGTCATTCATAGCACCATTCAAACATGTTATAAACATTTTTTTTCATTTTCCAACCGTAGAAGAAGAAAAAGGCAAGTGTTACCATGGCGTCCTGGTCGTAGATGTTGATGGTGATAAGGGGAGGGTCTTGTTCGAGCTCCTCCCTCGTACCCTCAAGCAGAACTCTGTCAAACAACAAACTTTCACACCAGGCAGGAGAGATCGTATCATTTAAAACCTGAACACAAACACACACACACACACACACACACACACACACGATATGTATTAAATGTGATTTAAAGGGCCACTCTTCAGTTAACTGCACAAGTCCTACATGTGAATGTGTAATGTACATATTAGATGGAGGTTACAGTTGAAAAGACATTGGTCTATGCAGTAAGTGATAAGCAAGATGCTATCCCATTGAATTAGCAGAAATTGTCTTTGGAGTTCAATTCATTGTCATCATTTAATATGCCCACTCGTGGGATAGCTGTACCTACCCTGGTGACTTGGCATTGAGTAGAAAAGATAACCTTGGCAAAAGGATCTGATAGGCCGTTATCATCAGCAGCTATCAGGCCACGCCCCTGATACATGTGACATCTTAGCTGGAAGTACCTGCTGTCTACAGAGAGAGAGAAAGAGAGAGAGAAGAGAGAGAGAGAGAGAGAGAGAGAGAGCGAGAGAGAGAGGAGAGAGAGGAGAGAGAGAGAGAGAGAGAGAGAGAGAGAGAGAGAGAGAGAGAGAGAGAGAGGAGCGGTGACATCAGGGATGTTGATTCAGGTAAAGCTTTATTCTGACCAAGTGGACATAAAGAAACAAAAGTGTCTGTACAGAAGCCACACTGCCCGTGACTAACGTGGGCAAGACAGACTGACAGGCAGCTTCATCCTCCTGCAGGGACAGGCTCCTCTTCTCCTCGTCCTCTTCCTCGTAGATCGGCAGAAACTCCTCCGGCAAACAGTTGGTGGCCTCTTTACTGTACTTGGCCAGGCCGAGCCACATGAAAACCTCCAGCTTTGCAAAGATCTCACTTGCCGAACCATCCGGAGACTAAACAGACATGCAGAGAGAGAGCCAGAGAGAGAGCCAGAGAGATTTAGAGACTGACTGTTGAGCACCATCCAGGACATCAGTGTTAGAACTGTTACCTTCATATAGAGGGTGGTGACCTTGCCACAGTCCCGCCCCCTTTGCTCCTCCACCAATGAAAAGAGGATGGAGTATGCAGGGATCCTGACGTAGGCCAATCGCTTGCTTCCACTCAGTAACCACAGGAATGCGTCCGGGATGGTAGTCTGGGGCTGGAAAGAGCGAGGTGTGGGGTAGGGGGTTTCAGACCTCAGACTTACTCAACATACTGCTAACATCTTTGTAGTGGCCATTTAATAATTTCTGACCTCTTTAGCTAGCAGGCGGAGTTTCCTCAGGAGTTTCCTGCTTTCCATCAAACGCTGTTTTGCCATCCTCCTTGTGACCCTTCTCCTGGCCCTCACAGCTTGTCTAGCAACAAGGACCTTAAGATAGGTAGACATGTTGAAAACAGATGGTAAACTGCATGAACTGCATTTATAAAGTGTTTTCCAGTAAGCTTTCACTCATAGCACTTAACAATATCAGGCAGCATTCACCTGTTCACACACATTCAAACAGAGACCGAGGCTGCCATACAACGTGTCACCTGCTCATCAGCTGTGACGAACATTAACACACATCCACACACCATTGGCGAAGCCATTGGGGGAAATTTGGGGTTCAATATCTTGCCCAAGGACACTTGCATGTTGACTTCAAGGACCTCCAACCGACAAAAAAGACAGCCAGACACAGAAGCAAGTAATGAATTGGCAGGAAGATTGTGGCATGTATTAAGTGAGGACAGACTAACCAAATGTTTCTTGATGAAGTCCTTCCTGCATCGGTCCAGGTTGTTGGGTCGAGACTGAGACCTCCTGTCTGAGAAAACACTAAACTGTCTGCATTGAGAGAGACAAGAAGACGGACAGGCATCAACGCAAATCAAACCAAACTAAATCTATTCTAATTTTTTCCAAAGGAGGAGACTGACTTGCAGGAGGCCACCAGCTCCAGCAGCACCTCCACCAAACGGCCTTTAGCGTTACTTCTCGGCCTCCTCAAGAGACGTTCCACACCATCAAGACCAATCTCCTACAAGAGGAGTAGGGAACAGAGGAGAGGATGACATGTGACCAGTTCATATGCATTGTGTGATAGACACTGTGTAAATAAAAGGAAATAAACGATCACTTGACTCTCACCAGTCGGTCAGCTGTCTTGTTGAGCCAGTTGGCCTGATAGAGACGAAAGCTGTGATCTTCAAACTGACTCCAGACAAACAGACAAGGCTTTTGTTTCTCGGAGGGGGGCTGGAGAGGAAGACATTGGAACGACCTGAGAGTCAGAAAGACAGACAGACAGACAGGTAGACAGGTAGAAAGAGGGAGAAACAGACAGGTAGACAGGGGGAGAGACAGACAGGGGGAGAGACACAGACAGTCAATTATACAGCAAGTGGCTGTGTGCAGTAATCATTGTGGAGGTAAGTATAGTAACCCCTCCAAGAATTGTCAGCTTTTATTGGTAAATGGACTGCAAAGTACTGTATAATTTTTCCTCCACACACCCATTCACACATTGATTGCTGCAAGCTACCCTTAAATGCACTGGCATACATATCGGCAACAAACAGGGTTCAGTGAACTGCTCAAGGACATTTTCCTTAATAAGCCTCTACTTTAACAGCTGAACAAAAACCAATGGAGAGTTGTGTGTCCCTGTGACAGTAGGAGCTGTGATGATAGGAGCAGTGCCTTCTGGTAGGACCTCCAAAGGCAAATTGGTGTCATATATGAGGCCATAACTAGGAGCAATTCAAGAGCACCTAACACATTAGGGTCTTGAGGATTTTTGGATTATATGGTTAACATATGGATCCTGGCCTGGTAGCACCTCTACATTAGGGTTTAATATGACGTGGTCTGAGGTCATGGAGACATGGAAACATACTGGGTCACGTCCAAAGCTTCCATTGAGGAGGCAGTTACAAACGGTATAGAAAGCTGCCACAGCAAAGACTTGTAGACAGGTATATCCTGCAGAGTCCAGTGTGGGAGAGGTTCTGACCAACATTTCAAGAAGCAGAAACAGGGGTCAGGTACAGGGGAAGGAACACCTGAAATGCTGTCACAGTCTGCTTCCTCTCCTTACCTGCTGCACTCAGTACTTTTCCACAACCCCATCTCCAGCTTTCATGCAAGACTCTCCAGCACTTCAATCCGGGTGTACTTCCTTTTGCCGACCCTGCCTTCCTCGGCTCATCCCTGGAAAACCTACCAGCCTTCTGCCCCTGGTCTTACAATCTGCCTCAGCGTCTCTGGTTCCTGTGGCTGTTTGGTGTTGCTGTTTTTTTGCATCGAGCAATTATCTTGGTTTCCCGATCCTCTGCCTGGCCCCAACCAACCCTGCTCCATACTGGTTTGTTCTGCTTGGACTTTTTTGTTTTCCTGTGCTCAATACCTGCCCTGCTCTGTAACAGCCGAGTTTCAAATTAGACTTCATTACGAACTGTTCCCAGTTTCCTGTGTGCTGCATTTGGGTTCTGACGCCCTCCATTACACATGCCTTCTGTGGTGGAGGCCGGGTTTGTAGAACTATAGGAAATCTTGTGGTGCAAGTTACGTATCTTCTGAGAAGTTGCAAAACCCATTAGGGGGGCTAACTATCCCATCTGACCTGGCAAAGTTTTGGGATCACCCAAAGGTAGCTGAGATGATGGGGCTGGGGAAAATGATATCTTTTATTTGCTGCCATGCCTCAAAAAGGGATGGAAAACAGATTTTGGATCAAGTAGTGTTGGTAGGGGATAAAGTTACATGTAGTGGTCACCTACCTGTCGTACTCGGTGGGCTGGGGTCTTGCAGGAGTAGTCACAGATCTGTTTTCAGATTCAGGACTCAGCAGATCCTCTCTGTCCAGCTCATCCTCAGACTCCAGCAGACCCTGCGCCTCCTCATTCAGATCCTCCTTACTCCTCCTCAGATCGTCCCTGCTCCTCCTCAGCTCCTCCCTGCTCTGGCTCTTCTTTGACTTCCCAACCCCCAAAACCTTCCCATAATTCCCTGCCAAAAACAGTACAGCTGATTGACGATTGATGTTGGACATACTTTGTCTTTTCGCACTGTTGGTCTGACATTTTTAGAATGTTAATTGCTCAGTGTAAATTGGATGTTTTTTTGACTTAATGTATTAATAAGTACTGAGAATTGGACATAGAATAAAATGTTTACCAATTGAGAGTTCGAATGTCATTGGTCTGGTTCCTACAGACGGGTCCATCATAGTGACCTCAAACAGAGACGCGAACAACAGAAATTCTTCCGTGCGACCCAGGAAACCCTGAAGACAAAAAACAAGACAATACTGAGAGCTGCAGGATGTCACCTATCTGTTATCTACCTGGGACACCTCCTCATCTGCAACTCTGTTTCATGCGGTGAAGTTGTGCCCTGGTTTCTCCTTGTTTGTATGTACATCCATACACTTTGGTCAGGCATTAACACGCTTTAAGAATATTGCTGGTTTATTCTATGCAGATGATGATGAAATACATGTTGGGGAGGAGAGGCAAAAATGAGCAAAAGACAATTAGAGAAAAAAGGGTAGTAATAAATAAAAGCAGAAAGAAGCTAAAACAATGTTTTCTTTCATTCCAAATTGTTAATTTGAATTGAAATTATTCTGAAATATTTGTTCTGAATTCTGAAATATAAGATTTTAAAGTATTTATTGTTATTAATGACTGCTAGGTCTCTTGAGTTTTTATATTTATATCGACCTTTTTTACTGCTGCTACTTATTTTTACCATGTTGTGTACATTTTAATATTTTATTACACATATTTGGCCTCTTTATCATCAATATTTAATATGCTAGCATACTTAGCCTTTCATCTGCACTGTCCCTGTACATTTCAACACTGTGGGACCAATTAAGGATTTGTGAATCTGATTTTAATATTGAGTGTATCAGACCCAGCTTAACAGCTGTGTTTGCCAACAATACCATGTTTATTGTTTATGCACATTATGATATGTTTATGTTCATGACAATAATTTAAGGGTGGTATCTTCTGAGGAAGTGTGTGAATTTATGTTTGCTATATTTAGCGACCATACAGTAGGAGCTAGTGATGCCTGCTGCTTTCATTGGAAAAGGGTTTTTGACACTGGGGTTTTCCACTTGTATAATGTCATAATCTACAGTACTCTTGCTAGCTCTTATAGATTACCCAAACTAGCTTTAGAAGGCAGTGGTGGCAGCACTGACCTCAGGAAGTGGATGGGTCTCCTCGACCTCCACAGTTACAGCTTCTGGTACCTCAACTCCTGCATCACCTGACTCCTCAACCAATCCGCTGGAAGACGCTACTGCAACAAGGAAGAAAAACAATGTATGAACTACAAATACATGTGGGGTTCTATCAACCAGGACATACCTAAAAGACCATGGGGAACGATTTGTGTGGGTCAGACTCAGGAGACAGACCTTCCTTTTTCTTCTCCCTCTTGCTTTTATTCCTCAGGCTCAGCTTCCCAAATGCTCCTTTAACCTTCAAGGACATAAAAGAGTCAGTGAGATGAGAAGAGATGATTGCTAAGCTCTGTTCAGTATCATTAAGGTCAAATATTATTTGGTTTGATATAGTGGTTGCCAAAGTAAAAACATTCTGCCTTAGATGAAACATGCAACCGGAAATGGATGCCACAAAACTGATGTTTTGTTCTCGTTTAAAGGACAAAATCGGCTAATGTACTGCATATCAGTGGCGTAACAAGGTTGTGATTGGCCCCGGTGCAAAAAAATTGTTGGGCCCCCTCCCTCAAGCAAGGACACACACAACCACTTAGAAGCGCCAACCAGTGGTGTAGTTGGGATTTTTTTACTAGGTGGACGCTATTTTAATTAGATCATCCCAAACAATGCCACAAGTGCGCATGTGCGCATGTGCGCATGTGCGCAGTGCACTCACAAAACGGGCAGACAGGTCCACAGAAACTACCAGTATGCTTAGTCCTACTTTAGTTACTGTACTGCAAAAAGCAGACGGCGCGGTGCTCAACACACACAGACTCAAAACTATGGACACACAGGCACATAAGTTACATAAACAATGTATAGGCCTAAGTTGCATAAATGCTTGAGCTACAGTATTGCAATTTGCAACTAAGCAGACAGCGCTGCTCTCTCTCTCTCTCTTCCTCTCTCTCTCTCGCTCCTTCTCTCTCTCCTTCGCTCTCTCTCCTCTCTCTCTCTCGCTCTCTCTCTCTCTCTCTCTATCTCCACTTTCAAAATCTATTCAAACCCATAACAAACAAACAAAATTCCCAATATGTCCTGAAATTAACTTATTAAATAAACGAAACGAAAAATATAGCCTACTTATGCAAACAACATTGAATCTGGACTTGACATGATTCTGATTAGGCCTAGCCTACATGCATGGCGAATAAACGGATATTGTATGCACACCGTTTCGGCATTATTCCTGGAGCGCGCTCTCTTTCTCTTTCTCTCACTCACTCACTCTCACTCACACACACACACACACACACACACACACACACACACACACACACACACCCACACACACACACACACACACACACACACACACACACACACACACACGGTGCTGCCCCTCACACACACAGGCTTCAAATCAAGTTGTCATTATTGCAACAAATACACACTTAAAACTGATAGCACTGGCAGTGCTTTTATATTTATTAGACTATTCGAAAAAAAATCATGCTGCTTTAACGGCACAGCGAACTAATCACACAATCACAGAATTAATCATTCTTCATCATGGCACAGCGGCCAAACGTTATCACAGACACAGGTTACATAGGTGCGCACCATGCGCATTTTCCAACATAAGAGAGGTCACAATTAAATTGCTACAGATTTAAATCACCGATCCCTCTCCATAACAAGAGAAAAGCTACGCTCACCATTAGAAGTTCATCTTGCGGGCCTTGCGCTCAGCAAAGTCGTCAACAACGCTGCTCAGGTTTAACTTCTGTTCTCTTTTGAGAGTGTTGCCAATCCACTGAGTCGTTCTTGTCCCATACTGCTTCTTAAATACGTCTTAATCAATTTCAGCTTTGAGAATGAGCGTTCTGCGGTCTCAACAGTGACAGGTATGGTCATTCATGTTTTCCAGTATTTTTGTCTGTCTAATTTTGTCAGTTTAGCCTTTACATCTCCTTGTTCTCTCTTGTCCTTTCTCTTTGAGCGCCGCTCTTGTGTTTTGGTTTGCTGTACATTATAAATGCAAGCTATTCAATTTGTTATAATGCTGCCGAACTTGCTGCTGCTATAGCTATAAAGTACCTACAGTGTTTCCCCTACCATTGTCTTGGAGGGGCGCTGCGCCCCGCCAACGGAGCCCCGCGCCGCCCGTGAAATACAAGGTGTTTAAAAAAATAAATAATAATAATTGTTTTCTTCTCTCGGTTATCACGATAGTTACGCCACTGCTGCATTTACATAAAAAAACAGTAAGCAGGAGTTACCTTCCCCAAAGCGGCAGAGGGTTTATCTGGTGCTATGGCAGCAGGGGAGGTGTACACCTCCACAGAGAGAGCCAGGAGGATTCGACCGCGGTAGAATATGCCATCACCCCAACCCTGGTTTAAAGCCTGGAAGAAAGAGAGTTAGCCAGTTCAGTCAGGAAAAAAAATGTTTATACAAACGAGTTAAACTGGGATGTAGAATTACAGGCTGCAAAACAAACCCCACTGTCCCCACTATCACCATAACACAACAGTCTCAGACTTAAGCGGACTGAAAAGGACAGCTAATGATTTGTGGAGTAAAAATTCTGCATTTTTGGGCAATACTTTTATTCACTCTCAAGAGTTACATGAGAAGATTGATAACATTCTGTACGGTCAATATGAAGTCAGTAGCTACAAACAAACTTGCTATGCCTTTTTTTTGTATCTGTACAACATAGTGTAAAACATATAGTTGTGTTCAGAGTGTTCCATCAGAGGGTTACTGAATTATTTCTTGGCTTGGATGAACTGAGTTCTGCAGACATGAGAGTATGTAAATGTCGGATTGAATTGTTGTATCTGGTTTACCTGGTGGACATCTCCGAGGGTGGAGTTCTGAGGGGAACCATACAGGTTCACCCAGCATGGACCAAAGGTTGGGTTAAACCCTGCACACAGAAAGATGTTTTCTTAATCATGTAAATTCTTTAAAACAGCTCTGTTCAGAGAAAAACAAGTAAAAGCTGATCTATCGGAAAAGCTCAAAATAAACATTTCAATTTAATTTAAAAAAAGTTACAGATGCCCTAGGTTTTCCCCCTGCAAGTTGAAGGACAAGTCACAGCCAACAAACAGCTGATATACAGTATGTCCTACCCCTCGCATAAAAACACATTTGATCCTGAAACTAACTAAATGAACATTCACTGATTCCAGTTTCAATTGTTCTCCTCTGGCAGGAAATAAAACCTCAACCTCTTATTTTCTCCCATAGGTACAATAGCCGCTTTGACACCAAGTACTTAGTGCCGGCACTTAGTGCGCCGGCACTTAGTGCCCCGGCACTTAGTACCCCGGCACTTAGTACCAATCTCGTTCACACCGGAGTACTTTTCCCTGAGGGAAGACTACGCAAATGAGCCGCTGACGTCACTTCGTCTTCTTCTGCTTTGGGTTTACTGGCAGGCCGCAAATAACTTCATGGCGTATACTGCCACCCGAAGTCCCCGGCCGGAAGTCCCCGGGGTTGGGGACTGGCTTCATCACTCCACCACTCCCATGTTTTTTTTTGTGTTGCTATAAATTACTCTCTCTCTGTTGGTGCGCGGGGCTAATGCTAATGCTAATAATGCTAATGCCAGCAAATACAATGGCGGCTTCAAAAACAATTTCAGAGTTTTACGGGGCGTGGTTTGCAATTCGCCCAGCCACTAGAAATTGCTACTTTTTTGGTACTTTTTTGGTACCACCCAGGCACTAACAATGGGGGTAAAGGTTCCCGGCACCAATTACTCTTTTTGGTGAAAACGCAACATAATGGGTACTAACGGAACTAAACGGGAAAAGTACGGGGAAAAGTACGGGGAAAGGTACTCCCCGTACTTAAATTATTACATTGGGGAACTATGTCTGTAAACAAGCTTTTTCTCATACTCCATACTGTGAGCCTCAAATCAAATCAAATCAAATCAAGTTTTATTTATATAGCACATTTAAAAACGATGTTTGGTCGAGCCAAAGTGCTGTACAAGTAATAAAAACAATTTACGACAGTACAATAACAACAAAAGACAGTCATTGCAACAGCAAATATAAAAACAAAACACACGGAAAAGTCAGGAGTCGTGCTCCGCTCTAACTAGAAGGCCTGAGAGAAGAAGTGGGTCTTAAGTGTGGATTTAAAAACCCCTAGGGTCTGGGCCGACCTCACATGGAGGGGCAGAGTGTTCCAGAGCCTGGGGCCAGCTGCTGCGAAGGCTCGGTGCCCTCGGGTTTTGAGCCTGGTCTTGGGCACTACCAGCAGCAGATGGTCAGCAGACCTTAAAGCTCTGGCTGGGGTGTAGCGCTGGAGGAGTTCAGCTATATAGGCCGGAGCCAGCCCATTTAGTGCTTTAAAAACAAATAAAAGGATTTTAAAATCAATTCTGTACCGAACTGGAAGCCAGTGCAGTGAGGCCAGAATTGGGGTGATGTGGTCACGCTTTTTATGGCCAGTCAGCAAACGTGCAGCTGCGTTCTGGACTAGCTGCAGGCGTTTAATTGATGCCTGGTCCATACCCACATACAGAGCGTTGCAGTAGTCCAGTCTCGAGGTCACAAAGGCGTTAATAACCCTTTCCAGGTCTTTAAAAGATAAATACGACTTGGTTTTGGCCAAAAGTCTTGGCCTCTGCACATTACTCTGACAATGTTGCACAAAACTTTAAAACTGCACTGCTCTTCGACTTTAATTCAGATATACTGTGTACAGTACATGTTTTCTTAACAATAGTTCTTCATTATGTCTTTTTATCTTTTTTTTTCTTTTTTCTATTTTCTTTTTTCTTTATTTATCAATTGTATTTCCTCTTACTGGGTTTATGTCCTTAAAATTACGCACGAATATATTGTATTCAAATCAATTAGAATATAGGGCTTTCTCTAATTTAACACTGTGTCAGATAAATAACTTTCTCTAAGAAGGTGTGGTGTCTGATGTTTATTATAGTACCATTATATTACAAATGTAAACATTGGGTTTATACCGTTCCTGGTGGGGTCAGAAATCTGCTGCAGGTCCAGGAAGTGCGTTGCCAGGGCGATGTCTCCCATCTTGGCGTCATCAAGGACCTGGACTCTGATTCGCTGTGCCAGAGGAGGAAACTGCTCGATGAAGGAGATTTCTTCGTTCCAAACGGGAGAGCTGGTGGCGCTGGCGACCGACGTCTCCCCCTGATTGAAAAAAATA
Organism: Harpagifer antarcticus; assembly: GCA_902827135.1. Lineage (NCBI taxonomy): Eukaryota > Metazoa > Chordata > Actinopteri > Perciformes > Harpagiferidae > Harpagifer > Harpagifer antarcticus. Next base: position 594,772 of record CADEHL010001058.1, read on the forward strand.
CTGCTTATTTCTCAGTGTTTCCAACACATTTAAAGAACCTGCAAGAATTGGATACTTGAAGTTGAAGTATTATTATATATTTTTCTTGCAACCAAATTGCACCTACTTTTATGTTTTAGCTGTATTATATTGCATTGTTGAGGGAGCCTGGGACTTAAGTAAGATTTTGGATGCAGAAACGTAACTTATAATGGTTGTAATAGTACTTTTATTTAAGAAATGGATCTGAGTACTCTTTTCTCAAATGTAAGTGACGTCCAGCCATGTGTGCTCCATCCTGAGTTCCCCCTAAAAGCAAAGAGCTTTCTAGAGGCTCAAAACAAAGTACAGGAATTAAGTTTCTGAGTTCTTAGAAAGTAAAAGGTACTTAGAGGAGAACAAATCTACAACAATTGGTTTTGACTCAGTACCTGTTGTCCAGCGAAGGTCACTTGAACGTATGGGTCAATGAAGACTGTGCGGTCAGTGGCCTTCGACATCTTGGCCATAAGCCCCGCCTCCATGGTGGGCAGACCCTCGGCTCGGTAGATCCGGACACGGAACCGAGCCCACGGACGCTCAGAAGCCATTCCACGAGGAAGCAGCAGGTTCCTGCAAGGAAAACAACGTCAGATCCCAGAGCCAATCACAGATGCTTCTCACACTTTAGATAATACTTACACTGAAAAAACGAAGCGCTGACTTTAATTAAATGTATTATGTCAACAGATTTCATATACTGTAACTGTATAAGGTTAGTTGAAAGCAATAATATCAAGTTTGAATAGAACTTAATAGTATTGCTTTCAACTCACCTATAACAGTTATGTGAAATCTGTTGACATAATACATTTAATTAAAGTCAACGCTTTAGTTTTTTCAGTGTAGCCGTGTAATAAGTGGGATAATAGAGAGAAGAGGTTTTATCATTTGTTGCTTAAAGAACGAGAGACACCCAGAATTGAGTATTCTCCCAAACCCTGATATAATAAAATCAAGATTCATATGACGATGAAGAACAATTTTCCATAGTGTACTGTTACTGACTTCTCTATGTCGTCACTGGCTGAGGATGAGGAGGGGGCTGGCAGGCTGGCCATGCTCAGAGCATCTCCCTTCATCAGCACACTGAGGCTCGCCTTCACGTAGCCTTTGATCCCTGATCTGGTGTCAGCCGGGTCTGTGAGAGGGGCCCACTTCTGGTAGAAGCGGTGGTCTGGAGAGTTTGGCACAGAGGTCAAAGGTCAGAGGGTAGTGTACAGTATTTTATATCAGAGTGCTGCAGTGCAACGGGGCTGGTACCTGGCTGGTTGTACACGGTGGAGATGTCGATCTTAAAGGTCCCAATGTGGGTCATCAGGAAGGCCAGGGTCCGTCTGTGAAACACCTGAGAGCAGGGGACGTCAACCAGAGGTGAGAACTTTCGGGCCCCTCCCAAAACTCTCATCAGGTTAGCAGCAGTAGGAACAGAAGCAAAACATACAATAAAACTGTAAAACTGACCTTTATCTCGATGACTTTGTCAAATAGGACCTGTGGAGTCTCCTGAAACTCAAACTGGAAGTTCTGGAAGACAAGAAAAGGTAAACAGCTGTTATATACTTAATGTACACTTTATTCTACTGCACTGTATTTTATTGTATTGGACTGTATTTTACTTAAAACAACTCTACTGTATTGTCATTTATTCTATTTTACTCTACTGTAACATATTTTTCTGTACTGTATTTACTCTACTTACAGTACGTAAGTTTACGGTACTGTATTCTACTGTACTCTAATGTAGTTTATTGTATTTCATTAGACTGTATTTTACTGTACACTGCTGTACTGTATTGTTTTTTTTTTTTTTACTGTACTTTACTTTGCTGTTCATTTTCTTTCTGTACTGGATTTTACTCTACCGTTTTGTACTATAACATACTTTTACGATACTGTATTTTACAGTACACCACTGTACTGTCTCCTCTCTGCACTACCTCGTTGTAGAAGGGGCAGTTGGTGGATTTCTGTGTCGCTGTGTGTTTTTTCTGATCTCCTACTCTGATGAAAACTGCAGGGTTGATGTTCACTCCAACAAGCTTCTGAGCCTCCAGGATGTTGACATTCACCTGCAAACACACAAAAAGAAAACACACACACACACACACAAACACAGAAACAGACCTTAATGCATTGACGCTGATAATGGGTGACCAAGCAAGATGCATATGCCTAAAATGGAAGGCCTCTGTGTGATGGAGTCAACTTGTTCCAAGTAACTGTTTTGTTACTTAAAATGAATACACTCATTACACTATACAGTAATTCATACTAAAGCTGTATATTTTTGGGGCATATTAATCGCTCAATACACAGCTCTTGAAAAAATCAAGAGACCACTTAATTTTTCTTAAATCTCAATCTCTAAATGTTTGGCATACATTCCATTCCAGTGTCTGTAGAAATGTTGTCAGTAGTTTATAGAATACATACATATACAATACACTTCTACTGACCGGCCAATGCCTCTGTGATTTAGAAAAATATGTTTTATTCTGAATGGCTGGGAGTCACAGTTGTGAAAATGACTAACCAGAATGTGTGCTCCAATAGGAGTCAGGCTGCTGGAAGAGAGACTTAAGGCCCGGACACACCAAGCTGACACCGAAGAACTGACACAGACGGACCTCGACTGTTGCGTCGCCTCGCGTCTCTGAGTTTGGGCCATGTGTCGCACTGGAACACACCGCAAAGACTTCAGCCGACGGCCAAGAAGCACGTACGAACTGCGCATGCGGGAGTGGCAATAACTCTCCTTACCAGCAGGCGTCGGTAGTGTGTATTCGTCATTCAAAAGAGGCAACAACCGGAAGACAGACTGCGTGATAACCGAGAGAAGAAGAACAGACTGCGTGATATAAACAAACAACAAATAGCGTGTGCGTTCCATTTTCACTCTACAGCGAGAAGCTCATGGGGCTTTCCCGAACCTGTGTCGAGAGCTGGAGTTAAATGAAATCTCAGATTTGTCTTCTTAATAGTTTGCGTCCCTCACTTCCGTTTCGCTTCTAATGCACTGATTCGCTAGCTGAACAGCCAATCAGAGTGATTTATTTTGCCGATGCCTTTTCGGCCGACTGCCGATTCAATGTTGAATCGGCGGGTTTTGACGGGCCTATGGACGGGCAGGGAGAGCCCTCCCCACTGGGGTCCGTGCACACTCTACACAGGCTGTGGCTGTGTCAACAGCCTTATTCAGCCGCGTGAGTGTAAAAGATATATGCACGATGGCGTCTTGGTCTACGACAGGCCCCTTCATAAAGTTTTATCTCTTGGACATATCTGGCTCCTTCTCGTCATCAGTGCTTGCTGGGGCAACACATGACTGGTGAGAGGGGGGGGGCTGTGAGTCAGTAGGTGTCTGACCCCCCCCCCCCCCCCCCCCCGGGACAGAGTGCACTTATGTTTTTCCCATGCTCCTTAGGGACCTGGGGAACATGATGCGCAGTAAGCTCCATACAGAGTCTTCCACACTATTTGTGTGTGCCTTATCCAAGCTGCGGCCCAGACTTCTCCACGATCACAACCGGATGGGAGGAAGTGGGGGTGCGGTGGATGTTAGCCAAAGGCCGGTCAGGGGCAGTGTGATGGGTCGATGTTGTTGGACGACAGGGCGTTTATACATCGGGGTTCCACCATGGATGTATAATAAGAACTGGATACAGCGTGGGAGGCGGGGCCTCATTCCTATGAGAGTTGCTCATTGGCGCATGGATGACAAAATGGCCCAATTTTTCAGAGAGTGAAACGTCACAGATTACCCAGCATGCCTGAGAAGTACCCGTATGTGCGCTCATAGAGCATGTGCAACTTTAACCACGCCACCCAAAAGGCTCGTTCACATCAAGCATGTCAATTTGCGTACACGTAACAGCACCGCGCGTTCTGGATTGTTATGATGGATTTGATAATAACGAATAACGAGGCGGCCGCGGCAGTTAGCAGCTAGCAGCTAGCGGGTAGCTTTGACACATATATCTTTATTTATATATGTATAAGTATGACGACTTCCTCGGGCGATATCATATGGTATAGCTAATTAATCTGGGTCAAAACGTGCCCACATGCAAAGGTTGTAAATTCTGGCTTATCCCTGGGTGGTATTATAGTAATAGCAAACAGCAACGTTCAACTCCTTTAATGGTATATTGCAAGTGCATTAAGAAGCTACAGGGACGCTAATCTACGTCTGTAATATTAACTTTATTTAATACAAGATTTACATCATACAGCCCATGTAGTATAATATTTTACAAATGATGAATTACAGCAAACATGTGCAATATCCATTATTACAGCTCCGTGGGATGGCAGTAAGGCGATATGGTCCGTTCTTATTGTGCATCCATGGGTAAAGATAAACGCATGTAGTGCTGAACACGTCACATCACATGAACGTGCCGGGCGGCGCGGCCCCGTGGGTTAGATGCGCGTTCATAATGCCGAGGGAAATAACTCTCAGAATAACGTTATTAGCACATTTTTACAACTTGAGGAACAAATGTTTTTAATAAGGGCTATACAAGTGTTCATACTGGGTAGTTTATTTAGTTTAAATTATCCAATGATTTACAGACCACTCTTTCCCAATGTAAGTCAATGGGAAAAAGTGTTTCCGGGCCTGGCAACCAAACGGAAGTATAGTACCGCCGTTTAGCCAACACGAATATTTTCATCTGATTCCGGTGCACTTCCTGGGGGCTTGGTTCCACCCACCGTACCCATAGAGTCCAGTAGAGGGCGGAGCCTGTGTGATATATAACGCACAGGCTCTTCCTGGGGACTCTGTCTTTCCTATGCCGCTCGCTGAAGAGGGTGTAAGATGACAGTCAGGAGGCGTAGCCGCCCTATATACTGTGGGCCTGCGCGCACATTCAGGTAGGCTTGAAGCAGAGGTGGTGGGGATCGGCGCCCGCTATTAAGCCAGGGCACGAAGGACAGGCCCGGGTCTCTAGAAGTGGCGACTCCATGAAGGTATGATAACTCTTTCTTCTTCTTTCAAACGTTTTACTTTCTCTGTCAGTGGTTGCTCGATTGCTGAAGAGAAAAAGGATGACAGTCGGGAGGCGTAGCCGCCTTATATACTGTGGGCCTGCTCGCGCATTAAGGTAGGCTCGCCCCGATTAGCCGGCTACGTTTATGCAACTCAGTAGGTGAATACTCGCATAGCATGGTAGAGAGTAGTACCCATAGAGTCCAGTAGAGGGC